>CM042023.1:36982500-38232500 GCA_023525975.1 Smallanthus sonchifolius
ATAGGGAGGTTAAGGCATTGTCACAGCAGGTTGGACAATTAGCAGAAGAACTGGTTATCATCAGAAGAAATCAAGATAAGCTCATTAGTGATTTTCAGGAAAATACAGCTCACAAATCTTCTGACACAACGAGTGTCCATATAGATGAGGTAAGTACTCGTTCTCTTTCTAAAATTTCTACTGTTGAAACTCAGTCACCACAATATGTTGAGGGTATGGTAAAGGATGTGACTGGGTCTGAGGGTGAGAGCGAACGTGATCAGGAAATTGGAAGTTTTATAAAGTCTATACATGGTTCAAATAAAACGTCATCTGATAGTGATAATGGGGATGTAAAGGTTCCATTCCCTATGGCCTTAATTGCACCCAAGAATTTAAGTAAACGGAAATCATCTAAGGGTGAAAGCTGGGAAAGTTTTGAAAAGGTAAAAATAAATAAACCGTTGCTTGAAAAAATTAAAGAAAGTCCTGATCACGTTGAATTTTTTGAAGAGTTAAGTACCCGAAAACGACGTCACAAGTTTCCTAAACAACTTGATACCGTTCATGTTAATGCCGTTTTGATGGGTACCCTTCCCCCGAAACTCCAAGATCCAGGAGCACTAATTATTTCAATACAAATAGGTGATTTTAAATTGGACAGGGCGTTGTTGGATCTTGGAGCCTGTGTGAGTATTTTACCGGGGAGTTTATATGATCAGTATGATTTTGGGCCACTACAAAAAGTTGAAACCATAGTGGTGTTGGCTGATCAAACTCCTACGTGTCCTCGGGGGATTGTAAAAGATGTGATTGTGAAAGTGGGTGAGTTTTATTATCCTGTCGATTTCTTAGTGCTTGATTGTGTTAAAAATAACCAACCAACTGTTATATTGGGTAGACCGTTCCTAGCTACTGCTCATGCAATCATTCATTGTGATGAGGGAACGGTTAGGTTTAGGTTTGGGGATCAAAAAATGACTTTAAAAGTATTTTCAAACTCAACCAAATCTATGGCTAATAAGTGTAGACCTTCTGAAAAGAAGAGTCTTGTGGAAGAGAGAGAATGTTTTATGATTGACAGGTTGGTAGAGGTTAAGAAAAAGAGGAAGAAACCAAAGAGGAACAGGAGAAAGAAAGGAAAAAAATCACATAAGATGGATGGAGAAGATGGAAAGGGTGAGTTGAATAGCTGGTTACTGAACAAGCTGGATGGTGTCTCACAGTTGTGGATGAATAGGTTGATGAAAATGAGAGATTGCAAACACCCTACACGCCCACCATGATTTAACAGGTATGATCTGGCTGAAGATCTAAAACTTAGCGCTTCTTGGGAGGCAACCCAAGTTTTGGTTTTATTTCATTTGTTTTTGTTTTTTTTTGTGTACGAACCGGACAAGTGTGGGGGGTTTTACAGAGTTGGTTGGTAAGCTTCAATGTAGTTGAGGGTAATTCACATGTTTTTAAAGGGGTAGAGCAGGGCAAGGTTGAAAAAAGCTTTTAAAATGAAATTAGCCTTTAGAGTTTTTGTACAATGAGTCGGTTCACTGTGTTTGGGAGCGTTTGAGCTTTATGTTGCAGATTTCGATCACTCCGTCTATACTCAATCTCCATTTAGGCGGTGATGATTCGAATATGTTTTGAGAAGAGCATCCCACATTTTTGTTGCGGCCGCGAATGAAATGCTATACGGTCGCTGTGGAAAGCGACTTATGAGGATTCTACCGCTTTAAACCAGGGGAGTTTGTTCCATTTTTGTTATTGTTGTATTTTTTTTTTAGTTCGGTAGTTTCTTGCTCCATTGAGGACAATGCAAAATTTAAGTGTGGGGAGGGAAAACTAGCGTTCTAGTTTGTGTTGTATATAAGTTTAGTCATTAAAAAAAAAAAAAATCAAAAATCATAAAAAAATTGAAAAAATCGAAAATGTCCCGTAAAGGTTTTTGCATAAAATGGAAGATGATAGGTATAATCAGATCATTGGCTTTCGATTACTATATATATGAGATAATGTATGGTCAAGCATGCGTCTAACTTAGGATATGTGGGTAGGCCCAGCCGATTGAAAGGTTCCTTAGGATTGATATAACACATCTAATTATTAGGATTCTTGTGGGTTCCCGCCTTAGGAGCTATAGCAAAACCGAAACTGTAGAGAGTATAAGGGGTACCGTCATAAGTAAAAAACTTGTAAGTTTTTCCGATTAAATGGGCACACCTGTTTCTTTTTGTGAAAACAAATCCGAAACAGTGTGGCGCCCGAAAAAAAAAACATTCCATCAATCCATTTGAGCTATATGTTGAAAAAAAAAAAAAAAACAAAGCCTATGGTATTGCCGCGGGGATAGCGACTCATGCGGTACATACCCGCGAGGTGGAGTTATAAAAACATGTGAGGTTTATGGCATTAATTGCGGGGATGGTGACTCATGCGAGGTATGTCCGCTAAACTGATCGTATACAAAAGCATGCAAAGCTCACAATATCATCCATTATCCATCACAAATTTAATCGGAATAATATAAGAGTTTTTTATATAAGACGGTAGATAAATTATCTTTTAACCTCATAAGCTCAAAGCGGGATTAGGTGGAGTTGTAGTCTTTTGAGTGTGAGATCCATAGATGAATAATTCACTTGAACGTAACGGATCATGAATGAGGGCTTGTAAACCGGTGGTTGGGTTTAGGTGGATCATATACCTGCAATCTTAGTTAACGTGTGATTAGATTTGTTAATAATATAATTGATTATATTGAAAACCATTGGTTTTGATTGTGATTCCATTGCAAATAACTTTTTCGGGACGAAAAATAATAAGTGTAGAGATTTGATCGGTGCACTTTATGTACATGCTATTGAACATTAATTATATCATAAATGCACTAATATTTGTATAGAATATAATATTTTAGTTAGTTTTTATATTTTTGTAGGTTGTTTAATATATGAGTTAAAATGGTGTAGCTATGTAGAAATAATGAAATTAATATATGTATGGTCATTGTTAGAAACGTTCACTTGATAAAGCATGGCCAATCATATGCATTTGCTCAAATTGATATTATTTAATTGACTTATATTGGAACAGAATGCATGAATATGGATGAGCTTCAAATTGATTATGAGCAGTTAATAAAAGTCATGGGAATTGATGAAGAAAAGAAAGTGGACTAACTCATTTTGGGCTGATGGATAACGGGATTTGATGGGCTTTCATTGGTCCATAAAGCTAAATAGATCCATATGGAATTAGAGGAAGAGATCTTTGGCAGACGGCTGTTTTAGGGAAAAGGGGGGACGCACGAGTTCTTGAGGGGAACAACGGGTTTCAACCGCTATGGACGTGACAAACATGAGCGGCTAGGCTCTCCGCAGCTTCCTCCAGGCGGACGGTTCACTTAGGTTTTTACTTTTTTTCAGTTTATACTCATGTTTGGATGTGTTTTTGACCTTGACAAAGTTGTATGAATACATTGATGTGTTGGTTTCTTTGAACTATTTGCATGTGTTTTGAGTTCTTGCTTTATAACTTGTTCGGTTGACGACAAAACCTAGTAGCTTGTTGAGTGACATAGAGTAGGTTGACTCACACTAGTAAATAGAGTTAATCGAATTGTAAAAGATCTGATGACAAAGACCTATTTTTGATTACCATCTTAAATTAACCAACTTTCCAACACCATGTCTATGTGGTGGCCAATTAACTGAGTAAACTGAGTTTTGTGAAACCTAGAACCTGAAGTTTGAAGGAGGTTATGTTTTATAAATCTGATATCTTTTCTCTTAATTAGTTTAAAGTTTTCCTTCAAATCAATCAAAACCCCCAAATTAAGATTAGTAGTTAATTAATTAGATAATCTAGCTAAACACTAACCACATATTCCCCGTGGATACGATACCCTACTTACGCTATCTTCTTAGTTTAATTAGGTTTTTGCATGACCCTTACGACAGTCATCAGGCATTTATGTCTTTTTCATTTTCCTCAAAACCCTAAATCTATTCCATTTTATCTCTCATTCATCCAGATCTTTCTTTATCTCTAACTGCTCTCTCTCTCTCAAACTTCAAAATCCTGTTCAAAACTATACCCAGATCTGAAACCTTCAAACATCAAAAATCGGTTTCAAAACTCTAGATCTCGTCTTCTATATCTAAACCCATATCTGAAACTGATTTTTGAAACTGCCAACTCATCAAAATTCAATTAACTCTGTGAAGTACAATCTCCATCTTCTACCTTCTCCTCTAAGTCACCGACGTTCAAATTCCATCTTCAAAACCACTCACTCTGGCGACTGGGTTTTGTCACACCCCGACCGATGGCGGAATCATCGGGGCGGGACATGTAGACTGTTCATAGCACATGGTTGACTAAATTGAAATATATTAAAGTCAAATTTCCATTACAAATAATCTAAGTACAAACCAAATTCAAACAAAGAAACATAAAACAATTCCTAGCATTCTTGATTTAAATTGCTAAGTCCAAATCCTATATTGAGCACGTCTTGAATCATTCTCACATATTAGGGCCTGAAACATGAATAAAATAAAGTCAACTAAAAAGTTGGTGAATATAACACAGTTGTATATAGATAACATATAGTTGAAAACAAATCCTTTACAAAACATGATAAAATAAGGCATTTATGGGGAGCAGCTATTGTGTAATCAAGTACAACCAAACATTTGTAACTAGTATGCAAATTGTGTTGTCGGTATCAATCACCTCCACTTGGGTGGGTTTGTCAGACTCAATAGATCTATCATTGAAAACCGTCGGCTTGTATAGTTAATGATTGCACATAGTTTTCACAAAGACTAGCACAACTAGCACTCGGGCACAAAGCTCAAATTTTGCACACATGTATGTAAGTAGGATTTTGCACTTGTGTTGTTTGAGTAAATGTAAATGTGAAAGATGTAATGTGTATAAAGTTCATGTTCCACCCCAAAAGTATAAAAGAGTAAAAAGGGGTTGTGAATACTCACTTGGTATGGAAGTGAAGTTAACAAAGATTATAGATAGCAAATATGATCCTCGAAATGCACAAATTAACCTAAAGGGTAAATGTGTATTGAATCAAATAGATGCATAAAGTTTAAGTCTAAAATAAAAGTTGAATTTGGGTATAAAACTATTGATTTGTATTTTAAAAAAAATATTGAATAAATTATATAGAGTTTGAAGTAAAATATATTTGAAACAATTTGATTTGGTTTGAATTGAATAAATAAATATATAATTATAGTTTATGAAATAATGTAAATATTAATTGTAATTAAGTATGAATAAATAAATGATTTTGATTTAAAGTGTAAATTAAATAAATAATCATTATTTATAAATTTTATAACTTAATTATTTAAATACCATTTAAGTGTAAGATAATAAATATAAATTTAATTTTTTTTTATAAACTTTTCAATAAATTATATTTATGCCAAGATTAAACTTTTAATCCATTTTTAAATACAGAAAACATATTTTTATAAAATCTGAAACATTTACTGATTAAATTATATTTCTGTTAAAAATTCTGAGTCTCACACGACCGTGCCTCGGAAGGGCACGATCGTGCTCAAGCCACGGGCGCGACCGCGCTAGTCGGGGCGCGACCGGGTTGATCAACAGGAGCACAATCTAGACAAGTCAACAGGCACGACCGTGCCTTGGCCCGGCACGGTCGTGTCTATGATCTTTAGACACAACAAAGACTAGCCCAGAGGGCATGACAAGGTCTGAACAGGAGAACACGACCGCGCTAGATGATTAGCGCGACCGTGTCTCTTTCAAATCAGACACGAATTGACAATTTCTTGTATTTTAAACGCTGGATTTGTTAGGGATTTTGATTAATGGGTTATTATGAGTCTTTTAATATAACTTAATTGTATGAACATCGCGTTTAATTAGGGATTCGATTAAATCATTTTCAATAAAATATGAGTTCTGATTCGGATCGATTTCTATAATGGAAGCCCAAATTGAATAGGGGCTTTCGATACTGATACAGAAGAGAATGAAGTAGAAGATTCAATTACCCAGAATAGAAGCGAATCGTTAGAGAATGGTAGGAAGGAATTCTGTCGGCGGCAAGCTTGGTTTCCGGCGACCTATGCTGCGGTTCCGAATGTTTCAGCGGCTTCGGATGGTTCAGAGATGGTCTGGAAATGCTTGACTGGATTGCTTTGAGAAAATTGAGAGAATTTGGGTTCTCCTTGAAATGTCTAAGCGTTTGGAATTTGGTAGAATAAAACCGAAGTGATTTCGAGTAATGGAAATGTTTATTGTGTTTGTTAATGTGAATAAAGTGTGTTGATGTTATGAATTTGAACGATCGGATGATTAAAGTCACAATTACGATTCAACTGTTACGCAGGCGCGACCGTGCCAAGATAGGCACGACCGTGCCTAGGCACCGCACGCGATCGTTCCAAAGCAGGTCGCGCGACCGTGCCAAAGCACCTGGCGCGACCGTGCTAGGACGAAGCACGACCGTGCTGGACTAGGGTTTGTTGACATTTTTCAATTTTAGTCCTTGACTTTTCAGATTTGATAAGTTTGAATTAAATAGTTTCTTGTATAGTGTCTAAATGTATATAACCGAGTAAAACTTGCGAACTTGTATAGAATCATTGCATTTAATTTACGGCGAGAAAATAATGAGACAGTGCACGAGTATTGAATTCGAAATTGCATTACATTGAATTGAAATATGAATACTAAATATCAGGAATGTTACAGTCTCCCCATGTTGAGAGAATTTCGTCCCGAAATTTAGCTAGAGGAAACAACATTATTAGTAAAAAGATGAGGGTACTTGAGCTTCGTTTGGTCTTCTCGTTCCCAAGTGAACTCAGGACCGCGCTTAGATTCCCAACGAACTTTAACGATAGGAATGCGACTTCGCTTGAGCTGCTTGACTTCATGATCCATAATTTCCACCGGCTTCTCAACGAAGTGCATCGTTTCATCAATGCGCACGTCGTCGAGTGGTATATGGAGATTTTCATCGGCGAGACACTTCTTTAGATTAGATATTTGAAATGTAGGATGTACATTGCCAAGAGATGGAGGTAACTCGAGCTTGTAAGCCACTTTCCCAATCCTTTCAAGGATTTTGAATGGACCAACATAACGAGGTGCTAACTTGCCTTTCTTTCCAAAACGGACCACACCCTTCCATGGAGACACCTTTAGAAGAACAAGGTCACCGACTTGGAATTCCAAGGGTTTTCGACGTTTGTCGGCATATCTCTTTTGCCGACTCCTCGCTACTCGAATATTGTCACGGATTTGAATGATCTTGTCGGATGTTTCTTGAATTAACTCGGGACCAGTGATTTGTGCTTCACCAATCTCACTCCAACAGATAGGAGAACGACACTTGCGACCATAGAGAGCTTCGAATGGAGCCATGTTGATACTTGTGTGGTAGCTATTGTTGTAAGAAAACTCAATAAGGGATAAATGTGAATCCCAATTTCCACCAAAATCGATTACACAAGCTCTAAGCATGTCTTCAAGAGTTTGGATTGTTCGCTCGGTTTGACCATCAGTTTGCGGATGGTAAGCCGTGCTCAAATCCAATCGAGTACCAAGAGCCCTTTGGAGAGATTGTCAAAATCGAGAAGTGAACCGAGCGTCTCTATCAGATATTATGTTCAAGGGAACACCATGACGGCTCACAATTTCATCAATGTAAATTCGGGCTAATTTCTCCACTTTGAAGTCTTCACGAATAGGCAAGAAGTGAGCGGATTTAGTGAGACGATCAATATTCACCCAAATACTATCATATCCACTCGAGGTGCGAGGGAGCTTGGTAATGAAATCCATAGCTAAATTCTCCCATTTCCACACGGGAATTTCTGGTTGTTCGAGTAAACCAGATGGACGTTGATGTTCGGCTTTGACTTTGGAACAGGTTAAGCATTTGGCCACATAAAGAGCAATGTCTTTCTGCATACCGGGCCACCAATAAAGTTGGCGAAGATCTTGGTACATTTTATCCGCACCAGGATGAATAGAATAACGAGTCTTATGAGCCTCGTTCATGAGAAATGCACGGAGATCATCGCGATCGGGAACCCAAATACGGTTCAAGTAATATAGTAAGCCATTGGGTTTTGATTCAAGAAGAAGTTCAACACCACACGAAATTTCTTCATACATGTTACCCTCGGTTACCGAGACGTGTTGAGCTTCTAAGATACGGGTTTGAATATCGGTTTGAATACGGGCACAATGAAGCATAACATGGTCCTTTCAACTCAAAGCATCGGCTACTACATTCGCTTTGCCGGGATGGTAACGAATTTCGCAGTCATAGTCGTTAAGTAGTTCGACCCAACGTCGTTGCCTCATATTGAGTTCTTTTTGGTTGAAGATGTGTTGAAGACTTTTGTGGTCGGTGAACACCACACATTTCGTGCCATATAGGTAATGTCTCCAAATCTTTAACGCGAATACGACCGCACCCAATTCGAGATCGTGCGTCGTATAATTTTTCTCATGGATTTTGAGTTGCCTTGATGCATAAGCGATTACTTTTCCTCGTTGCATGAGGACACAACCAAGACCTTGGCTAGAAGCATCGCAATAGACAACTAAATCATCATTTCCATCGGGGAGAGTCAATATGGGAGCATTGCACAACTTTTGCTTGAGGGTTTGAAAGGCTTCTTCTTGTTTCGGTCCCCATTCATAAGCTTTACCCTTATGGGTCAAGGCGGTAAGAGGGACATCAATATTTGAGAAGTTTGAGATGAAACGACGATAATAACCCGCAAGACCAAGAAATGAACGAACTTCGGTAGGAGTCTTCGGGGCATTCCAATTCTTAACCGTTTCGATCTTAGCAGGATCAACATGAATACCTTTGTCGTTGACGATGTGACCAAGAAATTGAACTTCTTTTAACCAAAATTCACATTTGGAGAACTTGGCATATAGTTGTTCTTTCTTTAAAAGGTCCAAAACCAATCTAAGGTGTTCTTCATGGTCGGCTTTAGTCTTGGAATAGATTAAGATATCGTCAATGAAAACGATCACGAAATTATCAAGGTACGGTTTGCACACATTGTTCATGAGATCCATGAAAACTGCGGGTGCATTGGTTAACCCGAAAGGCATAACCATGAACTCCTAATGACCATACCTTGTTCGAAAAGCAGTCTTAGGAATGTCATCTTCTTGAACACAGAGCTGATGATAACCAGATCGAAGATCAATCTTCGAGAAACAAGTAGAACCTTGAAGTTGATCAAAGAGGTCATCGATCCTAGGCAAAGGATAACGGTTTTTGATAGTAAGCTTGTTGAGTTCGCGGTAGTCAATACACATGCGAAATGATCCATCCTTCTTCTTAACAAATAAGACGGGTGCACCCCACGGTAAATGACTCGGGCGAATGAAACCTTTGTTGGAGAGTTCTTAAAGTTGGCTTGCGATTTCTTGCATTTCCGAAGGTGCAAGACGATAAGGAGCTCTAGCAACGGGGTTAGCTCCGGGCATAAGATCAATAAGGAACTCTACTTGACGAACAGGAGGAAAACCGGATAAATCTTTAGGAAACACTTAGGGAAAATCCCTAATGATAGGAATGTCTTGAATACTCTTCTCCTTGACGTCCTTTTGAACAATATGAGCTAGGAAGGCGATGTACTTCTTTCGTAAGTACTTTTGAGCGGTAGTACAGGACATCAATTTAAGACCCTTGCAAGGCTTTTCACCAAAAACCCTTAAGGTTTCTCCCGATGGTAGAGGAATTCGAATACACTTTTCAAAGCAAATGACTTCGGCATGATGATTTGATAGCCAATCCATACCTATGATAATATCAAAGCTTCCTAGTGGCATTGGAATAAGATTGATTGGGAATGTATGATCATTAAGTTCTAAGGAGCAATCATAGATGGTAGACTCAATTGTAAGGGAGTCACCATTTGCTATTTCAACGGTGAAGGTTTTCTCTAATTGGGATCGTGTCTTTGCAAGTAAAGGCTCAAAATTAAGTGACACAAAACTTTTATCGGCACCGGTATCGAACAAAATGGAGGCATATTGACTATTAACAAGGAACGTACCATTAACCACGTCGTTGTTGGCTTGAGCTTCGTTGGCGTTTATGTTGAACGCACGCCCACGAGCTCCACCTTGTCTAGCATTTGCAAGTCTTGGACATAGATTTCGAAAATGGTTCAGGTCACCACACTCATAACAAGCACGCCTATTAGCAATGGCGGGAACACCTTGATTAGCCACTCGAGGGTTGGGTTGGTTCGGTGGGTTGACTTGGCCCTCAAAAGCTTTGGCCCTACAAACATTGATAGTGTGACCATATATCCCACAATGAGTACAAAGGCGACATGGGATATTTTGAGGATGATGAAAATTGCAGGTGGCACAAAGAGGGTAGATCCCAACATATGGCTTTTTAGCCGGTGCTTGAACTACGAGTGCAACTTGATTAACGGGCACCGCAGGAGTAACCACATCAAAGTTTCTAACCTTCCTATTTTTGTTATTGCGAGAGGGTTCAGTTGTGGCTTCTTTGTTGTGGGCAGGAGGGGTTACGGTTTCAGCAACTTTCTTAGATCCCTTTTTGGTAAGAGTCCCAGCTTTCACATGATTATCAGTCAGGGTAGCAGACAGGCGGATGGCATCTTCCAAAGTAGCAGGATTTCTACCTAAGACAGTATCTTGGATTTGTCTTGGTAGCCCACCAATGTACTTTTCGATACAACGAGATAACGGAGTGACCATGCGGGGCACGAGAAGACTCAACTCATGGAATCGAGTTGTATATGCTAAGCTTTCCCCACTATCTTGGGCAAGATCCCAAAATTCAGCTTCCAACTTTTTCACTTCATTTCGAGGACAGAACTCCTCGATCATAAGCCTTTTGACCTCATCCCAAGGTAAGGCCATAGCTATGTCAACACCCCTATTTCGTTTCTCCCCATTCCACCAAGTAAGTGCCCGTTTTTGTAGGACACTTGTAGCATGACGAACACGGAGGTTGTCGGGACAGTCACTATTGAGAAAGGTATTCTCAATACTTTCAAACCATTGAAGGAGTCTAGTAGCTCCTTCGGTTCCATAAAACTTTAGGGGATTGCACGAATTGAAGTGCTTGAAGGTGCATTGAGATGGATTATTACCACCATTTTCACCATTTCCACCATTATTACCACTATTGCTTCCATTTCCACCATTGTTGCCATTGGCGGCACCATTGGCTTGGGTGAGTTGTGTCACCAATTGGGTAAGAATAGCAGCAATGTCAGTGTTGGCGTTGGTTGCGGGAGCACGACGAGGAGGCATTCTACAGATTTTCACAAGACAAGAAAAATTGTAAGAACTTATGAGATTTGATAGGATTTAATAAAATGAGATAGTAAGATAAAATAGATATTCTTTGTTTGGATTGTACTCAAAAGTGACAAAATCACTTGAATACTATGGCACATTAAGGTTAATTAAACTTATAAAATTTTCAAGGAGACATGCTTTAGCCTATAAGTAAACACTCATCTCGGGAATTCCCAGGAAAGCATACGGGTCCCTCGGTTGATTGGGATTTATGCGAAATGCTTTCCTAGACAGAAAACCCAAAATACAGGTGTCACCCTTCCAGATTGCACGTGTCATCAAATAATTTAACAAGTTTAAAAACCTTAACGAAGAAATAAAAATTTTAAAGATTTTTGCTTCAATTTTTTTTTTTTTTTTTTTCACATGCTTAGAAAGGATAAGGATAGAAAAGAAGATAGAAATATTATGAAGTTTTAGAATATAGGAGAGGATATTATTTATTTAATTATTAAGAATATCCTAATAAGTCATGGATTTAAAACACATAAGTCATCATAATGCAATAAGTAATCATACTAAACATGTAGCATATAACATATAGCATCTAGCATGTAACACATAGCACAAAAATCATGAAGCATAGTATAAGTGGGTGTCCTAAAGTTATAGTCTAGGTCAAGGTGTCTAATAACCTAATTCCCTATAACCAAGGCTCTAATACCAATCTGTCACACCCCGACCGATGGCGGAATCATCGGGGCGGGACATGTAGACTGTTCATAGCACATGGTTGACTAAATTGAAATACATTAAAGTCAAATTTCCATTACAAATAATCCAAGTACAAACCAAATTCAAACAAAGAAACATAAAACAATTCCTAGCATTCTTGATTTAAATTGCTAAGTCCAAATCCTATATTGAGCACGTCTTGAATCATTCTCACATATTAGGGCCTGAAACATGAATAAAATAAAGTCAACTAAAAAGTTGGTGAGTATAACACAGTTGTATATAGATAGCATATAGTTGAAAACAAATCCTTTACAAAACATGATAAAATAAGGCATTTATGGGGAGCAACTATTGTGTAATCAAGTACAACCAAACCTTTGTAACTAGTATGCAAATTGTGTTGTCGGTATCAATCACCTCCACTTGGGTGGGTTTTTCAGACTCAATAGATCTATCATTGAAAACCGTCGGCTTGTATAGTTAATGATTGCACATAGTTTTCACAAAGACTAGCACAACTAGCACTCGGGCACAAAGCTCAAATTTTGCACACATGTATGTAAGTAGGATTTTGCACTTGTGTTGTTTGAGTAAATGTAAATGTGAAAGGTGTAATGTGTATAAAGTTCATGTTCCACCCCAAAAGTGTAAAAGAGTAAAAAGGGGTTGTAAATACTCACTTGGTATGGAAGTGAAGCTAACAAAGATTATAGATAGCAAATATGATCCTCGAAATGCACAAATTAACCTAAAGGGTAAATGTGTATTGAATCAAATAGATGCATAAAGTTTAAGTCTAAAATGAAAGTTGAATTTGGGTATAAAACTATTGATTTGTATTTTAAAAAAAATATTGAATAAATTATATAGAGTTTGAAGTAAAATATATTTGAAACAATTTGATTAGGTTTGAATTGAATAAATAAATATATAATTATAGTTTATGAAATAATGTAAATATTAATTGTAATTAAGTATGAATAAATAAATGATTTTGATTTAAAGTGTAAATTAAATAAATAATCATTATTTATAAATTTTGTAACTTAATTATTTAAATACTATTTAAGTGTAAGATAATAAATATAAATTTAATTTTTTTTATAAACTTTTCAATAAATTATATTTATGCCAAGATTAAACTTTTAATCCATTTTTAAATACAGAAAACATATTTTTATAAAATCTGAAACATTTACTGATTAAATTATATTTCTTTTAAAAATTATGAGTCTCACATGACCGTGCCTCGGAAGGGCACGATCGTGCTCAAGCCACGGGCGCGACCGCGCTAGTCGGGGCGCGACCGGGTTGATCAACAGGAGCACAATCTAGACAAGTCAACAGGCACGACCGTGCCTTGGCCCGGCACGGTCGTGTCTATGATCTTTAGACACAACAGAGACTAGCCCAGAGGGCATGACAAGGTCTGAACAGGAGAACACGATCGCGCTGCTAGTCGGCACGACCGCGCTCGATGAGGCACGGCCGCGCTAGATGACTAGCGCGACCGTGTCTCTTCCAAATCAGACACGAATTGACAATTTCTTGTATTTTAAACGCTGGATTTGTTAGGGCTTTTGATTAATGGGTTATTACGAGTCTTTTAATATAACTTAATTGTATGAACATCGCGTTTAAGTAGGGATTCGATTAAATCATTTTCAATAAAATATGAGTTCTGATTCGGATCGATTTCTATAATGGAAGCCCAAATTGAATAGGGGATTTCGATACTGATACAGAAGAGAATGAAGTAGAAGATTCAATTACCCGGAATAGAAGCGAATCGTTAGAGAATGGTAGGAAGGAATTCTGTCGACGGCAAGCTTGGTTTCCGGCGACCTATGCTGCGGTTCCGAATGTTTCAGCGGCTTCGGATGGTTCAGAGATGGTTTGGAAATGCTTGACTGGATTGCTTTGAGAAAATTGAGAGAATTTGGGTTCTCCTTGAAATGTCCAAGCGTTTGGAATTTGGTAGAATAAAACCGAAGTGATTTCGAGTAATGGAAATGTTTATTGTGTTTGTTAATGTGAATAAAGTGTGTTGATGTTACGAATTTGAACGATCGGATGATTAAAGTCACAATTACGATTCAACTGTTACGCAGGCGCGACCGTGCCTAGGCACCGGACGCGATCGTTCCAAAGCAGGTCGCGCGACCGTGCCAAAGCACGTCGCGACCGTGCTAGGACGAAGCACGACCGTGCTAGACTAGGGTTTGTTGACATTTTTCAATTTTAGTCCTTGACTTTTCAGATTTGATAAGTTTGAATAAAATAGTTTCTTGTATAGTGTCTAAATGTATATAACCGAGTAAAACTTGCGAACTTGTATAGAATCATTGCATTTAATTTACGGCGAGAAAATAATGAGACAGTGCACGAGTATTGAATTCGAAATTGCATTACATTGAATTGAAATATGAATACTAAATATCAGGAATGTTACAGGTTTAACGACGGGCGACCTACTTCTTGGCTATTCCGGTGGCATCTTCTAGCTTCTCCGACAAGGTTAATCCGCTGCATACGAAGACGGAGGACCGGTGGAAGGAGGTGGCAGTTTAGGAAGATGGGTATTGGATTTATTGTAAGAGAGAAGTCACGAAAGAAATGGTAGTGGTTTGTTTGAAAGACAAAGAAACAGGTACAAGCAATGGCAATGGTTTATTTCTTTAAAAATGATTTTTACTTTCTATGGATGATTTGCTTTTTAGGTAAAGAAAAAACTCAAAGAAAAAAATGATACATAAAAAGATTTTTAGGGATGATTTGAGAAAAATATTTTATCAAAATAGATGTTTTTATTTATTTTCTTTAATTGTTTTTAACCAATTTCGGATTGTAAAATTTTTGTGTTTTTTTAAGTGAACTAATGTCATTTTCGTATATGGGATTTACATTTGAAATATATTTTTTTTGTTTGTGATGTTTTAGAGATTTACTGAAACATATATATATATATATATATGTATATATATATATATATATATATATTTTCAGTATATGTGGTGCATTTTGGTGATTTGAAGCATAAATTTATAAAAAAAAATTAATGTTAAAGTTTAAATTTTGCAGAATTCACATGGCACCATTCAGTGATGAGTATTACAATAATGATTAGAATATTGAGTTTTTGTTAATAGCCAAATATGAGTTTTTATTCACGAGGTTATGTTAATTCAGATTTGAACATGCTAACAGCCCAAATATGAATTTACACATGTCTAAACTGATTTTTGCACATGTGTAAACTGAATGTACACATGTGTAAAGAGTTGTTTATTCATGTGTTTATGTTGAATCTGATCTAAAAAATTGTTACATATTGGTAATATATTCTTACAGGTGTACATTTATCTATATTTAATCAGTTAATTATTTGTAGATCTGAAAGATGGCAGTTGTGGGACTGAAATCATTCATATATTGAGTTGCATATCTGAAGAAGGAGTTTATGAACTTGAGGTTCTGTTTTACACATTTATTTCATTATTACACATGTGTATTTGATTTTGCACACGTGTAATAGATCTTAATAAATATAATTACACATGCATATTTGATTTTACACATGTGTACGTTCTTCTACATAGTGTAATTATATAGATTTTAAGGGTTTTTTTATTTGTAAAGATATTTGAGTATTTGGATGTAATTTTTATTTTCTTATTTGTGTATATGGATTTAACACAGTGCAAAAAAGCAATTCTTCATTCGTTCTTTGTGTTTTATGTTCTAAATTGAATTTACACATGTGTATTTGATTTATATACAAGTTCTCATAGATTTTTACACGTGTGTAAAAAATCTGTTATTGATTTTGGGTTTTCATGATTTAGAGAATATTTAACCTGTTCTTATTTTTTATTTAAAAGAAAAAGAAAATAGTGTAATTACCTTTCTACCCTTATAATTAATCTAGGCCACACATTTTTTTTCAATTTAAATAAAAAATTAAGATTTAATTATAGCCACTAAATTTAATATATGAAAATTGAATGTGTGGCTAGGAAAGGGTTTTTTGGTTTTCATAATAAGTAAGAGTTTTCATTTGATACGTCCCCTATATATATATATATATATATGGACATTTTGGGTAACAAATATAGTTTGGTATAAATATATATTGGATAGATGTACATTTGGATCTTTTATAAAACAATACCGACTAAAACAAAGTTTGACAAGTAATATTGGTGGATACCAATATTATATATATATATGTATGTATTCGTGTAAAGATATTTTTATAATATAGTATTTAGATCCGAATATGTATATATATACACACACGTATATATAGATAAGTATATGTATATATATAGATAAATATATGTATATATGTTCATTATATGAAATTAGATGGCTAATTGTGAAACATAGTATTTATATAAATAAATATATAATTTAAGAGTTTTCTTTAATTTATATATTATGAACGATTAAGAAGTCCTAAGACGTTAGAACATCACATACAAACGGTATAAATATTACTCTTAATACTTGTGATATATAGTATTTTACACATATATAAAATACATGTATAGGTACAATTGCGAAGGAATAAGTATATATTAGTTGGAAATCCTGACTCAGGATAGGTAATCGCTATCTAAGCAACAAATGGTAACCCATTAATGTACACCAAATTGGTGTAATGGCTTAACGAATCAATAGGGCTCAAGCACATGCAAATTAGCTTAACCCTAGTAACAGAAGTTGTTACTGTATTTGCATTTAGGGTTACGATGGTGATTACTTGCATACGGTAGGACTGCTTGTAATATTGACGCATTTATATGAAACATCATGAATCTTAGAGTGCCTACGTCTATCGTGGAACTCCAGTAGGACGTATCCCCAGCATACTCGTTTATAGAGGACTTCGGTCTTTAGCATATATTTGGAAAACACGGTTTTTACCGCAACATCATCAGGTGAGTCTCATGGCCCCACTTTTTGATTAACTCTTTTTGGGGGAAAAGCATTGCTATTAATTATTTTATGAACATATAATGTATGATTAAATCAGGCATGATTATTTGCATATAGCCCATTTGTTTACACAACCATTCTCATGAGCCAACAGATTGTATGGGTAGTATTACTTGGGGAATCCCTCGCACACAGTTGGGAAACCCCACTGAGATTTATGAGTTCTTTGATACTTGTAAGTCATTGCGACATATTATCTGCATGTGCTTGTTGTATAAACATGATATTATTATTTGAGCATTAAACATTTGTGGCTTTATTTGTTTTTATTATACTCAGGGACTCAATCGAAATAGGAGTATTGGTTACTAGGTACAGGGTTGGTTGTGGACTTATTTAATATACATCTTTTATACATTTTTGGTGCATTATTTTACATTATCTGTAATCATTTTTGTGTCTTAAATCTATGAGCTCACCAACTTTATAGTTGACGTTTTTAAGTATGCTTTTTAGGAACTTGATTACATGGCGTTTAGTTTAGTCATCATACTTAGGCTTGTATGCAAGTTGGAAAGCTTTGAAGTCTGGGTTTACGTGTTTGTTTGTATAGAGACTATCTGTTCATGACCATTACTATGGATCAAGTTATGTAATAGTAAGAGATATGTAGAACATGAAGCTTGATGACCCTTTTTAAGAAATTTTGATAATGTAAGCTACATTAGATTATTCTCTTTTGGTCAATGATATTGGACCATTCGTTACACCCCAATTTCCTCGGAACATCGAGGTGTAACACCTTAATAACAAGGTTAATGCGTAATAAACGTCCATTAATAAGAATACTCTAATGGTTCTTCACACAATCTCAAGGCTAATCTTAACTTAAGTTATTTTGGTCTTCTCAGGCACTGACATAGTCATGTTAGCCTATGACATGTCTGTGTTGATTAAAGTTCTCGGCCACTTTACTTTGTTACTCTGAAACACCGACTGATCACGGCTAAAATGGTCGTGTATTGGGCTGACACGTTCGTGTTGACCTGATTCCTCGGTAACATGGCACTAACACGATCTATGTTGTCGGTGTTAATCCCTGGTTTTCGAATCACTTTGGATAAAATGATCGTGTTCACGAGTGACACTTTCATGTTGGCCAACTCTATTTTGCACACGAGGACCACACGAGTGTGGTTCCTGGTAATATTTCCGATGTGTCGAGTAACCTTGACTGACACGATCGTGTCGAGGGGTGACACGCTAGTGTCGAGCCTATTCTTGTTTTTGGCCAAAATCTACATGCAACTAAATTGATCTGATTAAAACCCTTGGTTTCACTTATTCAAAACTCACAAACTCTTTGCCAACAATTAGGAATTCTTATAACTCATTGCATGCCTATGATTTTTCCCAAAACCTTAAGCTTTTATATAAAACTTCAAAGTTTATAATCTTAAATACAATATATTAAAAGATGTTACTGAAGCAGAAGTTTAGCAATCTCAAAAGTCTTGAAATCGTGCAGGATTACCTATACACATTCATAATCCTTGTCAATAAACTCTAAGGTCATCAATAATCTAACTTTTAGATGATTAGATCACTTACTAAATCGTTCCAGGATGATCTCAATGAGTTTTTGCTTCCATAGTGTTGCTAGAACCTCAAATGATAAGATCAAACCACATGCAATACGAGATCAAGGGTTTTTGAGGTAGATTTTTGGGAAAGAAAGACAAACTTGGAGAGGAAGGATAGTTGTGTGTGTTTGAGGGTGTTCTAGTAGGTGTAGAATGGTCTGAAGAATCCTGACTTCATACATAATAAGCCATGAACTAACTTATTACTTATCGATAACACCTCAAAAATAGCATTATCTTGTGTGGATCACCCATCGAACATGGTCATGTTCATTCACGACATGGTTGTGTAGACCAAAACTTTTGGTTGTCGGCTTGGGTTCTTGGTAATGCTTGATCTAATGATCAACATGGTTGTGTTAGGTCAGTTGTTACATTTTTCACCCCTTAAAAGAATTTCGTCCTCGAAATTCACTAATCCGTGGGTACTTTTTCTTCATCTCATATTCTCTTTCCCAAGTATACTCTAGTCCTCTCTAAGCACTCCATCTAACCTTTACAATCGGAATACGTTTACGTCTCATCTTCTTAACTTGCTGTTCCATTATCTGAGCAGGTTCTTCTACAAATTGCAACTTATCATCAATATTAATTTCCCCGAGTGGTACTGATAATGTTTCTTTTGTTAAAAACTTCCTTAAATTAGACACATGGAAAGTGTCATGAATTCCTCCTAACTCCTCATGAAGTTTCGATTTAAAGGCTACGCTACTAACTCTAGCAATAATCTAAATGAACCAATGTATCGCAGACTTAGTTTTCCATTTTTCCAAATCGGATCACACCTCTCCAAGGTGATACTTTAAGCAAAACACGATCGCCGATTTGAAATTCTAGTGGTTTTCTTCTTCTATCAGCATAACTCTTTTGTCGATCATGTGTGGTCTTGAGTCGGTTCTATATTTATATTACCTTCTCTGTCATTTCTAACATAATCTCAGGCCTGATAGTTAATTCTCTCCCACTTCCGACCAACACACTAGAGTTCTACCTTTCCTTCCATACAAGGCTTTGAATGGAGCCGCCTTGATACTTGTGTGATAAAAAAATCCATTAGTGGCATATGGATGTCCTAACTACCACTCATAACTTCAAGAAAACACAACACTTGTACTTATGCATTAAAACTTGTAAGCCCCTATAGTTACTATTCCTTTCCATGGGATTTAAATAAGTTAATAATGTGATGTAGGATAGTTACAATTGGAGCTGTTGACACACTCCAAACACTTACTATACATGAAATCAGACTTAGAAACATATTTTGAGATTTAATTTAGGGATCTCTCTTGGTTTCACCTTGGTCACTACTCTCTGGTTTAAGAATGTCCTTCGTGCTTTATTTTCTCTTATGAAACTCGTGACTTAAAACCCCCCCACTCTGAATCCTAGAAACCAAAGGGCTTGTAGTCTAATAGTATCCGGGTGTGTACATAGCGGTGTCCCTCCCCATGAGTTTGAGGGTTCGAGTCCCATTGTGAACATTGGTGTAAATTTAGGAGTAGGATTAGATGGGTGTGTGCCTACCATTCTAAAAAAATATCTAAATCCTAGAATTCTAACTTAGAAAAGTTGGCACTTTACACCCCTCAATTTCATATTTCATAAATTTGAACAATACTTGGGTTCTTTCAACTTTAACCCAACTACATATTAATTCCTTCACTCAAAAGACAATAAATCATAACCTCTTTATTAAAATAGTATAACAAATAAATTGTTCATAATGTTGTTTTTGTCTCTATTTAAAATGGTATGGTAGTGTAAAACTGTCCTTCATATAGTTTTCTCTTAATTCTAGTTCTCTAATATAGTTCTCCTTGATACAAGACAACACTTGCTTATAAGTTGACAATTCAAGTCTTACCATATGCCATGCTTAATATCATTCTTTCCATAGATTCATTATTTTTCTTCATTTTGGCTAGTACCCGTTACACGTTTTCTTTAGTTTTGAATCTACAAAGCGAATACAAAGTAGTTAGCTACCGATAACAAAATTTTGCTTCGGTTATAGAACATTATATCATAGTACATGCATTTAAAAATTAGGCATATCAAATTCCTCTAGTCCTACGCCTCAAACCTCAAGGAAACCTACTCGTCGTTGTTAGCTTCTCTACCACCCTCAAACTCAACGCTACCATTACTCATGTTTTTTTAGAACGGCTAATCCACACACACTCTAAGCCTAACTTTAAATCTACAGCAATGTCTATCATGGGACTAGAACCTTCAACCACTTGAGATAAATACCTTTACTATACACCATGATACCACTAGGCTACAAGTCTTTTAGTTACCATCTGATATGATCCGGATCCACTCACACAACCCATGCAATCTGGTGACTTGGTCATGCAGTACATGTTCTCATTATTAGTTCATGCACTCTCTTTTTTACATTTGCTTTAATTAAGTAATAGTTTTTTTTAACGGCAACACCTAAATATTCTAGGATAATTGGGTTTCTCCGTGTCAACATCTAGAATATCCAGTGCAGCCCACTCCAGGAGGAACCCCCAACTGGGTAAACCCCCTGACCTGGCCAAAGACCCCTTTTTGCTGTGGCTAGGATTCGAACACAAGACCTCCACTATGAGAAGTTTTGGGGCTACCATTACACCAAATGGCCAACGGTAATTAAGTAATAGTTAGTGGGTGGTCATGTTCGTATTTCAGTTAGTTGTAAGTCTTAAAGGCCTGGAGCTTTTGAATGAAGTAGAACAGAAAAATTGCAGTAAATTATTATCTTATTCGCGTTTATATTTCCATGTTTCGTTCTTAGTTTATTTGAAGACCGTTAATCTCGAATTTGGCTCTATCACCATCACTCATGTAGTCCTTAAATGATAAATTAAGGGTTCATATATTGTTATTTCAAACTAATAGTTGTAAACATTAATTCATCTTCACAATAATAATAAGTTTATAATATCACTAGTAGAAATGTTACATATATTATAACATATATTATTCTCATCATGATATTTCATGTGGTTTTTTTCTATTTGTAAATAGAAAAAAAAATTATTTGATTTGTAATATTCTTTTTATAGAGAAAGATTGATTTCATGTTCTTCTCAACTAAGGAATTAATATAGTTGAAGACCGCACGATACTTGATTGAAGTGAATTTTGTGGCCCATGACTATGAGTTCGTTTCCGAGACACATTGTTGGAAATGAAGACTGAATTGATGTCGCTAGCGGTTAGGATTTGACACGCAACTAAACCCGCAATGGCTTGGCTAGACTAGAGGATGACACGAGTTGTGGCCCAAATTTTGAATATCTTTGATCTCATTTGGTGCAAATATGAGGTGTAAAAAGCTTGCCAAATATATCCTCTTTTGATTATTGGCATGCTTAAATAGTGCATATCTAATGTACATTAAACATCATAGTGTTATCTTTTCCTAATCATGAAGATTCTTGAAATTCTATCTTTTGAAAAATTGAAATTAGAAAACCGTTCACTTTTACGGTATAGTATAGTGAAAGGTTTTTAACGATAACTAGTTATTTAAATATTATGAATTGAAATTTTAACAATTACTTTTTAATGCTTGAACATTTGAATAATAGGGGTGGGTTCATTGGGGAATCGAAGAACATGTAAAAATTCATAAAAACATCATTTTTACATGTAAAAAACTCATTTTTATGTAAGTTTTTTAGGATTTTTTCATATAAACACATTTAAAAGTCATTCTAATAAAAAAAAATTTAAAAATAAAAAAGAAGTTAAAATAAAAAGGTAATTTTTTTTTTTACAGAAACTAATTTTTTTGTTAGAACGATTTCTTGTTAGAGCATTCCCATCAGCTTCTTTATACCCATCTTTATAATTACACTAAAAATCACTACCTTTTCTCTATCATTTTCAATTAAATAATACTTTTTATACATTTATCATTATCTTTTCTCTTTTCTCCACTCACAACCACTTTTAAAAAATATTAAAAAATTTATGCAGATGAACAGTGTTTTCACAAATATACAAAAAAATTAATGTCGATCAGTTCTTGTAACATGATAATGGAAAACAATAATCTAAAACATACATGTTAAGCTAACCGTTGAGAAGGAAGGCGTCATGATCACTGATCTGGATCGGGTTCCCGTTTAAGGTGTACGGTTAGGATGGCTAAGGTGAGTTCGTTAGAACTCACGGTTATGAGAGAGAGAGGGGAACGATTTCTTTAGTGGTGATGCAATTATCGATTAGTCTATTCCCTTTAATTAACTCTCTATTTATATGTACACCCAAGGGGAAACCCATTAATGACCCATTAAGAGTAATTAGGCCCATCAACTAATTACTAGCCATAGGTTAATAAATAAATAAATAATTTGATCATTTAATAATTAGATAAATGATTACAAGAGCCACATAATAAAACAGTGTCTTACATTCTCCCACTTGGCTGAGTAATCATTTATTATAAGCATTAGTAAGTCTGCAGATTTAATACTCATTTTAGTTTTAAACCAAAACAGTAGTAGAGAAATATAATCATTGAATCAATATCCAACTCAAGACCCACCTTAATCATACTAAAATCTCAATTTAAGACATAAGTAAACTTAGGATCAAATTGACAAATAAGCCCTTTAACGTTGATTTGTATAGTTACTGTCTATACGTCTTTAGGCATGCATAAACGTTTTTAGAGACAAAAAAATTCAAATAACTGAGAAAATTTTATTAATAAACGTAAGTAAGTACAATTATGCTACTAAATAAGGTCTTTAGAAAAGCTCATCTTCGAAACATGTTCTTCGAAAACTTTAGGTGGGAGACCTTTAGTTATCGGATCCGCAAGCATAATTTTAGTAATTATATACTCAATACAAAGATTATTTTCCTCAACTCGCTCTCGTATGAACAAGTACTTTGTATCAAGATATAATCCAGCTCCAGTCGAACTGTTATTGTTTGAGAAACTAACGGCAGCTGAGTTATCACAATAAAGCTTCAATGGTCTAGAAATGGAATTAACTATTTTGAGTCCAGTGATCAGATTCTTTAGCAACATTTCATGACAGGTCGCGTTATACACAGCAATGTATTCTGCCATCATAGTGGATGTGTCAATTGTTGCTTATGACTCTTTCATGAGATAGGTCCGTCGGCTAACATAAAGATATACCCCGAAGTGGATTTCTTGTCATCTTTGCACTTACCAAAGTTAGAATCCGAATAACCAACCACTTCCAAATTATCACTTTTTCTATAAGTCAGTTTATAGTCTTTCGTCCATTGCAGATATCGAAGTACTTTCTTAGTCGCTTTCCAGTGATCAAGGCCAGGATTAGTCTGATAACGACCTAACATTCCAGCAATATAAGCAATATCCGGAAAAGTACAGACTTGAGCATACATAAGACTCCCAACTACTGATGCATAAGGTATCATTCTCATTTGCTCCTTCTCAAGCTCTGTTTTAAAATATTGGAAAGAACCAAAAACATCTCCCTTAACTACTGGAGCTACAGAAGGAGAGCAGTGTTGAATATTGTAACGTGTGAGGACCCGTTCAATGTAGGCTTTCTGAGATAATCCCAAAATTCCCTTAGACCTATCTCGGTGTATTTCGATGCCTATAACATAAGAAGCCTCTCCGAGATCCTTCATGTCGAAGTTATGAGAGAGTAAACGTTTCGACTCATGCAACATATCTAAACTATTACTTGCCAACAGAATGTCATCTACGTAAAGGACAAGTATGGTAAAGTTGCTCCCACTCATCTTGAGGTAGGTGCATTGATCCACTTGATTCTTAAGGAAACCTTTTTTCTTCATGACTTCATCAAACTTTAGGTACCATTGACGTGATGTCTGCTTCAACCCGTATATGGATTTCTTCAACTTACAAACTAAATGTTCCTGACCTTTAGGTTGAAAACCTTCAGGCTGTTTCATGAACACGTCTTCATTCAAGTCGTCGTTAAGGAAAGCGGTTTTGACGTCCATCTGATGTAGCTCTAAGTCAAAGTGAGCTACTAAGGCCATCACGATCTTTAATGAATCCTTTCGAGAAACAGGAGAAAAGGTCTCATGATAGTCGATTCCTTTTGCAACCAATCTCGCTTTGTAGCGTTCAATGTTTCCATTCAGATCTAGTTTAGTTTTGAAGACCTATTTACATCCTACGGGTTTAGCACCGTTGGGTAATTTAACTAAATCTCAAACATCATTTTTCTTCATGGAGTCAAGCTCGTCAATCATAGCTTTGTTCCAATCAGAAGACTGATCACTGCTAATGTACTCATGGTAAGAAGTAGGATCGGTAAACTTTCCGGCATCCATTTCAGCTTCAGCCAGGTAGGTAACACAATCATCAAAGTTAGTATGCCTTTTGGACCTAGACGACCTCCTGAGTTGATTATCGGGTTCAGCATTGTCTTCATGTCGGTCATTGGATGTGCCTTCATTCTCTGGTATAAAAGGAGTAGCATTAAGATCCGAGTGAGGAGGATATGGTGCAGTGACGTGCGGTGTAGCGTCGTGTACAAGAGGAGTACTCAGAGGTATGGTAAGGGACGAATATTCCCCCCCCCCCGCGTCTTGTACTTCTTCTAAATCTGGATAAAGATTTTCACTGCTCCCACTGACCTTAAAATCCTCAAGGAATTTGGCATGCTTGGTTTCTACAATACGAGTGACGTGAGAAGAACAATAGAATCTATAACCCTTTGAGTGATCGGGATAACCGATGAAGTAACAAGTGACAGTTTTCATGTCAAGTTTCTTTAAGAAAGGATTATAGAGTTTAGCTTCGGCAAGACAGCCCCATACTTTCATATATCTTAAGACTCGGTTTCCTTCCTTTCCAGAGTTCAAAAGGAGTTTTAGGTACAAATTTGGAAGGAACTCTATTGAGTATATGAACGGCTGCTTTTAAGGCCTCGGTCCAGAGGAATAAGGGTAAACCGGAGTTGGCTAACATACTGCGTACCATGTTCATTAGGGTCATGTTTCTTCTCTCAGCAACACCATTCCGCTGAGGAGTATCGGGCATGGTGTACCGGTTCACAATCCCCTGGCCCTTACAAAACTCATAAAATGGACCAGGAGCCTGACCCACATCAGTTTGTCTACCATAATATTCACCTCCTCTATCCGATCTCACAACTTTTATTTGAAGATCAAGTTGTTTTTCAACTTCAGTTTTTATAATCTTTAAAAGTCGCAAGTGATTCTGATTTTTCCTTAATAACATACAAGTACATATAACGAGAATAATCATCGATAAAAGTGATAAATGAAGTATGTCCTGTTATACCAGCAATAGGGTAAGGGCCACTAATATCAGTGTGATCGAGTTCTAATAAATTAGAGCTCCTAGTGGCACCTTTCTTATTTACTGCTGTCATTTTACCTTTAGGCATTTGACACGTGTTCCAAAATCATTGAAATCGAGAGATGGTAACACTTCATCCTTCACGAGGCGAGATAAGCGTTCTCGTGAAATGTGGCCTAAGCGTTGATGCCACAACATGGATGAAGTTTCTAAGTCTCGTTTTCGTTTAGTCTTTGTTAAGTTTTCGTTGATATTATATGATAACAAAGACTTGGAAAATTCATTATCTAGTTCTAATCTATAGAGAACACCATCCAGATAACCACGTCCAAACACTTGATAATTTAACATAATAGAAAGTTTTCCATGACCATGAGAACAAACAAAACCGTCAATGTCTAACTTTGGTCCTGATACTAGATTCTGAGTAATCTCAGGAATATATAAGGTATCATAAAGTTTAATACATAAACCGGTTTTCATTATTAATTCTAAGGTTCCCGCAGCTGCGACAACTAGTTCTTCTCCATTTCCTATCTTAAGTGTTCTTCGGTTTCTTTCCAGCTTCTGGATTATAAGGAATCCCTGTAAGGAGTTGGTTACATGAACCATAGAATCAGAATCAAACCACCATGTATTAGTTGGAACATTTAAATTATAGGACTCGAGTATCATATAAATATTATTACCTCTCTTACTTAACCACTCTTTAATGAATGGGCAGTCTTTCTGCCTATGTCCCTCCTTACGGCAGAACTTGCAGTGAGACTTCCCTTTGAAGTTCATAGAGCTGAAAGCACCACTCGCATCTTGTTTCTGAACCTTAGAAGATTCCTTCTTACGGAAATTTCCCTTCCTCTTCTTTGAATCAGCGGTCATGAAATAAGCAACATCCAGTCTCTCTAGCTTCAGACGCTCTTCTTCTTGGACGCACATTGCAATCAACTCACTCATCGTCCACTTATCTTTCTGTGTGTTGTAGTTGATCTTGAAAGCTTAAAAAATTTTAGGAAGAGAGGTCATAATAAAGTGCACTAGGAAACCGTCACTGATCTCCATGTCTAATCCCTTGAGCTTACGGGACATGTCATTCATCATCATGATGTGCTCACGAATACCGCTAATTCCGTCATATTTTGTAGTCACCAGCTTCAGAATTAGTGTGCTAGCATGTGATGTAGGGTCAAATATACTGTATTTAAGAGTCTAGTTTGTATAGTCTTATGAGTTTTATCTTGTACTTTGAGTTGGTTTTATGTGATATTTGTAGTTGTGTCTGTTACAGGTATAAAGTGCTAAATGAGCGGATAACGAGGCATAATCGAGAAGGCACGAAAGTACAGGGGGTAAAATGTCAAAAAGAAGAAAATCATGTTTTTAAGATCTTCAAGGTACGTGAAGACTGGGAAGGAATTGTTCGCGGTACGCAAGGAAACCAGATACCAGCCCGACTAGTTTGTCTTTCGCGGCACGCGAAGGACTGACCATATTCTTTCGCGGTACGCGAGGGGCCGGCGGAACAGCAAAAAGCCCTATGATGTGCGTGAACTATATATATTTTTAACTAAGATTTTTCACACAAATGTAGGTTTTAAATTTGGTTTTCACCTAAACTAGACTACACACACAAAGACAAGTGTACCTGTCTGGTGGTAATATAGTATTGATAACAACCGATTATCAATCTGTGAACACGATTTCACTACTTGATCCTTATGATTAATTAAGCCCAGTGAGTTAAAATAGATTTTTTGTTTTGAAAGTTTAACTTGAGTGACAACAATTAGTAACTTAAAACACGTAATTAAAAGTACTTGAAATAACAAAATAAAGGAAACTATCATCCTAGTTTGGAATCCACTTTACTAATTACGATGAAGCATATGAATGGCAAATTTATGATTATGTTAATGTTCGTTTAAGAGGTAGAATTAGATTCCTGTCAAGGTAACTAACTCCATAACTATTAAGGAAGACATCTATGAGCAATTTACATGATATCCACTTAAAGTTAGTTTAATTAGATAAACTGGTGCAATTTCTTAACTTATGAAATTCCAAGTCAAAGTCATGAATTTTTAAGCTTGAGTCATCAATACTTTAACTAGCATAACTAATGTCAAAGAAGGATCATAACATTTATTTTAGTTTTTCCAAACATGATTAAAGGAATTGCTTGTTTCAATATTTATTTCACAATAACGGTTTCAAAGATTCATTCCTAATTCTTAGCTATAACAGTTTACCGAAAGATAGTAAAGTTATAAATAAATGGTAGTCTCATAGGTTTTTCAACACAATATAATTTCTCATTTATAAACCTTTAGTTGATTCATAAACACTTAGACATGCAAATCCATCAAGAAATTAACATAAGATTATCATTACATTAACATAATATCTTTGCCAAGATTCATAAGTTCATCATAAATTAGTAAAGATTCATCAAAACTAGGATGATAAAGGAGTTTAGCTCATAATGAGCTTACACATTACAACAAAGTTGCAAACTAGCAAGGTACTCATGATAAACCCGAAAGATCTCACCAAAAGTTCAAGCTAGGAATGTCTAATGGTGCAAGAACTTCTTCTTTGTGATGAATGGACCTTCTAAGCCTTCTAAATGCCTTCAAATGTCTGGTTCCCGAGAGTAGATAGTGGGTACTTCCTCTCAAGAACCCCCCCCTCAAATGAACAAGTTAATGGCCTTTTATAGGCTATCTAGGAAGTGAGGCACGGCCCCGTGCTGGGACCACAATGCAACTGATTTTGTGCGTGCCTAGTGGGGCACGGCCCCGTGTTGCACCTGGTCGGGAGACAATGGTACAACAGTACTTAACTTAAGTTGACCACCGGGGCGTGCCTAGTGGGGCACGAGCCGTGCTTGGGTGGGGCATAGCCCCGACTTTGAAAAAGCTGATTTCTGAACGCCTGGGAGGAAGCACGGCCCCGTGACTAGTTGAGCACGTCCCGTGCTTCACCCTTTCTTCCATAAACATGTAGAGGACTGAAAATAGGATCCGTGGGCGGAAACGGGGCTCAATTCCAAGTTGTAACGAAGCGGGAAAGTGAAAAACAAGTTGTGAGTGTCGCATGGTCGTGCCTCTTCATTCTTTGTTTATTTCTTTCACTTTTCTTCATGTTTATGCTTGTTTGCTTGTTCTAGGCCAAATATTTCTTGAAAATACAATTTAAGCTAAATGAGCAATAAATCTAATCGATATGCAAAGAAACGACAATTATCGGGACGCAATTGATGTGAAATATATGACTAATTTAGTGCACATCAAACCTCCCCACACTTGAACTTTGCTTGTCCTCAGGCAATATAATTGAATAAAACCCTCCAAATGGCAATACAAACAACAAAGCTTAAATAGATCAAAAGATTGGTGTAATTTCCGAGAAAGAAACAAGCAAACTAAAGCTAACCGAGCAAACATGAGCTTATGAAGTGATATCCTAACAAACAATGGTTTGTTTTATGAAATTTTTGACATGCAAAACTTAACACTACTCACAATGTTTACACACACTCGGCTAAATATATGTAATCATATGTGTAATGATGTATGTATAGAACACTCAATTACCAAATATGAAACATGTGAAAATCATATGCTTGTTAAAGGATCGAATCTTCACCATTTATAGGAATTGTTTGCATAAATCAAAAGGTCTTTGAATGGGTTGTAACATGGCTTAGGGTTAGGGTATGAATTATTTGGGAAAGTGGCTAAATGCTAAAGACACCGACCTTGGCTTATTGGATTGACTGAAAGGTAAAGGAAAGCTAAAAATAAATCCCTCTACAATACTCGGGTTAGAAGGGTATAGCTAATCCGAGGACTCGTTTAACGTCAGATTGTCAAGACTGAATCTCATCTCTAGAAACCTTTCTTCCTCGTTGACTTTAAGATATACAAAGCTATCTTTTCTTAAGGATCGTTCGGCTTTGAGCCTAATAGCACCCCATTTTATCAACTCTGTATACTCGTGCTCGGAGGTTGTTTGGCTTTTTACTACATTTTTCTTCATGAGACCAACTTCCACAATTTCGGCATCTTTCATATCTTTTTTTTTCTTCTTCTCATGGTGCTCTTTTTTTTTTAATTCCACAAAAAGGTGGTTTTTGTTCCTTCTATCGCCATTTCTTTCTTGTTTCGTTTGCCAATGTGTTCTCTAATTTCCGAACCATTAAAGGACCAACGTTTTTTTACTCAAAAGGTCGTGTCCTTAACAAAAATTATGACAATGTAGGTTATGAATGGAACGATATGGGATAAGGCTAAATGGGGCTAACTAGTGGTTGTGTTTGGGTGAGGAAAACGAAAGGAAAAGGCTAACAAAGTGTGTATCCTAATGCCTAGATCATTTTTATGCAATAATTTCCGTTTCATGGTTTTGAAACGTATACCCAAAACAAGTTCTAATTTAAACGAAACATATGGCACCCTCAATAATCCGATAAAAACAAAAACATAGTGCGGTAAAGCAAAGCTATAAAGGCTAAAAAATATGCTCACGGAAACGGATGGATTTGGGTAAAAGTGTAAGATTTTGCAGGTCGTTTTATTTCCTTTCACTCACCATGCTTGCGAATATCACAAAAAATAACTTCCAACTCGGTGGCTAGAGTAAATCAAGTGCTTTATGAAAATACACATTTTCCTTTGTTTTATCAAAAATTGGTAAAGCTTTATGATTGTTGATGCCACAAAAATTTTAAAAGTGGCGTGTTTTACTTAAAGTGATTTTCCTTGACAAGACGAAGTTCAAGTAAGTGAACCCCCCTCCCTACACTTGAAACTCACATTGCCCTCAATGTGAAAAGAAGTAAACAATTATGAAGTGTAAATGGAGGAAAGGAAACAAGAACTCCCCTGAACATCGGTGGTCCAAAATGTGACTGGTGCCCACAGCTGCCTGCAATGTCGTGCGAACACTTGTGGTCGATACCCATAGCCTACCGAAATGCCATAGTCCAAAAAGATTCAGCAATTGCAAGACCTGTAAATCACTCAACCATAAAATAAGAAAATATAAAGCCGATATGTGATTAGTGCAGATGAGCGAACTTGTGAGGACTAAGTTAGTGCACATAAGTGTGATTATCAAAATTGTCATCTTCCACTAAATCATAAAACTACTAAAAAGGAAAATAGTAGGAAAACTTAAACAAACCCTCGGGTTGCCTCCCGGAAGCGCCACGTTTATTTGCGAGTCTTTGGCTAGACTCAAACGATCAATGGGTCATGCCACCAACACTTAAACTTTCCCGGACCAAACATTATATGGATCATGTAGTGAAGGAGATGGTCATCTTGACAATGTTTTGTAGTATTAAAATGTTTGATGGAACATTGCCGCTTCTCAAAAGTTATATGACACGTATGGTGGTGTGCCCTTTCCCACGGTATGTACGATTCACGTGTGGAATCTTCATCATGCTTGATTGTGGGCCAACTTTCCTTGATGCAGTACCATGGAACGGATATCACCTTAGTAATTTGTTTGTTGGTGAATCCATCCACTTGCAACTCCATTCCTTGATGTAGTTCTTTCTTGACTACCATGGTTGGTTTTCCAAACAACAATGCTTCTAAATCATCAAGATCACCAATCAGGTCAAACTGTTCTCCATTCACTTCCACCAATGGTACACCCAACAACTCATCCCCAAACTCATCCTCCCAAGAAGGAATAACATGAACAGGAGGTGGGATTTGTGCGGTACTTTCTGGTGTAGTAGGAATTCCAGTCGGGTCAGACCATCCTTCTTGTGCCTCCATGTCAAGAATCTCCACCAACTCATCTTTGACCTTGTGTTCTTCACTCACCGACTCTTCTAACCATGATGCTAAGTTCTCCTGAATTTGCTCCTTATTAGATGAGTCAAGAAGTGGCTGTAAGGTAACAACCAACTTCTTTGGATTAGTGGTAATCACTTCCACTTGATCCATGTTTGTGAAGTAAGAAGACTCCTCCTCGGGTGTTACTTTCTGAATTGGAAGCTTGCTGGCGCAGAGGGTACAATTCATTTCTTCTTTTTTATTGGCTTCATCATCTTGCTTTTTAAGCACGACTTCTTCCACTTCTTTCTTGAGTTTGTCATTTTCAGCAAAAGCTTCGACGAATGGTAGATTAACATGTAGTTGTTCGACGAGTCCCAAAAACTTGCCATATTGTGTTTCCATCCTATCCATCTTCAAACGACCTGGATATGAGATTGGTGGTACGTATGTCATTGTTAGTTCTTTGGGTCGTCTTTTACTTGCTGGAACTTGCTTCTTGTGCATCTCAACAGGAATCTCTTCTTTCTCAATAATTGGCTGTGATATAGGTTCTGATTCTTTCTCAGTGGTTTTCCCATTCCTTAAGGTGATGGCCATTACATGTGCATTAGGATTAGGCACAGTGTTACTCGGTAGATTGCCTTGTGGTCTTTCTGAGAGCAGTTGGGCTATCTGTCCCACTTGATTCTCAATGATCTGTAAAGACGCTTTCTGATTTCTCATTTCCACCTCATGATGTTGGAAGCGTTCTTCGGTTTGTTAATTTTGTTGCTCAACCAACTTATTTGCAGTTTGTGTACTTGCTAAGAGTTGTTGCAATAGGTTCTTCATGTTGGATACTTCATCGGCTTGGTTGTTGCTGTTTGAACCTTGATATTGTTGGACAGATTGATTTTGTTGCTGAAATGGTGGTCTTTGGCTAAACCCATGAGGTTGTTGGTAGTTGTTTCCCTCTCTAAAGTTTGAGTTGTTTCTCCAGTTCGAGGTGTAATTGTTTTCGTATGAATTGTTTGGACCTCCTACGTAATCGAAATCTTCCACCATCATGGTCCGCTGACACTCACTTATCTTGTGTGGTTTGCCACATGTGTCGCATCAAAGTTGTGCTTTCATCAGCTCGACATGCATTTGCTAGAACTTGTGCTTTCATCAGCTCGAGGTGAGTGTTTCTAGCTGTGCTGCAACGAGGGTGTCGGAGTCAACATACTTTTGAGAAGATTTGGTTCTCGGAGGATTGTAAGGAAAGCTCTTTGTTGCGGCTTTCTCCAGTGCTTGGAATGCTTCGGTTGGAATAGCTCCTCCGAAATCTCCTGCGGCGCATTGGTCGATGGCTTGCTTGTGTGCTCCAGATATAGCATCGTAAAACGTTTGACATTGAAGCCAAAGATTGAGCCTATGATGTGGGCATCTTCTTAGGAGCCCTTTGTACCTCTCCCATGCCGTGTGCAGCGACTCGTCGTCATCTTGACGAAAACCAGTAATGCTCGATCTTAATTTGGAAGTTTTATCGGGCGGAAAGTATTTTGAAAGGAACTGGTCGGCCATCTCAGCCCATGTTATGATGGATCTAGCCGGCAGTGCTTCTAGCCAGTCTATGGCTCGGCCGTGAAGTACAAATGGGAAAATCCTAAGTCTAACGGCGTCATCTGAACAATTATGGATCTTAAAAGTCACCAAATGAATGATGCTAGATTTTATCTCGAAATTGTTGGCTGCAATCGCCGGTTGGGTTACACTAGACTTATAACCGACAAGGGACGGTTTGGCGTAGTACGCCATGTTCCTTTCCTCTACTTGGTCCGCCGTGCTTTTTTTTTTTTTTAGAATGGAATAGAATAAAGATAAAAATAAAGACGAATAAAAATATTTACAAATATGAACAAATGGCTTAATAAAAAACTCGGATTGTTCTTGAAATAACCGTATCCCTGGCAACGGCAACAAAAACTTGATGTGCATGAACTATATATATTTTTAATAAAGATTTTTCACACAAATGTAGGTTTTAAAATTGGTTTTCACCTAAACTATACTACACGCACGAAGGCAAGTGTACCCATCGGGTGGTAATATAGTATTGATAAGAATCGAGTATCAATCCGTGGAGACGATTTCACTACTTGATCGTTGTGATTAATTAAGCCAGGTGAGTGTAAGGCACCAAACCCGGGAGGCCTCACTTGTTGGATTTACTCATTCACAAACAGTTCTTAAACTTGAATATCAAATAAGGCAGCGAAAAATTTCATTTCAAACATAACATAGCATCGTTCAACATGCGAAAGCGTAACATTGTTTATTACATAAACATAACATAACCAACTTCATAACAGGATGCCAGTCTTCATATCAGTCGGGTAACTCATCAAGCCGCCCAACATCACCGTCCATCATCATAACCTGCCTTATCCTGAATGTGCATAATAAAAAGTCAGCTACGCTGGTGAGTTCTAGCTTTGCGTAAAATGTTAACTTTAAACATTTTGCCCAAAAACATAACTTCAAACTTCATTTAATAAAAACGTACGATAAAATTGCAGTAACATAAACATAAACACATAGGTCAATAATAAATCGAATCTGCGCCTTCTTGTAACCGTCAATTCCCTTCAAGTATGGTACTTCATAGAGTACCCGTACCAACATCAAGCACGGTGCTCCATAGAGCGCACGTACCAACATAAACCATCCATAACCATACATAATCGTCAATTCCTTTCAAGCACGGCGTCCTAAAGGATTTCACATACCAAACTTCAAGCACCGTTCCCTCGCAGAGAATGATACTTACTTCAAGGATCACGGTAATCCCCTTGATGACCGTCGTCACTCCTTTCCCACCCAGTTGTACAACCGTTGGCCAGCTACAAAGGCCCCTATAAAGGTAAGACCTTTACATAACATACATACTTCGATTCCCAACGAAACCATGGCAGATTCGTTCATTTTAGTGACTTTCATAAAACCTTTACTTCACTTCAGTTACAGCATCATACGTTTTATTAAATAACATTTCGTTCGTAAACACTTCTTAGACCTTACGTAAACTTCTTTGGCAAAACATTTCGTAATCATCTTTCAAAAACTTCGCTTTTAAAGCATCTTTTAGTAGCATCATTTCATAAAACATCGTTTCGCAAACATCACTTCATAAACATCATTTCGTATGTATGCACACCAGCCCAAAAACAATAATTAAAGTATTTAAAGAAGGGCTTCTAGAACTCACCCGAAATAAACAGGGTCAAAGGTCTCTAAAGGATCTTCTAACCTGTACTTGCACAACCTGGTCTTAGCTTCTCATACAACTCATTACATTTCATCCCGTTATACCGAGAACTTTGCCCAAACCGTAAACTTTACCCAAAACACATACTTTACCCTAACCGTATACTTCACCCTAACCGCATACTTTAGCCAACCACGAACTTCATCAGCCGTGAACTTCACCAGCTGTGAACTTCACTCAACCGTGAACTTCACAAACCGTGAACTTCACAAACCGTGAACTTTCCAAACCGTGAACTTCATAAGCCATGAACTTCACTCAACCCTGAACTTCCCAAACCGTGAACTTCACAAACCGTGAACTTTTCAAACCGTGAACTTCACAAAACCGTGAACTTCATCAAAACCATGAACTTCCAAAAACCATGAACTTCATCAAAACCGTTTTTTTGCATGGATTCAGATCTGGATCGATTGGTTCGTCAAGTTTGGAACTTTTTACGTTCAAAACGTTTGTTTTCCACTCTAGATGCTAGATATATGTTTATTCCCAAGCTTCATACGTAAAAATGCCATCTTTTATCCAAAAACCCGAGAAACCCAATAAAAACTAAAAACTCAATTCTAGGTCGAGTTGTTACCTCTTTTGAGCTTCTGAATCGGAGGTTCTGTTCACGAGTAGTGTAGGAACAAGATGCTAGCTTCTCGGACCGATCCGTCAACTTTCTCTTTCTATGGTTCTCTCTCTAGGAGTTGCAAAGGAGGGAAATTAGATGGGCTAAGGTATTTATACGGAGAGGCTACCCTCCCCTAAGCCCATTCGCGCGCAAGCCCATGGTCGGCCCATTCCTCGCTCGTTTATTCTTTCCGTCTTATTTTGGGATGTTACAAGTCTATCCCCCTTACAATAGGTTTCGTCCCCGAACCTATCATAAGTCAAATAGTTGAGGGTACGACTCCCTCATTTCCGTCTCCGTTTCCCATGTAGCCTCTGATCCCTTTCTGTGTTTCCATTGGATTTTAACCAATTGGATAACTTTGTTACGTAAACGTTTCTCCTTCCTATCTAGGATGGCCACGGGTTCCTCAATATAGTTAAGGCTGTAGTCGACCTCGATGTCAGTAAGTGGTACGTGGGCCAATTCATCCGCTAAACACTTTCGCAAGTTTGACACATGGAAGTTAGGATGAATCCCACTTAACTCGTCAGGTAACTCCAACCGATAAGCGACTTCATCAACCCGGGCCGCTATTCTAAAAGGTCCGACAAACCTCGGACTTAACTTTCCTCTCTTCCTGAATCGTATGATCCCCTTCCAGGGAGATACTTTCAACATTACACGATCCCCAATGTTAAACTCAATAGGCCTTCGTCGTTTATCCGCCTAAGATTTCTGACGATCTTGGGCGGCCTTCATTCGTGCTTTGATTTGATCAAACATTTCCGATGTTTCTCGTACGACTTCAAGGCTTCATAATTCTTTCTGTCCAATCTCACCCCAACAGACCGGGGTCCTGCATCTTCTCCCATACAACATTTCGTAAGGCGGCATGCCTATCGTCGTGTGATGACTATTGTTGTAGGAGAATTCGGCTAACGGCAGATGACCGTCCCAACTGCCACCAAAGTAGATAATACGTGCACGAAGCATATCCTCCAATGTTTGAATGGTCCTTTCGGACTGACCATCCGTTTGCGGGTGGTATGCCGTGCTAATATTAAGCCTCGTGCCCATCGCCTCGTGAAATCTTTTCTAGAACCTCGATGTGAATCGTGTGTCCCGGTCAGATAAAATCGTCAAAGGCATCCCATGTCGTGCTACCACTTCATTAATAAATACTTTCGCTAACCTTTCTGACGAGAACGTCTCGCGAATAGGTAGGAAATGAGCACTCTTCATTAAACGGTCCAAAATTACCCAAATGGTGTCATGACCTTTAGATTTGCGAGGTAGCTTAGTTATGAAGTCCATGATAATGTGTTCCCACTTCTATTCCAGTATATCAAGTGGTTGAATCTTTCCATACGGTTTCTGGTGTTCGGCCTTTACTTGTGAGCAAGTCAAGCACTTGCTTACATACATCGTCACCTCATGTTTCATTCCAGGCCACCAGTATTCCTTCATCAGATCTTGGTACATTTTATTGGTACCAGGATAGATAGAGTAACGAGACTTATGAGCCTCATCTAGGATCTTGGTTCTAAGATCGCCACCCATAGGTATCCATACCCGTCCAAAACGTGTCCTAACACCCAGGGTGTTATATTCCAACTTGTCATGTTGTCCAACCATCCTTTCCTTCTTTATGTTTTCCTCTTTAAGTGCCTCATCTTGAGCCTTTTCAATTTTCGTCATCACATCCGATGTTACCACCAACTGGCAAGCTTTTACTCTAATAGGAGCAGGCATATCCTTTCGGCTTAGAGCGTCAGCCACCACGTTTGCCTTTCTAGGATGGTATATGATTTCACAGTCATAATCTTTCAAGAGTTCCAACCATCGTCTCTGCCTCATATTAAGCTCCCTTTGTTCGAAGAAGTACTTCAAACTTTTGTGGTCGGAGTAAATAGTGAACTTCACCCCGTAAAGGTAGTGCCTCCAGATTTTCAATGCGAATACGACAGCAGCAAGTTCCAATTCATGAGTCAGATAATTAACTTCGTGAACTTTCAACTGTCGTGATGCATACGCAATCACTCTCCCGCGTTGCATCAGCATGCACCCCAACCCATGACCCGAAGCGTCAGAGTATACCACCAAGTCTTCATTGCCCTCGGGAAGGGCCAAGACTGGAGCTTGAGTTAGTTTCTACTTCAATTCCTTAAACGCCTCATCTTGGGTCGAACCCTATTCGTACTTTACCTCCTTCTGTGTCAACTTTGTCAATGGCGAGGCTATTTTTGAGAAATCCTGAATGAATCTCCGATAGTAGCCTACCAATCCCAAGAAACTGTGGATCTCAGTTGGCGTCTTAGGAATATCCCAATCCCTTGCCGTCATTATCTTTGCTGGGTCAACCATAATGACATTCGGGTTAATGACGTGACCTAGGAATTGGACTTCCCTAAGCCAGAAGACACATTTGGAGAACATAGCATACAACTTCTCCTTCTTTAGAGCTTCCAACACTTCCTTCAAGTGACATGCGTTATCACCTTCATTCTTGGAGTAGATGAGGATATCATCGATGAACACAATTACCGATCGGTCCAGCATCGGTCGACACACCCTATTCATCAAATCCATGAACGCCGCGGGGCGTTCGTCAATCCGAAGGACATCACGCGGAACTCGAAATGTCCATAACACGTGCGAAACGCGGTTTTTGGTATGTCTTCTTCCCTCACCTTCAACTGGTGGTACCCGTATCGAAGGTCGATTTTTGAGAACCAACTTGCGCCCTGTAATTAATCGAATAGGTCGTCGATCCTTGGTAAAGGGTACTTGTTCTTCACCGTTTGTTTGTTCAACTCCCTGTATGTTGGATCGGTAAATACAAGATGGTTCTATTCCAGTTGAGATTGGCGGAAACAATCACAACTTAAGCAAAGTAAACAAGTAGACAAGAAAAATACTGATAAATGCAATTTGTATTAAGCTTCAAGTGTTACAAGATTACAGAGAAAACTCTTAAGCAAAAAGTACTTTTACAATGAATCTAAGTACTACTTATATAGTAACTTAGAATCAAGACAGACCTTTGATTCTAAGGATAAGATCTAACATAGACCGTTGATCTTGTATTGAAGCCATTCTACATATACAGACAATAATAATAACTACAAAGGTTAACTTTATTCAAACGTCTTCTTTGCATCATTGCTTGAATACTCAAAAGGAGAGCGTCGTTGTCTTTTATTGTCTTGTGCCAATGACATTCTTTCTGCATGGAGTGTGTCAGTGTAACAGCAGAAAGTTGTCAGTGGTATTGGTTGCTTTATCAAGAACAGTCAGCTGCAATGTTTGATCTTCAGTGAAAATGCTATCAGCTGCAACTTTGATCTTTAGTGGATAAGGCCTATCAGCTGCAACTTTGGTCAGCAACAGATAAGGCCTATCAGCTGCAACTTTGGTCAGCAGCTGATAAGACTTATCAGCTGCAGCTTTTGTCAGCAGCGGATAAAGCCTATCAGCTGCAACTTTGTCGATCCGCAGCAATCTTTGAGATCAGCAGCATTTGTACTTAGAGAATTTTGTAGCCATCAGTTTTTATTTCTATAAACTCCCCTAGACTGATGCTACCAAAACTCTCTTACTTCTTTTGTTGCTGAAGCTTTTGCATGTGGCTGACAATTCTTTCAACCTCATATCCTCTTTGGTCCTTGCTGGGATTGTTAAGAGGAAGCTCAGATAGAGTCTTGATATCTTTGCTGGCCATTTTAATAATAGCTTTGCTTGAACACCTCATCTTCTGTCCTTTAACATCTGTTAATGTGAACGCATCTTTTTCAGCATTGTAGGACCAGCTGATGAATGGAGAGTGGGATTGGATAGGTTTGACATCAAGGATTTCATCTCTGCTGGGGTTGAAGTGATGTTTGATTACCAGCAGCAGATGTCTCCCACCTTCATTCACGGGCTCATTGGCTTCACCCAACTCCATCATTCTTCTTAGATCAGAATCTGGAGGCTGTAGTACCTCATCAACAGATGTATAAATTGATCTTTTAACTTCTGTCCTCCCCTGAAAACTTCAAACCATTGGTCTTGAGAGCTGTATGACCAGATGACTATTTCTCTTGAGTCTTCTGGTTTGGAAGTAGGTTTGTTTTTATTTTTGAGAGGTTGTTGATGAGTAGGAGCTGGGTGTGAAGATTTGGACTTTGAGGGTGGAGAGGAGGGAGGTCTAGGATGGAGAGTGGAAGGTTGTTGGATTGAGGAAGTGTTGGGTGAGGGAGAAGGCTTGGGTTTCTTTGTTTTCCTTTCTTCTTCTTGAATGATTACCCTCTTCTTGGAGCCTTTCTTCCCCAGTCTTTCTTCCTCATCCTTCTTGACTTTAAGGTAGAGGGCTTGCAGGTTCATGAAGTTCATGGGACCCAGCCTCTTTCCATTCTCTCCTCTAGCCTTAAGGAAGTCAATCATGATCTTCCTTTCTTCATGGGATCTTCGGTTAAAGGCAATGGTCTTCTTGGACTTTTGTTTGGCTTTTTCTTCTTCTTCAGCCTTTTTCTTGTTTGCCAATTGACCCTGCTAACCCATGAAGGCTCTGTAGATTTCTTTATTTGATAGTTTCTCAAGGTAGTCTGCATGATCACCTTGAGAAACCAGAGCCTTTACCCACTCCTCTCTCATTTCTTTGGCTACTTCAGAATCAGTTATTCTGAACTTAGCCTCTTCCTTCTTCTTCTTCTCTATCTCTTCTTCTTCTTTATTGAATTGTTCCTGCAGTTGAAGAGCAAGAGCTTCATCTTCTTCAATTTGATAAACTGCAAGAATTTTTACTTTCAGATCATCCAACTGTTTTGCATACAGCTGGATCAGTTGTTCTCTGAGGAGAATGGTTGTTTTTCTGTCTTGAGCTTTTTTTAGTTCAGTCATCTCCTCTTCTTCTCTTCTTCTTCTTCTATCCTCCTTTTCTTTCTTCTCCTTCTCAGTTCTTTCTTCATCTTCTTTGGTCATTAGTCCCTTTCCCTTATCTTTGTTGGATGCCTCTGCTTTAGCTTCATGGACCACAACAACAGATGTAGTAGATGCTGTTGGGATCTCAGCTTCAACTTCATTGGCATTTTGAGGAATGGACAAGGGAAGGGAACTTTCTTCATCTTCTTTCCATTCCATACCGGTCACTTCTTTCCATGCTTCTTTCATCTTTTCCTCGTCTCTTCTTTTTTATTCTTCTTCTATGTTCAGTCTGACTGTTGGAGAAGAGAGAAAGGATAGGTCTGAGTCAGATCCAGATTCCTCCTTATAAAGAGAAGCCTTGATGATTTTGATCATTTCTTAACTTTCTAAGGAGTTGACATTGAAGATGAGTGATCTGAGCTCAAAGACCTTGTGCAGGAAGGCTGAAGGTAGGAGCAAGATCTCTTTGATGTTGATTGAGAGAGAAGATCCATTGCTCAGGAAGAAGGTGAAGTCATGGGAGTCAGTGCTTATCCATCCTTGCACTTCCACATCCCTGACCATTATGTTGTACAGGAATCTTCTCCAGCAGATAACCTCTTCTTCAGTTAAAGCACTGCTCCTGATTATGTCAAGTCTTCTCGGAGCCAGTCTTTGTTCTGCTGCTGATGAAGATTCAGGATAAGCCACCTTGTTTGCTTCTTTTAGTGGAATTAAAAAAAAATAAGTCACTATGCATTAAGTCATAGAACCTGCTGATTGCAAGTTCTGCTGAGAGATCTGATGAAGTGTTGATGCATTTTGTCAGATACAGATTGAGAACTTGGAGGGCATTAAGAGAGTTCCAGTTTAGCTCTTCTACTCCACTAAACTCCCATCCAATCCAGAATCTCTCAGCTATTCCATCATACCCCCAAGCTAGAATGGAGTCAAATTCTAGCTTCTTTGAAATTAGGAAGAGTTGGGGGGTAGATGAATGACTTATTATGGCTGCAACTTCAGGAAGAATGCTGAATGATGGAGGTGTGTCTTCATGGAGAGTTTCTTCTTGTAGCAACTCATCAACAGCTCGGCCGATTAACTTCCAATCCTCAGTGACATCTTCCTCTTCATCTACTGAGTCTGGTAAGTCATGGATTTGAACAAAAGCAGGTTTGTATAGGGAACTTTGAAACATAGTCTGCTCTTCTATCCATTCTTCAAGGCTGTCAGCATCATCTTCCTTAGTAACCACCTCCCCCTTTTTGGTTGCATCAGTGAAAATGGATGTATCTGTTTGAGTTCCCACTGATACAAGAGAGGGAGTAGGCACAGTTGGGCATTGATGGGCTTCATGCATAGAGACTTGGTGTCTTATTTTGGACACTTCAGCCTCTAGCATTGCCACCCTGGCCGTCAATTCCAAGTTATGAAGTTTCAGTCTGTCCTTATCCACAGTTGTGGAATCCTTGGAGCTAGATGGGGCCTTAGGCCTAGCCTCTGCATCCCCATCACCCTGGTTTTCTTGGCGCCTGGGATTCCTCTCGTTGAAGAGTGTTTCACAGGAAACATTCTCACTCTGAGTTGCCGTGGTTAGGGTCTTAGCTATGTTATCACTGTCCTCCTGGGCAGTTGATGTACCAGGAGTAGTGATAGCCCTTTCCACATTCACTCTATCAATACTACCAGAGTGAACCTTCTTAGGTGATGAACCTGGGTTGGGTGCACCAGCAGCCAAGTCAATCAATACCTCCGATATAGTGGTTGTTAGAGAAGGTATATCATCTTGACCAGGTGCCTCTGCACTTAGGTTCAGAGAAGAGAAATAATGGAATGGCTCAGGGGGTTGCTCTATGGATCCGGGATGTGATCCTGATCCTAATAGAGAAGCTTCCAAGGAAGTCTCTCTAGTGTTGTGGCTATCCCTTTTGGTATTCTCATCAGAATGTTGGGATTCTGAATGAGGGCTTAGAGGTTGGGTTTGGGCGGCCTTTGAGACAAGAAGAGAAGGAGTCCTCTTGCTCCTTTTTCTGGTGTATGTCGTTGCAACTGGGGCCCTTTGTTCCAGTTTAACGATAACATCCAAAAAAGATTTAAGTGATTTTTGTACCAATGCATCCTTAGTAGTATGCACAGGGGTTCGAATGATGGAAGCATATTGTTGTTCAGGATGTGATGTGGAGGGTGTGGGATCAGTATCAGCAGGGATTGCTGAACTATCACCCGGGGTACTTTGTATGTTCAACATTGTAGATAACAATGGAACATTGACCCCTGAGAACTTTTTGGAAACAGTTCTCATACTTTGAAAAATATTATTTTTATGTCCCAACATGATGTAGATTCTTGCAGGTTTTGATAGTTCTTTTAGTTCCTGGTTAAAAACCTCCTGCAAGAATCTTGGGTACATAAAAAATTGTTGCTTTGCACCCTTTTGAAGGTTATATCTCAAACCCTCAAAGATGAGGTGTGCAAAGTTGAAACCTAGGCCAGTAATCATACCATGAAAAGCAGAGGCAAGTGTGGAGCTCACTTGATGCCATCCACTTCTCTTCTGAGATATGCATTGGAGAAGAGTGGGGCAGAAATACTTCCATGGAGGGCCCATCAGCGCCTTCTCGATTGTATACTCATTTTGATTTCCAATGTACCCTATGGATACAAAGGTCCTCATGTACTTGTCCTTTGAGTATGAGATGGCTGCTCCCTCATCCTGAAGCTTAAGATGTTTTCGGAGGGTAGCTTCAGAGATGATGATGTCCTTGCAGTCTACCTCGGCTTTTATTTGGGGAATCCCCTGTTCAGTGGAGTAGGCGGCGGTATTCCAGAAATCCTCCATATGAGGGATATATATGGTAGGGTTGGTTGTGAGGGCAAAATGGATGTTTGATCGGCATAGGAAGTCGATCATATCATCGAATCCTTTGGATTTCTTTCCCTTGGTTAAGTATGCTGTAAGGTTGTGGTACGGGAAGAACTTATCATCAGGGTTATTGATGTCTACCATTGTTGTTAGATTTTGTAGGGAAGGTTTGAAGGTTTAAGAATATGGAAGGCTTTGAATATTTTAAGGATGGAAGGCTTTGAATATTTTAAGGATGGAAGGCTTTGAATGTGGTGGGGACTTGAGAGAAAGTGATGTGGGTTTAGGGTGAAATTGAATGTGAAGAGGTGGTAAGGAAATTTGATTTGTTCTTATAACGGCAGAGGATGGAAAAAGCAAAATGACTTGTACAGTACAACCTTATTCACTTTTTACTGTTACAACTGTAATACACCGAGGCAGTCATGGTAAAGACTGATGTTAATTTTTACAGCGGGTAAAAGTTAATTTGGACTTAAATTTACCCATCAGCAGCAAACTTGGTTGCTGTGGATGGATAAGCCTGTCCGCTGCAAGCTTGGTTGCTGCGGAAGGTTAAGTCTGTCAGCAGCACACTCAATTGCTGCTGATGGATTCAATGATCTGCAGCAAGGATGTTGCTGCTGACAGCCTTAAAGCTATCCGCAGGAAACCTGTTCCTGCTGATAACTTAATTCAGTCAGTGGCAAATCCTTTGCTACTGAAGATTAAACCTGTCAGCAGCTGAAGGACAAAAATGCTGCTGACTCATAACTTTTATTTACAACAAAAGACAAAACACATTTTAAAACAGAATTTTAGAGATAGATTTTAATCAAAGTTCATCATACCAATGGATTCAACTAAATATCTAAATCTAGCTTCATCAAAAGGTTTTGTAAACAAATCAGCATATTGCTCATTGGTATGAACTTTGGTAAAAATAATCCTCTTTTTCTCAGCTTGATCTCTTATGAAATGATACTTGATGTCAATGTGCTTTGTCTTGGAGTGCTGCATCAGATTGTTTGTGATTGATATAGCACTCATGTTATCAATGTGAGTTGGAGTTGCCATGAAAGTCATCCCATAATCCAGCATTTTATTTTGTATCCAGATAACTTGTGCACATCAACTTGAAGCTGCAATGTATTCTGCTTCAGCTGTAGAAGTTGAAACACATGTTTGCTTCTTGCACTGCCATGAAATCAGTCTCCCTCCAAGAAACTGACATCCCCCTGATGTGGATTTTTTGTCCAAGTTGCATCCCTCATAATCACTGTCAGTGTATGCATACAGAATGAACTTGTCATTTTTAGAGTACCAAAGCCCAAGTCTTGGGGCTCCCTTTAGGTATCTAATAATTCTCTTGACAGCTTGAAGCTGCTTAACCTTTGGAGCTGCTTGAAATCTTGCACAGAGACATACTGCAAACATGATATCTGGCCTTGAGGCAGTGAGATACATCAGAGACCCTATCATTGCACGGTAATGATGTTGATCAGTGTCTTGGCCATCTTTTTCTAGAGTCAGCTGATGGTGCACTTGCATAGGGGTTCTTGCAGCAGAGCAGTCAGTCATCTTGAATCTTTCTAAAATGCTCTTTATATATTTGGATTGGCTGATGAAGATTCCATTTGGGACTTGTTTGACTTGTAGACCTAAAAAGAAATTTAGTTCACCCATTGAACTCATTTCAAACTTTGAGTGCATCAGAATCTCAAAGTCTTTGCACAGCCTTTTCCTTGTTGATCCAAAGATGATATCATCAACATAGATTTGAACTAGTAAGATTTCTCCCCCTTCATCTTTGATAAACAAGGTCTGGTCAATAGCACCTCTTCTGAAGTTGTTGCTTAGTAGATATCCTGGCAAAGTTTCATACCAGGCTCTTGGTGCTTGATGTAAGCCATACAGAGCTTTGTCTAGTTTGAACACTTGAGTAGGATGTGTAGGATCTACAAAGCCTGGAGGCTGTTTGACGTATACTTCCTCACCAATCTTCCCATACAGAAAGGCACTCTTTACATCCATTTGATAGACAGTGAAATTCTTGGATGCAGTATATGCCAGGAAGATTCTGATGGCCTCCAGCCTGGCAACAGGAGCAAAGACTTCATCATAGTCAATTCCTTCTTCCTGAGTGTAGCCTTGAGCTACAAGTCTGGCTTTGTTCTTGACTACAATGCCTCTCTCATCTTGCTTGTTCCTGAAAACCCATCGTGTGCCAATAGCATATTGACCTGGTGGAAGATCAACAAGTTTCCAGACATCCTGCCTCTTGAATTGCAGCAACTCTTCCTGCATTGCCTCAATCCAGCTGTTGTGTTTCAGTGCTTCATCTATCTTCTTGGGTTCCACCTGAGATAGAAAACTTGAAAACAAGCATATATTGTCCTTGTGAGATTTGCTTCTTGTGAGAACTCCTTGGTGGACTTGGCCAATAATATTTTCTTGAGGATGTTCTTTGTGGATCCTCTGTGCTGGTACCACCTCCAGCTGTATCCCTTGCTCCAGATTGCTTTGATTTTGATCAGGGGTCTCTTCATTCATGATGGAAGAGTCTTCAACATCAGCAGCCACATCAATATTTTCAGCAATAGCATCTACAGCATTTACCGAAGAGTCTTCATCTATATTTTCGGTTTCAGACAGGCTGCTGCTAGTGACATTGGAGAGTCTTGTTTCGACTTCACTTGCTTCAATTGCTTCCACAACTGTTGGAGGATCAATGGATGGTCTTCTCAGACTGATAGAAGATTTGGGAAAATCCAGTCTGTAGTCAGTGGATGAAGTGGAGGCAGGTGTTTATGTAGAGGTAGACTCCATATTTTAGAATATGAGAGGCTCAAATATTTAGGAGAAGGAGTCTATGTCAAAGAGCCAGTTTGGGCCTTTTAACTGCTCACAGACAATGTGTTCTCTACATTCCACATTTGCTGATTCTTCCACAATTCTTGTTCTTGAATTGAATACTCTGTAGGCCTTTGATTGAGAGGAATAGCCCACAAAATATCCTTCATCAGATTTGGCACCAAACTTAGGAAGAACCCCATGTGTGATGAGAATGATGCATGGACACCCAAAAGGCTTTAGAAACCCAATGTAGGGAACTCTTTGAAACCAAAGTTCATAAGGTGCCTTGTTGAGGGGCTTGACAATGAGAACTCTATTTTGCACATAGCAGACTGTGCTAACTGCTTCTGCCTAGAATGTGAGAGGCAGTTTTGAGTCAGCCAACATAGATCTTGCTGACTCAATTAGAGTTCTGTTTCACCTTTCAGCAACTCCATTTTGTTGAGGAGTTCTTGGAGCAATGTATTATCTTTCTATCCCCTTTCTTTCACAGAAACAGTTCAAATGGTGGTTCTTGAACTCTGTGCCCTGAACACACCTTATGATCTTCACCTTTTGATTGCTTTGATTCTCTACCCTAAGAATGTAGGATTTGAGAATTTCAGCAGTTTCATCTTTAGTTCTCAAGAATTATACCCATGAGAATCTGGTGTAGTCATCAGTTATCACCAGACAGTATGACTTCTTGCCCATTTACATGACATTTCTAGGACCAATGAGATCCATATGCAGCAGATGTAGTGGAGTGTCATTTGTATTCAAGGTCTTGGGCTTGTGAGAACTCTTGTGTTGCTTCCCCTTTAAGCAAGCAATGCAGTGGTCTTCTAGCTAGAATTCTTTGTCAGGAAGCCATCTGATAAGATTATCCTTCACCAGTTTATTAATAGTTTTGATATTAACATGACTTAATCTCCTGTGCTAGAGAGTTGATTCATCAACTGAGGCTTTTGACAGAAAACAGGAAACACTCCCAGATGGAGTGACTTCATTCATGTCCAGTAGATAGAGATTTTCTTTTCTCTGAGCAGTTAATAAAATCTTTTCTGGAGGAGGTTTGGATAAGCCTGGAGACAGTACAAAGCATTCTTTATCTGTGAAGAGCATCCAATGCCTTTTATCACAGACCTGGGAAACACTCATGAGATTGAAGTCCAATTCTTTGACATAGTTGACCTTATCAATGCTCATTCTTTCGTTGGACACAGTTCCTTGTCCAGTAATGGATCCTCTCTTTGAGTCACTTCCAAAGGCAACATATCCTCCATTGAAGTGTCTGAAGTTGGAGAGGATGGATCTGTTTCCTGTCATGTTCCTGGAACAACCACTGTCTACCACCCAGGTGTTATTCTTGTGACATGGCTGTCCCTGCACATGATAGAGATCTAGTTAGTGGGAGGAGTCCAAGAGCTTGCATCCTTGAAGAAAAGGGTTCTTGGAATGTTAGATTCATCATGTGTGTATTCAACAAAGCCAATGATGATTCTTGGAGTGATAGAAACTGGGATCTTGGCTTTCCATTGTTAAGGAGATGGTCTTCCGGTTCTCTTTTCTCTGTCAGCAGTTAATTTTGCTTTGGCTGCTAATGGATGTTCTTTAACAGCATCAGATTTTGCTGCTGGGGACTTTAGCTTATCAGCAGCAGGTTTTGTTGCTGCTGATGGCTTTGGCTTCTCAGCAGCAGATTTTGTTGCTGCTGACTTAAGCTTATCAGCAGCAGATGTTGTTGCTGCTGATGGTTTTGCTTGAGCAGCAGCAGATTTGGTTGCTGCTGAAGGCTTGTCTTTAGGTTGCTTGTGCTTCACTTGATTACCAACACTTTTTCTGGCTGCTGGTGGTTTAACAACCGATGTATGCTGATCCTTCTTTACCTTTTGTCTTTGAGGGGCTTGATGAAGGATCTGGTTGAAAGGGTTAAATTGACAATTTGCAGCAAAGTGGCCTGATTCACCACAGATGATGCAAGTTTGTTGAGATTTTGGCAGCTGCTTCCTTGGTGGAGAAGGAGAGTTTTGGAATTGAGTTGCCTTTGCTTCAAAGCTTCTAACCTGTTTGCTTTTGTTTGTTTTCTCAAAAGCATGTGGTTTTTGAACTCTTTGTTGCTGATTCCTCTGCTACTGAAAGTAGTAGAAGCAGGTGCTGGTAGTGTGATTGTATTTGTCACAGACAAAGCATGATTTAGCCAGTTTGTCCCTTGAAAGATAAACATAATCCTTTCTTTTGAAAAGGTTTTTGAAATTCCAAGGGTGAGCTTTGTTGTGCTCAAAAGTGGCTTCTTCCAATGTCTTTTGAACATATGGAACTCTTTCTCCAGGAGCATGACATATGTCAAACACCTTCCTTTGAGGCTTGGAGTTGATGGAAGTTGAGGACTGTCCCTTTTCAACAGTTAGCTTTCTTTCTTCTGGAGGATAGCTGATTTTGATTTGGCTAAAAGGCATAGGAACTGGAGCAGCTGGTACTTGTACTGAAGCTGGTACTTGTACTGAGGGAATGAAAGGAATAGAAGCACTTGTTTGAATGATTTCCAAGACAGGCGGTGCTGGTACTTGAGCTGTTGATGAGGCATCCTCAGCTAGTGCACTCTTGTACCAACGGTTCATGCCTTGAGGGATCAAGATCTCGGTTGGCCGTTTCAAGGTTTGAGAGATTGAAGCTTGGTTCATGCATGACAATGTAGTCAGCAGGAGGTGCAACGGCTTGGTATCGTTCACCATGATACCCCAGACCAGTTTTTACCTTTTCATGAATTTGAGCATCTAAAAGTCTTTGCAGCTTTTTAGATGCAAATTCATATTTATCAACATGAACTTTTTGTTCTGCCAATTCTGCTCTGGTAGCTTTTAATCTAGCCAGTAGATCATCAATCTGAGTTTCAAGATTGCTTTGTTCATGCTTTAGTAATGAAATCTCTTTCTTTAGGCAGTTAATTTTTTCTTTATAATTGTTTTCTACCTTTATGAATTCAGATTTCATTTGATGAAACTCTTCATTTTGATCTATAAGGTTTTGATTATGCTTTCTGTAGCCTAACACCTTATCAATACAATCTTGGGGACAGAGATGTTCATATACCCGAGGCGGTATCTCAGTTGTGTCTGCCATAAGAGCTTGGTTGTTGGCAGGCAGATCTTCATACTTGAAGCTCCGGTCGAAGTCAGAAGTTCCAACAGTTGCACAAGCTGCAGTTTGAACTGGAGGAGTAGCTTGTTGCTGTTGTTGTCTAGGTTAGGCTTGGTGAGCTTGTCTTGATTGAGGAGTAGCTGGATTAGCTCTTGGTGCCTTGCATTCTCTAGCAAAGTGACCCAGTTGGTTACAGTTGTAACATCTCAGTTTGCTTTTATCCAATGTAACTCTGGTGTTGGAGTTGTTGCTTGGAATGGGTCTTCCGGTTCTAGAGTAGAACCTTTTTGCTCTTATAGAGAGTATGTCATACGAGTGCTGTATGTCCATTTCTTCTAAGTCATCTGGATGGAAGCATTCCAGATCCTCCTTGATAAAGGACATGTTCCTTGAGTTTTCATAAACAAAAGCAGCAGAGGTTGAGGTTTGAGGAGGAGCTTCTAGGAGAAATGGTGAGGTGTTTGTTTGAGAGGTTGGAGTTTGTGGATGGGTGACAATGGGAGGATAGTAGTTGCTAGAACTAGGACCTGAGTGGTCAGAGTGGATGGCAGAGGTGGTGATGGATGTTGAGGCATTTTGATAGCTTCAGCTTCGTTCTTTTGCCTGAATCATCTCTAGCTCATAGGTTTTCAGCATACCAAAGAGCTCAGTCATTTGGAGAGTCTTCAGATTCTCAGTTCTTCTAATGGACACTGTGTAGAGTGTCCAGCAGCTAGGTAAAGACCTAATGAACTTTTTGAGAATATCTTCATTCTCCAGCTTCACCTTTGAGCACTGCAGCTCACCTACAAGATAAGTAAATCTGTTATATAAAACAGTTAGGGACTCACCTTCCTTCCATACGAAGTTTTTGTACTGCTGCTTCAGGATGCCCCTTCTATTTTCTTTGACTTCCTCTGAGCCAGCAAACATCTTCTCAAGAGCCTCCCGTAGCTCCTTAGCAGTTTTGTAACCTCTGAAGTTGTGAAAAATTTCATTTGGTAAGCACATTTGAATGGCTCCCAAGGCTTTGAAGTCTACCTCCATTTTCTTGATGTCTTCATCAGAGTACTTGGAGGATTCTTTGGGAACCAGTGTACCTCCAGAATCAGCTGAGGCCACCATGGGTATGTATGGTCCATTTTTAATGGATTTCCACATCCCATATTCTTGATAGTAGAAGAAAATTTCCATCCTGTTCTTCCACATATCATAGTCTTCTCCAGACACCAGTCTTGGTGGTCTGGAGATGCTTCCAATGTCTTCAAATCCATTGTTTTGTGCCATTTTGATTTTTAGACAATGAGTGACTTTAGCAAAGAGATAGTTAAGAATAGAACCAGAGAATGATTAAACAAATGTGAGTTTGTTTAATCTGTGAGCCAAAGCTCTGATACCACTTGTTGGATATTCTAGTTGAGATTAGCGGAAACAATCACAACTTAAGCAAAGTAAACAAGTAGACAAGAAGAATACTGATAAATGCAATTTGTATTAAGCTTCAAGTGTTACAAGATTACAGAGAAAACTCTTAAGCAAAAAGTACTTTTACAATTAATCTAAGTACTACTTATATAGTAACTTAGAATCAAGACAGACCCTTGATTCTAAGGATCAGATCTAACACAGACCGTTGATCTTGTATTGAAGCTATTCTACATATACATACAATAATAATAACTACAAAGGTTAACTTTATTCAAACGTCTTCTTTGCATCATTGCTTGAATACTCAAAAGGAGAGCGTCGTTGTCTTTTATTATCTTGTGCCAATGACATTCTTTCTGCGTGGAGTGTGTTAGTGTAACAGTAGAAAGTTGTCAGTGGTATTGGTTGCTTTATCAAGAACAGTCAGCTGCAACGTTTGATTTTTAGTGAAAAGGCTATCAGCTGCAACTTTGATCTTTAGTGGATAAGGCCTATCAGCTACAACTTTGGTCAGCAGCAGATAAGGCCTATCAGCTGCAACTGTGGTCAGCAGCTGATAAGACTTATGAGCTGCAGCTTTGGTCAGCAGCGGATATAGCCTATCAGCTGCAACTTTGTCGATCCGCAACAATCTTTGAGATCAGCAGCATTTGTACTTAGAGAATTTTGTAGCCATCAGTCTTTATTTCTACACTGTAGTCGATACACATTCTCATAGAACCATCTTTATTCTTCACATACAATACCGGAGCACCCCAAGGTGAGATGCTCGGTTGGATAAATCCTTTCTCAAGTAATTCATCTAATTGTGCCATTAGTTATTTCATCTCTACTGGTGCAAGTCGATATGGAGCCTTAGCCATGGGCTGGGCATCTGGTACTAAGTCGATTCGGAACTTAATCTCTCTGTCAGGTGGTATCCCAGGCAAATCCTCTAAAAACACCTCCGGGTATTGTCAACTACTTCGGTCACCCTTGCAGTTCTACCCTCAGGGGTTTCTACACTAAAGGCCCTTTCTAGTTTACTGACTAAGTATTTTACCCGTTTACAAAAAGTGGCAGATATAAAACTTTTACTGGCTCCCGAATCAAATAACACAGATACAAAAGTGTTGTCGAGGATGAACGTACCTGACACCACATCGGGGTCTACCCTAGCCTGTTCCAAAGTCAGTGCATACGCTCGAGTCTTCGCTCGGGACTTCTCTTCTTTCTTCTCTGGGCCTTTCCCCTTCCCGGCTTCACCTATCCTAGGCTTAGTGCATTCCCGGCTCATATGACCACTCTCCCAACATTTGTAGCATTTGAAGCCTTGTGGGCATTCGCGGGAGTAGTGTCTGGTCTTGCCGCATTTAAAGCACAGATTTGACTCTAGCCGACATTAACCCGCATGCCATATCCCACATTTTCCACAGAGTTCCGTCTCGCCTACCTTGGCCTGTTTTTCCCGAGCCCCAAATAACTTCCCACCCAATCGCTTAGCGGGAAAACCCAGTTTCTTCTTAGGCTCTTCAATGGCAATGACATTCAGTGCTAGATCATCAAACACCATGCCACTTAGTTCTACTACCGAATCGTGGGTAGTAGGGGCGTTTGCCTTAACATAAGTGTGGACCTGGTCCTACAGCCCTTGAATGTAGCAGGCAATCTTCCTCTCCTCAGTAGTGACAAGATGTGGCACCAGACATGCCAGTTCATTGAATCGGGTAGTGTACTTCCTGTGCGTCATGCTCCCAGCCTTCAACCCCAGAAATTCCCTTTCTACCTTCTCAATCTCATTCCTTGGACAGAAATTCTTGATCACCAGAATTTTTAGATCATTCCACATCATTGCGTCAAAAGCCTCGTCCCCCTTGGCTTGATGCACTCCCTCCCACCAATGAGATGCTTCCTCCCTCAAGGAGTTAGAAGCAAACTTCATAACCTGGTTTGAGCGGCATTCACTCAGACGAATGGCGGCTTCCATACGGATTACCCAATCAAAAGTAGCCACCGCGTCTTTCTTTCCAGTCAGGACCGGTAGGTCACATGCCTTAAAGGACTTATAGTCACAACCACGGGTAAGTGGTGCGTTAACTGCCTCAGTGTTCGGGGTACCAACCGCCGTGTTAGACCCATCCATCTCACTAGCCTTCTTTAACGCTTCTGCCAACAGTCCTGGCAAAGAAGCCTTCATCAACTCAGTGAACTCGCATGCTAGAGCCACTCTCACTTCTGGTTCAAAAGTGAATTGTTGTTCTTCGACATGAGTCGGCTCAGTCCCGTGCATACTAACTTCTGGCTCGGTGTGAACACTTCCTTCTTCACTGTACTCTTGGCGCGCAGGGGTCCTGCCGCGCCCACCGTTACAACCACCGGTATGGCCCCCACCACGCCTTCCCTTTCCTCTCCTTGCCATTTCGTTCTATAAGACAAGGAATCCAATGTCATCACGCTAGTTAACAAATAGAATTCAACAAGTACTGTAAGATGTTAATATACATTGACCATCTGCAATTAACCATTACACTACCTTTCGATTTCTATTTGACCACCTTTGTGATTTCCATCAGAACCCAAATCCTAACCTTAACACTTTCTAAGGCATACTATATATGTAAATATATACTACCTCCATACCTGATGTTGTTGCTCGAGTTACCCGTACTGGCATCCGCTTTTGGTCCCATTCACAGTTTAAGTTCAGACACCGGAAGTGCCCAAATCTCTAAAACTATTGCTCTGATACCAAATTTTAAGGCCCCAAACCTGGGAGGCCTCACTTGTTGGATTTACTCATTCACAAACAGTTCTTAAACTTGAATATCAAATAACGCAGCAGAAAATTTCATTTCAAACAAAACATAGCATCGTTCAATATGCGGAAGCGTAACATTGTCTATTACATAAACATAACATAACCAACTTCATAACAGGATGCCAGTCTTCATATCAGCCGGGAAACTCATCAAGCTGTCCAACATCACCGTCCATCATCATAACCTGTTTTATCCTGAATGTGCACACTAAAAAGTCAGCTATGCTGGTCAGTTTTAGCTTTGCGTAAAATGTTAACTTTAAACATTTTGCCCAAAAACTTAACTTCAAACTTCATTTAATAAAAACGTACGATAAAAATGCAGTAACATAAACATAAGTCAATAATAAACGGAATATGTGCCTTCTTGTAGCCGTCAATTCCCTTCAAGTACGGTACTTCATAGAGTACCCGTACCAACATCAAGCACGGTGCTCCATAGAGCGCACGTACCAACATAAACCATACATAATCGTCAATTCCCTTAAAGCACGGCATCCCAAAGGATAGCACGTACTAAACATCAAGCACCGTTCCCTCGCAGAGAACGATACTTACTTCAAGGATCACGGTAATCCCCTTGATGACCGTCGTCACCCCTTTCCCACCTAGTTGTACAACCGTTGGCCAGCCACAAAGGCCCTTATAAAGGTAAGGCCTTTATATAACATACATACTTCGATTCCCAAAGGAACCATGACAGATTCGTTCATTTTAGTGACTTTCATAAAACCTTTACTTCACTTCAGTTACAGCATCATACGTTATATTAAATAACACTTCGTTCGTAAAAACTTCTTAGACCTTACGTAAACTTCTTTGGCAAAACATTTCGTAATCATCTTTCAAAAACTTCTCTTTTAAAGCGTCTTTCAGTAGCATCATTTCAAAAAACATCATTTCGCAAACATCACTTCATAAACATCATTTCGTATGTATGCACACCAGCCCAAAAACAATAATTAAAGCATTTAAAAAAGGGCTTCTAGAACTCACATGAAATAAACAGGGTCAAAGGTCTCTAAAGGATCTTCTAACCTGTACATGCACAACCTGGTCTTAGCTTCTCATACAACTCATTACATTTCATCCCGTTATACCGAGAACTTCGCCCAAACCGCAAACTTTACCCAAAACACATACTTTACCCTAACCGCATACTTCACGCTAACCGCATACTTTACCCAATCGCGAACTTCATCAGCCGTGAACTTCACTCAATCGTGAACTTCACAAACCGTGAACTTTCCAAACCGTGAACTTCATCAGCCGTGAACTTCACCAGCCGTGAACTTCACCAGCCGTGAACTTCACTCAACCGTGAACTTCACAAACCATGAACTTTCCAAACCGTGAACTTCACAAACCGTGAACTTTCCAAACCGTGAACTTTCCAAAATCGTGAACGTCATCAAAACCGTGTTTTTGCATGGATTCATATCTGGATTGATTGGTTCGTCAAGTTTGGAAATTTTTACATTCAAAACATTTGTTTTCCACTCTAGATGCTAGATCTACGTTTATTCCCAAGTTTCATACGTAAAAATGCCATCTTTTATCCAAAAACATGAGAAACCCAAAATAAACTAAAAACTCAATTCTAGGTCGAGTTGTTACCTCTTTCAAGCTTCTGAATCGGAGGTTCTGCTCACGAGTAGTGTAGGAACAAGATGCTAGCTTCTCGGACCGATCCGTCAACTTTCTCTCTACGGTTTCTCTCTCTAGGAGTTGCAAAGGAGGGAATGAGATGAGCTAAGGTATTTATAGGGACAGGCTACCCTCCCCTAAGCTCATTCACGCACAAGCCCATGGTCGGCCCATTCCTCGCTCGTTTATTCTTTCCGTCTTATTTTGGGATGTTACAGTGAGTTAAAATAGATTTTTTGTTTTGAAAGTTTAACTTGAGTGACAACAATTAGTATCTTGAAAACACGTAATTAAAAGTACTTGAAATAACAAAATAAAGGAAACTATCATCCTAGTTTGGAATCCACTTTACTAATTACGATGAAGCATATGAATGGAAATTTTGTGATTATGTTAATATTCGTTTAAGAGGTTGAATTAGATTCCTGTCAAGGTAACTAACTCCATAACTATTAAGGAAGACATCTATGAGCAATTTACATGATATCCACTTAAAGTTAGTTTAATTAGATAAAATGGCGCAATTTCTTAACTTATGAAATTCCAAGTCAAAGTCATGTAATTTTTTAGCTTGAGTCATCAATACTTTAACTAGCATAACTAATGTCAAAGAAGGATCATAACATTTCTCTTATTTTTTTCAAACACGATTAATGGGATTGCTTGTTTCAATATTTATTTCACAATAAAGGTTTCAAAGATTCATTCATAATTCTTAGCTATAACATTTTACCAAAAGATAGTAAAGTTATAAATAAATGGTAGTCTCATAAGTTATTCAAAACAATATAATTTCTCCTTTATAAACCTTTAGTTGATTCATAAACACTTAGATATGCAAATCCATCAAGAAATTAACACAAGATTATCATTACATTAACATAATATCTTTGCCAAGATTCATAAGTTCATCATAAATTAGTAAAGATTCCTCAAAACTAGGATGATAAAGGAGTTTAGCTCATAATGAGCTTACACATTACAACAAAGTAGAAAACTAGCAAGGTACTCATGATAAAACAGATAGATCTCACCAAAAGTCCAAGCTAGGAACGTCTAATGGTGCAAGAACTTCTTCTTTGTGATGAATGGACCTTCTAAGACTTCCAAATGCCTTCAAATATCTGGTTCCCGAGATTAGATAGTGGGTATTTCCTCTCAAGAAACCCCCCCCCCCCAAATGAACAAGTTAATGGCCTTTTATAGGCTGTCTGGGTAGTGAGGCACAGCCCCGTGCTGGGACCACAATGCAACTTATTTTGTCTTTTGTCGCGAACGTACAACACATGTACTGGACACGGGGGCGTGCCTAGTGGGGCACGGCCCCGTGTTGTACCTGGTCGGGAGACAATGGTACAACATTACTTCACTTAATTTGACCACGGGGGCGTGCCTGGGGCACGAGCCGTGCTTGGGTGGGGCAGGCCCCGTGCTTCATGGGCCACGGCCCCGACTTCAAAAAAGTTGATTTCTGAACGCCTAGGAGGAAGCATGGACCCGTTCCTAGTTGAGTACAGCCCGTTCTTCACCCTTTCTTTCAAAAACATGTAGAGGACAGAAAATAGGATCCGTGGACGAAAACGGGGCTCAATTCCGAGTTGTAACGAAGCAGGAAAGTGAAAAACAAGTTCTGAGTGTCGCAGGGCCGTGCCTCTTCATTCTTTGTTTATTTCTTTCACTTTTCTTCATGTTTTTGCTTGTTTGCTCATTCTAGGCCAAATATTTCCTAAATATACAATTTAAGCTAAATGAGCAATAAATCTAATCGATATGCAAAGAAAACGACAATAATCGGGACGCAATTGATGTGAAATATATGACTAATTTAGTGCACATCACCCTAGTTTTCAATTAAAACCGAATTCAACCCTAATTCGCAAGAATCTTTCAATCAGACGAATTTGGAGCAGCTAGGGGCGATTTTCAGAGGCAGAAGTCATTCCGGATCAAGATTTGAAGCTATGCTCGTGTGTCTGACAAACATGCACGGCTAAGCTGCGTGTAGCTTCCTCCGGACGGAAGGTTTGTATACGTTCTTTGTTTTGTTCAGTTGTTTACTTGTTTGTATCTTGTTAGTTTTTGACACAAACTTGATAGATTGATGTATTAGTTGATTTAAACAGTTTAATTGAATGCTTTGAGTTTGCTTGCTTTACGATCTCGTTCGGTTGATGATAAAACCTAGTAGCAGGGTTGGGTGACTAAAGGGGGTAAGTTGGCATTGATAAACTGGGTGATTGAATTGTATTTGTTTGTGACGAAACCAGTTGTATAGGTTGCTGACAACAGCCTGTCTTCAATTACTGTTTTAACTGATTTTCCAACACTATGTCTATGTGGTGTCCAATTGAACGACTGAATTTTGCATAAACCTATAACCTGAAGTTTGGAGGGAGTTGAATCTTTATTTGATCTGTGTTTTAATTAGAATTTACTAAACTAGGCAATTATATCTTTCCAATGATTCCCTGTGGATTCGACAACCCTACTTTCCTGTCTACAGTCTAAGGTAGCTAAGTAGTAGTTTTTATAAGTGTTTTTGATTGACCTTGACACCGCGGCCAAAATGGCGCCTTTGCCGGGGAATCGGTGCGCTTAATTTTATTGATTTTTTTTATAAAAACAAAAACCCAAAAATATTTTTTATTTATATTTTTTTTAGTTAGTTTTATTTCTTTGTTTAGAACTACTCGGTTGTGTTACTTGTGTAGGTTATAATGAACGGGGTTATGATGATGGCCAATATTACTATGAGTCGTGCATGAACTGTGGCATCACTGGCCACTGGGCTCAAGATTGCCCAATACGCGGAGGCAATTATAGAAGCCGGCATGATCAGAACTATAATGCTTACAATCAGATGGATCAGAATACCCAAGGGTACAATTCACATGGTGGTAGTCCTGAGTATCAACGTTATCAGAAAAATTACAATCAAGACTACAACCCGAGCGGTTCACCTGGTCAAGACAACTATCAATATGAACTAGACAATATCAGGTCAGATATGAAGGAGCTGGCAAAAGTGGTCCAAGCAGTTGTGCAGCAACAGGAGAGCCAAGCAAAAGATCATCAAGCCTTTGATAGAGCAAGTTTCCCACTTAACTGAGATTGTTGCAACCATCATCAGAGAGTTAGGTAAGCCATGCAGTGCACATCAGTCTAAAAGTCCCCAAACCATAAACAATGCACACCTAAATGTTGTAAGTCTTCAACCGTCACTTGAAATTCCTACTGCTGAACAGACTCCACCACTGATAGTAGACAGAGTGGTGGAGCACAGTGAGTCTGACTCTGACCTTAATCAGGATTTTATTTCACAAAATAACATGAAAAATAATAATGTGAATAAACCTGTGAAAATCCTTTTTCCTGCTACTTTAATCAAACCAGTTTTAAAAGAGAAAGACCCAACACAGGATGAGAGATGGGAAAAGTTTGAAAGCGTAAAATCAATTTGCCATTTTTAAATACGCTTAAAAAAAATCCTGATAATGTTGAGTGCTTGAAAGGTTTGAGTACCCAAAAATGATGGCACAAATTTTCCGAACGGGTTAAGCTGAGTGCTAGTGTGAATGTCGTGTTTATGGGTACCCTTCCCTCGAAACTCTAAGATCCAGGAGCACCTTTTATTTCAATACAAGTAGGTGAATTTAAACTGGATAGAGTGTTTCTGGATCTTGGAGCATCTGTGAGTATTTTGCAAGGGAGTATGTATGATCATCATGATTTTGGTCTGTTACAGAGAGTCCACACCATTGTGGTATTGGCTGATCAGACTCCCACACATCCTTTGGGGATTGTAAAGGATGTGATTGTGAAGGCAGGAGAGTTTTACTACTCGGTGGATTTCTTGGTGTTGGACTGTGTCAAGAACACAGAACCAACTATTATTTTGGTTACACCGTTCTTGGCCACTGCTCAGCCAAATATTAATTATGCTGAGGGAACGGTGAGAATGAGATGTGGGGCTCAGAAGATGAGTCTTAGAATATTTTCAAACCTATCAAACCCGAAAGCTAACAAGTGTGAATCACGTAAAAAGGTGAATCACATGGTCGATAATGATTGTGTTATGAGTAACAGGTTAGCTGAGCAGAAGGATTGTGAAACTCTGGACAATGGGAAGAGGAGGGTCAGGAAAAGGAAGCGAAAGGGGAAGAAACCGCAAGTTCCTAATGAAGAGAAAGAGATGTTTGCCCTGTTTGTGCAAGCATGGAGAAAATTTGATGATGAGAGGAACCTAAGTGCGGGGAAGGAGGATTGCAAACATCCCACCCGACCACCATGATGCAAGTAAGGTACACCGCATCTGGCTGAAGACGTTAAACTTATCGCTTTTTGGAGGCAGCCTAAGGTTAGTTTGTTTATTTTTATGTCTAGTTAAATGAACTTTGCGGGTGTGTTCAATAGAAACCCTCACGAGACTAAACTCGTCCACTCGGGCTACCTAGGGGTTTAAAAGTCTTGTTGCATACGCTAAATGCATCCGTGATTCCTACGAAAGTGAGTTAGATTTTTATTTTCGTTTTGTGTGTTTCGGTGTGTGAACCGGCCAAGTGTGGGAAGTCACATGGGTTATCATGCACGTGGGGTGCAATTGAGGGCGTGTGTAAGTTTTTGGAGGAGTTGACAAAATTTGGATTTTTATGTGAAAATTTTTCTAAGTCAAAAAAATGATCAAAACATTCTGTGAACAATGAGTCTTCGCGGTACGCGAAGACCACTCCTTCAGATCTCGCGACACGCGAAGGAACAAATTCAAGGGTCGGGTCAAACTTTTCATCCTCGCGGTACGCGAAGAATTTTCCCTAGAGTTTCACGGTACGCGAAGACCCCAAATTAGGGTTAATTTTTGTAATTTTTTATTTTGAATTTTTTGAGTCGTACGAGTCTGTAGTGTTTGTCAATGTCTTTTGCATCTTGTTATTAGGTCAGTATGATGGGTGTGGGTTTTTTCGAGTTTAATTTTTGTAGGTTTTGATTGATCCGCCCGTACTCAATCTTTATTCGGGTGGTGATTTCCGACTTTCACTTGATTCTTGTGTACAAGGCAACCCGCTTGCATCTGTGGTACACGATCGTGAATGAAATGCTATACGATCGTATAATCAGCTAAGTTTTCTTTTATTTTTGTATTTTTCTTTCGTTTTAGAGTCGCTCTTCCTACATTGGGACAATGTAGACTTTAAGTGTGGGGAGGGGAGACCTTAGTCCAGTTCTGTATTTGAGTTTTTTATTTGAGTCTGTATTTGAGTCATAAATTTCAAAAATCCATAAAAATTTAAAAATTTTCAAAAATGTCCCTGGATTAGAATTTGTGCAACTAAATGGAAAATGATAGTACAATTGGAAACTGTGCATGTTTTTGAGAATTGAATTGAAATAATAATAGAAAATGCATCTAATTTGTAACGTTTTGGTAGGCCTAATCGACTTTAAGAGCTTAAATATCCTGATAGTGTATCTAGGTTAAATGAATAATTAATTCAGGATGTCTTGTGAGTTCTCATCTTAGGGGTGTCGGTAAGGTCGAAACTCTCAATATAAGGTGATAGGTACCTCTATAAGCAAAAAATTTATAAGTTTTTTGAAATCTATTGGCACATCGCTTTCTTTTTATGAAAATAAATCCAAAAGTTGGTGGCGCCCGCATTCCATAATCCTCCATTTTCATGAGTTTTAATTAATTAAGTTGAGAGCTTGAGTTTGCCTACGTGTTACCTTCCGGGTTACAAGCTTGGTTGAAACTCCCATGGGCAGACTCTTGTGATTGATTATAGATGACTGATTTGACTTATGTGTTACCCTACGGGATGGAAACCTGGTTGAAACGCCTCTAAATTGAGTTATGTTCTTCATTGTTTAAAAACTGAAGCATGTGTGTTACCCTCCGGGATAGTGACTTGGTTGAAACACTTAATGGTTAAGGTTTATTCATAAGTTAATAAAAGCTCATGTCATTCATTCATCGATTCATCATTCATTGTGATTTTTAAAACTTATAAATTTGTGTTTATAGTGGTGGGAAATCTATATGGTTTAACACGGGCCTAAACATGACCTAGAGATGGGATTAGGCTGAGTCGTAGCTTCCTAAATGTGAGACCCATAGATAACCTAATTGCTTGGTAGATCACAGAATCGGGGGCTTGAGAGTCGGTGGTTGGGTTTAATCGGACAGAAATTTTCCGATTATGATTCCATTACATAATTCTTTTTCGGGACGCAAAAGGTTAAGTGCGGGGATGTGATGTAGGGTCAAATATCCTGTGTTTAAGAGTCTAGTTTGTATAGTCTTATGAGTTTTATCTTGTACTTTGAGTCGTTTTTATGTGGTATTTGTAGTTGTGTCTGTTACAGGTATAAAGTGCTTAATGAGCGGATAACGAGGCATAATCGAGAAGGCACGAAAGTACAGTGGGTAAAATGTCAAAAAGAAGAAAATCATGTTTTTAAGATCTTCGCGGTACGCGAAGACTGGGAAGGAATTGTTCGCGGTACGCGAGGAAACCAGATACCAGCTCGACTAGTTTGTCTTTCGCGGCAAGCGAAGGACTGACCATATTCTTTCGCTGTACGCGAGGAGCCGGCGGAAAAGCAAAAAGCCCTAGTTTTCAATTAAAACCGAATTCAACCCTAATTCGCAAGAATCTTTCAATCAGGCGAATTTGGAGCAGCTAGGGGCGATTTTCAGAGGCAGAAGTCATTCCGGATCAAGAATTGAAGCTATGCTTGTGTGTCTGACAAACATGCGCGGCTAAGTTGCGTGTGGCTTCCTCCCGACGGATGGTTCGTATAGGTTCTTTGTTTTTTTAGTTGTTTACTTGTTTATATCTTATTAGTTTTTGACACAAACTTGATAGATTGATGTATTAGTTGATTTAAACAGTTTAATTGAATGCTTTGAGTTTGCTTGCTTTACGATCTCGTTCGGTTGATGATAAAACCTAGTAGCAGGGTTGGGTGACTAAAGGGGGTAAGTTGGCATTGATAAACTGGGTGATTGAATTGTATTGGTTTGTGACGAAACCAGTTGTATAGGTTGCTGACAACAGCCTATCTTCAATTACTGTTTTAACTTATTTTCCAACACTATGTCTATGTGGTGTCCAATTGAATGACTGAATTTTGCATAAAGCTATAACCTAAAGTTTGGAGGGAGTTACATCTTTATTTGATCTGTGTTTTATCTAGAATTTACTAAACTAGGCAATTATATCTTTCCAATGATTCCCTGTGGATTCGACAACCCTACTTTCATGTCTACGGTCTAAGGTAGCTAAGTAGTAGTTTTTATAAGTGTTTTTGATTGACCTTGACACCACGATCAGCATACGCCTTAGAAGTCCCCTTGAACTGATCCTCCACAGAAGCCAGATAAGTCATAGCATCTTTAGAATCTGGTATAGCTCCTCTGATGATCGGACTGATGGAGTTCTTCATTAGGACTAGAGCCATGCGGTTACACCTCGTCCATTTCTCATGCACTATGATTTTTTGAGCAGTGCTTTTGTTAGTGAGATCAGCAGGTGCAGGCTTGTCAAGTGCATGGTCGAATTCCATCATGCCGAGAGACAGCATCAGTGAATCTTTCCAAGCAGAGAAGTTCGTACCATTCAAAGTTTCGATTCCCAAGTTAGGGGCTGCAGTGGATTTTATACGATAAAAATAAGATACTAATTGCTAAAGAAGAACTTAGAGTGTCTATGGGGTAACTTAGACTAAGGCAGGCGGAAATAAGGACCATTATATTAATGAAGTTGTGATAAAAGTCTATTATAATCACCAAAATAATAGATTAATTAGGTTCTACTTAAACAACGGGCGTTCACTTTGGTTTATGACCAATTGTTTAAGCATTAGGAACAATTTAATAGTGAGTATGTGTAGTAAGAATGTAACACATCACCTTTGGAAAGAAGTGAAACATTTGTTTAGTATGCACATAATTAGCTTCGCGAAAACCAAATGTGACACGTCACCTTTGGGCAGAAGTAGAAACATTTAGTTATATTAGGCGAAGTAGTGCTTAATTAGACTTAAATAACTTTACAAGCGTAACACATCACCTTTGGGCAGAAGTGAAACTTTATGTGTTATTTAAGTTAATCATGTTTTCTAATTTAATATCATGATATGCACTAAGTTATAATGCTTAATTAAGATTGAACAAGTTTACACATGCATCACATCACCTATGGGCAAAAGTGAAGCTATTAGGTGTTATTCAAGTAAGTTTTAAGGTACTGAAAAACATTTAAGTTTAAGGTTTAACAAACACTAAAGCATTCATTAATAGCAAAACTCCCTGTTAGCGCGGATCAAACTCAGGTAAAACGGTTCCATTAGGATTCACGGTTATGGTAAGGGTTCACGGTTCATTAAGGTTCTCGGCTCCTAGAAGGTTCACGGTTCATACTCACAAATCGTGAACCGTAAAACAACTCGTGAACTCAAACCACCCGTGAACTGAGATAGCTGTGAATCATAAACCGTGAAGTAAAACGTGAAGTCTAAACCGTGAAACATAACCCGTGAACTATACCCGTGAATCATAAACCGTGAAGATGAACCTGCTAAGGCATGTGCGATATTTAAGGGATTTTTTATTGTGTTTTAAATTTCAAAAATCTTTTAAGTTGTTAAGTATATCCAAGTTTCTTTATTTAAAATAATAAAATAATATTTTAATTCGAAATCTTGGAGATAAAGTTACAAGATTTTTAGGAAAAACACAATCAAAATCCTAACTTATCCCAAATTAAGGGGATTTTCATCAAAATTATGATGAACACGAAGAACAGTTTATGAATATCAGATAAATTGTTCTTCAATAATGTCAAATAAATGTCTGGAATCGAAATATTGAAACATGATTCTTAAAAAATTTCTAAAAATTTAATACATCTCAAATTTAGGAGATCAATAAAACGTGATATTTTAATAAAACAGAAAACCGTGAACTTAAGTAAAAACGATTTTCCATTAGGTTTTAACAGAACTTTGTTCTCCGATTTTAATTCCAGTTTAGGGAAAGAAGCAAAAACTGATTAATCAACATCACTCTGATACCACATGTTGATCAGTTCTTGTAACATGATAATGGAAAACAATAATCTAAAACATATCTGTTAAGCTAACCGTTTGTAGAGTCTTATTATTGTATAAGTTGTTGTCATCAATGTATTTGTTTTGAACATTGTTTAGTTAGTTTATTTACTTGTATTTTCATTTTAATGTAATTTCCTGTTTTTATTTCTAAGTCTGGGCCATCGAAACTACTTAGTTTCGATGGAGGTTTGTTCAATCGAAACTAGTTTCGACAGGCTTATCACACTTGTAAATGCTTCACCGAAACTAGTAGTTTCAGTAAGCATAGTTTCAATGCCTGTCAACTTGCTATAAATAGCCTAGTTTGAGAATTTCTAGGGTGTGGATAGCGGCTGTAACCCTGAAATTCTTTCTTTCACAGTTTTTCTGAATCAATACACATTTGGAGTTATTTCATCTGTTGTTCTTACAATTTCATATCTTATTTGTGTTAATTCCTGTGTGGTTTGCATGTTTATCTTCACCAATTATGTTTCTACCCTCTGTTTCACCACCATACACACAGATTTCGCCTGTGTGTGTGTAATCGATCTGCTGAGTGATTTCTGATTGAAATCTGGACCTACAATTGGTATCAGAGCTTTATGCTCTTGATTTCTGAGTATATTCAGGTTATTTTGATCGATTTTAGGTGTTTTTCGGCATTTTATTGAAGTTTTTCTGCATCGAATTTTTGGAAGTACTGTTTCATCGATTTCAGCACTGTTTCTTCGAGTTTTTCGAATCTGAAGATTGATTTGTGTTCAGAAGATTATTTGGAAGCTTTTTGCTGGATCAGATTGCTAGTCTATTGTCTTTCATATTTGAAGCTTTTCATCAATGGAGTCTGCTGAAGCTTGAAGAAAGAGGTATCGAAACTACTGGGAGACAATCTCTGCTTTTAGTTGGTCATCGAAACTTCTTGTCTGTACTTTTTGTCTTGAGAAGGTATCATCGAAACTAGCTTTTTGTCTTGTTCTGTCATAACTAACCTTTGCAGATTGATCACCCGAAACTACTGGATTATCGAAACTAGTTTCAATCGAAACTTGTAGTTTCTACTGAGTTTGCTGGATTTTTTGCTACGTCTTCTTCACCGAAACTACTTGTTTCTGGTTTCTATTTTCACTATCGAAACTAGAAGTTTCGGGAAGTTTTGTTCTATCAAAACTAGGAGTTTCGGTCAGCTTCTTCTCTATCAAAACTAGTTGTTTCGACCAACCCTGTCCACTCGAAACTAGCTACTGTTTGTTCTTTTAACTTCTCTGAGGTATGGCATCTTCAAGCAACAGTGAATATGCTGGAGGAAACAAACCACCTCTCTTGGTGTTAACTAGAGACTTTGATGATTGGACCAAGAAGGTGAAGACTTCCTTTCAGTTCCATGACCATACTCTGTTGCAGTCAATCACTGATGGCCCACACAAGCCAGTTACTACCACTGCAGATGTTCAACGTCCCAAGCTTGTGTCTGAATATGATGAAAAGGATATTGCTTTAATTATCAGATATAACAAGGCTTATGGATCTATTGCTATAGCTCTTCCTATGGATGTGTTTAACATATTTGCTTAGTATACTACTGCCAAAGATCTTTGGGTTGCTTTATGTACCAGGTATGAGGGAAGTGCCGAGGTTAGAGAAAGCAAGAGGGATTTAATCAAGAAGCAATATGAAATGTTTAGCAGGGTCCCTGGTGAACCCATGTCTGAGTTGATCAACCGTCTCTCAAGCATTGTTTCTAAATTGAAAGTCTTGGGAACTGCGTATCCCACTGTTGAGTTAAACAAGAAGCTGCTTGATTCACTGCCCGAAGAATGGAATATGAACCGGATTATGATTAAGAAAACTGAAAAACTAAGTGACTTATCACAGCAAGAACTCTTCAGCATTCTGGAGTCTTTTGAGTTGGAGATAAAAAAGCGTGCAGTCACTCCAACTAATCAGTCTGGAAACACAGCTCTTCTTGCAGGTAAAGGTTCCTCCACTTCATCCAACAAAACTACAATGCCTTATTTTCAAACTGATGTCCCACCTTCAATTTCTGGAGTTCAGCCTACTACTTCATCCAACTCTCAGAAGCCAACCACTATGATTCCTGATGAGTATCTGCCTATCATGACTGCCTTCATGTCGTGCTATGATGCACTGATTTCTGGAAACCTGACACCGGTCAGTTTTCAACCCGATGACTTGGAGTAGATCAACCCGGATGATTTGGAAAAGATGGATATTGATTGGTGTATGGCTATGCTGACTCTGAGGGTCAAAAGATTCATCAAAAGGACTGGGTTGGATAGATCCAAGCAAGGAAAGACTCTTGGGTTTGATATCAAAAAGGTGAGATGCTACAACTGTGACCAGCTGGGTCATTTTGCAAGGAACTGCAAGGAGCCATCATCAAAAAAGCAGCATGAGAAGAAGAATTCATCTGGAAAGCAAGCTGCCATCTCTCCCAAATCCACTACAACTTCCAGCTCAACAGCTCTGGTCTGTCAAGCTGATGGCCACTATCATTGGGGAGATCAAGAAGGGGAAGCATCTGACAAGGCACTGATGGCAGACATTGAAGAAAAGGATAAATGTGTCATGATTGAACCAGCTAAGGATCTCACTGTCGTACCAGATGAGGTAATGTCTAGACTTTGCAGTGCTAAATCTTGTTTAAATGAGATTCAGAAATATATATTCATCAACCAGGCTTTGGTCGATGAACGAGATCATATAAAGGTGATGTATGATTCTGTGGCTAAAAATGAGAAACTTTACTTAAAGAAAATTCATGATATTTCTGGAGAAAACCGATCTTTGATTGTACAACTTACTACACAAAAGAATAATAATCAAATTTTAACTGAAAGACTACAAAAGGCTGAAAAAGAAAATTTTCAAGTTGAACACATGGGTATGGATCAGAAAATTCTTTTTGGAATCATTGACAACCAAATTCATAAAAAGGTCACAGAAGGCATTGGGTATAACTCTCACCCACCTCCATATTCCAAGTCTGGTAGATTTGCTGATATGCCAGTTTCTCATGTTCCCACACCTTTTGTTTGCAATTTATCCGCTGATTATTATATCCAAACTTCAGATTCTGACAGTTTTGCTTCAGAGTCAGATTGTGTAGGTTCCGAAGATGATTGTGATGAGAGTTCTAGTAAGGGAAACGTTTTAAATGAACTTGAGTCGGATGAATGTAATAATACGTCCATGTCAAAACCAGATATTTATGAACACATTGAAAATTTGTATTTTGGTTCTGTGCCTTCTGAGCATGACAGTTTGAGAAATGCTATTTCTAAGTTTAAGAATGTTTTGCCTTTTGTTCCTAAATCTGTAAATTCTATGAGTTATATTGCAAATTTTAAAAGTGTAGGAGTTGTTGTGACTGATATTCCACAAGATACAATGAGCAATCTCAAATTTTTCAGATTAAAGGAATATCAAAGTCTTCAAGAAAGAAATATTGAAGAAAGAGTTGCCTCTATTTCTGATGTCTCAACATCACAATCATCATCATCATCCTATGATGACAACTATCAGGCTAAGCCAACATGTGATAAAGTTTGTTTTAGTTGTGGGGAATCCAATCATGTTTTCAATACATGTAAATTGTCTACATATCATTTCAAAGAAGAAAACGTACCATCTGTTATTCAAAATTCTGTTGATGGTGTTTCAAATGTTTTGTCTATATCACAACATAATAGAACTTTGCGACGTAAAAGGATTAAAAATGCTAAAAATTGGTCGAAAAGGATTTGAAAAATTAAGAATAATGATCTTTTTGATAACACATTAAAGGAGGATTCTGACTATGACTTCCGAAATGCATCTTGTAAAATTAAGAAGTTCCAAGTTAGCAATGGCTTGGGTACAAATGTCTAAATGATTCATTTTGTGTAGGGATAATTGAGGAGGACTGGAGACAATATCTGGTATGTCGACAGTGGTTGTTCAAGACATATGACTGGTCATTTTTCTTTATTACAAGATTATCATCCAATGGATAGAGATTTTGTCGCCTTTGTAGGCAATCCAAGAGGTGGAAAGATTGAAGGTTAAGGAACTGTATCTAACGGTGTAAATAGCTTGGAGAATGTCAATTTCGTCCCACAGCTGAAGTACAATCTGATAAGTGTGTCCCAGATTTGTGATAAAGACTTTTGTGCCCTTTTCAACTCCAAGGAATGTTTGATTCTGAAGCCTGGAATGGTTATTCTCGAAGACCTAATCCTCATGCGTGCTCCTCGAAGATTCAATACTTACAGTCTGGATATGAATAACCCATCAGGAATCGAATCCTGCTTTCTTTCAAAAGCTTCAGATGATGAGTCCTTTCTTTGGCACAAAAGATTAGGACATATGAATTTCAAGACAATGAACCGCCTTGTTCGAGGAAACCTTGTCACCGGTTTGCCTTTGAAAGATTTCTCACCCATGGAACATTGTCTCTCTTGTTCGAAGGGCAAGCAACACAAATCTTCTCACAAACCTAAAACCACTAATTCCATTGACTCTCCCCTTCAATTGCTTCACATGGATCTTTTCGGTCCTGTGAGTATCATGAGTCATGGAAGGAAATCTTACTGTTTGGTGGTAACCGATGAATTCTCTCGGTTTACTTGGGTATTCTTCCTAGCAAAGAAAGATGAGACGCCAGAGACTCTGAAGATTCGTCTGCTTCAAATCGAGAACATGTTCAATTTAAGTGTGAAGACTATTCGCAGTGATCATGGCACAGAGTTCAAGAATGCCATTCTAGATTCTTTTTGTGAAAGTAAGGGTATCTCTAGGAAATTAAGTGCACCTCGCACTCCATAACAAAATGGTGTAGCTGAACGAAGAAATCGCACGTTGATAGAAGCAACAAGAACTATGATCGTTGATTCTAAGCTTCCTGTCACGTTTTGGGCCGAGGCAGTCAATACCGCATGTTTTGTGCAAAATCGAGTTCTCATCACCAAAAGCAGCAACAAGACTCCTTATAAAATTATGTACAAGCGCAAGCCTGTTATTGATTTCTTCAGGAAATTTGGGTGTGTTTGCACAATGCTGAATACTTCTGATCACCTGAACAAGTTTGAAGCCAAAGCGGATGAGTGCTATTCTGTGGGCTATTCCTCTAACCAAATAGCTTTTCGTGTTTACAACAAGAGACGAAGGATTGTGCTGGAGTCCATTGATATCAACTGGCATGAAAGCAATCATACGGACGCTGGGGACGGTCCTGATTGGCTTTTTGAGGTCGATTCTTTGTATAATCATTTAATCTTCCTGATTTCACTAGCATATCTGTCTCAGCTAATCCCCTTATGTCTGTGAATATCCTAGGTACCTCTTCTTCTACTGCTTCAAGCTCTTCTTCGTCAAGTCAGCATATAGATGATCCTCCTATTATAGCTAATGCTGAATCCACTCAGGATTCTTTGGATTCTGTGGCAACAAGTGAAACTGTTGAGGAAGAAACTCCTCAAATAGTGGATGTTGCTCCACAATCATCCAATGAAGGTCCTATCAATGAGGAAGATGTTATTCCTGATATCAACGTTACCAATCTGGATGACCACTTGGAAGAAGATGAGATTCCACAGTTGAGAATTCACAAGAATCATCCTACAGACAACATCATTGGTCCACTTAATGTGGGAGTCCGAACTCGTAGTGCCACCGAAGCAATGAATGACGGTCTCTTCACTTGCTTCATATCTCAAGTTGAACCTAAAAATATCAAAGCTGCTTTGCTTGAGAACAGTTGGGTAGAGGCCATGCAGGAAGAATTGCAGCAGTTCAGCAAGTTACATGTATGGAATCTGGTAGACCTTCCAAAGAACAAAGTTCCAATCGGCACTCGTTGGGTATTTCATAACAAAAAGGACAAAGGGGGAATCGTGATTCGAAACAAAGCCCGCTTGGTGGTTCAGGGGTTTTATCAAGAAGAAGGAATTGACTTTGAGGATGTTTTTGCACCAGTGGCTCGCTTGGAAGCCATCAGAATGTTTCTCGTATACGCAGCCTATATGGACTTCACAGTTCATCAGATGGATGTCAAAAGCGCATTTCGGTATGGAAAAGTTCAAGAGGAAGTTTATGTCAAGCAGCCACCGGGTTTCATTGATCCAACCTATCCTGACAGAGTTTACAAACTTGACAAGGCATTGTACGGTCTTCATCAAGCACCTCGTGCGTGGTATGAGACGTTATCTACGCATCTGCTTGATAATGTTTCACATGAGGGGCAATTGACCAAACTTGTTCAAACGAAAGGATGGTGCGGATACCATTTTGGTGCAAATCTACGTTGATGACATCATTTTCGGATCCACAAATCCTCGGTTGTGTAAAGAGTTCAAGGATGTGATCCGTTCTAAGTTTGAAATGAGTTCTATGGGAGAAATGAAGTTCTTTCTTGGTTTAAAAGTAGATCAGTCTAAGTCGAGAATTCTTATCTATCAAGAGAAGTATGTCAAAGAAATCCTGACCAAGTTCAAAATGACTGAGTCTCATCCTTACAAGACTCCCGTGGAAGTTCAACACTGTCTGTCTCCTGATTTGGACGGTGAAAGCGTTGATCAACACCTCTATCGCTCGATGATAGGATCTCTTCTGTATCTCACTACTAGCAGACCAGATATCACGTTTGCAGTGTGCTTATGTGCACGCTTTTAGGCTAATCCTAAACTCTCTCATTTAATTGCTGTCAAACGTATTTTAAGATATTTGAAGTACAAGCCAAAACTTGGGCTTTGGTATCCCAAAAATAACTTGTTTGATCTTTTGACTTATTCAGATTTAGACTACGGGGGATGCAACTTAGACCGAAAGTCGACTTCTGGGGGTTGTCAGTTCCTTGGTAACCGCCTCGTCTCCTGGCAATGTAAGAAACAAACCACCATTTCCCAATCCACAGCCGAAGCCGAATACATTGCCGCAACCCTTTGTTGTTCCCATGTAAGGTGTATCCACCATTAAATGCTTGATTACGGGATCACCTTCCATGAAACTCCCATACTGTGTGACAACACCGCCGTTCCACATATCACCAAAAATCCCGTTCCGCTCTCAAAAACCAAACATATTGAGATCAAACACCACTTCATTCGTGATTGTGTCTAAAAGAAACATATCAAAATCGTTGAAGTCAAAACCGACAAGCAAACCGCCGACATCTTTACAAAAGCATTTGATTCTGCCAGATTTGAGAAATTGGTGGAGATGCTCGGCATGATCAACTTTCAGTAACCTTTGTGCATATTTTTTTTATTTAAACTTGTTAATCGGGAAGATTTCCAAAAAGATTTTACTTTTTTGTATAGTTGTTTTCTTTATTTACCTTTGAAAGCAAAACTTTTTGGGGAGAATTTGGAATTTGTAGTTAGAAAGAAAAATATTTGCTTTGTATAATCAAAAAGAAAAGAAAAATATTTGTCTTGTTTCTTGTTTACTTAAGAAAAACTCACTGTAAGTATCAAGTTTTGTTTCAGAAAAATTGGATCCGACCTTATGAGAAATGATAGAGTCTGGTCATACTTCTTGAACATGGAATGGACAATAAGCGATGGTGCTTACTGTGGTATAGCCGGTAGGCCCGACATATGGCTATAACTCTTTAGTAGTGTGAAAACCTAATTCTCTATCGTACACGTGTGTTTGAACCCATTTTTGGGACTTCTAACCCATTTTAAGCTAAGAAAACCGATTCAATCAGATATAGGATTACGTGTTGGATTCTGATTCATGCGCCAGGTGACCGTCAAAATAACGAGAGTTACCGCCGATGACCCCGTCTATTTTGCTTACGCAAAGATCTCGGGAGTTCATCTTTTTCCCATCCACTTGGATGATTTGACCCCGTCTGTTTTTCTTACGCAAAGATCTCGGGTGTTCAACCTTTTCCTATCCGCTTGGATAATTTGACGACTTCTTCTGTTTTGCTTATGCAAAGACCTAGAATGTTCGTACCTTTTTAATATCCACTTGGGTATTTTTCTTTTTACAACTTCTGATATCCAGTTGGATCTTATTTTAATTTTGGCGGTAATTTTGACTTACCAAGATAATACCCTGGTTAACCTGTAAGAGATGATAAGATGAATGTAGGTATTTCTTGAGGATTGATAGGCTTTCAAAACCATTTTATTTCAAAATATGGGGTACGCCGTGTTTCGTGCTCAAATGGTACCTCTTAATCACATGAACTCATTGTACACGCAAATGTTTGGGTTTATCATGCACAAATATCGGCTATCTTCAGGGATTCACAGTAGCTGAGTGCAAAATAAAGTGTTTCAAGGGTTTGACTAGACATGATCTCACATTGGATCTTTTCCAAGGCTAAGTGTTTATATATTTTATTGTTTTTATTTTTATTTTTCTATATAAATTTCTTAATCTTCCTTATTAGCTTGTTTAAATTTTGTACATATGAGTGTTTTTTTGCTTTGTTTCTGATCAAGTATCTCCTTTTCACCCAAAACAACATTCCACCGAAACTACTCAAACCGTCCGAAACTACATTGTCCTATCGAAACTAGTAGTTTCGACAGGGGCATTTTGGTCTTTTGACAAGCACAAATTAAATGTCTTCATAATCAGGTTTCTTCCATGCCAAGCTCACTCTCATTCTCACTCACCCGAAACCATTTTCACCTTCGTTTTCACACACAAAATCCCAAAGTCATCGGTCTAATTTTGCAAAATCAGTCTCCCTTATCTAATTCCTCCGTCGTCGTCTTCATCGGGTTTGCTTACTCATAAGTTTGCTACTGTTTTATATGACGATGGCTAGGGTTACATTTTTACCCTTGTTACTACTGAAATTGCATGTTTTGGGTCGTTTCTTGCTTAGATCTTGTTTTTGAACTCCTCATTGATAATATCTCACCCTTCTATTGTTTATTTTTTGCAGATTTCCTCAAAAAATTTGGTAACATGGAGTTTCGACATCTCAGGCGACCTTTTCGTTTCTTTTTATTTATGTTCATATTTTGTTTTTCTGTATATAGTTTTTTAGTTTAGTTTGTCTCTGCTTTTGAATACTTGTGTTTCTGATCAGATTTCAATAATCGAAACTAGTTGTTTCGATTAAAGGGTGTTTTGTCTTTAAAATGTTCTCAGAATTTGAACAGGTTTTCCATCGAAACTAGTTGTTTCGATACCCTTTGGTGCCCGAAACTAAGTAGTTTCGATATGCTTTCTTCACCCGAAACTAATGTTTCGGTCAGGCTTCTCTGATATTTTCTAAGTGTTGGACTGATGTTTGATAAAAAAAAAAATCAGACATGGATCTTCTATTTGTGAAAAAGCACAATATCTGTGCCTTTCTTAATGCTGCTGATCCCAAGAGTGAGGGATTTGTACCTTTGCTCAATTTTCTGGCTAACTTTAATGTGAGCTTTGCTATAAGTCATAACTTGCCCATTTTTGAAGCCACAATCAGGCAATTCTGGGCCACTGCTGAAAGAGTATCCATCAACAATGTGGAGCACATAAGAGCAACTGTGTACAACCAAGAAGTTCTATTTTCTGAGGTCACCATAAGAGAGGTACTGTAGTTTGGTGATAATCATGAAGCCCTTGTGGAATTTCCTAGTTTCTACATCAGAGAATGTTTCAGAAGAATGGGTCACCCAGATGAGTTCAAAAGTGGGCAGAACACGAAGACATTCCTTGCCCCTCACTGGAGGTATATTGTGCATGTGTTCATTCACTTCATCTCAATCAGAAAAGGTGGATTTGACTCGGCCAATGCCATGGCGGCATCTGCTATTCTTGGCTTGATCAAAGGAAGGGATTATAATTTTCTTGGGTTGGTATTCAAACAACTTATAGAGAATCTCACTAGAAGAGTAAGAGACAAATTTCTCGTGTACCCAAGATTTCTACAAATGATAAATAACCACATTCTACCAAATCTTCAACATGAAGGACCTGTTCTTGTTCTTGATCATATGATAGCCAAGACCCTCAGTTATATGAAAAGTTCTAGTTCAAGATCGAACAAGATAGTTGTGGACATTCCACTCTTTGGGCACATTATTGGAGAAATTGAAGAAGTCGTCCATGATGTTGACCCAAATACTGAAGTCCTTGACTCATCGTCATCAGAAGAAGAAGAGCAAGCCCAAGGTAATCAAGAGGCTGAGATTGATGTTGAGCAAAACATAGAACAAGATCAAGGGAACCAAGAGCCAGATGTTAATGCTGACCAACAGATAGAGCAAGATATTGAACAGCCTATCTTAGAGGCTCCTTTTATGGATCAACTGTTAGAAAATCTTGAGCCAGTAATTGAAGAGCAACATGCTGAAAACATAGAAGCAGATGTTAATGATGAGGTTCAAGATAATATTGAAGCTGAAGCTGAGTCTAGTGACACCTTGGATGAAGGCATCTATGGCACTAAGTATGATCAATCTGACTATGAGTATGAAGATAAGGAACAGACTGAACCGCCTGCATCCTCCTCCAAGAGACGAGCTGATTCCGAGTCTGATTATGAACAAGAAGAACCTCTTGCAAAGAAAATTAAGATAGGACTGGATTCTTTAATATCTTCTGATGAATCACTGTTTGACATTCCTAAACACTTAACCCCCACTCACTCACTCACCTACTCATATTCCACCACCCTCACCACAACCATCTCCACTACATACACCTGTTACTACACCACCCGCATCCCCTGTTCCTGATCCATCACCATCTGTCCCGAAGAGTTAAAACCTTAAGCCTAGAAGTGAAAAGGCTACAGGATAAAGTTACAAAAAGAGATGAAGTAATAGAAAGCTTAAAGACAGAACTGAGTGAGTGCAAAGAAGAAATAAAATATCTAAGGCTGGAAGTTGGAGGCTTACATACCTAACTTGATGTTCAGCAAACCCAACTGGAAACCCAACAAAAGATAATCTCTCAGCAACAACAAGAGTTCAAAGCCTTATCTGATGCTGTTGAACAAATCAAGGCTTCATTGATTAAATCTTCTCAACAGGAAACCCATTCCACAGCTTAGGGGAGACCACTTCTGCTGGTGGACCCTCTTCCCCTACCTTTGTGTCAAATCCTCAGTCTACACTAACAATCTTCACTGGCTAAGCTGCCAAGACAAAGGATGTTGTGGAAGTCAAGATAGAAGAAATCGGGTATGATCTTCCATCTGTCAGTGAAAGGAGAGCATTAAGAGGAAAAGGAAAGAGAAAAGAAGCTGATGTTGAACTTGTGGTATTAGATGAAGAAGAAATTGGATCAGATCATGAACTAGATGATCTACTAAAGCAGGTTGATGACTTTGGAGAAATTGAAGATTATCCTGAAATTGTTACCCTAGAGGAAGAACAGGAAGATAAGATCAGATACTTTACTGAAGATGGAGATGAAATACAGGCACTTTCTGACACAGAAGCTGAAGATTCAGATGTAAAGGTAACTTTTGTTGAGCAAGAATTCAGTGTTGGGCAAACTGGCACCACAAAAGAAGCAACTCAAACTTCACCAACAGCAACAGCAACACCAACTCCACCTGTAACTACAGTTGACACTCAATCCCAACAGGGCTTAGAGACAAGGAGATCCTGGTTCAAGAAACCGCCCGCTGAGGAGCTTCCCAAACATTATGAATGGTTTGTAGAATATCAAGAATTAAAGAGGCCTCCAGTATGATGGAAATATGACAAGAAAAGATCTATGTTTATTGTTCGAAGATACAAAGGAGGAGTGGAGCACTTCAAGTCTCCTCATGACTTCAGCTCCCTCCCTAAATATGATTTAAGAGCTCTTGCCAAACTACCTTTACAAAATCCTGCAAATGTGGGCATTGCAAAAGACTTTGAGACCTTCTTGAGAAATCAGACCTTCAATGATTTCAGATCTATGACCACTGCTAAGCCAAGAAGAGTTATCTCAAAGACAAGAATTCATCCCAGAACTCAAAGGCCTTGGGTAAGCCTTCGGTACAAGCCGGCAGAAACTGTCAAATCTATTATACTGCCACGGTCAGTACCTGTCCAGCTTCAAAAGTTTACAAAATGGTTCTACAACCCCATCATTGGAAGTGATGTGATTGAAAGGGAAGGAATGGAAGACATTCACGTATTTGAGCCCATGGAGTTATTAAAATTTCAACCAGAGTATCTTGAGGTTCTCTTCAACAACCTTATCAAGCTCCTGCATAACAATGATGAGGCTGATGCCAAGGCATATAAAAGGGTGGTGACCATCAATGCAAAACCTCACTTTCAGCAACCAAATCAAGGGCCAACTGCTTAGAGAAGAGTTGAAGACATTGATGCAGCAGCTTATGGGGAGATTGTAGAGTCTTATTATTGTATAAGCTGTTATCATCAATGTATTTCTTTTGAACATTGTTTAGTTAGTTTGTTTACTTGTATTTTTATTTTAATGTAATTTCCTATTTTTATTTCTAAGTCTGGGCCATCGAAACTACTTAGTTTCGATTGAGATTTGTTCAATTGAGATTTGTATTTTTATTTTAATGTAATTTCCTATTTTTATTTCTAAGTCTGGGCCATCGAAACTACTTAGTTTCGATTGAGATTTGTTCAATCAATCGATAGATAGGTGATTTGTTCAATCGACAGTTTTTGTTGTTCTTACAATTTCATATCTTATTTGTGTTGATTCCTGTGTGGTTTGCCTGTTTATCTTCACCAATTCTGTTTCTACCCTCTGTTTCACCACCATACACACAGATTCCGCCTGTGTGTGTGTGTAATCGATCTGTTGAGTGATTTCCGATTGAAATCTGGACCTACACCGTTGAGAAGGAAGACGTCATGATCACTGATCTGGTTCGGGTTCCCATTTAGGGTGTGCGGTTAGGATGGCTAAGGTGAGTTCGTTAGAACTCACGGTTATGAGAGAGAGAGAGGGGAACGATTTCTTTAGTGGTGATGGAATTATTGATTAGTCTATTCCCTCTAATTAACTCACTATTTATATGTACACCCAAGGGAAAACCCATTAATGGCCCATTAAAAGTAATTAGGCCCATCAACTAATTACTAGCCATAGGTTAATAAATAAATAAATAATTTGATCATTTAATAATTAGATAAATTATTATAAGAGGCACATAATAAAACCGCGTCTTACATTTATACATTTTATCTCTGCTCAACTTACAACCACTTACAACCACTTTATAAAATATACAAAACTCAGTTACAAACATATACAGAAGCTGTTGTGAATGCTCTTATGTTTATATGCAAAAGCTCTGAAAAAAATTATATAAAAATAAGTTTTTGCATGTAAAATTGATTTTTTTCAAGTTTTTTTACATAGTTTCCTGATTTCCCATTTTTTTGATTCCCCAGTAAACCTCCCCTCGAATAATATATAGTGATTTTGATTTTTTGCAGAGAATAAATAATCATTATTGAATTCTTTTCTATATTTGATGTAATAAAATTGATCTATCGAAAAGTGAAATAAAATTATTCTTTTATTTTAACTTGAGAGACTTTTATTCTCAATTCACAATACTCATAGAATGTTATTTTTGTTAAATTTAATAGAAAGTACTTTTTAACTCTAATACAAAATATCATCTGATTATTACAATTTTCAAATCTAATATAACTGATCATATAATTAAACAATTTAAATGAAATAATGTCTAAATACTATTTTTCGAAGTTAATCGTATTACAATTGATTACGTTAATTTTATTATCGTATATCACATAATTACATTCAGTATACTATACTGGTTTTGATTTGACTTATGTTGAAAAATCGGTTGTAGGATAATCAAAATTATCGTATATCACATAATTACATTTAAGGATTGTAATATCCAGGATTTTTCCGACCAGTATTTCCCTAAACCTTTGCACGTATTTTTAATTCAAAACTTGAAATTTTATTAAAACTATTTTCTTAAATGATAGTTATTAAGTTATTGATGTGAGTTTCAAGGAAAAACAAATTACACTTGTACATACATATATATATATATGTGCTTTATAAATAAAAGATTTTTAAATTCTTAAAACATTATAAATTTATAATTATATAGATATTATAATTAATAAACTTATATTTATATACTAAAACCTATAAACTTGAGCTTTATAAAAATTATATCAAACTTATTTAGGTTTATAAAAATAAAACGTACTTAATTGTTTATAAAGTTCGGGGACTTATCTGTCATTTCTGAAACTTGTTTTAAACTAAAAATCTAACTTTAAACATAAAGTGACAAAACTTGGAAACCTCAGGGGCTTGTTCTGCCTATAGCTTAAACTTCCAAGATTCAAAAACAATCACAGGTTCGAATCCCGCAGGCAGCGGTTTTGAACCCAACTTAACCAAATCGCGATTTCCGTCCACATTCACTGAACCTCGATCATCGCCTCTCGCGTGCGACCCAACCCCAATGTCATCAATGCCCGGACACGGCCCGAGACGCGCGTATCGAACCTCGGCCGCTCAACCCCCACCTCCCCACCTAACTCGGCATTAATTGATGAAATCAACTATAAATATCAGTTGTAATCGACCTACGAAATCACCCTCAAACACTCCCAACACTCAATTTGGTCGTTCATCACCGACATTGCTCAGTTGATCTTCGCGACAGCCGACGGCCAACCCAGAAGCATTCTCCTTTAATTCGAAACCATTTGAGGTAATTCTGGTATCTATCATTGTCGTTACACTCCGAGGATCGAAAGCCCTCTGTTTAATTGCATTAACAAAGGGCAATTCGACACGAATTTGGAGGATTTCGTTTCTAGGGTTCATAAGGGATTTGGGTTCAATTGGGGTTGTTGTTTAAATGGTTTTCCGTTTCAGTGTATACACTAACGAGCCCGTAGTCGGGATGGTTAGTGTGTGTGTGTGCGGATTCGACCCCGTCAGTGACCCGAGTTCGAATCCGGGTAAGCCGTTTTTGGCACTTTTATTTTTTTTAGCTTTTTCACTCAGTTTTAAATGCTGTAACTATTTTTATAAAATTCTGTAAAGTTTTATAAACATAAAAACGAATTTTATTTACAGTTTGATTTTTTTAAACTATTTTATTTAATTAAATTTGGTATAAAGCTATTAGTATTTAATCCTTTAAAATAGTTTTAAATTCTTAAAACTATAAAAATACTCTTGGAACATTTCAAAACTTATAAACAAGAATTATACTAATGAATCAGAAAATATAAAGTTATTTTATATTTTCTAAAACAATCATATTATTTGGATTTTAAACATTAAAAAGATTTATAAACTTAGTATAACATATAATTCAAGACATACTTTTGAAACAAGTTTTTAAAACTTTTATAAAACTTATAATTTCACATGATTTATTTATTTAAAACAAGAAATTTAATTTATCATTTGTTTTCTAAAATTAAAATCTTTTAAACCATGAACTTATAAATCTTTTATTCAACTTAGGAAACTTATATAAATCTTGTAAACTTGGAATTATCTATAAATTTGATATTTTATAAATGGAAAATTTAATTCATTTATACTAAGTTGAAAAGAGAATTATATACTTTATTTATATAATTATTTGTAAACGTATAAACTTTGTAAATCTTAAAACTAATAACTTAAGAATAAGATATGTATCTTATTTAAACTACAAGACAATAATACTTAAAATAAATCTTTAAAGACTATTGAGGCTTTCGTCTAGCTATTACTTCAACTTCAATTACAAACACTTAGAAACTATCTTGATTATTATCATCGAACATATGTAAATTATACTTGCAAAACTTTTTGAATAAGTATTTTAATATTTTTAAACTATAAACATTTATACAAGGTCTTGCGTCATTCATTCAGAATCTTTATTTTAAACTTGAATCCCGTCTCCCATTTGGAACCCTAGTCAAATCTCGAAATCCTAGATCCTTGCCATAGACTTATAGGATCATACTTAAATCTTTAAACTTGCATACTTAGGCTTATCGTGAGGATATTCTCCCTCCAAGTCTTACAAATACTTATCCGTGTCGGATACTATTCATCATCCAAGTGAGTATACTTAGCCCCTTTTTCCTTTTATGCTTTTGGGGTGAAACATGTTCACAATTCTTAAACTTATACAATTCTTGTACAACTATGACTACGTGTTTATTCTTGTATGCTTAGATTAAACTTAAAACTAGCACATTCATTAGCTTTGATCAAGCCGATAGTAACAATGATAGATCTATTGCATTTGACTAATCCACCTTGATTGATTGACCCCTTCGGGGGGGAGCCCTTGGTGTTTGTTACTTCATTAAACTTTAAACTTGAGACTTATAAGGGTAACCCGCGGGTTATGCCTAAACTTGGTTGGAGGGTTGATGTGCACAATGTCTAACATGCTTGTTTTCTCATACTTACATTAAAGAATGCATAAATCATAGTGAATTGTAATACTTTTCAAATACTTGTTAAACTATGTCAAAACCTTTGTATCTCACCAACTATTTAGTAGTTGACAGATTCTTTCATATGTTTCAGGTTCTACATCATGAGGCTTATCTGTGAATCACATAGGATGCTTTGGACCTAGTCTACTTATAAATTAAATGTTGTATTTCTTGTTATATTCCTTGTATTGAATCTTAAATTATTATTTAATGAAATATCAAAACTTTAATAGTCAACCTTGTGCTATTGAACAACCGCGTCCGCCCCGACGTATAATCCGCCGTCGGTTGGGGTGTGACAGATTGGTATCAGAGCCTTGGTTATAGGGAATTAAGTTATTAGACACATGACCTAGACTATAACTTAGGAGACCCAAACATGAGTTATCTCATGTCTTTTACTAGGAATTATCTCCTCATTCTATTCTAAATTCTTATACGTGAACGCTTGGAAATTCTACGCTTCTACTTACCTACATACTACAAGGAGTCTACTACATCGAGGACACGTTCTTAGGCTTTAAGGCTAAGTCACCACTAAACTCTCATCAAGAATATTTAAGTTCTAGATAATGTGTGAGAACTTGTGCGACCGGAAGGGTGGATACCTGTATTCTGGGAAATTCTGTCAAGGAAAGCATTTCGTATAAATCCAAATCAACCGTTGGACCCGTATGTTTTCCTGGGAATTCTTGGGATGAGTATCCACTTATAGGAATGCACGACTTCTCTAAACATTAGTGAGCTCAAATTTCTCTTGATATGTCAAAGTACTCACTTAGTGATATGCACTAAATGAGTGCCATCTCAAATACTTTATGCTTCATAAATTCATGATTCAAAAACTTTCCTCTATAACCTTTATTCTATGATTCTTAAGTCCTGTCTTGTCACATGACAGCATGCTTACTCGTCATGACCTGAAGGAGTTACCTTCAAGGAGAAATTCTTACGAAATTATACTTAAAAACTACATACATAAACTTATGTTTATAGATACTACCCAATAAACTTCGTGGTCGTTGTAATACAACCCTTAAAACTATGTATTACTCTACAAATTCTCCTATAAACTTCATTATTTTATGAACATAACACTTAAGGGGAAACCCTTGTGTTTCATCTTATTTTCATCACTCAACCAAACTACTTTAGATAACTCACTCAAACTTTTGCTACACTTTTATACATCTCAAAGTGTTCATACATCCTTAAACTTCATGATTCTTGTAATACCAACACATTTAAAACCATGTATTATCCTACAAGTCCTTTTACTTCATTATTTTATAAACTTGGCACATAAGGGGAAACCCTTGTGTCTCATTTCATTTTTTCGTCACTCAAGCAAACTTCATTTTATAACTAGCTCAAAAACTTTGTTACACTTTTAATCTCAAAACCTTCATACTTACGCATCACCGTTTCTTGTAAACAAAACTTAACGTCTTTTAAACCTAAAGTACATTAACAAAGTGATTAGTAACCTGATCGTTTTCCCGCAAGGGAAGAAGCCTACTATAGAATAAACAAACTCCACGCTTAAGACCTTAAGCCCACAATAAACCTCGACATAGTACCTTAAACCCAAATATCGGTGACAATAACTAAAAAGTTGTAGACTCACGAGGAAATTCTGGCTATGGAAATAGGGTACCTAAGTGAGTCCTTGTGACCCACCCCTTCTTCCGGGATATCTCTTCGTTAGCCCATCAACTTCCAATTAAAAACTATTTTTGAAAATATTACTGTGATGACTCAGTATTATGAATAAAAACCTTTTGAACATATTTAATCAACTTGCTTACACACTTTAATTTTCCGTTTAAATTGTATTATGTAAGGGCTAGAAGTCCCAATTTTGAAACATCTAAATGGAAACCATTTTGAAATTTCATCTTGTCGTCATTTGCTAGTTTAACTTTCCTTTCATCATTGTAAACTTAACACACCTACCCAAACACTTTCGTCAAAAACAACTTACGTTAGTACTTGAAATAATTAACAACGTTGCATTAAACTATAAAAATCCTAAGTGACACGTGTACCTGAGGAATAAATCTTGAACAAATCTTCTAATTCGTAAGCACATTTTCAAAAAAAAAACCCGACGTACGAATCATTACCCCAAACAACCATGACCCTTACTTCTAGTATAGACTTAACACTTGTAAACTTGACCAACTTTTCGCTTGACAATCACACCTATCTTTTATAAGTCTTACTCGTACTACTTATCGATGCCTAACTCGTCGTTTTTGAACATCTTAATTACATTCTATACAAAAGAAAACTATACTTTCTGTTATGAATCAAGATAAATCATTTGTAAACACACTATCATAAACCTTATCAAAACTTTTCCCGTCACCCTATGCTTGGAGACTTTCCTCATTCAACCCTTGTCACGTAAAAGACTTACTATAAATCACAACGGGGACTAAAAGCTTAAATGCACGTTGCTAAAACATTAAACTTCGTATACACCACTATAAGGTCAAAGACTTTTGAGTCATATAAAACTTGTACAAATACTCAATCCCGTATTCTTAAAACTAAACATGATCAATGAAGGATCATGTAAAGCTAAATACTGAAACTTGAAACTCAACTGACTTATCCTATTTTTAAACTTATACTTGGATTCTTAGTCTTGAAAACTTGGTGTGTCCATCTTAACCAAACCCTATAAGACTTGATAAACGTACATTCCATATATACGAGAAAAGTTCACTCTTGATACTAGACACTAGCAGGAAAGAGGACATTACTCTCTTTAGCAGAGTACCTCCCCTGACTACTATCTAAACCAAACATCGAGATCCACCTAAACTTCTGAACAACTCGAATCTTCTGTGAGAGAGCGTATAACGGTTAATCCTGTTCCAAACGATGTCCCATACCTCTCTTAAACACTAGAGTATTTAGATAACCACTTTATACTCAAAACGTAATCGTATACACTGAAGCTAAACTAAGAGACTTTAGGGCTATTCTATGTTTGACGTAGTCTTGTTCAAACACAATTTAAACTATTCTATGTTTGACGTATCCTTGTTCAAACACAATTTAAACTATTCTATGATTGACGTATTCTTGTTCAAATACAATTTAAACTACTCCATGTTTGACGTATTCTTGTTCAAACATGATGAACATATAAGACTTTAAACTACACCATGTTTGACGTATGCTTGTTCAAACATGATGAACGTATGAGACTTTAAACTACCCCATGTTTGACGTATTCTTGTTCAAACATGATGAACGTATGAGACTTTAAACTACACCATGTTTGACGTATGCTTGTTCAAACATGATGAACGTATGAGACTTTAAACTACCCCATGTTTGACGTATTCTTGTTCAAACATGATGAACGTATGAGACTTTAAACTACACCATGTTTGACGTATGCTTGTTCAAACATGATGAACGTATGAGACTTTAAACTACCCCATGTTTGACGTATTCTTGTTTAAACATGATGAACGTATGAGACTTTAAACTACACCATGTTTGACGTATGCTTGTTTAAACATGATGAACGTATGAGACTTTAAGCCACTCCATGTTTGACGTATGCTTGTTCAAACACGATGGACGTATAAGACTTTAAACTATTCCATGTTTGACGTATGCTTATTCAAACATGATGAACGTATAAGACTTTTAAACTACTCAAGGTTTGATGTATTCTTGATCAAACCCGAGGAAAGTGTAAAGACTTTAAACTACTCAATGATTGAAGTATTCTTAATCAATCACGAGGAAACTTTGAAACTCTAAGTCTTGTCACATTCTTTTCTTTACTCATTGAATGATGTTTCTCTCTAAGGGACTTGTTAATCAATGATCACTCTTATGTGGAAATTCTAGTCGTGTGTTAGACAAATTCTTATACTCTTTCTTGATCCACACACAAACAGAAGGACCTATGCGGACTATGCGACGATTTGAATGCTTGCGGGTGCACACGTAAGTACGAAAATCAGCGTATGGAAAGACATAGCAAACTCTGTCGTGTGCTACGATCTAAGACTTATCGTAAAAGGGAGCCACGAAACTTAGGTACCGTAGCAATCCTTAGACGTATTAGTCTACAAACTCAAATTCTTGAACTATCATTGAATCCATCCTGAGTGATACATCTCACTTTAAATCTTGGATAGAAATTCAACAGTCATCCTCTCCAATGCTTTTGAAAACGAATCTTCATCCATCTAAATAAAAATATATGTTTCGTAGGGAAACTTTTGGCAACCCCAGACCTTGAAAACTTAGAAACTCAAGCGAAATCTTATTCCTATAGATACTTTCCCTTCAGAGCTCTAAACGTAACCCAGGGTTTACTTGTGAACGTAAAGTATTTTTCTCATTATCCTTGTGCGTATCATAAACTTAAATCTTGAAAACAGAAACCTTCTACTTTAATTTCGGGATGAAATTTCCTAAAGTAGGGGAGACTGTAATATCCAGGATTTTTCCGACCAGTATTTCCCTAAACCTTTGCACGTATTTTTAATTCAAAACTTGAAATTTTATTAAAACTATTTTCTTAAATGATAGTTATTAAGTTATTGATGTGAGTTTCAAGGAAAAACAAATTACACTTGTACATACATATATATATATATGTGCTTTATAAATAAAAGATTTTTAAATTCTTAAAACATTATGAATTTATAATTATATAGATATTATAATTAATAAACTTACATTTATATACTAAAACCTATAAACTTGAGCTTTATAAAAATTATATCAAACTTATTTAGGTTTATAAAAATAAAACGTACTTAATTGTTTATAAAGTTCGGGGACTTATCTGTCATTTCTGAAACTTGTTTTAAACTAAAAATCTAACTTTAAACATAAAGTGACAAAACTTGGAAACCTCAGGGGCTTGTTCTGCCTATAGCTTAAACTTCCAAGATTCAAAAACAATCACAGGTTCGAATCCCGCAGGCAGCGGTTTTGAACCCAACTTAGCCAAATCGCGATTTCCGTCCACATTCACTGAACCTCGATCATCGCCTCTCGCGTGCGACCCAACCCCAATGTCATCAATGCCCGGACACGGCCCGAGACGCGCGTATCGAACCTCGGCCGCTCAACCCCCACCTCCCCACCTAACTCGGCATTAATTGATGAAATCAACTATAAATATCAGTTGTAATCGACCTACGAAATCACCCTCAAACACTCCCAACACTCAATTTGGTCGTTCATCACCGGCATTGCTCAGTTGATCTTCGCGACAGCCGACGGCCAACCCAGAAGCATTCTCCTTTAATTCGAAACCATTTGAGGTAATTCTGGTGTCTATCATTGTCGTTACACTCCGAGGATCGAAAGCCCTCTGTTTAATTGCATTAACAGAGGGCAATTCGACACGAATTTGGAGGATTTCGTTTCTAGGGTTCATAAGGGATTTGGGTTCAATTGGGGTTGTTGTTAAAATGGTTTTCCATTTCAGTGTATACACTAACGAGCCCGTAGTCGGGATGGTTAGTGTGTGTGTGTGCGGATTCGACCCCGTCAGTGACCCGAGTTCGAATCCGGGTAAGCCGTTTTTGGCACTTTTATTTTTTTTAGCTTTTTCACTCAGTTTTAAATGCTGTAACTATTTTTATAAAATTCTGTAAAGTTTTATAAACACAAAGCTATTAGTATTTACTCCTTTAAAATAGTTTTAAATTCTTAAAACTATAAAAATACTCTTGGAACATTTCTAAACTTATAAACAAGAATTATACTAATGAATCAGAAAATATAAAGTTATTTTATATTTTCTAAAACAATCATATTATTTGGATTTTAAACATTAAAAAGATTTATAAACTTAGTATAACATATAATTCAAGACTTACTTTTGAAACAAGTTTTTAAAACTTTTATAAAACTTATAATTTCACATGAATTATTTATTTAAAACAAGAAATTTAATTTATCATTTGTTTTCTAAATTTAAAATCTTTTAAACCATGAACTTATAAATCTTTTATTCAACTTAGGAAACTTATATAAATCTTGTAAACGTGGAATTATCTATAAATTTGATATTTTATAAATGGAAAATTTAAACCATTTATACTAGTTGAAAAGAGAATTATATACTTTATTTATATAATTATTTGTAAATGTATAAACTTTGTAAATCTTAAAACTAATAACTTAAGAATAAGATATGTATCTTATTTAAACTACAAGACAATAATACTTAAAATAAATCTTTAAAGACTATTGAGGCTTTCGTCTAGCTATTACTTCAACTTCAATTACAAACACTTAGAAACTATCTTGATTATTATCATCGAACATATGTAAATTATACTTGCAAAACTTTTTGAATAAGTATTTTAATATTTTTAAACTATAAACATTTATACAAGGTCTTGCGTCATTCATTCAGAATCTTTATTTTAAACTTGAATCCCGTCTCCTATTTGGAACCCTAGTCAAATCTCGAAATCCTAGATCCTTGCCATAGACTTATAGGATCATACTTAAATCTTTAAACTTGCATACTTAGGCTTATCGTGAGGATATTCTCCCTCCAAGTCTTACAAATACTTATCCGTGTCGGATACTATTCATCATCCAAGTGAGTATACTTAGCCCATTTTTCCTTTTATGCTTTTGGGGTGAAACATGTTCACAATTCTTAAACTTATACAATTCTTGTACAACTATGACTACGTGTTTATTCTTATGTTAAACTTGAGACTTGTATGCTTAGATTAAACTTAAAACTAGCACATTCATTAGCTTTGATCAAGCCGATAGTAATAATGATAGATCTATTGCATTTGACCAATCCACCTTGATTGATTGACCCCTTCGGGGGGAGCCCTTGGTGTTTGTTGCTACATTAAACTTTAAACTTGAGACTTATAAGGGTAACCTGCGGGTTATGCCTAAACTTGGTTGGAGGGTTGATGTGCACAATGTCTAACATGCTTGTTTTCTCATACTTACATTAAAGAATGCATAAATCATAGTGAATTGTAATACTTTTCAAATACTTGTTAAACTGTGTCAAAACCTTTGTATCTCACCAACTATTTAGTAGTTGACAGATTCTTTCACATGTTTCAGGTTCTACATCATGAGGCTTATCTGTGAATCACATAGGATGCTTTGGACCTAGTCTACTTATAAATTAAATGTTGTATTTCTTGTTATATTCCTTGTATTGAATCTTAAATTATTATTTAATGAAATATCGAAACTTTAATAGTCAACCTTGTGCTATTGAACAACCGCGTCCGCCCCGACGTATAATCCGCCGTCGGTTGGGGTGTGACAAAGATAATCAAAATTATTTGATTACGTTAATTTCGAAGTTAACTGTATTACAACTGATTACGTTTCGAAGTTAAGCCTCTTTGAACCGTCCTCGTTTAAACCGGCCGGATAGGTGAATTAGACTGGGTGGTCGGACCGTATTTCATTTTTTTTTTAAAATCTCATTTACTGATTAATTTAGTACTTCGGGTACATATTTTACTTATTTAAGTCTTCACAATTTGTTAAAATTACTAATCCACACCAAAATATAAAATATTTTCATATTTTGTTTTAAATTAAAATATGTTAAAAATAGTTTTTACTTTTGTGTTATTTATAAAGTCGTCCGGTTCTTAAATCTGTACCAAACATTAAACCGTTGTGCACAAATCGGTTTTTCAAACCAAGCCGGTTCCGTTTTAGTCAACATGAGTCAAAACCAGGTTTTGTTCAAACCAGTTCGATTTGAGACCGGTTCTTGAGAGGGTTTGACCGGTTTGAAACCAGATCTTGATAGGACTTTGACCAGTTCAGTTTGGGTTAAACCAAATTCAGCCTATACAGTTACAATCTAGTTTCAAATGCCGGTTTCACCTAAACCGGTTTTCTTTTTGGTTTGGCTTGGTTTACAAACTGGGTTTTCTGTGCACCTCTAGTTAACACGACCAAATGTCCAGTCCAATTCTATAAACATGGATTCAAACCACCGCCTTTTTGATCAGATATTTCATAGTTCAATACTTCAATATGCACTTAAACCAGACCCGAATCCAAATACATGTCAGAAGAGACTATATCAACATGATGAAGCATATCTGGTGACATCCAATTCTTAGGGCCCATTTCATTTACTTTATAGTTATGGACTTATGGCTCGTGGGCTCTTTTGGCCTATATGACCCCATTGTACTTAATAATAAATATATTTTATGTTTATAGTTATTTTTATATTGTATTATTTTTTTATTTATAGAAGTGACATGTACAATGGCGAAGCTTAGTGAGGGCCCGGGGGCCCTGCCCCTCTCGATTTTTCGCTCAAAAGTGTTAATTTATACATATTCGGTCGAAAATTTTATAGGTTAAGTTCCGGCCCTCCTGATAGAAAAAAAAAATCCCGACCCCCCTTGCGTTTTTTTCAAGCTTCGCTACTGATGTGATATATTTGGGTTGAAAAGGTCGATTTTCAATATTTATTAAATTTTTAGTTATACTTAAAAAGGATGTTATTTTATTGTTATAGTATTTATAATAATATATAATATATTAATTATATTAAAAAAAATAGGAAGTTCATTAAATGTTGTATATGTAAAATTTAGTGAAATTATTTCACCATTATATTTATATTAATTCTACTAGGAATTTATTTTTAAACCTTTGTAAGAAATGACATAAAAGGCCCCACTTCATGTTTTATATAAAATATTTTTATTTTATTCTAATTTAGTCATTAAATATAAAAGTGTTCTATTTTCATCTTTACTATGACAAATGTGAGGAAATCCTATTACTTTGTAATAAAGAAAATTCGGCTAAAATGAAATACTTTCTAAGTTTAGTTACTAACTAGTGTTGAATACCCGCGCGTTGTGGCGGGGGCGCGTTACGACGACTCGGTTATGAACATTGACCGAAACGTACATAGAAATAAGATTGTCGCAACAGTATATTCAGAATTTAAAAAAAAAATACTACGTTGTTTTGAAAAAAATATTCAAAACATGTTATATTTGGAATTTTAAAAATGGGGAGGCTCGGTTTTTAATGAAATTTGTATCGAAACTTAGGCAGAAAGTGTTATGACCTCTCGATTTTGAGAAGAATACATAGATAGAAATAACCATGCTTTAACGGTAAACATGGTTGTATATTTTATATCTAACAAATTTTGCATATGAAATAAATTCAGATTCCGAGGCATTTGAAAAAAGTTATTACATTTGAGTTGAATTTATAATTTTAAAGTACTTTAAAAAAATGTAATATTTAAAATATAAAATAACACATACTTTAAAAGTATTTTTCTAACTCCGTTTCAAGAAGACTATGAAAAAAAAACCTATGTGGCCAAATTTGAAAAGATCGAAACCTTACTATTCCCCCGTGTTTCATTTTAATACATAGTATATAATATAATTTAATATAAGATAACATATTGATATAATGACCGATGTAAAACATTCAAATGAATATTTTATTATTTTAACATCATCGAATATCGAAGAAAGAAGATTATAACGTTCTAACAACATAACATCTTTAATTTTTAAAATGTTGGTTTTATCTTAAACAAAAATACAAAAACAATAAATGGATTATTTTGTTATCAAAATCGGACCGGATCGGTTGTCCGACCGGTTGGACAGCCAAACCGGTACGGTCGCATGGCTTGAGTGAGCCGCCTAAGAGTGAACCAGATGGTGTTTGCGTATCCAGTTGAACTAGCAAACTAGTTTGAGGCTGACCATGATTTTTGGGTACTGACTAGAGGTGCACAAAACGGGTTTTTTAAACCAAACCGGTTCAACCCGAACCGGACCGGTTTGGTCAACGGAAGGTCAAAACCGGTTTGCCTCAAAACCGGGTCGGTTCAAACCGGGTTACAAGGCAGGAAAACCCAAACCCCCTAAACCGGTTAGGGTCGGTTCAAGACCGGTTTGACACCTAAACCGGTTTAAACCGGTTTTTTATTTAAAAATCACAAAAAATCAATAAAATTCAATATAATTAAAAAAAATCACTAAAAAACATATAACAAATATAAAACATAAAGTTCAACGTTTATTGATATTCGGGAAGTTCGAAAATTACAGAAAATTACAAGATAAAATTAGAAAATTGAAAAACATTACAAGTGACAAAATATATTTTTATTTTTTAGACTTTTTATTGTTTATTCTTGTATGTCATCTTCGGAACCGGAGCTTCGTAGTCTTGCATCTTCGGCTAGTTCTTCATCGGTGACTGGTTCGGATATTCCAAGATCAACCTCGTTGTCGTGTATGGTTTCTTCGGCTTGAATTTCGTCTTCGAGAGAAGTTTGGTCTTGTATCATTTTCATTGTATCCAAATGGTCTTTCAAGCAAATGCACATTTTCATCGCTACGGGAGTGAGTCTAGTCCTTCGTATCGATAACACCCTGCCACTAAAAGAAAATGCAGATTCCGAAGCTACCGTGGAAGCTTGGACAGTTAGTAGATCACGGGCCATGGCGGAAAGAATCGGAAACGAAGCTTCGTTTGTTTTGAATTGTGCCAAAATATCAAACTCCTCAAAAACGGACGGATGCATAAACGATAAAAAGTTTGTGCGAATATAATTTTCGTGTTCGCTACTCGAGGTGCTACCTCGAGCCCGTTTACTAAATTCATTTAGCATTTTGTTATATAAATTCAAGTTTGCATCACTCGAACTACCACTTGATGATGTAGCACCCATTGTATCATGTGGAGTCGGAGTTGTACCATATTTTTGTAAATAAACATCAAACAAATCTTGTAAACATTTGTTAAAATATGCTTTTGTGTTTTGTGCAAAATGGACACAATCCAAATCCAAAGCGTGAGTAATTTTATCAATCAAAGTTTCAACCCCGAAAACATTTATGGTAGGGTTTAACGCGGCGGCACAAGTTATAACGGGAGGCATTTCTTTAAAATATTTTACTAATTTTTCTTTTATCGGTTTTATCATTTTTGTAAAAAGAGTGTTTTTATTTTCAAAATCCGACAACTTGTTAGCCATTAAAAATATTTGTTTAAGAGTTAATGGACTTGTGGGATAATAAACACCGGATAAAAAAGTGGTGGCGGATTTGAAAACTTCAAGTAATTCGGTTACGCCTTTTAAAATGTCCCAACTCGTAGACGGAAAATTTAGAATTCTACGACGAGGTTTTGAGGAAAGCATTTCATGGAACATTTCTAAAGTTTGTCTTAGAAATTCCTAACTTCGCCATTCGATCTCGAACCATATTTGGATCAAAGTTCCAAATTCCTCATTCGCTTGTCATCGAGCCTTGACCTTCACTTGAAATTATCTTCAACGTCGGGCAAGATTTTTCCATATGAGTTTTCAAACTAGTGTTTGAATCTTTGCCCAAAAGCGCACCACACATCTTGCACCGAGCACGTTCCTTCCCGTTTGACAACATAGATCGTAATTGCACCAAATTGTCGGATTTCTCGTTATTGGTCGAATTTCCACAATGGTAACTTCGTTTGAGGAAGCACCAACACTACTTGCCATGTTTTTTAGAGAGTTTAGAGCAAGTTTAGAGAGCGTTTTTGAGCGTTTAAAAAACGGTTTTAGAGATTAGAGAGGGTAGAGAGAGGTGAGATTAAACCTAAACACCTCCACCTATTTATAATGAAATAAGGGTGAAAAAAAGGCCAAAAAAAGGGCAAATTCATGTCTGACGGCTATATAGCCGTTGAATAATGGCTCTTTTTTCATCAGCGGTCGAACCGGTTTAAACCGGTTTAAATGAACCGGTCTTGTCCCCTAAAAGTGTAAACCGGTTTTAAACCGGCGGGTTGTTACGGGTTGGAACCGGTTTGGACTAAATCGGTTTGTCTTGAACCGGTTTTCGGGTTAAGATCGGGTTGATTTTACAAACCGGTTTTTTTGCTCATCTCTAGTACTGACCACTGTGGTTCTTGGTGATCTTTTAGGTAGTGGGTTGGACCATGCGACTCTTGGTACTAGTCTTTGGTTCAACATGGTATTGTGACTCTCTTCTCGGAGCTAACTGCGACTCTTCATCGAATCATCGTTGCCTTTGAGTCAACGGGTTTTTCTATCTTTAGTTAAACTATATCTTTTTGTTGATTATTAAATTATTTATAATTTATCATATTATCCAGATTTACCGGTCCGATCTGTGATGCAGTAATGTGATCAGGGGTGGGTCGACTATAAAAAAAATAAATTGCCGCTTAGGATCTCATATTTTAGGGGGTCCAAATTTTAATTTTGTTTAATTTTAAGGTTTTGACTAGGAGAACGAAAAATCAATATACGTGAAAGAGTTTTCTTTTTACTAAAACTCGCTCCAACTTTAGAACATATGATTGTGTGACTTTAAGAAATTGTATACAAAAAATATGCATCATCATATTACATGTGTTAGGATTCTAAGAAAAAAGAACGTATTTTTTTATGAAAATAGGCCACACTTTTAGAATTTGATTTTGGCCCCAAAAAAAGTTAATCGAGCCTGAATGTGATCCACAGCCGGTTTCATATCCGGTCCAGTTTAGATGTAATATAAACTAAATCAAAATTCTAGAAATTAAGAATAAACATATGTAATAAAATCTGAGTATCCACGAAAAAAGATGAAAAAATTTACATCTTTTAAAAAGGTAGTTGTTGATAAAAAAATTTGTTAAATAAAAGCAAGCTTATACTTGTTATTGAAAGTTAACTTTATTATAACTTATAATTTATATACACTTTTGTTACCTAAGCCCGAGAAAATTACATGTTGGATATATCAGAAATTACGGATATAGTCCGTCGTATTACGCTTTTCGTCCCTGAAATTGAAGGATTTAAAAAAATTCTATTAAATTTAGTAAAATGAATACCATACCCCTCTATTTAGAAAAAGAAACATAAATATTAAAATCCCCCTTGGCCGACCCATTTTTTACTAAAAAAACAAAACATTAAAAACCATATTATTTTCATACCCTCGCCCCATCCTAAGACAAGTATGAATGTCCCGTTTACTGTTTCTCCATGTTTTCAACTGATTCTCACAACCTTCGATTTTCAGACCACTATTCCGGCAACCTCATCACACAACCAACATATGCCAAACATCAAGTGTGAGCGAGGATAGAGATGGCCTCAAGCGTGCTCGAAGTTGGTTCACTATCTAAAAACTAACGGACATCCGTGCTAAAGACGAAAAACATGATGAATCCCGCAAATAGTATGAGCGATTTATGTAATTTATGTATATATTTATGATACATAGGATGAGTAATTAAATTTTGACAAAGCATATAGACGATCCGTGTAATTTACTTTATAACATATAAATTATTTATGTTCTTTAATTAAAATATTTGTGATCAAATTTTTTTATTTTAATCTTTTTACTGAAATCATTAAGATTCAAATGTGAGATTTAAATATAATTTAGTTATAAATACTCATATAAAAAATTAAGACTCAATTAAAAAAATATGAAGAAAATACATCGTAAGAGTGTGTCTAAAAAGGTAAGAACGTTTAAAAACCGACGTATGATTTAACAACATTATGAATAAAGGTTTATCTATAACATTATAAATTATAATGGTCTTAAAATTTATATGGATCCACACGTGTTATAGAAAAAAAAACAATATATCCTTGAAAACTAGGATGGCTGAAGTATTAAACAAAAACTTTAGGGTCACATAAGTCTGGTGCATTTGACGGGTTAGAAACAAGAAATTGTTCTGTAACAAATCAGTCTCGATACACGATACAAATTATGGTGGATGAGAGTAAAGTGATGTCGTTTCTATCGGTTAAAAAGAGGGCAAAATCCCATCACTAAAATGGGAGTCCCGGCAAAGGTTTAATTTTTCAAACTTTCTCATGTAACTTGATATGTTTTTGTTCGTGTCCTAGAAGTTGCACAATTCTAGACACCATCTACGCCCGTAAACAAACCGAACGAACACAAACGGGGCATTTTCGTGTTCCTTCATTTAACTTTAATCAAACACGAACATATAATCGAACCATTTTTTTTGTTCATGTTCGTTCATTAAGAAAATAAACATGAACGTGAAAGAAAAAACATAAACGGCACAAGCGAACATAAATGAACACAAACGAACAAGCCCTAGATTCGACTATAGAGACGTGGAGTGTTCGTCCTCAAATAATTCATCCAATTCAAATTTCAATAGTTGAAATTTAAAGCATAGTAATAAAAAATCAGAATAACTTATTAATAAAAATAAATGAACGGACATAAAGGAAGATAAACGAGCGAACATAAACAAACGAATATAAATAAACTTAAATGAACAAACATAAACGAACATTCACGGAAATAAATGAACGAACGAGACATATGTTCATGTTCGTTCATTTAATTAAATGAACAAAAAATTTTGTTCATGTTCGTACGCTTATTAAATAAACGAACTTTCCACCGAACGGTTCATGAACAGTTCACTAAACGTTCGGTTCAATTACTGGCCTTGCAGCATCTAATAGATTAGACATACCATTGTAATGAGAGAATACTTGTTCAATCAAAAGTTAAATTAAAACAGACCTAAAAAGTTAGACGTACAATTATAAATAGCTGGACTCAATGATGTAATCGACGGTGCATCGAAACTCAAAAAAAATCAAAACACAAAAGCTGAATGCACCAATGCATTAGACGTAGCATTGTAACATGTTAGACACACCTTTATAGCATAATTACAAAATTGAATGCACCTTGCATAATCAACAATGCATCATACATTTTAATAAATATAACTTTTTGAACATAACAACGCTGATACAAGAAAATGAAATCCTACATTTTATAGGATAATTTTTAAAAAATAGGCAGTAAGTTAAAAATATTGAACACAAAAAAAATTGCTTGAAACTATTTTTGATTTAATTTATATGTGAAAAATCAAATATGAAACTGCATTTCCTCGTTTGCCCATAGACATATTTATCGTACATTCGTACACCATTATCTATAAGCTTACCACCACATCAAATGAATGCAATCAATAGTTCAAAACTCTTTCTAAGGCTTTTCCTGAATAAAACTTGTTTATTTCATTCTTTATATATATACACACACACACACAGTAGAAGAGCTTTTTCTTAACAAAAATGCCTTTAATCTTTTTTTAAACAAATAAAATTATATTGAAAAGGTAAATTAGTAAAATGTAAACTTCACAAATCAACAAAGACCACCCGTTAAGTTTGCTTAAGACCCTTAACCGACTTAAACCTACCTCCTAATCTGTGCCTAATTATCCTAAACATGATCAAAACCAAAAAGTTCTCCAACTTTTGCATAACACCTCAGCCTTCCATCTGGCAATTCGTAAACCGTAGGATGAAATAGATAATCAAACCAAGTTAATACCAGATACCATCAAGAGGAATGACATAAAACAAATGCAGTCATAACATTTTAGACTAGAAATATATGACCAAATAACCAGATTGATCGATAAAAAACTAGAGTAGATGTGCACTCATATATTTAGGAGTTAGGACTTAGGAAGACCTTGGTTTTAAAAGGTGCGCCTTAGGCGCTCAAGAAATCGCATCGAGGGTTTGAGGCGAGGCCCATTGTACTTCTAGGTCAAAATTAGGGTATGAGTAGGAGGCTTCTAAGTATAAAAACGAAAGGGATGAAAAATTATAAAAGGTTTACTTGATAAAGAAGTTGATGTGTAAAACAGATAAAAGAGACATAGCTTTTGGTTGTAAATAAAGCTTATGTAGTTGTACATTGAGCAGCGCCTCACATACATGATGTGTGTCTCGCGCCTCGGCTTTTGAGCCCTAAACGTCTCGAAGCACCTCACACTTTTTTAAACCAAGAGGGGGACAAGGGATGACAAAATACCTGGCTACTATTTGTTTTAAAGATGTCCAATTCTCATTTTGGTGACCTATTTTACCAAATAGTAAGATTGAGGAGGGTTAAAACAAATTTTAAGTACATAATTGTGAGAGACCGAATAATCAGCTGAATGTAGTGCTGACCGCATATGGTGGGAGAGAGGAAAAAAAGTGGTTATGTGGTTACATAACCGGTTTATGTATCACAGACAAAGCAATAGTTACATGTGTAATGCAGAAACCAAAGTTCTCTGCTTAGAAATTGGTTTTGTATTAAACAGCCTCTAGTGAGATTTGTATCTAAATTCCCAAACAATTGTACAAAATAACAAAATGCCATGTTTACATTAGTTTATCAAAAATGGGATGATGTGACTAAGCTAGGCGAAAGTCCTCAAACAGCGAATCATGCTTTGATCATATTGAGGTCAACAGGGGTCTAAACATGCATATGGCAAGTGTTTTCTTGATTATATGATAATATTCTTTAGCTGATTATGACTGTCCTAAACAGTTAACATCATTGGCAGAATCTTCTTTGCATTAACCATAAAGAAGCAGTCAAGTGCGTATGCAAAAAACAACAGATTAAAGCATAGTTGTCAATGGCAGCACTACACGCACGCCTAGGCGCTCAGGCGAGGTGCAGAGCAGGAAAAACGCCTCCTGGTAGTCTAGGAGCGACTCCAGCCAGATTCCAGCCAAACCAAATGGTCCTGAAGACATCCTAAGACCTAAAACAGCCTAAACTAGCCTAAAACATGTCTAAAACTCCTAAAAAAGGTATGTTTATGCAATGTGCCTATTCTCGGGCCCTCTCTCTTAAGCGCCTTGCACCTTCGACGACTATGGATTAAACTCCTATTTACACATATTCCACACAATTTAAATAACGGAAACACACAGGAGCAGTACAAGCATACCAAATGTTCCTCAAAATCCCAATTCATCACTTATGCCATATGCTAGCTTCATCAATCCAGATGTAAAAACCTAACAACTCAAATTCCAAAAGCACACATGTGATAAATTTGAAAAGATCTCTAACTTCTGCCTAACAGATGAACTTTGTCTGTACAAATTACAATACAGCAATACAACACCATAGATATCATAAACCATTGAAAGTTGATTTTTATAGAACACAGCAATCTTACAATCACACATATTGCATTTATCAGTTACACATAGTAATATAAAACCAGAATTGACAGAATACACTTCGAGAATCCAAAAGACTTACCAAGAACAGAATCACATCAATCATTTCATCGCATTAACTTCATCGGCAGAGGGAGGAACGTCTTTGGTTGCCGTTGGAATAGCCACGTAGCCGCTCTTAGGGCTGACGTCATCCTCCGAGTCATCGTACTCTTCTTCATCAGAATCGGAGGCGAAATCCAAGCGTCTGTAGGAGAAGAGGGACCAGATTAAGTACATAGTTCCAGCGGTGAAAGCACCGCATCCTACGCCGAAGAGCAAGGCGCCGACGATGCTCATGATGTCCATCGTACGGTCGCGAATCGAGGAAGACGGAGAGGGATAATAGGGTTTTGAAGATACGACGTCGTCTGGTGACGATTCAACAGCGCGGGAAAAGGATCTGGTGCGGTGGAATTGGTGAATTTCAGTGATGAAGAAGGTCAGACGAGGGGAATTAGGGTTTTGGAGGGCGAAATTAGGGTTTCGGAGGGGGTGGTCGTCGGCTGGGTAGGAAGCCGAGGAGGAGGATGTGGTGATGAAGAAGATGGTCTTGCAAGGTCTGGCGGTGGCGGAGATGGCCAGGACGCCGACGATGACGGTCAACAGGAATGCGGTTGTCGTGGATGCCATTAAAGCGGGGGAGAGAGAGGTGTGTGTTTGTTAGCGTATATGAATTTTGGGGGGGGGGGGGGGGGGATAACGGAGTTAGATTAACGAAAGCAGGATATATACAAAATGTGACGTCACTGAATATTAAACAATTTAATGGGAATTTAAAGATTTAAAAATTAAATCTGAATTCGAATTTTATTTTTAAATTTGGTTTTTAATTTCTGAATCAAGTTAACTAGAAATTAAAACCCGTGCTACACGACAGGACGTATCTATACTATATAATAAATAAAGGTTTTTTCATGCCACGTGTCGTCTTCACATTCATTTTCATCATTTTTTTCACGTCTTTCTCTCTTATTAAATGCACCTCTATCTTTTAACAATAATATACATTTAAAGAAAGTACTAATTATACTAATAAAACAGATTAAATTAAATAAGTCCTTATAAAACTTTGATGTATTTTTGAAAACCAATTATATATTAGTTTTTACATATTTTGAATTTTTGTTTTCTATACTTAGTAAATGATATATTTTTACACCTGTAAAATAGACATATAAAGATTTAAAAAATTTATTTATTGATATTTTTCACCCCGTGTGTATACACGAGATCTAAACTAGTTATATACTAAATCAAACGTTAAAACGTACGAAAGGGAAAAAAAATTTAAAATAAAAAATAAAAAAACCACATTAAAAATACAAAGACCCCGCGCTTCGCGGTGGGAGCGTCGCCATTTGAAATTTGTTTTTAAAAAGAATAGTAAATTAAATACAAAGACCCTGCGCTTCTCGATAGGAGCGTACTCGATTTTGAATACTACCTCGTTAAAAAAACCCGAAACTTTCACAAAAAAACTAAAATCAACTGCACATTCTGTTATTTTTTTAAACTTAACGAATAAAAGTTATTATTGAAAAATAAATTTATTAGAAAATAAAACGGGTTGAAAGCATATACTATACACAGTGTAAGGGTTAGAAACGAAAATAAAAAAAATAAAAAAAAAAGTTAGTCCACTGAAATGCTGCCACGTGTCAGTAGCAGGTTACTTTATTGTATACATACTCCGAACTCCATTTTTAATTGTATGTAGTTAATAATCGAATTACACTATTATTTATTTTTCATGGGGATGAATAGTAGTTTTTATTTTATTTTTCTTACAAAAGTTTTTTTTTTATAAACTAACCTCTAAAGTTTAAAATAAGCTTTAATTTTCTTTTTTTTTTACTCAAAACTCTGTTTTTTTATAGATTTGCCACATAAGTTCAATAAACTTTCGTTCGTTAACTTTTTTCAAAATACGGGTGCTTGTTTTTTTTTGTCAACGTTCCGATATAAATTTGTTTTAAAACGGAGTTGTATTCAAAATCGACTTTTTTTTATCGTTGCCTGTATCGAGTGCCGTTACCATTATGGTACCATAACGAACCAAACCTATTATGGGCGAACAACATCATTGTCGATATTGGTATTATCGATTCGCCTTATGGTTTTCGACGAACCGAACCGGTAATTTTTTTAATTTGTTTTCCCCTTTTTTATTATTTAGTTTTATGTTTCCTTTCTATTAACATTATTTTTACCGTTGTGCCTATGTTTTCGTTTAAATTTTATTAACGATGGGCTCGACAACGTTATCTATGATAACTTTCGTTCGTTATGTTTTTTTAAATAATGGAATGCGCCGTTTTCTTAATAATTTCTTTTGTCAACGTTCTGGTTTAAATTTTATTGAAGAAAAAGTTGTATTCAACTTCGAGTGTTTTTGGGTATCGTACGTTATAACGAGTCTGCGATTCCACGCAAACGAGCCAAACCAATAACGACCAGACTTCCGCCGCGAAGCGCGGGGGGTAAAAACTAGTTATATATAAATTTGGATGTTAGTATGTATATATATTAAAAAAGGGTTAGGCTATACATACCATCAGTCCTACTTGTCATACCCCCTCCTTAAAAAAAACTTTTAAACTTATCAGTTTACCCCTTTCGAAAAATCGTTATTTTTAAAACTGTTCTTTTAAGTTTAAAAACCCTTTCTATAAAATAAAACGTATACTTCTCCCCTCTCCTACTTATCGTATCCCCCTCCTACTTGTCGTACTCCCCTCATTTTACCCCATTCAAATAATTATTATTTATAAAACCTTTTTTTAGTTTAAAAGCATTTTCTATAAAATAAAAATGAGTTAATCCATACATATCCCCCCTCCTACTTGTCGCATCCCCTGAAAAAATAACTTTTAAACTTGTTATTTTACCTCATTTGAAAAATCATTATTTATAAAACAGTTCTTTTAAATTTAAAAACACTTTCTATAAAATAAAACGTATATCAAAGTACTTTTTATAAAATAAAAACGGGTTAGCCTATACATACCCTCCTGAAAAAATAACTTTTAACCAACTTTAACTAATTAACCAAAACACAAAAGTACAAAGAAAAAAAAATAAAAAGGTTTGAATTGTATTAATTTAAAAGAGTAAATTACATAGATTGTTTTTTAATTATACTAGTAATTACACTATTTATCATTTGACTTCAATAACTACACCAATTGTCCTTTTTTTTAAATACTTTTGCACAACTTATGTGCTTTACACTAACTGGTGTTAAGTTTTTATATTAAATCTAAACATGTGCAAGGCACATGAAGGTATAACGATCTTTTTACCTACAAAAGGACTATTTATATAATTCCCTTCATCACACACCCTTCTCTCCCTCACTAGGGTTTTTGGTGTTAAGCTTCTCCACCATCAATAAGGAGGCACAGGAGAGTTGGTATAATCCTAGGGTTTTTTATAGCATTCCTAATCGTTGTAGCCGTTGTGCTCTCGATTTTCATGATTTTGAATAAACGAAGCTATCAACGTCAAACGAAATCAGCCGCGTTCAGCTCAGATGCAGAAAACGAAACTGAAAACGAAAACGGAAATAGAAACGGGAACACGGTTGTTGCAATTTCATCCAACAACACCGCAAGCGCAGTTCGAAATGTTATGTAACATCCCAAACTCCTAACAATAGGTTAGGACACTTGTCGGCTAAGAAATGTGACACTAGAACGTAACCGGACGCGAAAATAGAATGGCGGTTCGACCAAAAATAGCCCAAAATTTCCCATAAGCATATCACGATATAGAAAATGAGTTACGGAAGCCATAATATATGAAACTTGGGTGCCTCGGCGAGAAGAATTTGAAAATGGAGTCATAACGGACCGTCACTATGTGTAACGATCCGTCACGGGTGTCAAAAGCCATAACGGACAGTCATCGTCCGTGACTGTCCGTCACGCCGCAAAATCACGAAAATGCACTGTTTTACGCCACGTATCACTGAGTCATCGCACCCTAAGGCCATGACGGACCGTCATGGGTTGTGACCGTCCGTTACGTGATCAGGAAGTGCATGGAGGCCAAGAAAACGGTAACGGTCCGTTACGGGCTCATAATTTTGCTTATAAATAGTTTGAGCTGGCCGTTCACTTTGAAATATCACAAAACACACACCACACACATATAAACGAGTCTGAGAAGGAGCAAGGGACCTTGTGCGGCGCGTTTAAGTACGAGTACAGTACGTTGCGAGTGCGGTTCGGATCCGTAGAGACATTTAAGCGAGGAACGAGCGTAGGAAACGACCCGAGACTATCGTAAGTACACTGGACCCGTACCTTAAATAAATGTTTATGTGAATTATGTGATTATGTGTTATGTGTGGAATTAAGGTACGTGGTAATGGGGATTAGTCTAAACACTAAATGGGAATAATGGAGTAGCCACGCCGTATCCAAGGAGTGGTGGATACACCGCTGATACTTTCTACATATAAATCTCTTGGTACTTCGTGGTGAAACCATTATGAATGTTTAGGGGTATAGACTAAAAGATAATAATGAAAATATAGTAAACGAACGGGAGATCTTCCGACCGGTATGTAGTTACCTGACAAACAGAATGTTGTGTATAAATCCCTCCTGGACCGGTCACTCTTTCCTGGGAACATCTCTGCTGGAGGTACTACTGTAGAAGGATAATCACCCCAGTTTACAATATATGATAAGTATGAATAAGGGAGGGCTTAATTCCAAATAAAGGAACATCTACGATATGTTAAAGGGGTGGTGGATATGCCGCTGGTACTTCCTATATATAAACCTCTTTAACATATCGTGGAGAAGCCTTTGTGAGGAATTAGAGCAAGAATGGAATAAAAGCATGAAGAGATCATGCTATTAAATAAATAAGGATAAATGAGAAAGCTTTATTCTAAATAAATGAATATTTGTGATATATTATAGTGGTGGTGGGTACGCCGCTGGTACACCCTATATATAAACCTATTTAATACATCATAAAGACGCATTTAGGAGGAATTAGAGCAAATATTAGATAAAGGCATGAGGAAGCCATGCCATTAAATAAAATGGGATTAACGGGGAAGCTTAATTCTAAGTAAAGGAGCATTCATGGGACGTTAAAGGGGTGGTGGATACGCCGCTGGTACTTCCTATATATAAACATCTTTAACGTAACATGGAGAAACCTTTATAATGAATTAGAGCAGGGATGAATATAAAAGAATGACAAGAGATCATGCTATATGTGCGAACATGCAATGTGTGATAAATGTGAATATGTAAATGCATGATAGATGATCATGCTATATGTGTAAATATGAATATATGATGGAAACGAGTCTAAGTCTTAAAATGGAATAACGGAGTACTCACGAAGTGTTAAAGGGGTGGTGGATACGCCGCTGATACTTCCTATATATAAGCCTCTTTAGTGCATCGTGGATAAATCGTTATGAAATTTTAAGGTGAGGACTGTTTTGGAATACATTGGCAGGTTGTGAGTCTGTGATACTCAAGATCCCGATGCAATGAGATGTCTAGCCTACGGGGTGGGTCTCAATAAGAAATGAATGAATGGAATGAGATGTCCATGTTGGATATATGATGTCCGATCGTCAATTAAGTCAACGTTACTAACTAGGTACGATCCAAAGAGTTACACCTTAGGCAACGAACAAATATATATAATATTTAATTGTTAAATATTATTTAAGAAAGACGGATTTATTAATCGGTGAATAAATATTTAGAGAAATATTTATCGGAGATTGAGATAATTAATTATCTGATTAATTAATTATTTAAGGGGAATAAATGTTCAATCTGTTAAACATTTAAAAGATTAGATTTTACTGATTATTGGTAATTAGTAAAATAGAAAGGTTAATAATTAAACAGTTAATTATTATTGGGTATTAACTGTTAATATGTCAGGGGCCAGACGGTAAGTTACAAGTTTATAAATATAACCTTAACTTTAACCCTAAAACCTAATTGCATTCTTAGCCACCATAAGGGTTTCGAAAACCCTTTCCCCCTCTCCCTCGATTTTCTGGCAGCCAACACCACTGTCGGACCACCGTCTCGTCGTCGCCGTGAAGCCGACGCCACTGCTTCCATCGTCGGGCTCCCCTCTTCGCAACCGTGTGACGTTTTGCTGCAGGTTTCGTGTACGAGTCAACTAGTATGACGTTCGTTGTACTAAGGTGTTTCAGATCTGGTTATCGTTAAAGGTATAATATCTGAACACCCTATGTTGGTAATCTAATATTGTTTATACGCGTGTAATCGGATCACTGAAAGGAATCCAGATCTGATCTGTTTACTGTACCATTAAATCGCTTTCGCTAAAATATATCTGATTTATTTATTTAAAAGGTTTAAATATTTATTGTTTTAAAAGTTAAAACTGGTAGCTTGATTCACAACATTGGTATCAGAGCCACCTTTACGCGTGTTTAGACATATTTTTTTATATCGATCTATTATTTTATTTGTCAAAACTTTTGTTTGACAAAAGATCGAGCCTTTTTCGTTTGTTGTGATTGTGTTGAATGAATCGAGCACTAGAGACCTGTGGTTGTATTGTTTGTTGATTGGTTGTTTCTCTTTGTATTTTTATGTGTTATTTGGAACCCCGATGTAATAGGTAGGTTTATTTTTAATTATTTATTTTTAGTGTATTTGTAAAATCGTGTCGAGTGTTGAACGTGTTTCACCAACTAATAATTAGTAAAATCGGTTTACTAAAATTGCGCGACTTGTATCATGCTACTCGTCGTCTAAAATGTTTTTGACCCGAAACGGTAATATTTAAAAACATTAAAGAAATCCCAATGTATATAAATCGATTTTTCTGTGCCACCCTTAATTGTAACACTTCAACTAATATATCCGAACCCCCGGTGTTATTGAATTACCCTGCATCCGGCCCTACGATTTTAGTTGAAGGTAGAACGCCGATTCCTGAGTCACTTAGGCCGGGTCTAAAGTTACAATTGAAGGACAAAAATAACTTAAGATGTTTAAGCGGACGTAGTTTAGGGAAACGTATCCAAAGCTTGACATTGCTCACCATGCCCCTCAAACCGAGAGTTGTATAGTTTATACAATCGGTAATCGTTACCTACCTGTCTAGCTATGCCAGTGAAGAGTGCTCAGCCATTCACTGAGACATGGGGAACCGGGATCTTATTCCTAATTATATTATTTTGTAATTGGGTCATAAAATTTTAATTAGGATATTATGCATGAAAATACTAAAACCTTTACTTTTGAATTTTGTAGATGTCTAACGAATCTAATACAAATTCCTTGTTCTCCCTAAAATCTATCCTTGAGAAGGATAAGCTTGACAACTCCAACTTCATGGACTGGTACCGAAACTTGAAAATTGTTATCAAGGCTGAGAACAAACTGTATGTTCTCGAAGAACCAATCCCAGAAGAACCCGCTACTGCTACGGGCAAAGCCCGTAAGACCTGGGATAAGCATGTTGATTACTCTATCAAAGTCTATTGCTTGATGATGGCTTCCTTGATACCAGAACTTCAAAAGAATATGGTAGACATGCCAGCATACGATATGATTAGACAACTGTAGGAAATGTTCTAGCAGCAAGCCCGTTATGAACGCTTGGAAGTGATAAGATCACTGATAAGCTGTCGTATGCAAGAAGGTTCTTCCGTCAGTACTCATGTCTTGAAAATGAAGGGGTACATTGATCATCTAGCACGTCTTGAATCCCCTTTAAGCAATGAATTGGTAGGGATATAATCCTCAACTCACTGCCAAAATCATATGATCAATTCACCCTGAAATACAATATGAATGCTTTGGACAAGACCATCCCGGAGTTGCATATGATGCTAAAGACTGCCGAGATGAACATACCGACTCATGCTAAGTCTGGTCCAGTGCTGATGATTAAAGAAGGTCGAGCCAAGAAAACTGAAGCCAAGGGAAAAGGAAAGAAAAGCTTCAAGAGCAAGGGCAAAGGCAAAGTTGTTGCCAAGAAACCTCTAAAGAATGTCAAGTGTTTTCATTGTGATGAAGTCGGACACTGGAGGAGGAACTGCCCAAAGTATCTGGCCTAGTTAAAGCAGAAGAAGTCTGTTGGAGGACAGTCCTCAGGTATGTTTATTATTGATATCTTTTCTCTGTCTAGCAAATCTTGGGTATTTGACACTGGATGTGGTTATCATATTTGTTTTGATTTGCAAGGACTAAAGAAGATTAGGAGGCTGAAGCAAGGCGACCTGGAGCTACATGTGGGAAATGGATAAAAGGTTGATGTGAAGGCTGTAGGAGAATACACTCTTTTACTTCCTTCTGGTTTAGAACTTGTTTTGAACAATGTTTATTTCATTCCTAATTTGACTAGGAATATTGTTTCAGTATCCGCTTTGCGGGAACAAGGATTTAATTATGCTTTTGATAATGATTTCATTTCTACATATTTGAATGGTTTGTTTTATTTTTCTGCAAAGTCTCATAATGGAATCTATGAGATAAAAGTCCATGATAATAATGTTCTATTTAATATCTCCTCCAAACGTATGAAATATGATTTCAATAATACGTATCTATGGCATTGTAGACTTGGACACATAAACAAGAATCGCATGAAGAAACTCCAAACCGCCGGAATTCTGAATTCTACCGGTCAAGAGTCATTCGATGATTGCGAATCATGTTTAAATGGAAAGCTAACCAAGGCTCCTTTTTCCGGTATCGGTCAAAGGGCTAAGGATCTGTTATGACTTATACATACTGATGTATGTGGTCCATTTAGAACAATGTGTAGAAGTGCATAGAGATACTTCGTGACATTTACTGATGACTTTAGTAGATATGGTTATGTTTATCTTATGAAGCATAAACATGAAACGTTTGAAATGTTCAAACAGTGCCAGAACGAAGTACAAAATCAGCTGGGTAAGACGATTAAGATGCTTCGATCTGATCGAGGTGGTGAATATGTTAGTCAAGAGTTTGACGAACATCTAAAGAAATGTGGGATCATTTCTCAGCTTACTCCACCAAGAACACCTCAACTTAACAGTGTATCCGAAAGGAGAAATCAAACTCTATTACATATGGTTTGGTCTATGATGTGTCGTACAAACATCCCACACTCCTTCTAGAGTTTTGCTCTTGAGACTGCCACAAGAATCATAAATCTAGCTTCTACAAAGAAGGTGGACAAGACGCCTTATGAGATTTGGCATGGGGAGAAACCCAAAGTGTCCTACCTTAGGGTTTGGGATGTAACGCATATGTTACAAGCGAATCTACGAATAAGCTAAATCCTCGTGGCGATAAAGTTGTTTTCGTCGGATACCCTAAAACAATCGGTTACTACTTCTACAATCCTGCTAAAAATCGAGTTTTCATTAAACGCAGAGCTACTTTCTTGGAGCAAGAACTTCCTGCGAGAGGGATTGGAGACAACTGTGTGGATATGGATGAGATCCAAGAACCACAATCTGAACCTGCCGTTCAGCATGAGACTGCTGAAACTGAATCTAGAAATGTTCAAGATTCAACTGTGACACAAGCTGTTCGCAGAAATGCTAGGGATCGTCATGAACCCGACCGGTATATCGGGATTCACAAGATTGATGACATCCTTATAATTGATCAGGCAGAGCCCACTAGTTACAAATCTGCAATCTTAGATTCTGATTCTAAGAAATGGCTTGAAGCCATGGATGCTGAAATCCAATCCATGTACGACAACCATGTATGAGACTTGGTTGATCTTCCTCCCGAAAGTCAGACCGTAGGAGGCAAGTGGATTTCAAGAAGAAAATCGACATGGATGGAAATGTGTAAACCTTTAAAGAAAGGCTGGTAGCGAAAGGTTTTACTCAGACTCAAGGAATTGATTATGATAAAACCTTCTCGCCAGTAGCCATGCTTAAGTCTATTAGGATCTTGCTTGCCATTGTCGCGTATTATGACTATGAGATATGGCAAATGGATGTCAAAACCGTGTTCCTAAATGGGCATATCACTGAAGATGTGTATATGGTTCAACCAGAAGGTTTTGAAGATTCAAAGACTTCTAATAAGGTATGCAAGTTAAACAATTCCATTTATGGATTAAAACAGGCATCTAGAAGCTGGAATCTTCGCTTTGACCAGTAAATCAAAGAGTTTGGTTTTGTCAAGAACGAAGATGAACCGTGTGTCTACAAGAAGGCAAGTGGGAGCCATGTGACTTTTCTGATTCTGTATGTAGATGACATACTGCTCATTGGAAACCATATCCCTATGCTAAAAGACGTAAAGTCTTGGTTAGGTAAATGTTTCGCAATGAAAGATCTTGGTGAAGCTGCTTATATTCTGGGAATAAAGATCTATAGAGATATATCAAAGCGGCTTATAGGTTTAAGTCAAAGTACATACATCGATAAGGTCATTCGACGTTTTTTCATGCAAGACTCTACGAGAGGGTCTTTACCTATGGCGCATGGAACCATACTGAATAATAAACAATGCCCTCAGTCTGACGAGGACAAGAAGAAAATGGAAAAGGTTCCATATGCTTCTGCAATTGGTTTCATCATGTATGCCATGCTATGTACTAGACCTGACGTATCGTACGCTTTAAGCATGACAAGTAGATATCAACAGAATCCTGGTGAGAGTCACTAGATAGCTGTAAAGAACATCCTAAAGTACTTGAGAAGAACTAAGGATATGTTCTTGGTATATAGAGGACTGGAAGAGGAACTAGCTGTTAAATGTTACACTGATGCTAGCTTCGAGACTGATCAAGATGATTCTCGATCTCAAACGGGATTTTTTTTTGTTCTGAATGGTGGTGCAATCACTTTGAAGAGTATTAAGCAAAGTGTTGTTGCTCAATCCACCACTGAGTCAGAATACATTGGTGCTTCGGAAGCTGCAAATGAGGCTTCTTGGATGAAGAAGTTCATTGTTGATCTCATAGTAATGCCTAGCATTCAGAAACCGATCGAGATACTATGTGACAATACTGGTGCCATTGCTCAAGCTAAGGAACCAAGGTCACACCACAGCACAAAGCACATACTCAGAAGATTTCATTATATCCGGGATATATTAGAAAGGGGAGACATCGTGTTAAACAAAGTTCACACAGATTAGAATCTAGCTGACCCGTTCACTAAGCATATGCCTCATTCTAGACACGAGGAGCATGCTGACAAGAGAGGACTTAGATTTGCTAGACAGTGGGTTTGATCTGTATTTAGTATTGGATGTTTCAAACAATACAGTTACATTAGTTTTTATATTTGATTTAAGGGTTAAATGCATTATAATTAGATGTTACTGTGATCGATAGTTTATACATTTTAGAAATCCTTGAATATATAGATTATTCTAAATGTCCGTAGTCGATCAGATTTATGGGAATCAATCTGAATGTAAGACTATTGTGAATAGGATGGTTGGTTCATTATGAATGAAAGACCAAGAAGTTGGAAACCATATTCACAGATAATTATTAATAATTATGGGACGTAACTCATTTCAAAACTATCTTCATGGATCAATATCTTGAGATGTTTTGAATAAAGTAAGATCTGTCGATCGTCGACCCAAGGCACTTACTAGAACTAACTCTAACTAAAGGTTTTTCTTTGATTTTATCTAACGATGTACCTTAACAGGCAGTAATAAGGGTATGATCTGGAGTGATCCGAAGTTTAGTGGGGGTTGTATATGGCCAAAGGAATTCTGTTCTTCTTTAATTAGGAGTTGGACATTCTGGCGCCCTCGTTGATTCAAGCTGGTGTGAAACGCATGGACATGCTCAAACTAAAGAGTAGTTTGTTTAGACCAATTTGAACTGGAGAACGAGAACAAGAATAGTTGAACCACATATAAGAAGTGAATTGTATCCATGTCTCATGTTCAACAGATGCTCTAAACAGAAAGGATACATATGCTTAATAGGACTGCTATACTTGGTAAAGTATGTTTACTTGTACACAAGGAAATAGTTTGACGATTGTAAATACGTCATACCTTGCTAGAGGCAGTGAGATGCAGCTAGGCGTCCACCCACTGTCTACGTTGAACCGATTAATTGAATAATCAACCAAGTGGGAGATTGTTGGATATATGATGTTCGATCGTCAATTAAGTCAACGTTACTAACGAGGTACGATCCAAAGAGTTACACCTTAGGCAACGAACATATATATATAATATTTAATTGTTAAATATTATTCACGAAAGGCGGATTTATTAAACGGTGAATAAATATTTACAGAAATATTTATCGGAGATTGAGATAATTAATTATCTGATTAATTAATTATTTAACGGGAATAAATATTTAATCTGTTTAACATTTAAAAGATTAGATTTTACTGATTATTGGTAATTAGTAAAATAGAAAGATTAATAATTAAATAATTAATTATTATTGGGTATTAACTGTTAATATCTTAGGGGCCAGACTGCATGTTACATGTTTATAAATATAACTGATGTCGCCCAGACGGTCTATTAAAACTATGAATAAACACCTAATATAGACTCCTAAGTAATAATTGGAAAACCTATGAACTAGACCGCACTTACAGGTGTTGAAGCACTTTCCTGTGACAAACACTCTCGATAGATAGAGTCTTAGTTTTGTACTTTCATATATGTATTTGTCTTTGTTTGTAAGTGTCTGTATGTATTAGTAATCGATTTGTATTTACTTTTACATATTGTTTGTTGCAAATTTCTCTAAGTGTTTTGCGCACTTGTATGTGCGCAGGAATTAGTTCTTACGTACTTAGCAAGTACGCAAGAATACCTTTGCGTACTTGCTAAGTACGCATGAGCAAATTGCCCTGCGCACTTGCTAAGTGCGCAGGTATCAGGTCGTGTATAAATAGGAATGGTTGACAGTAGATAAGTACGCAGTCATAGTAGCAAATACGCAGAATTTGTAATCTCAGTATTTCTCTCTGTAACCTTCAAGTGTTTATAATAGACGAACGTTTAAAGTGATCATCTTGTCGGTTTACTTTGTTTCGTAAAACTCTCCACCTAGTCACGGGTATTCCGCACCCGGTCCGACTAGTAGACCCACTTGCATGTGACGATACGCCACACCCGAGGGACCTACAAGTGGTATCAGAGCATTTGCTCTTGATTTTGAGTGTTGTGAGTGAGTTTGGAGAGTTTTCTACAGAGTTTTACAAGCAAAAGGAGGTGTTTTTGTTGATTTTTGTGATAAAATAGGGGTAGCTCTTGAGCACTATTTTAGAAGCAAAAATCACTCAAAAACCGACTTTTGTTGTGTATTATGAGTGTTTTGAGCATCAAAGGTTGGTTAGAAACAAGTTTCTGACCCTTTGGCTCATTTTGATTGTTCATCCGTCCGATTTTTGCCATCTCCGGTGTGTTTCCAGTGACCGGAATAGTTTGGTGAGAGTTGATGAAAAGATGTTCTGCGTACTTACCATATCTGGCAAAAAGTACAGTCTTGCTGTGTACTTACTAAATACGCATGACTAATCTTGTGCGTACTTAAGTTATATCCTGCGTACTTATCATTTACTCCTGCGTACTTATCAAGTACGCAAGAGCAAATCTTAAATACGCAAAACCATTCCTCTAAGTGCGCAAGGCCAATATCAAGTGCGCAAGTGTCTCTGATTTTTCTGAAATTTGACTAAGTGTTCACCATGTCGAATCTTCAGAACCTTGGAAACCTTTTAAACTATGACAATGAGATTGGTACTCCTCAGAAACCGCCAAAACTGCTAAATGTAAATGATTATTCTAACTGGAAGGCACGCTTTGAGCATTACATTTCTTACACCGATTCTTCGTTATGGATACCAATCCTAGAGGGATATAAGCATCCCACACACATCTATCTTGATGAAGTCATGCCCAAGCCTATCTCTAAACTTGAGGAAGAAGAAAAGAAAGTTTATGATAGAGAGAAGAAGGCTCTTGGTTCTATCAATATGGCATTAACTCGGGAGTTGTTCCACAGCTTCAGAGGTTATGAAAACTCTAAGGATCTTTGGAAGGTACTACAGAAAAGATTCGAGGGGAATAGTGATATCAAGAAGAGTAAATGGGATCTACTCAGGAAGGAGTATGAATGCTTCAGATTTTTGGAGAATGAGTATTTAGATGACCTCATCTCTAGATTCTATCATCTGCAGACAGAATTGAAAGCTTTTGAGCTCAAGTATCCCGATGAAGAGTTGGTGGAAAAGTTTCTAGATGCTTTGCCACCCAGGTTTGAAATGTACACAACCCTGATGAGAGAGAATCCAAAATTCTATGAAATGACAGTGGAGGAGGCAATTGGAAAGGTTCAAGCTCATAACATGAACCTTAGAAAGAAGGAGAGCTCAGGAAGACCTCAGATACAAGACCCTTCTATGTATCATGGGACGTCTTCTACAACCAAATCTTCGGGCTCTGTAATTGCCCTTTTCTCTGGAAACTCTACTGAAGAAGACCACTCAAATGGTTGTGGTGGTCATGCATGCTATGCATCTGGATCAGGTTCTGGATCTCATCAACAACATACCTCAAGAAATCCTCCCGCTACAACTTCAGCTAACCAATCAGCTATAGCCAAAATAGCGGAAGATCATGTAGCACTATTTTCATCTTGTATGCTGGCCTACGAGAACTTCATAGGTGGCAAGCTTACAGATCCCGAGATGATTTAAGAAGATTTTAATCAAGTGGATCCTGATGACATGGAGGACATGGACATTCATTGGAATATGGCCATGATACTGAGGAGGCCAAGCGTTTCCTGAACAGAACAGGAAGAAAGTTCATTGGCGGCCATTCTAATGCCAAGGTTGGTTTTGACAAATCCAAGGCCAAATGCTATAAGTGTCTAAACTTTGGACACTTTGCTCGTGAATGTCAGAAAGACAGAGCACCGGCTTTGGGTTTCACCAGACCTAGCCAAGGAAACAACCATGGCTACAACAACACAAACAACCACAATCAAAGCAACGGTGGTTCGTCCAATGCACTGGTAGCTCAACAGGACTACAGCTTTGATTGGGGTGTTCATCTGGAAGATGCCATCATTGCACAAACTCAGGTTGGTCTCATAGCTGAGATCATGGAGTTGATGGAAGCTGAGAAAAAGGAAGCTGAGGAGAAGGAAGCTGAAGAAAAGGAAGCTTTTGTAGCTGATCAAGAAGAATCTACTACTGCTGTTGCTCTCATGGCTATTGGAGAGGCAACAAGTTCATCAACTGAGGTAGATTCTAATCCTTTTTCTGTGATTTCTTGTTCTAAATGCCTAGGCTTAAAACTTGAAAATTCTAAGCTTCAAGACAAGGTCGAACCCCTTCGCATTGCAGCTCTATGTTATAAAGAAAACGAAAAACGTTTTAAAGATTCAATTGAAACGTTGAAAAAGGAAAAACGTGAGTATTCACTAAAAATGAGCGATCAACAGCTTCACTTGGATATTGCATACAGGGGGTTGGAGAAAAGGAACAATGAAATTAACAAGCTGCAAAATGAAATCTTGCAGTTGAAATGTTCTAATGAGAAGTTGAAAAACTCTCGTTTTGTGGTGGAACACTACGAATCTGTAGTGAGGCAAATGAATGGCTTAGGGCTGGGTACTAATGCCATTCCTCCATCAGTTAGCAGGAAGTTTGTCAACAGCTTAGTTGACATTGATCTAACTTGTCTTGATGAGTCCTCAGGAAAGGATGATTCCTCTAAAAAGGATGATTCCTCAAGTAAGGCTAACTCCACATCTAATGAGGAGTTCTTTACTGCTTCTGATGATGGATCGGTTAACACTTGCCCTGAAGGAGTAGTATCTGAGGAGTTGTTATCTGAACAGAAAGTCAAGAAAAACATTATCACTAATAGTGATAACTGTATTTTAACTGAACCCGATATCATTGAATCTAATGATAAATTAAAGGTAATGCTTTATGGGGGGTATAAAAATCTTAATCAAGTAAAGAAAGAGGCTTTTTCAGCTCACTATGGGCTTGGTTACAAAGAAAATTTGCAAAAATACTATACTCCCAAGAACCAATCCGTATCGGGTTAGACTCCTGTTCACAAACCAACACCTTCTGCTCATAATGTTGAGTTATCTAAGGCCAGATCTAATGAGCCTTACAAAAGGACTTATACAGACAAGAGGACTTGCTTTCACTGTGGCTTGGTTGGTCATATTTTTGTGAACTGTCCTTCAAAGAACCAAGGGAAATGGCCTATTGTTTCACAACCGGCTGTCATCCCTAAGTCTCCATCAGTGAAACCTCCCAAATGTCCAAAACAAAATGTGGTGAAACCACCAGTTAAATCGATGGCAAAGCCAAAGATCAAATATGAGGCCAAACCATCTGTTTCAAAAAAGGTAAAGCAACCTGCGGTACCTTGTGTATCTACCTCTGGTAGTACACGTACTGGTGAGAAACCTGTGGTGAAACTCTCAAAGCCACAGAGAAGGAGAAGGAATAAGAGATTGGGAAAGCTAGAGCAGCTGACTTCAGTTCAATCAGGTGAAGCTTCCACAAGTTCACCTGCTGTTGTTGAACCAAAGTCTACTGTTCTGGTTAAGAAAAAGAAGAGGTCCTGGATTGCCAAATCTAAAAATTCTCAATCTCCTAGTCCTAATTCTTTTAAAGATTCATCCATTTTGAACAGTCATCACGACTATGAGTTAAAAGAGGTAGTTTATTTTGAAAAGGATGGACGACCCAAGACCACTACGGCTTGGGTCTCCAAAACTAACTAATTCTTTTTGTGACTCATGCAGGGACATCCGAAGGGTACTATCTCTAACCGCTGGTATGTAAATAGTGGATGCTCCCGACACATGACAGGAAACATGGCCTTGCTTCAAGATGTGAAACCATTCAGAGGCGGCTATGTGGCCTTTGACGGAGAAAAAGGCGGCAACATCACGTGTCAAGGCGTGGTATCAAATGGTTGTGTCAGTTTTGACAATGTCAACTTTTGCGAGCAGCTGAAGCATAACCTTCTGAGTGTTTCTCAAATGTGCAACAAGGAGTACTCGATGATGTTTGATAAGAATGAATGCTTGATTCTCAAGCCTGGTTTTGAAGTTCCTGAAGACTGGATTATGATGAGAGCGCCAAGGACAAACGACACCTATCAGATTGATATGAGCGTGGCAACAACCACCTCATCAGTTGCTACTTGTTTTCTTACAAAAGCGACAGAGCTTGACTCTATCTTGTGGCATAGGAAACTCGGACATATTTCTTATCGTAAAATGAACCATCTTGTCCGAAACGGTTTGGTAACCGGGGTTCCTAAGCTGAGATTTACCGTTGGAGATGACTGTATGCCTTGTAAAAAGGGCAAACAGCAGCGGAATTCTCACAAGCCCAAGCTCCAAAACTCCATTGATACCCCTTTGGAGCTATTACACATGGATCTGTTTGGCCCCATAAGTATCAGGAGTATTGGAGGTAAGTCGTTCTATCTGGTTGTAACTGATGATTTCTCACGTTTTTCTTGGGTGCATTTTTTAGGTTTAAAGGACAAGACTGCTGATATTCTTCAATACCTGATCCTGAGCTTGGAATCTCTTTGCAAGCTGAAGGTTAGAAGAATAAGGAGTGACAACGGAACTGAGTTCAAGAATAATTTGATGGAACTTTTCTGTCTCAAGAAGGGGATCCGTCACGAATTCAGCGCCCCGTACACACCTCAGCAGAATGGAGTTGCAGAACGGAAGAACAGAACATTGATTGAGACTGCAAGGACTATGCTATCGGATGCAAAGCTTCCTATCACTTTCTGGGCAGAAGCCGTCAATACAGCTTGTCACGTCTTAAACAGAGTTCTGGTTGTGAAGAGGCACAACAAGACTTGTTACGAGTTGATCAACAATCGACTTCCCAATCTTGATTACCTAGTTCCTTTTGGCAGTCCCTGTTCCTTATTGCTACAATACAAAGACCGCCAGTCTAAGTTTCATGCAAAAGCGGTGGAAGGCATCTTCTTAGGATACGTTGCCAACTCGCCTTGCAAGAGAGTGTACAATATAGGAACTCGTACTGTCGAGGAATGGTTTGAAGTGGATTGCAGTAAACACAACATTCCACCAGAACCAACAGGTCCAGCTTGGGGTTTTGATTATGATGCGCTATTCAAGTCATTCAATCTTCCTGATCTATCTGCAGTTGACGCCGCAAATGTTTATGAATTATTGGGTGGCGGCGATGACTCCAGTTTCTCTACTCATGCTACTATACCGATTGTAACTCCTGATTCCAATGCTGCATCTGCATCTGGAACTCATGACAGTGATAACAGTGTAGATGTTCATGTTGATGGAGATGACGCTCAAGCTAATCCTAACACAACTATAGGAAATGAAGCTCCAGCTGATCCAATTAACAATGAATCTTGTTCTTCTGGAACACAGGAAATGGGGAGTTAAGCACGAATCTCAATTCAGAAATTTAGGAACCGAATGTACCAGAGACGAGAGTGCATAAGAATCATCCAATCGACAACATTATTGGTGAACCTCATGTCGGTGTTCAGACTCGTCATCGAACCATTACAGAGAACACTAGTCTTTACTTGTGTCATGGAAACATGTCTGCATGCTGCATTCGTGTCCCAGTTAGAGCCGAAGAATGTGAAGGAGGCTCTCGCTGACAAATGCTGGATTGAGGCGATGCAAGATGAATTGTCTCAATTCCAAAATTTGCACGTGTGGGATTTGGTTGACTTGCCAAAAGGCTTTCATCCAATTCGAACCAAATGGGTGTTCAAATGTAAGACGGATGATCTTCATGTGGTTGTGAAGAACAAAGCAAGATTGGTTGTTCAGGGTTTTTACCAACAAGAGGGCTTGGATTACACAGAAGTATATGCCCCAGTTGCTAGAATTGAGGCCATTCGACTGTTCTTGGCTTATGCCACATATGTCGGCTTCAAGTTTTATCAACTTGATGTGAAGAGTGCTTTCCTATATGGAAAAGTTCATGAAGAGGTCTATGTCACTCAACCTCCCGGCTTTGAAGATCTGCATAATATCAATAAAGTGTATAAGCTCGACAAAGCACTCTATGGTCTTCATCAAGCACCGCGGGCATGGTATGAGACATTATCTAAACATCTACTGTCTAATGGTTTCGACCGTGGATAGATTGACTCGACCCTCTTCATTAGGAAAGCAGGAGGTGACATTCTTCTTGTACAAGTATATGTCGACGACATTATTTTTAGATCTACAAATGAAGGGATGTGTAGGGAATTCGAGCAGGTGATGAAGTCCAAGTTTGAAATGAGTAACATGGGTAAATTGTCGTTCTTCCTGGGTCTGCAAGTCAGTCAAAGAGAGGATGGCATTTATCTACATCAAACTAAGTATGTGCAGGACATCTTGTCAAAATACAAGATGAATGATAGCAGTACTTATGGCACACCTATCCCAGTCAATCATGGTCTGCATCCTGACAAAGATGGAAAGGATGTGGATTGCAGATTGTACCGTGGGATGATCGGATCACTTAGTATCTCACAGCTTCAAGACCTGATATAATGTTTGCTGTATGCTTGTGCTCAAGGTTTCAGTCTCAACCGAAGGAGTCACATATGATAGCCGTGAAGAGAATTTTCAGATACTTGAAAGGGAAACCTCGATTAGGTCTTTGGTACTCTAAGCAGCAGTCATTCGACTTCAAAGCCTACACTGATTCAGACTATGGCGGTTGTAACCTTGACAGAAAGTCAACTTCTGGTGGATGTCAATTCTTAGGAGACAGACTGGTTTCCTGGCAGTGTAAGAAGCAGTCAACGGTTTCTGTCTCAACTTGTGAAGCAGAATACATTGTTGCGGCAAGCGGTTGTTCTCAAATATTGTGGATACAACAGCAATTGAGAGACTACGGCTTAAACTTCACTGGAACTCCTCTGTTCATTGACAACAATGCCACTATGTCCATCACAAATAACCCGGTGAAACATTCCAAAACTAAACATATAGAAATTCGCCATCATTTCATTCGTGATTGTGATAAAAAGCATTTAATTGAACTTGTAAAGGTTCACACGGATGACAATCTTGCTGACCTTTTCACTAAGGCATTTGATCGATCCCGTTTTGAGCATCTTGTCAACTTGATAGGAATGTTCAATCCTTAGTGAAAACTTGTTTTTATTAAATCAATTCAATTCATGAAAGTTAAATTTTATTTTCTTTTAAGTTTTCTGTATAGTTCTTTTAACTTTCAAAATATTTTACAAAATCAAAAACAAAATAGAAAATGGAGAAAATTTCAATGTTAACTTGAGAAAAGAGGAAATGATAGTACATCAGAAATGATCTAAACGCCATAGACTACTCATATGGGAAATGATTGCGTCATGCTTACTTAATTGTGTAAATTATTATGTTTTTAATCTGCTTATTTACAAGTAATTTGAATTGTCAGTAGGCTGTATGTGTCATTGAATCACTAGTAGTGTGGAAACTTAATCTAAAATTACAACTGTGATTTGAACCCAAGTTTGCTGGTGTGTGTGCGTAAAAGAATAGAAAAGATCATTATCAGATAAAGGATGTTAGATTTTGGCAATAATTTTCTTTTGAGATCAGTTTCGGGTTATGTCGTTAGCACAATTAATGCGGTTCATCTCACTGTCCATACTCACAAGTATGCAAGGAGAGAATGAATCAATACATGTCTCTACATCAACCGTTGAGCATGTATTCACCCTTGAATCACTCCTGATTCATTGAAATCAAATACAGATAAAAGTTGGATTCCTTTACCTTATTCAAACACCATATTCTTTATCCTAAATCATCATACTGATATTCAATGAAGAAATCAAATGAAACCAAGACAAATGAATCACTCGATTCTGAATCTTATGATTCCTAATAATCCTTATGGATTCTGCTTGATTTTTCCTGTGCTAATTGATGTAGCTTCATTCTGAAAATTTAGAAAATAATTGGGAAAATCTTAGATGCCTTGAGATAGTGCAATTTACATTGCTGTAGTATATCAATAGGGTACATGTTGTATATCTTATAATTAATACCTTAATACACAAGAACGTGATACAAAGATGCTTATAGTTTCAAATCTTATAATATTGTCAACTTGAATTACTTGTTTATGTGCATATTACGTATGAATAAATAGTAATCCATGACATGATCCCATATTCTTTTATGTTTATATTGTATCGTTTTTGCTATAAGTTAGTCTGATATGATCCTCTGCTCGTGTGTTTGATAAAAAATAGTTTGTGTAAATACATGTATATTTCTATCTAGAAAAGATCAAAAAGATTTTAAGTTTATGAACAGTTCAATCTTAATCAGAAAAGCCAAAAATATTTGTGTTTAACCTTCCTGAATTGTATTTTAATCCTCCTGAATGAATATTTTTATCTTGTTCATTATTTGACTTGAAAAAACTTCATAATTTGAGTTGAAAGTTTGCGCACTTAAGGGTTTCTGCATACTTGACAAGTGCGCATGAAGTAAGCCCTGCGTACTTAATAAGTACGCAAGAGTTAAGTCTTGCGCACTTGTAAGTACGCAGGAGTTAAAGCTTGCGCACTTAGCAAGTACGCAAGACCATTATGTGTTGGGTATATATAGAGGAGTTAGAAAATTTTTCAGATTTTTATCACATTCAAACTCAAACGCTTGTTCAATTCCCTCCGCAAATTTTCCTCAAAAATCCGAGTGTTCCAAACCGTTTTTTTGTCCCATCTCTAGTATCATCATCTTCTTACAATCATTTGGTGAGAATCTAGATCCAATCCATCCACAAAATCACATTTTATGGACCGATTGAGATGTTAAAAATTTTAGGGTTTAATCCGTTGATTTTAGACAAATTTTAGGGCATTTTAGTAACAATTTATGACTAAAACTTGTTAAGAATCATCAGTCGATCCCTTAATCACTCGATTTCGTCCTTGATTTTGCCCTTTGACCCTCGATTGACCGTAGGTTCATCTGGGTGGTCGATTAGGTCAAAATTGAACTAGTGTAGCAGGTATTTGATGTGAATGTTGGTCCCATAGGCTAGAATCATGCATTCCGACCTAGTGGTGACCTAATACACATCAAATCTTGAACATCTGTTGATTTCTTAGATTTCTGGAATTTTGAACAAGTGCGTTTCCTGCGCACTTAACAAGTACGCAAGAAGCAATTCATGCGTACTTGTTAAGTACGCAAGATGAAATTCCTGCGTACTTGCTAGGTACGCAGGACCAACACTTGGGAAAAATTTCTAAGTCTGGAAATTCAGTTCAAAGAGCAACTGCTATACTGAGTCATGTTTATTCAATTCCAATGAAACTTATTGTTCTGATTATGTTTTGTGTGTGTTTTTGCAGATTATGGCTCGTGCGTTTACGAATGAGTTCAATCTTCTAGCTCATACTCAACCTGAATAGAAGGGTGCAACTCTGTAGTACCGAGAGATAGTTGATTTCTTGAACCGTTCAAGAATCAGCTATGCTATCTCAACTGACCCTATAGTTTCAAGACCTTATCTTGAGCAATTTTGGGAGACCGCGAAGCATGATTGCACGGTAACCCCCAATGTTATAAGGGCTACCGTTGCGGGTCATGATATCGCCTTTTCTGAAGACACTATTAGACGGGTCTTGCAATTCAGAGATCTTTCCAACGGCCGACAGCCTATCCTGACTACTTTGTAGATGGCTGTTGGAGGCAACGAATGGGGTATGTCGGTGCGATAGACTACGCTTCTTACAAGAAAATGTGGGTGCTTGATCAATGGAGATATTTTGCCCACATCTTGATCATGTGCATCTCCTCAAGAAAAGATGGAAAGGATGCAATGGGTCATGACCTTGCTGCTGCCATTGTTGGCTTATCTATCAATAAGGGCTACAACTTCTCACGATACATATTCAAAGCCATCAATGATCAGATTAACACGTCTGAGAGGTTCAGGTTCTTATTATACCCAAGGTTTGTGTAACTTTTGATTGACGATGCGTTGCCAAACCTACCTGTAACTGGGGAGAGATTGCAAGTTAAAAGGGTGGACAAAAGAGTGTTTGCACAGTTTTTAAAGCCAGGCAGTGTAGAACCTACCCCTGAGCATACAACACTTTTTGGCCACCTAATAAACGAAGCATATGTGGCACCGGCTGACTGGAGATGGTATAGTCATGGTTCGGAGCCAGAGATGAGTGAACATTTAGATGAACAACAACAACAACAAGAGGAGGAAGTTGAAAGTGTAGATGGATCGTCAGAAAATGGAGACGAAGAAGAAGGTCATGATGGTGCTGAGGGATCCGACTCGGAAGAGACAGAGTCTGATTCTTCTGATTCCGATGATGCACCATCGCAGGCTCACCCGAGGAGAACGACGAAGGTAACCCTACCTGATTCGTCCTCAAAGAGAAAGCGACAAGCTTCAAGCAGCGAACATGAGCCAGATTCTGACTCTGACGCTGCTATACAGAGACAGAGGCGTGAAAGTGTTAACAAGAACAGAGGGGATAGGCAGCAACTTGCTATTCCCAATGAGGTGGAGGTTACTACTCTGTAGCAAGTGCAAGTTCCAGTTGCAAGTACTGATTCAGCGTCTACCCCACCTTCACAGCAATTATACTGAAGACAGAGGAGGAGGCCACACGTACAACCTGAGGTGGCAGTCACTTCAATCACAGAGGAGGTTCCTGTGATAGTGACCCACCCTGTCACATCTGTCTAGGTGGCGGTGATTACTCCAATTCTCATGGAGTCAGTCACTATCACCCCTTCCATAACACCTACAACCGTCATCACATCCTCAATCCCAACAACCACCATTGAACCGATAAGTCAACCCTTCAACTACGAAGAATTTACTCAAGGGTTTGATTTCGATACTATATGTTGAAGCATCAACATCCAGACATCCTGATCCTAATGAAGAAAGGATAATAATTCTGGAAACCCAAGTTGCTGGTCTGTTGGAAACTATTCAGAAGTCAAAGGAGGAATCTGATGCTCAATAAGCACAGATTAATTTGTTGGTGGATGAAGTTAGAATTCTACGAATCCAGAGAACGGGGACAGACGAGAGACTAAAGAACATAATGGCCCAGAATGAGCTTCTAATCAAGATAAACAACATGATTCTGGGGCACAGGTCGTATCTCGAGCTGAGGTTTGATATGCAGAAGAAAGAGCATGAGCTGATGGTCAAACTAATTGCTGATCTGACCAAGAAGCTTGATGCTCAGGGGGAGAAAGATAAGGAGAAGGAGAAAGAAAAGACAACTACTGGTGATGAGGCTTGCCATCCTGTGGATTTGACAAAGGATGACTACAAAGACAAGGATCCTGAAGTCGGTCCTAGTGGGAGTGAGCACCAATCTTTGGCAATCGTGCCCATTTATGCTATTCCAATGGCTGAGGGGGAGTCTACTCATCAAGAGGGTGGAAATACTTCTGGTGGTGGTGGTGACAAAGGAAAGTCAGCGGCTGATGTGCTTAAGGATCTATCTGACGATGAGATTCTATACTTAGAGCCTGACTATTCCAAGGAAGCACAGATCGATGCTCTCTACAACCTAGAAGAAGGAGAGATCGACTCTGATGATGATTGGGATGAAGATGATGAGGATGTAGTGATAAAAGTTCCCAAGGGCGGCGGGGAAGGAGAATATGAGTTAGAAGATGGAGAGATCTTTGAAGTTCCATCCTTCAAAGCTCAGATCGACACAGGTTCAGTCGAGCATGCTAGTAATGTTGAAGCCTCGACTGAAGCCTCCCCAGTTGACCCCACACATGTGGATCCGGAGGCACCGAAAGGAAAAGATATACCTTCTACTTCATCTAAGGGTCCAGCTCCTGTTTGGCAGAAGACGTCTATAATAGACAAACAAGGGGCAACAAGGATGATCTTGGTTGTAAGGTTCGAGGAGGATAAGCAGTTGTTCGCAATCTAAAGATCTGGAGGGTTCAATACTTGAAACCAACCAGTGAAGCGTTCAACTCCTTACCCAAATACGACCTTGTGAACCTAGCAAACTGAGAGCTGCTGGGTCATTCTAATCACGCAGTGGCGATGGGTTTGTGGCAGGTTCTGCAGCGGGAAGCAAGATCTGGGAAGTTCAAAGTGTTTAAGCCTCAAGTGCCCAAAAGAGTCAAGGATAAGAAAGCTAGACATCCTGTGACTAAGAAGTACTTAAAGAAACTGGTATACAAGCCAGTGCTATGTGAAACTAAGATTCCCTTGAGAAAGTTATCTCAAGATATTCTTGGTGACATGTGACACTGGTACGTAGATCCAAAAACGGGCGAGGCAGTGATTATGGGAAAGGTTTGGTCAGACAGCGGAAGCTTAGTGCCGAGGGAACTAATCAGAGTATTTGATGAAGCCTGCTTCATTAACTTCTCTGTGAAAGATCTGGAGGCACTGGCGGACAAGTATTGCATACATACTGACGAGTGGACGAAATTCCTTTCTTCTAAATATAACAAGGTGATCAAGTTCTGCCTTGACTATAAGAAGAAGATGGAAGATAAAGATGCATAGCTGTGAAGACTGAAGACCGAAGACTGAAGACTAAAGATCGAAGATGATCCAAAGCTGTTGTCAAGGAGGAGTTTGTTGAAGCACTTTCCTGTGACAAACACTCTGGATAGATAGAGTCTTAGTTTTGTACTTTCATGTGTGTATTTGTCTTTGTTTGTAAGTGTCTGTATGTATTAGTAATCGAGTTGTATTTACTTTTACATATTGCTTGTTGCAAATTTCTCTAAGTGTTTTGCGCACTTGTATGTGCGCAGGAATTAGTTCCCGCGTACTTAGCAAGTACGCAAGAATACCTTTGTGTACTCGCTAAGTACGTATGAGCAAATTGCCCTGCGCACTTGCTAAGTGCGCAGACATCAGGTCGTGTATAAATAGGAATGGTTGACAGTAGATAAGTATGCAGTCATAGTAGCAAATACGCAGAATTTGTAATCTCAGTATTTCTCTCTGTAACCTTCAAGTGTTTATAATAGACGAACGTTTAAAGTGATTATCTTGTCGGTTTACATTGTTTTGTAAGACTCTCCACCTAGTCACAGGTATTCCGCACCCGGTTTGGCTAGTAGACCCACTTGCATGTGACGATCCGCCACACCTAAGGGACCTACAACAGGCAAGTGAACCTATCGAGTGTAGCACAACTTAATGTAAACCGGATTATCACACCCTAGAGACACTAAATAACTATACTAGACTCTGACTCAAACTAAGAATGATTGGTTTTGGGGGGGTTTCTATAATTACTGATTAAACTAATGAAAAGTAATAAGAAAGCTATCAGAACAGAAGACTTGGGAATATCAAGAATTGGAAGAACACTACCTAGGTCGGAATCCTTCTTGCAAAGCTAAGGCTTCTACCGGTTATGGAAGAAATGATGGATCTGGGTTTCTAAGGATAACAGCTCTAGACCACCTAGTGGATCCCTAATCACTCTCAGGGTGTCACCAACTAAGAAACTCTAAAGATGTAATAAACTCACCAGATAGTCAGATTACCTTTCAGTCTCTCCACCAATGACAATGTACCCAGAGGACATATCACCTCTCGGTCTCACTATCCATAATGCATCAAAGATGCACAGGGTAATCTCAGATCAACAACTATGACATGGATTAGCAACAATCACTAGAAACCTAAGGCAACTTCCTCTTAAACAGTCAACACTAGGAATCCTAATAACGAAGACTAACTGATTATCTCTCACCTTTTGGATATCGAGATAAGATGAACGCTCAGATCTAACCTGCTCTCACTCACAAATCCTATGGAATACCACATCTAGCAAACCATACAAACAATCACAAACACACAGTCTATGATCTGGATACGCTATACAAACTGAAAGACATTCACAAATAGCATACAGAACTATAATCAATTGCAAATCACAATTAAAGCATGCATAATCATCATAATAATCAAACCAAGATCTTTACAAAATCATTAATCCATCAAATGAATCCAAAAACCGATAAAAAATCAATACTTTAACAAGAAATCATCCTAAACCTGGGCAGTATCAATGTTTAGCCTAGGATCATACTCAAAACATGAAACACATAAGTAATCAAGTCAAACATAATCCAAAACCAACTGATTATAATCAAAGATCAAGACTTTAGAACCGAATAAGCTAAACTAAACAAACCCGAACTCGAAAGCTTCGATCTTGCACTTCAATCACCTCCTCCAACCCCAGAATCGCCTAAGACTCTTCTCTCGATGGCCAAAAACTCGAACACTAGACCTAATGGCATTACAATTCTATTTAAATTTCGAATTAGGGCTTTTTGCGGAATTATGGGCCTCTCACGTACTGCGAGGGAATTATGCCAGCCCATTGCGTACCGCGATGGCCAAAATAGTGGGGCCACTTTCTAAAGTTCCTCGCGTACTACGAGGCTTTGGCTCTCCTCATTCGTGTACCGCGAAGGACTTAATTGCTATCTTTTTCTCTCTTTTCTCCCGGCTTTCTTCTCATGCTCGATCTCTTCGTGATTTCACTTGATACTTCACACGATCTCCTGTAAACCTGACATTGACTCACAACAAAGCAAAAACAAGTAAAACGAACACAAAACTATCTAAAAACATACTAAAACAATAGGAATAAAGATGTGTGCTTTGCAGTACATCAAACATCCCCACACTTAACCTTTTTTCGTCCTCGAAAAAGTCTGCAATGGAATCATAACTGGAAATTGCTTTACAATCTTATATATCTTATTAGAACAAATATACTCACGCGTTAAAAAGCAATAATCAGTATTTCTATCCGATTAAACCCAACCACCAACTATCATGCCCCCGTTATGTGTTCTAATTCCATTTTATACAACTATCAATCAATATATGGAACTCACACTCAAAAGCTACAGCTCTACCTAATCCCGTCTCAAGGTCATGTTTAGGCCCAGGTTAAATCATGTAGATTTCCCACCACGATAAACTAAGATTTACATATTTTAGAAATTTACATGATTTATGAATGAATGGATGAAAATGAGCATAAACTTAAGAAGATAAATTGTCGTCTAGAGGCGTTTCAACCAAGTCGCTATCCCGGAGGGTAACACATAGACTACAGTGTCATCAATAAAGCACTTAAGAATCACTTATTGGTGTTTTCTCCAAGTTGCCATCCTAGAGGGTAACACATAAGCAAAACTTAAAGTTCTAAATAAATAACTCATGATATGGAATTATGGATTGCGAGCCCCACCGAATCTCGGATTTATTTTCATAAAAAGATAATCGTGTGCCATGAAAAATTTCAAAAACCTCTAAATTTTAGCTTAACGTGGTACCTATCACCATATTTTGACAGTTTCAGTATTACCGACACCATAAGATGAGTACCCATAAGATATCATGATTTTATTTCATTATTAATCCTAAACAACTCAAACATGCTATTTAAACTATCAAATTGGCTGGGTCAACCAAAACATCACAATTTAGACGCGATTTCTATTATCCAGTTCTACTATTGATGTAGTGAAAATCACACATCCTTTATCCTATTGTTTTCATGTGTTTCATATAATTTTATATATGTTTTGAGTCGTTTCTGTTTCCTATTGAGTCTTTGTTGTATTTACAGGAAGTCGTGTAGAATACAAGTCAATACGTGAAGAAATCGAGCAAGAGAACAAGTCCCAAGAAAAAGAATTCAAAATTTGGGAATTTTATCCCTTCGCGGTACGCGAAGAAGGAGAAGCAAAGTCTCGCGGTACGCGAGAGAAACCAAAACCGAGCGCTACTAATTTGTCCCTCGCGGTACGCGAAGGACTGACCATGTTGTCTCACGGTACGCGAGAGGTCGTAATTCCGTGAAAAAGCACTAATCGACTTTTAAATAGAATTTGATTGCAATAATGAAGAGAGTTCGATCATTCAGCCATCTGGAGAGCTACTTTGGGCGAATTTGAAAGTTTGGAGGGCGATTGGAGGCTAAAGGTTGAAACTTTGATCCCGGGTTCGTTAGACCTAGCGTTTTCGGTTTCAAGTTTGTAGCTTTATCTTTGAATTGTTTGTGTTGAACGATGTTTGTGATTTCTACTTCTGCTCTAGATGTTTTAAGCCTGATCCTAGGCTAAAACTTTAATACTGCCTAGGACTAATGACGATTACTTGTTAAAGTTTGAGACTTTTGTCGGTTTTGGATTGAATTGATGATTTAATGATTTTGTAAGCGATCTTATGTTGATATTATGATGATTATTAATGTCATCCAGACGGTCTATATAAAAACTAACAAAACCTAACTTAGACTCCTAAGTAATAAATGGAAAACCTATGAACTAGACCGCACTAACAGGCAAGTGTACCTATCGAGTGTAGCACAACTTAATGGTAAACCGGATTATCAAACCCTAGAGACACTGAATACTAATACTAGACTCTGACTCGGACTAAAGATTGATTTAAGGGGGGTTGAATACACTAAATATTTAACTACAAAATTCTCTAACTAACGACATCAACTCTCAGACAGACAAAACGGATGAAATCAATAACAGAGAAAGCACTATCTAGGTAATGAATCCTGTTTGACAAACATTAACCTCTCTCGACTATGACAGTTATAATGGAACCGGGATCTTTAAATGTGAAACCGCAAGATAACCTAAGGATCCCAGATCATTCTCTGGGTGTGACCTAATGGAAACCCTAAGGAACGTGTAAACTCACCGGCTAATTGGATAACCTCTCAGCTATTTCCAACAATGCTAAAGTACCCTATAGATAAATTACCTCTCAATATCAATATCTCTATATGCCCTAAGACACACGGGGTAACCTGGAAACTCTCAGTATGACTCGGAATATTAATAATGCTAAGAAACCCTCCTTTCGGAGCAATCTACCTAAGAACCCTAACACTAAGGAATACCCGACAACTTCTCACCTTTCAGCTATTGAAGTAGGAAGAACATTTAACCCTAAGACACTCTCAATATGTGTTTCTATGGACGATGAAATCAATTATCCACAAACTAGTTACAAACACAAAGTATGTAACATAACATCCATCTATTATTTGAAAGACATTCAACAAGACATATGTGAAACACAAATCAATTGTAAATCAGAATTAAACATGCAAAACATCATACTAAGTGAATTCAAGTTCTTTACTTTAACACCAATCCATCGTAATCCAACATAACCCGAAAGAAATTCACGAATCAATCAAACAATCATCAAAAACTTAGATAGCTACTAAAGTCTAGCCAAGATACATGTTTGAACTCAAAAAACAAATCTCAAAAGAAATAAACATCATCCAAGGTAAACCAAAGTAATCAAGAACAAAGGTCGAAACCCTACGAGCAAGATCTAACCAACCCGATTGATAATGATCTAAAATTTAGCTCACTTTGCTTCCTATCCTCTCAAAATCGCCACTTTTCGCTCTACAAACGGCTGGTAATTGATTATTATTCTAATGGGAGAGTCTTAATCTATTAAAACATCAAATTATGTTAAAAATCACGTTCCTGGGGCCTCTCGCGTACCGCAGGAGGTTCTGGAAAGTCTCTCGCGTACCGCAAGAGACAAAATAGTCGCGCAACATTTCTGGTCCCTCGCGTACTGCGAGGTGATGGCCTCCATCTCTCACGTACAACGAGAGATTACTGAATTTTTGTATTCTTCTTGTTGAGCTACCCCAAATCGATATATTATGAGCCCCATAACTAATTTTCTAGCCCGAGATATGCCCCTTTGAAGTTTTGACTCTTTCCTGACCTTTTTCGTTCTCATCCCGGGTTCTTGTGTGCTCGTTTCCTCACAGTTCTTAATCGTTTAAGCTGTAATTCTTCCCGAATACCTACAAAACATAGCATAACTAAGTACAAGCTATAAATGACTCGAAACGACTCTAAAACTATACGAAAACGCTACGAAATATAAGGGAAAACGAGGTGTGTTTTGCAACACATCAATTATGCATGCTCTAATTCTGTTTTGCAATTGATTATAAGTTTCGTATATTATTTGTGGATGTCTTCCAGTTTGAATAGCATATCTTTATCATAGACTTTAAGTTTGTGGTTGATTGTATAGTTTGCTAGACGTAGTAACCATAAGAATTGTAGTTGAGAGTTCAATAGATCTGAGTGTTCATCTTATCTCAATACCCGAAAAGTGAGAGATAATCGGTTAGTCTTCATATTAGGTGTCTAATTGTCAACGCTCTGAAAGGAGGTTTTCCTATGTCCTTAGTGTTTGTTGCTATTCCGAGTCATAGTTTGTTATCTTGAGATTACCCCGTGCATCCTAGATGTATTGTGGACAGTGAGACCGAAAGGTGATCTGTCTTCTGGGTACATTATCAATGTTGGAGAGACTGAAAGGTAATCCGACCATCTGGTGAGTTTAGTATATCTTTAGGTTCCTTAGTGGTGACACCCTGAGAGTTATTAGGGATACGCTAGGTAGTCTAGAGCTGTTATCCTTAGAAACCCAGATCCATCATTGTTTCCAGAACCGATAGAAGTTGTTCTTTGCAATTTGGATTCCGAACTAGGTGGTATTCTTCCCATTCCTGATATTCCTGAGTTTCTGTCTTGATAGTTGAAGTCGTTCACTAGTTTTCTTCTTTGGTTTTATTAGCTAATCAGTAGTGTAGAAAACCCCCCAATCAAATCATCTTTAGTCCGAGTCAGAGTCTAATATAGTTATAGTAGTGTCTCTAGGGTTCGATAATCCGGTTTACCGTTAAGCTGTGCTACACTCGATAGGTTCACTTGCCTGTCAGTGCGGTTTAGTTCATAGGTACTCCATTTATTACTTAGGAGTCTAGGTTAGGTTTATTAGTGTTTTTATAGACCGTCTGGGAGACATCAAGTTTTTTGGAAATAGAAATATTAGCTTTAGTTAGTTCTTTTTGTGATTTTTGGTTTGTTTTCTTATTTTCTTTTGTTTTCAGTCTTAATTGTGTGTCTGTCCTACTTGTTATCTTTCATGTCTAATTTAGGATAAAGTCTTTCTGTGCTTTGAGTCCTTATTTATTTTTTCTTTTATCTTGTATCAGTTTATGCACCATACTCGTTTGCAGGGATCACCACCATATTCATCTTTTCTAGAGCCCGAATGAGAGCTTCACGAGCGCACCCACGACTTTCGGGAGCGTTTGGAGGTGCTGTGCAAAAATCAGGTACGTTCTACTAGCCCAATACCTTTTCCTAAAATGGGAGACGCTGAGCGAGACGTACCGTACACCAGAGGGCCAGTGATGGGGTCATCGTGGCGAGATCTTCGATCACACGCCCCGCTATTCCTAATACCAATACTTGGCAGATTCCATCACATCTCATGGGTACGATCACTCATGCAATTCAGTTTCATGGCCTCGAGGATGAGGATGCTCCCGGACACCTGTCCTGCTTCATGCACATATGTGATACCTTCAATATCATGGGTGTATCTAAGGATGCAATCTACTTGCGTCTCTTCCTATTTCGCTCTCTGGGCGTACATCCACTTGGCTTGACACCATCCCTAACAATTCCATCACCACTTGGGAGGATCTTCAAGCCAAGTTTCTTGAAAAGTACTATCCGCCTTCCAGGGTCTCTCGCCTTAGGGATCAAATCCATTCCTTCCGGATGGATCCTGACGAGCCTTATAACATGGTCTGGGAGCGGTTCAACGAGGTGTTGAGCCGATGTCCCCAGCATGGTCTGTCTGACTGGGCGATTGTGGAGAAGTTCTATAATGGCCTCACCTTTGAGAAGCAGCAAATGTTCAACACAACTGCGGGAGGCCATATCATGGATAAATTGGAGCTTGCTGAATGCGAGGAGATGTTTGAGAGCTTCGCTCTTGCGGAACAGCAGTGGCCATCTACTAGGACTTCCATTCCTAGTGCTAGAGCACCCGCCTCTTCTCCTAGAGGTGTGCATCAGGTCACTCCTGACACTAGCGTGGCTGCTGCACTCGCAGCGATGGCGAATGAGATCAAAGAGCTAAAGCTTAGTGCTAAAAGCTGTGAGGTGTGTAGAGGAGGCCAAGACACCAGGGGCTGCCCCGTTAGTCAGCAGGAGCAGGTGAACTTTGCGGGCAACCAGAACTAAGGATTCAACAACTATAACAATTCTTATGGTTCGGACCGAAGATCTGGAGGCAACCCACCGGGGTTTAATACACGCCCTATTGTGTAAAGTGGAGGTGAAGTTGGAGCGAGTTCTGGGAGCAGTGCTAGGGATAAGAAGATTGAAGAGATGCTAGAGAACCAGACTCAGATGCTCGCTCATTTTGTGCAGAGAGACAAGGAGACCCAACAGAGGTTGGTTGCCCATGATACCCTGCTGAGAAATCAGAATTCTGCATTTCAGGATCTACAGCGCACGGTTGGAGACATCGCTAAGAACCTTAAAGATAAGCAAGGAGAATCATCTGCGGCCTATAAGAGTTCTAATGCTTCAGTGATGGCCATGTCGACTAGGTGTCGGAGAGTGGAAGAAGAGAGAGTAGATCCACCGGTAGAAGAGGAGGAGCCGGTGGATAAGGAGATAGTGGTTGACAAGCCTGCCGAGAAGGCAGAGGAGAAGAAGAGTGGGGGTGAGATTAAGACCCCCGAGATTGACTTGAGTCGTGTTTCATACCCAGTGGAGGTGAGATTAAGACCCCCGAGATTGACTTGAGTCGTGTTCCCTACCCAGCGCGCTTGCTGCCTCATAAGTATGCTAGGGAATACGGTACCTTCCTTAACATTTTCAAACAGCTCAAAGTCAATCTCCAGTTCATAGAGGTCCTCCAGCGTATGCCTAAGTATGGTAAGTTCCTCAAAGATCTTCTTTCCGACAAGAAGAAGCTAGAGGAAGTCTCTAAAGTCTCACTAAGTGAGCGATGTTCTGCAGTGGTTCAGAACAAACTACCAGTGAAACTGGTAGATCCGGGTCACTTCACGATCCCATGTCTGCTTGGTGGTTTGCCTTTGAACCACGTGTTGGCCGACCTAGGTGCTAGCATCAATATGATTCCATATTCCATATATAAGCAGCTAGACCTAGGTGAACCGAAGCCGACGCGCATGAGCATATCCTTGGCTGACCGTTAAGTCAAGTATCCATGAGGAATAGTGGAGAATCTCTTAGTGAAAGTCGAAAAATTCGTCTTCCCCATGGATTTTGTCATCCTGGATATGGATGTCGATGATAGAGTCCCACTCATCCTCGGACACCCGTTTCTACACACAGTCAAGGCATTGATCGATGTCTTTGACGGAAAGCTCACACTTCGTGTGGGGGATGAGTCTGTTACCTTTGATGCTGCAAAGTCCTTGAAAGAGGTTGGTGAGTAGAGCCACTTCGTGTGCATGATTGATGCCTTCATGGACAACCATAGGGACTTTGATCCAAGAGAGTTAGATGTAGGAGAACCCAGCCTTGAGTCTGGAGAGTTATTTGAGTGGGCGGTAGAGCTTAAAGATTTGCTAAATGAGACGGATGAATACGGCGATGAGGTGACCAGTGATCTGCAAGAGATGATGGCAGAGCTGGAGGAGATGATTGGCAAAACCCCAAGTGTGGGGATGGGAAAGAAGATAGAGGATCCTTATGATCCTGGGGAAGGTTTAGAGGGCACATCTTAAGAAATACACATACCCGAGTCTTTACCCATAATTGTTATGCATTCTGAGGGGAGAACTGCTGAGCAACCCCCTTGTTCTAGGATCCCAAAGTCTAGGCCATCTAGTAAGAGAACCCGAGAGCTGAGTGACGTCTGTGAGTTGATGATAGAGCAAACCCCAAGTGTGGGGATGTTTAGGGGTGACAGCTTGCTAGGGTACTTAATACAGGTTATCTTTGGACCTTGTAGATTTAAGTTGTGGTGGAAGGACCTACGTGATAGAGGTGCAGTAGTTGGTATTTGTTTGTTACTATGGAGAATCGGTATACCGCGTAGGATGAAGGCGGTGCTGCTTAGGATCAAGGAGAAGCCTCCAGATAGGCTTGTTTGAGTCTCAAGCAAGTGCCCGGGATGTATAGTTTGTACATTTCTTGGTTTAAGTCCGTGTCATTTTTGTGTTTTTCGGTTTGTGTGTTTTGTTTGTGTCATGTTTTGCGGGGATTCGCGCTTGATTTGGTGAGGAAAATCATCGGGAACAAAGTTCCAGGCATTTTTACTTTGGTTTTTATAGTTGGAACGTGTTTTTATGGAATTTGGGTGAAACAAGTTTGAGGTGCGAAAAATTTTCTAAGTATAAAAACCCTCAAAGCTTTCTGTCACCAGGGCTCTCTCGCGGTACGCGAGAGTTTGGAGTTCAGTCTTCGCGGTACGCGAAAGATAAAAGGCATGAGCCGGCTTAATTTGTGCCTCCTCGCGGTACGCGGGGGGAGTCCTGGTCCTTCCCTACTTCCTTTGTTTCCCATGGTTTCCCAATTCCATTCACTACCTCCACCATTATCATTCCACCACCATACCATTCACCATCACCCATCATCAAACCCATCATACCTCCATCAATCACATCCATCATCATCCATAATGTCATCCGCCTACCATCACCGTGGAAAACATAAGAACCATTCATTCTAAATGATTCACCTTACTAGTGGCATTCATGTCTACGTGTTTGCAACTCATCAAGTACTTATTCCTCTTCTATCTAGTGTCTGTTGAGTCAATGAGTCTTTTGTTTTTTACTTAGAGTATGTACTTGTGTCAGTTTGATGCGTTGGGTTTGTTTGAGATTTATTTTGCAGGTAATGATCGCTCCACCAGTACTCAATCTCCATTCGGGCGGAGTCGATCATAAATCTTATCAATTGTGTAAGAGCAGCCTGACAGAGTGTGTGCAACCGCGACCTAAATGTTATACGGTACACAAGAGGAAGAGCGAATCTGGACACCTATCTTGCATACATGACCAGCTAAGTTGATTCCTGTTTATTTTTGTCTTTTTAAATTTTAGTTGTTTCTTGCTTCACAATGAGGACAATGTGTCTTTCAAGTGTGGGGATGGGAGACTCCATTGAGTCTAGGTGTCTAGTTTATTTTCCTTTATATAAAAATTCAAAAATACAAAAAAAATTAAAAATTTAAAAAAGAAAATGTCCTTTGAAAGAATAAGTTTTGCATAAAAAAATAGAAAATGATAGTACAACTGGATCTGCTTGTTTGAGTTTAAATGAATTAAGTAATAGAAATCGTGTCTAATTAGTGATGTTTTGGGAGACCCAGCCAACTAGGAAAGCTTAAATATCCTATGAGTGTTGTTTAGAATTAATAATTGAATAAAATAATGAAATCTTGTGGATACTCATCTTAGGGTAATCGGTAATACTGAAACTTTCAACATAGGGTGATAGGTACTACGTTAAGGTAGAATCTACTTGTTTTTGAAATTCTTGGCACACCATTCTCGTTTTATGAGAATAAATCCGAGTTTTGGTGGCGCCCGCAATTCCATATACCATATTCATGAGCTTATTTGATTAGAATCCTAAGTTTTGCTTATGTGTTACTCTCCGGGATGGCCACTTGGAGAAAACACCCCTAAGTGATTCTTATGTGCTTTATTGAATATGACTTAGTCTATGTGTTACCTTACGGGATAGTGACTTGGTTGAAACGCCTCTAGACGAAAGTTCATTTTCTTGAATTAATGCTCATATGTCATCCATTCATTCATGATTTCATCTAATTTCTAAAAAAAATAAATCTTTGTTTAACGTGGTGGGAAACCTATATGGTTTAACCCGTGCCTAAACATGACCTTGAGACGGGATTAGCTAGAGATGTAACTTTTAAGTGTGAGTCACATAGGTTGATTGATAGCTATATAAAATGGATTTAGAACACAACATGGGGGATTGATAGTTGGTGGTTGGGTTTAATCGGACATAAATAATTATTTTTGATTTTTAACGCGTGAGTATATTTGTGCTGATATAATATTGAGTTGTTAAGCTAGATTTGAGCTATGATTCCATTTGCAGACTTTTTGGAGGACGAAAAAAGGTTAAGTGTAGGGATGTTTGATGTAGTGCAAAGCACACATCCTTTATCCTATTGTTTTCGTGTGTTTTAGATAATTTTATATATGTTTTGAGTCGTTTTTGTTTCCTATTGAGCCTTTGTTGTATTTACAGGAGCTCATGTGGAATACAAGTCAATATGTGAAGAAATCGAGCAAGAGAACAAGTCCTAAGAAAAAGAATTCAAAATTTGGGTATTTAATCCCTTCGCGGTACGCGAAGAAGGAGAAGCAAAGTCTCGTGGTACGCGAGAGAAACCGAAACCAGGCGTGACTAATTTGTCCCTCGCGGTAGGCGAGGGACTGACCAAGTTGTCTCGCGGAACGCGAGAGGCCGTAATTCCGTGAAAAAGCCCTAATCGACTTTTAAATAGAATTTGATTGCAATAATGAAGAGAGTTCAATCATTCACCGTCTAGAGAGCTACTTTGGGCGATTTTGAGAGTTTGGAGGGCGATTGGAGGCTAAAGGTTGAAGCTTTGATCCCGGGTTCGTTAGACTTACCGTTTTCGATTTCAAGTTTTTAGCTTTATCTTTGAATTGTTTGTATTGATGTACCACCCTTAATTTAAAACACCAGCTATAATAAACATTTACACACACAGAAGCATTTATCCCAATTTTTTTTACTGTTCGCGTGTCGCGAACTTCTAGGGCCCTCCCTTCGTGTGCCGCGAGGGAGTTCCAAAAACAAAATCCGTTCCTTAGTTCTTCGCGTGGCGTGAAAACACCCAGCAAATAGAGAGTTTGGATTTTTGCCCAGTTCCAACACTTAGCCAAATTTTCCATCTTTTACCATTTCAACATAGACAAAAATATCCAAAACACTTGGGTTTTTGACCAAATATTCATTCACCAAAATATACATCAAAACATCAATTCTTGTTTCAAATGTACATCCCTTTCGATGATTTCAATTTACATCCCAAGTTCAACCATTTACACATATGAGAATCCGCCAATGCGTTGGACTTGATTTGGACTACATCGGAGCTTTTCCTACAAAATCACATAAACATAACACCATTAGTAATGAAGATAAAAACATACATCAAGGTAAAATGTTAACATTTTCACCCATTCATCCATTTTGACCCGTTTCCACCCAATTACCCATTAGTCGACATAATCACTTGTATAACATCATACAAGTTTCATTCTTTTCATTTTATATTCAAGATTAACACAATTCCATTTCCATTATGACACATAGGCCATAACTTCCTCATCACATTTCCATTATGATTCTTAGATCATAACTTCATAACCACATATCCATTATGGAACTTAGACCATAACTCCATATCCACATATCCATTATAGTATTAATACTATAACTACATTCATTCATTATTCATGCACCTCTATACATATTCATACCACATAACACATTATGATACTTAACACATTTTTCATACAACATTGCATATCACAACATTTATCATCAATTACTAAGTAAGTGCAAAAGCACTTACCTTGTGGATTCGAAGGTCCCGATTCCACTTCACGTTTTGCAATTTGATTACCTAAACACATTCATCTAGTTTAGTAATCCATCATACATCAAAATCACATTATAATTGAGTTTTACAACCCAGTTTCCCATTTCCAACCCAAACTGACCCGTTTGAGTGATACTCATATCCAAACACCCTCTTTCACCCCAAACTCACCTACATGAGTTTCATTATCCTTACCTTAACACTAATATTTCATTCAATAATTATTATTAGGTTAATTTGGTGTTCATTCAAGTGTCTAACACCATATAAACTCTTAATCATCACTAATTCAAGATTCTATCATCATAATTCAAACACCCCCAAATTTCTCCATATGAACCCTAACTTCTCATAATCATAATCAAAGGGTTCTAGTGTAACATCTCTGATTTTTCTTTCATGTAATCGTTTGGTGCAATGAACAAAAAATTCAATTTTTACACAACTCTTGATGCAAACACTTAACCCTAAGATTCCAATTGATACATTTCAAGGGTTACATGAATATACATATATTGAAACCCGACGATTAATTATTAAAACTACAAAGCCTTCATAGTCAAAACAATTCACTTAGTCATACATGTAAACATATATATAAGAATATATAGATATATGTATATAAATGCATTTCTATTAGAAACTGGTCTTGAACCTTCTCCCCAAGGTCTTTGAACCCTAAACATGAACCCCCAATCTTTACAAATTTCACTTTTGGTCTAGATTTGACTCCCCATGACCAAAATTTGACCTCATTCGTCAAATTTGACCTTGGAAAGTCAAACCGACCCAATTTAATGAAATCCAACATAGGAGAATAGATAAACCTGTTATTATGGACTTTCCTACACACGAATTCAATAATCGACATCAATCCAATCCTGATAAATGGCCCAACTCGATCAAGAAAGCGGGGATTTCAAATTTTGAATAAGTTTGACTCCTCAGAGTCAAACTGGACACAAATCATTTCCAAAAATGATAAATAACGCGTTCAATCACGGGAATCAAGTGTAGACTGTTTCCTCATGTACCACACCTATTTTCGCGACCCAATTCATTCAATTACAACTTTAATAACGCGTAATCGAGACTAAAACCGACACCCGTAATCCTCTCAATCGAATCGGACATTAATGATGAAATTAATCAAATTAAATCACCATAGGCCTTCGCATGACTCTATAAAAACTCACCAAAACCTCATTTGAGTCTCATTCCATCTCTGTTTGCCGATTGAGCACCAACAACTCCGCCACTAAACGTCTAGTCATCGGCCTTCTGTACTAAACCGATTCAGGTATGGTTTGAATCATTCGAATCGTTTTCGTGTTAAGATCGAAAGCCCTCTGTCAATTTCATATGACAGAGGGCATCAAACCCAAATGTGTTTGAAATCGAGAGCTGTTCATACGGGTTCTAAATGGAGATTTTTCTAATTCGAAGGGCTTAGTGTATTTAATCATTTAAACACTATAATCTTACATCGAACCATCTGGTCCGACCGGTTAAGACATTGCACCATCGGACCAGAGGGCGTGGGTTCGAAACCCACATAATCAGTCCTTTTTGTGCATGACTCAAAGCCAGACCCGACCCCTTGTACTGAATTGGTTATATACAAATCAAACCGGTTCCATAACACGGGTTAGTCCCCTGGTCTAGTGGTTGAGACGGCTGCCTCACACAGAAACCACCCGGGTTCGAACCGGGTGGTTTGTTTTCTTTTTAAAATCAATATTTAACAACCTAAACTTGTTATAAAAATTATTTTTATAAACTATACCTTATTAAAAACATAACACAATAAGAGTTTGCAATTTTTGACCTAAAATTTTTATTTTTACAAATTAGATTCTTTAAAACCTCATTTTAATTATTTAAAAAATATATATATATTTTAAATAATTAAATTTCCTAGTTTATAAATATTTTGACAAGAAATTTTTATATAAAGAAAAAAAATACACATTTTTTTCCAATCAATTGTCTTTCTTATATATATATACAGACACACACATATATGAACTTCATTTTTATTTATTTATTTTATACTTTAACAATAAATAAATAAATAAATTTAAAAGATTATACAATAATAAATTCACCTAGGGTTTTCTTTTGACTTGTATTAACATATTTTAACACTTTGTCGTAAATAAACAAATAAATAAATAGATTTTTTTCAATTACAATACTTTTTATCAAAAAAAAATTATTTTTAAATAAATAAAAAGAATTTTATTTATTTAATTATAAACCCTAAAATAATAGTGTCATATTACACTTTGAACTTCCAAGGTTTACACCAAACTTTCGATAACTTATTCTTTCATATAAAATAACACAAACTTTATATAAGTTCTCACATAACAAAACCCGATGAACATTAGACCTATCCTTAGACTTGTGCACGTTATTAATCTAAGATCATGCTTTTTCACACTAGGTTAACTTGTGATTTGAAAATCACTTGTGCTACATACTTGCTCGTGTTACCCACACAATATATCCAAGTGAGTTTACATAGCCCCCCTTTTTTCATTTTGTACTTTTGGGGTGAAACATGATTTACTTTTTGAAACTTTTTGCATAGACTTAAATACATTTCAATAATATGATATTATATGTTATGTGCTTTATGTTTGAATGCTATGAGTTAAGACTACATATACATGACATTAGTATAATCATTAACTCCGTACAAGCCAACAGTTAACATTGATAGATCTATTGTGTCTGACAAACCCACCCGGTTAGGGTGTCTGTTACCGACTTTACATAAAGGTAACCTGCGTGTTATGCGCACTCAGTTTAACTATAGATTCTCCATAATTGCCTTATACACGTATATCGTATGAATTGTATAAAACACTTTAAGTTTGGTTGTGTGTTAAAACCTATGTATGCTCACCAACTTTTTAGTTGACCTTGTTTTCATCATGTTTCAGGTACTAATGCTTGAGAATAAGTACAAGTTGATTCACTTAGGACCGAGGACCTAGAATCTAATTTAAAGAAACTATTTATGTATTTCTATTTTCCTTGTATTGTTGGATTCATGATTATTTATGATATGAAGTTGGTTGTTTGAATATTTAAACTTTAGTAAACCTTGAGCTTTTGAACAGTCTACATATTCGCCCCGACGTATTCCGCCGTCGGTTGGGGTGTGACAGATTGGTATCAGTGCCTTGGTTATAGGGAATTAGGTTATTAGATACCTTTGACCTAGACTATAACCTTAGGACACCCGTTATGGCCATGTTCTATGATTATATGATATGCTACATGCTATGTGTTACTTGCTTATTATATTAATATTTATTTCATTTCGATACCTTATTTGTTAAAATTCATGACTTATTAGACTATACTTAAATAATAAATTAAATAAACAATACCCCTACCCATACCCTAAGCCTTATAACCTTCTTACCTACTTCTCTGTCATCATCATCATAGCATGTGGAAACTTCATGGATTTAAATCTATAGAATTTCTTTACTTCCTCGTTAAGGTTTTAAACTTTGTTAATTATTAGAGGACATAAGCAATCTGGAAGGGTGACACCTGTATTCTGGGTTTTCTATCTAGGAAAACATTTCGTATAAATCCCAATCAACCGAGGGACCCGTATGCTTTCCTGGGAATTCCCGGGATGAGTGTTTACTTATAGGCTAAAGCATGTCTCCTTGAAAATTATATGAGTTTAATTGATCTTAATGTGTCATAGTACTCAAGTGATTATGTCACTATTTGAGTACAATCCAAAATATGATTTAGTACTTCATCTATTATTTTGTTCCCTTTAAATTCAATCAACTTTCATAAGTTCTTACATCTTTTCTTGTCTTGTGCAAATCTGTAGAATGCCTCCCCGTCTTGCTACCGTGACCAACAACAACACCGACATTGCTGCTATCCTTGCACAACTTGTAACTCAACCCACCCAAGCTAATGGAGCCATTAGTGGTACACATGGAACTAATGGTGGTGGTGGTGCTAACCCACCGTAATGTACTTTCAAGCACTTTAACTCGTGCAACCCCACTAAGTTTTATGGCACTGAAGGAGCCACGGGTCTTTTGCAATGGTTCGAGAGCATTGAAAGCACTCTTCTCAACAACGATTATCCCGACAACCTCCGGGTCCGCTATGCCACCAGCGTCTTCCAAAAACGAGCGCTCACTTGGTAGAATGGTGAAAAGAGGAATAGGGGCATAGATGTGGCAATGGCCTTGCCATGGGATGAGGTCAAACGACTCATGACCGAGGAGTTCTGTCCTCGCAATGAAATGAAAAAGTTAGAGGCCGAATTTTGGGATCTTGCCCAAGATAGTGGTGAAAGTTTAGCCTACACCACCTGTTTCCATGAGCTAAGTCTTCTAGTACCTCATATGGTCACACCTTTGGCTCGGGGTATTGAAAAATACATGGGTGGTCTGCCTATGAAGAATCAAGACACTGTTTTAGGGAGAAACTCCGCTACCCTTGAAGATGCCATCCGCCTATCCGCCACATTAACCGATAACCATGTAAAGGCGGGTACGTTAACAAGGAAGGGTGCCAAGAAAGTCCTAGACACGGCAACACCTTCTGAGCCCTCCAAACGGATCAAACTCGAACCTTTGTCCAACAACAAGAAACGAAAGACTAGGAACTTTGCTGTTGTTACCCCAGCTGCCACAGTCAATCAGGTTGCTCCTATGACTCAGAATTCAGCCAAGAAACATTATGTGGGCAGCAGCCCTTTGTGTAACATGTACAAATACCATCACTTCCCAAATCTACCGTGTCGGATATGTGCCAGCTGTGGAAGATATGGGCATTTAGCCAACACCTGTAGAGTCAAACCACCCGGCAATACAGCCAACCAGGGAAACAAAGGGGTTCCAACTATCACTAATGGGAATGCTTGCTTTGAATGTGGTAACCCAAACCACTTCCGAAACCGATGCCCAAAACTTACCAACTCTAATCAAGGTGGAGCTAGAGGGCATGCATTCAACATAAATGCTAATGAATCCCAGACCAACAATGATGTGGTCAACGGTACGTTCCTCGTTAATAACCAATATGCTTCCATACTATTTGATACCGGTTCCGATAAGAGTTTTGTTTCACTTAATTTTGAACCTTTGCTTGCTAAAACCCGAACTAAGTTAGAGAAAATGTTTACCGTTGAAGTAGCGGATGGAAAACCCATCATCGTTGACTCCATTATCCGCGATTGTTTCATCGAACTTAATGAATATTCCTTTCCCGTCAACCTCATACCTATGCAACTGGGAAGCTTTGATATCATCATAGGCATGGATTGGCTATCTAGTCATCATGCTGAGGTCTTTTGTTTCGAGAAGTGCATCCGAATTCCTCTCCCCTCGGGTAATACATTAAAAGTCTTTGGTGAGAAACCATGTAGTGGGCTTAAGCTCATGTCATGCACTACGGCCCGAAAGTACTTACGGAAGAAGTATGTGGCCTTTTTAGCCCATATCGTTCAAAAGAAGGACCAAGAGAAGAGTATTCAAGACATCCCCATCATTTGTGACTTTCCCGAAGTATTTCCTGAAGATCTATTCGGTCTTCCACCCGTTCGTCAAGTAGAATTTCATATCGACCTTGTACCCGGAGCTAATCCTGTGGCTAAAGCTCCATACCGTCTAGCACCTTCTGAAATGCAAGAACTTGCAAGTCAGCTCCAAGAACTTTCCGATAAAGGTTTCATTCGTCCCAGTCATTCACTATGGGGTGCTCCCGTCCTATTCATGAAGAAGAAAGATGGCTCATTCCGGATGTGTATTGACTACCGCGAACTCAACAAGCTTACCATCAAGAACCGTTATCCTTTGCCTAGGATTGATGATCTCTTTGATCAACTCCAAGGTTCCATCTACTTCTCGAAGATTGATCTCCGATCCGGATATCACCAACTTCGTGTGCAAGAGGAGGATATTCCAAAGACTGCCTTTCGTACAAGATACGGTCACTACGAATTTATGGTTATGCCTTTTGGGCTAACCAATGCACCTGCGGTTTTCATGGATCTTATGAATCTCATATACAAACCATACCTAGATAAATTCGTGATCGTTTTCATTGACGACATCTTGATCTACTCCAGACTAAATCAGATCATGAACAACACCTTAAGTTGGTTTTAGACCTTTTAAGAAAAGAACAACTATATCCTAAGTTCTCCAAGTGTGAATTTTGGCTAAAGGAAGTTCAATTTTTGGGTCATATTGTCAACGAAAAGGGAATTCATGTTGATCCCACAAAGATCGAAGCCATTAAGAATTGGAGTACCCCTAAGACCCCTACCGAAGTTCGTTCATTTCTTGGTCTTGCCGGTTATTACCGTCGTTTCATCTCAAACTTTTCCAAGATTTTTGTCCCTCTCACGGCCTTGACCCATAAAGGTAAACACTATGAGTGGGGACCAGAGCAAGAGGAAGCCTTCCAACTCCTCAAGCAAAAATTGTGCAATGCTCCTATTCTCACTCTTCCTGATGGCAACGATGATCTGGTCGTCTACTGTGATGCATCAAACCAAGGTCTCGGTTGTGTTCTCATGCAACGGAGCAAGGTGATCGCTTATGCATCAAGACAACTCAAAATTCACGAAAAGAATTATACGAGGCACTATCTTGAATTGGGTGCGGTCGTCTTCGCATTGAAGATTTGGAGGCATTATCTCTATGGCACGAAATGTGTGGTGTTCACTGACCACAAAGTCTCCAACACATCTTCAATCAAAAGGAACTCAACATGAGGCAACGACGTTGGGTCGAACTCCTTAACGACTACGACTGCGAGATTCGTTACCATCCCGGTAAAGCGAATGTTGTGGCCAATGCCTTGAGTCGTAAGGACCACGTTATGCTTCATTATGTTAGGATTCAAACCGATATTCAAAATCGCATCTTAGAAGCTCAACACGTCTCGGTCACCGAGGGTAATCTGTATAATGAAATGTCATGAGGTGTTGAACTCCTATTAGAAACCAAACCTAATGGCCTTCTCTATTACTTGAATCGTATCTGGGTCCCCGATCGTGATGAACTTCGCACAGTCCTTATGAATTAGGCACACAAAACTCGTTACTCCATCCATCCCGGGGCGGATAAAATGTACAAGGGTCTTCACCAACAATACTGCTGGCCCGGAATGAAGAAAGACATTGCACTTTATGTTGCAAAATGTCTAACTTGTTCCAAAGTGAAAGCTGAACATCAACGTCCTTCTGGTTTGCTTGAGCAACCGGAAATCCCTGTATGGAAATGGGAGAACCTAGCCATGGATTTCATTACCAAACTCCCTCGTACTTCTAGCGGTTATGATAGCATTTGGGTGATCATTGACCGTCTCACCAAATCTGCTCACTTTCTACCCATCCGAGAAGACTATCGGGTAGAGAAATTAGCCCGAATCTACATTGACGAAATTATGAGTCGTCACGGGGTCCCACTTAACATAATCTCTGATAGGGATGCTCGTTTCACCTCCCGCTTTTGGCAACCTCTCCAAACTGATCTTGGTACACGCTTGGATTTAAGCACGGCTTACCATCCCCAAACTGATGGTCAGACCGAGCGAACAATCCAGACACTCGAGGACATGCTTAGAGCTTGTGTAAATGATTTTGGTGGAAATTGGGATTCACATCTATCCCTCATTGAGTTCTCTTACAACAATAGCTACCACACAAGCATCAACATGGCTCCATTTGAAGCTCTCTACGGTCGGAAGTGTCGCTCTCCTATCTGTTGGAACGAGATTGGTGAAGCACAAATCACCGGTCCCGAATTAATCCAAGAAATGTCCGACAAGATCCTTCAGATCCGCAACAACATTCAAGTAGCAAGGAGTCTGCAAAAGAGCTATGTCGACAAGAGACGTAAACCCTTGGAATTCCAAGTCGGTGATCTTGTACTTCTAAAGGTATCTCCTTGGAAGGGGGTGATCCGCTTCGGGATAAAGGGTAAACTAGCACCTCGCTACGCGGGTCCATTCAAGATCCTCAAAAGGATCGGGAAAGTGGCTTACAAACTCGAATTACCTCCATCACTCGCTAATGTACATCCTACTTTTCACGTGTCCAACCTAAAGAAATGTCTTGCTCATGAGAACCTCCATATACCTCTTGACGACGTGCATATTGACGAAACGATGCACTTCGTTGAGAGAGCGGTGGAGATCATGGACCGTGAGATCAAGCAACTCAAGTAAAGCTGTATTCCTATTGTCAAAGTTCGTTGGGATTCTAAGCGCGGTCCTGAGTTCACTTGGGAACGTGAGGATCAAATGAAGCTTAAGTATCCACACCTCTTTTCGGATTCAGCAGACTCAACTAGTTGAATTCCGGGACTAAATTCCCTCAACATGGGGATACTGTAACATCTCTGATTTTTTTTTCATGTAATCGTTTGGTGCAATGAACAAAAAATTCAATTTTAACACAACTCTTGATGCAAACACTTAACCCTAACATTCCAATTGATACATTTCAAGGGTTACATGAATATACATATATTGAAACCCGACGATTAATTATCAAAACCACAAAGCCTTCATAGTCAAAACAATTCACTTAGTCATACATGTAAACATATATATAAGAATATATAGATATATGTATATAAATGCATTTCTATTAGCAAATTGGTCTTGAACCTTCTCCCCAAGGTCTTTAAACCCTAAACATGAACCCCCAATCTTTACAAATTTCACTTTTGGTCTAGATTTGACTCCCCATGACCAAAATTTGACCTCATTCGTCAAATTTGACCTTGGAAAGTCAAACCGACCCAATTTAATGAAATCCAACATAGGAGAATCGATAAACCCGTTATTATGGACTTTCCTACACACGAATTCAATAATCGACATCAATCCAATCCTGATAAATGGCCCAACTCGATCAAGAAAGCGAGGATTTCAAATTTTGAATAAGTTTGACTCCTCAGAGTCAAACCGGACACAAATCATTTCCAAAAATGAGAAATTAAACGCGTTCAATCACGGGAATCAAGTGTAGACTGTTTCCTCAAGTACCACACCTGTTATCGCGACCCAATTCATTCAATTACAACTTTAATAACGCGTAATCGAGACTAAAACCGACACCCGTAATCCTCTCAATCGAATCGGACATTAATGATGAAATTAATCAAATTAAATCGCCATAGGCCTTCGCACGACTCTATACAAACTCGCCAAAACCTCATTTGAGTCTCATTCCATCTCTGTTTGCCGATTGAGCACCAACAACTCCGCCACTGAACGTCTAGTCGCCGGCCCTCTGTACTCAACCGATTCAGGTATGGTTTGAATCATTCGAATCGTTTTCGTGTTAAGATCGAAAGCCCTCTGTCAATTTCATATGACAGAGGGCATCAAAACCAAATGTGTTTGAAATCGAGAGCTGTTCATACGGGTTCTAAATGGAGATTTTTCTAATTCGAAGGGCTTAGTGTATTTAATCATTTAAACACTATAATCTAACAGCGAACCATCTGGTCCGACCGGTTAAGACATTGCACCGTCGGACCAGAGGGCGTGGGTTCGAAACCCACATAACCGGTCCTTTTTGTGCGTGACTCAAAGCCAGACCCGGCCTCTTGTACTGAATTGGTTATATACAAATCAAACCGGTTCCATAACACGGGTTAGTCCCCTGGTCCAGTGGTTGTGACGGCTGCCTCACACAGAAACCACCCGGGTTCGAACCGGGTGGTCTGTTTTCTTTTTAAAATCAATTTTTAACAACCTAAACTTGTTATAAAAATTATTTTTATAAACTATACCTTATTAAAAACATAACACAATAAGAGTTTGCAATTTTTGACCTAAAATACCTATTTTTATAAATTAGATTGTTTAAAACCTCATTTTAATTATTTAAAAAAATATATATATTTTAAATAATTAAATTTCCTAGTTTATAAATATTTTGACAAGAAATTTTTATATAAAGAAAAAATACACATTTTTTCCAATCAATTGTCTTTCTTTTATATATATATATATATATATATATATATATACACACACACATATATGAACTTCATTTTTATTTATTTATTTTATACTTTAACAATAAATAAATAAATTTAAAACATTATACAATAATAAATTCACCTAGGGTTCTCTTTTAACTTGTATTAACATATTTTGACACTTTGTTGTAAATAAACAAATAAATAAATAGATTTTTTTTCAATTACATTACTTTTTAACAAAAAACATATTATTTTTAAATAAATAAAAAGAATTTTATTTATTTAATTATAAACCCTAAAATAATAGTGTCATATTACACTTTGAACTTCCAAGGTTTACACCAAACTTTCGATAACTTATTCTTTCACATAAAATAACACAAACTTTATATAAGTTCTCACATAACAAAACCCGATGAACATTAGACATATCCTTAGACTTGTGCACGTTATTAATCTAAGACATGCCTTTTCACACTAGGTTAACTTGTGATTAGAAAATCACTTGTGCTACATACTTGCTCGTGTTACCCACACAATATATCCAAGTGAGTTTACATAGCCCCCATTTTTTCATTTTATACTTTTGGGGTGAAACATGATTTACTTTTTGAAACTTTTTGCATAGACTTAAATACATTTCAATAATATGATATTATGTGTTATGTGCTTTATGTTTGAATGCTATGAGTTAAGACTACATATACATGACATTAGTATAATCATTAACTCCGTACAAGCCAACAGGTAACATTGATAGATCTATTGTGTCTGACAAACCCACCCGGTTAGGGTGTCTGTTACCAACTTTACATAAGGGTAACCTGCGTGTTATGCGCACTCAGTTTAACTATAGATTCTCCATAATTGCCGTATACACGTATATCGTATGAATTGTATAAAACACTTTAAGTTTGGTTGTGTGTTAAAACCAATGTATGCTCACCAACTTTTTAGTTGACCTTGTTTTCATCATATTTCAAGTACTAATGCTTGAGAATAAGTACAAGTTGCTTCACTTAGGACCGAGGACCTAGAATCTAATTTAAAGAAACTATTTATGTATTTCTATTTTCCTTGTATTGTTGGATTCATGATTATTTATGATATGAAGTTGGTTGTTTAAATATTTAAACTTTAGTAAACCTTGAGCTTTTGAACAGTCTACATATCCGCCCCGACGTATTCCGCCGTCGGTTGGGGTGTGACATCTAGGATGTTAATCACCATTCTTTACCTTTAGTTTAGCTAGATTTTCAACAATCTAACACCAATTAACCACATGCATACAAAATTTCCGGATTTCAACAAAACCCATCTATGAACTCATAAATGGTGAAATCAAATGGAAAACTATTACTTACTTGATGTTAGGAAGGTTATTTGTGAGCCAAAACCTTCACAAAACAAGCCTCAATTGCACGATTTAGGGTTCAATCTCTTTTTCTCCTTTTTCTCCTTTGCTTAAGAACGATCCAATACCCAAAATGAGATTAATTTTGACTTTCACTAGTCAATATGGCAGATTATGTCATTTTACACTTATATCCCCTCAACTTCCATTTTACCCATTTCATTCCATAATTAGTTAAAAACTAATATAACCTCGTTACTAAATTAAAACCCACTTGTTTCAACTTATTTATAAAATATTATTTTCACCATAATATTTATTAGAATATTTAATTATTTATAACGAAACTCGGATTTTGGTTCGTTACAAATCACCTCCCCTTATTTGGGTTTCGTCCCCGAAACCCGTCTTCACATAAAAAGGCTCGGATAATATTTGAGCATTTCCTCCTCGGTTTCCCAAGTCATTTCCGCTCCCTTCTTATGTTTCCAGCTCACCAAAACTTGGCTAATCTCTTTATTGCATAAATGCTTCACCTTTCTATCCAAGATTGCCACCGTTTCTTCAACATAGTTCAACTTTTCATCCAGTTCAATACCATCCAATGGGACAAAAGTAGATTCATCTGCCAAACATTTTCGCAAATAAGACACATGAAACGTGCTATGAGGTCTACTTAGTCCCTCTAGTAGCTCCAAACGATAAGTTACCGCACCCACCCTTTCTATCACCTTAAACGGTCCAATGAAACGTGGACTTAACTTCCCCAATTTTCTAAACCGTATCACTCCTTTTCTAGGAGAGACTTTCAAAAGCACAAAATCCCCCACTTGAAACTCAATAGCCCGCTTTCTATTATCCGCATAGGACTTTTGGCGATCTTGAGCCGCCTTCAAGCGAGCCTTTATTTGGTCAATACTATTATTAGTTTCCTTGACCACCTCGTTACTACCAAGTTCCCGTTGACCGGTTTCACCCTAACACACGGGTGTTCGACATTTCCTCCCATGCAATGCCTCAAAAGGCGGCATACCAATACTAGAATGGTAGCTATTGTTATGATAAAATTCCGCCAACGGTAAATGGTCGTCCCAACTATCCCCAAAATCCAATGCACACGCTCACAACATATCATCGAGCGTTTGAATCGTCCGCTTGCTTTGACCATCCGTTTGTGGATGATAAGCGATGCTAAGATTCAATCTAGTCCCCATATCCTCATGGAATTTCTTCCAAAACGAGAAATAAATCTCGTATCATGATCCGATATAATCGTCACCGGTACACCATGACGTGACACAATTTCCTTCACATACATTTTCGCCAATGTATCTGATGAATACGTTTTTTTTTATAGGAAAGAAATGTGCACTCTTTGTCAACCGATCCACTACTACCCATATCGCATCATAACCCTTTCGAGTCTTTGGTAGTTTAGTGATCAAATCCATGGTTATATTCTCCCATTTCCAAAGCGGTATTTCAATCGGTTGAAGCTTTCCATACGACTTCTGGTGCTCCGCTTTTACACTTAAGCATGTGAGACACCTCTCCAAATACTTAACACTATCACGCCTCATACCCGGCCACCAAAAATGACACCTCAAATCACAAAACATCTTTGTGGCCCTCAGATGGATAGAATACTTGGATTTATGCGCCTCGTCTAAAATAGTTGTCAAAACACTCGACAACCTAGGAATCCAAATTCTATCAAAGCATGTCTTTAAACTCGTGATATTTTCCCCAAGCTTATCAACATAAGCAACCATCCGTTCCTTCTTCAAATCACCACCAAGTGCTAACACTTGACCCTCCCGGATTTCATCAATAAGAGATGATGAAATTGTCTTCTTAAATGACTTCACCTTGATAGGTGTATGGCTCGTCTTCCGACTAAGAGCATCCGCCACCACATTCGCTTTACCCGGATGATAAAGTATCTCACAATCATAGTCCTTGACCAATTCAAGCCACCACCTTTGCCTCATATTGAGGTCCTTTTGCTCAGAGAAATATTTGAGGCTTTTGTGATCCATGAAGATCGTACACATAGCCCCATACAAATAATGCCTCCAAATCTTGAGCGCAAAAACCACGGCCGCAAGTTCTAAATCATGGGTAGGGTAATTCACCTCGTGAATCTCCAATTGCCTAGACACATAGGCAATTACTTTCCCCCTTTGCATCAAAACACAACCCAACCCCGAATGCGAGGCATTCGAATACACCACAAAATCTTCAGTCCTGTCCGGCAATGATAAAACAGGCGCCTTAGTCAACTTTTCTTTCAAGAGTTTAAAGGCATATTTTTGCTCGGAACCCCATATAAACTTAGTCTCTTTACGCGTCAACTTCGTCATCGGCAAAGCAATTCGAGAGAAGTTTTCAATAAACCGTCGATAATAACCCGCCAACCACAAGAAACTTCTAATTTTCGAAGGCGTTTTTGGCGATGACCAATCTTTTACCGCCACTATTTTGTATGGGTCGACTGTAATCCCTTTATCATTAATCACATGACCCAAGAATTGGATCTCGCGCAACCAAAATGCGCACTTAGAATATTTTGCATAAAGCTTTTCCCTTTGAAGAACTTCAAGAATCTCACGCAAATAACAAGCATGATTACCCTCGCTCCTTGAATAAATGATAAGATCGTCAATAAACACAATGGCCGAACGGTCGAGGAACGGTCTACACACCCGGTTCATAAGATCCATGAAAACCGCGGGCGCGTTGGTTAAACCGAAAGGCATAACCGTAAACTCATAGTGACCGTATCGAGTGCGGAAAGTCGTCTTAGGAATGTTGTCTTCTTTCTCTTTCAACTGATGATACCCGGACTTCAAATCAATTTTAGAGAACCTTGACGCCCCTTACAATGGGTCAAAGAGGTCATCAATCCGAGGTAACGGGTACCGATTCTTCACCGTCAACTTGTTCAATTCCCGATAATCCATACACATCCTCATGCTTCCATCCTTCTTTTTAACGAAGAGAACGGTTGCACCCCAAGGCGAGACGCTTGGGCGTATAAAACCTTTATCAAGTAGTTCCTGTAATTGCTCCATTAGCTCTTTTATTTCCGGCGGCGCCAACCTATAAGGTGTTTTGGCTATCGACTTAGCACCCAGTATCAAATCGATCCCAAACTCTGCTTCCCTATCTGGTGGAACCCCCAGTAACTCATCCGGAAACACATCCTCAAACTGATTCACAACCGGAACATCGCGAATATCTATCACTTTCTCGATCACATCCTCAACACAAGCCATGTATGCCTTACACCCACGCGCCATGTACTTTGTTGCCTTCACATAGGAACACAATCTTACCTTACCTTTCTTTTCACCTTCTATGTAAATGGACTCACCCGACGGGGAATCGAGTTGTATCTCCTTAGGTCCACATAGAACATTCGCTTTGTTCTTCGATAACCAATCCATCCCCACTATTACATCGAAGTCCCCCATGGTCATAGGAATTAGGTCTATAAAGAACGTTTCACCCCCCGCCCTTAACTTGCAGTTTTTATAAACATCGAAAACTAGAAAGCTCTTATCATTAACTGCCTCAATTTCTAAAGGTTCATCTAACTTGCTACTTAGAAATGAAGAATACTTAACAAATTTCAAGGAAACAAAAGAACGACTAGCCCCCGTATCAAATAGAACTAGTGCAGGTAATGAGTTAATCTTGAATTTACCTGACACCGCTTCCGGGTTAGTCTCTGCCTCTTCCGCCGAGATGTGGAAAGCTCTACCCTTTGGCTTTGGTATTTCAACCTTCCTTTCAGTTCCACCTTGCTTCAGCTCGGGACAATCTGCCCTATTGTGCCCGGGCTTGTAACAGTTATAGCACAAATGAATTTCGATTGTACATTGACTAGCCATGTGCCCCGGCTTTCCACATTTATAACAATTCAAAGTCCCCTTCCTACATTCCCCGAAATGTTCTTTCCCACAAACTTTGCACCCTCGAGGAGAGAACTTGCTAAAAGGCTTCTTACTAGGGCTCCCGCCCTTTATCTTATTCACCACTTGTTCCACAATATCCCTTTTACTCTTTTCCCCTCTAGCTTCTTGCCTCCTCAACTCCACTTCCATTTCCCGACACCTGTTTATCAAATCTACAAGTGTGGTAAAAGAGGATGGAGATATGCTATCTATGAACTCCACCGTCAGCATAGCATAAAACCTGTAAATCTTCGCCTTCTCGGTCGACTCAACGTCCGGACAGAACTTGGTGCGATCAAAGAAAGCCCCAGCCAATTCATCTATTGACTCATTCTTTTGCCTCGTGAGGAGGAACTCCTCAGTCATACTGTCAACTGCGGCTTGTGGGCAATGGCATTTCAGAAAAGCCGTCTTAAACTCCTCCCAAGTCATGGAGGTCACACCCAATTCACCCCTCTCCTTTCAAAGATTCAACAACCACTCCTTTGCCCTTCCCGTCAGTAGAGGCACACTAAACATAACCCTATCCTCGGGCTTACACTTAGTCTTCTCAAAGTTAGATTCCATATTCACCACCCACCTGTGGCTAAGGATCGGGTCCACTTGCCCGTTATACTCCTTGGGCTTAATTACCATAAAGTCTTTAAGAGTACAACCTTGTGGTTCCTTTTGCTTTTCTTTCATAACCTCCTCAAGAGTGAGCTTAACAGCCCCACTCATTTCTTCCATAAGCAAAGATGTGGCTTGATCAAAGGCCTTGACCACTTCTTCCTTAATCATTTCTTGGATTCTTGAATCCAACGGTTCATTGCTCGTTTCTTTTTTCATCTCTTAACTGAGAATTAGAACAAAAACACCTTAACATCCTTACACTTTCAATACCTTAGGTATCCATCTCACTTACACTCTTATAGGTATTAAGTATATATATATATATATATATATATATATATATATATCTTCCTATATACATACATACATATATAATCACCTTCATCTAATCCTTGCAAATGTTCATTGTCATATGGTTATCATAAAGACCCTTGCACATCTCGTCTTATTAATCATTTTGGCAAGACATGTTTAATAATACGTTATGCCCAATTGTAATTATCATATTCATATAACAAATCATAAAACAAGTTTCGGCACACATAACACCTTGTCATTCATTCATACATATACATATATACCACATATATATATATATCCACTTTATCAAATCATTACTAACCTTTCATTTCCGTAAGCTCCGAGTCTTAGTCAAGTCCTTAATGAATTCTCGTTTCATTTCCCCCATATCAAGAGCATCCGGTTTGAGTTTGGTACCACCCGCACCAAATCCCTCAAACCATTGCTCTGATACCAAATTGTAACACCCTTAATTTAAAACACCAGCTATAATAAACATTTACACACGCGTAATCTTTTATCCCAAGAATTTTTATTTTTTTTACTGTTCGCGTGTAGCGAACTTCTAGGGCCCTCCCTACGCGTGCCGCGAGGGAGTCCCAAAAAGAAAATCTGTTCCTTGGTTCTTCGCGTGACGCGAAAACACCCAGCAAATAGAGAGTTTGGATTTTTGCCCAGTTCCAACACTTAGCCAAATTTTCCATCTTTTACCATTGCAACATAACCAAAAATATCCCAAACATTTGGGTTTTTGACCAAATATTCATTCACCAAAATATACACCAAAACATCAATTCTTGTTTCAAATTTACATCCCTTTTGAGGATTTCAATTTACATCCCAAGTTCAACCATTTACACATACGAGAATCCGCCAACGCCTTGGACTTGACTTGGACTACATCGGAGCTTTTCCTACAAAATCACATAAACGTAACACCATTAGTAATGAAGATAAAAACATACATCAAGGTAAAATGTTACCACATTCACCCATTCATCAATTTTGACCCGTTTCCACCCAATTACCCATTAGTCGACATAATCACTTGTATAACACCATACAAGTTTCATTCTTTTCATTTTATATTCAAGATTAACACAACTCCATTTCCATTATGGCACATAGGCCATAACTTCCTCATCACATTTCCATTATGATTCTTAGATCATAACTTCATAACCACATATCTATTATGGTACTTAGACCATAACTCCATATCCACATATCCATTATAGTATTAATACTATAACTACATTAATTCATTATTCATACACCTCTATACATATTCATACCACATAACACATTATGATACTTAACACATTTTGCATACAACATTGCATATCACAACATTTATCATCAATTACTAAGTAAGTGCAAAAGCACTTACCTTGTGGATTCGAAGGTCCTGATTCCACTTCACGTTTTGCAATTTGATTACCTAAACACATTCATCTAGTTTAGTAATCCATCATACATCAAAATCACATTATAATTGGGTTTTACAACCCAATTTCCCATTTCCAACCCAAACTGACCCATTTGAGTTATACTCATATCCAAACACTCTCTTTCACCCCAAACTCTCCTACTTGAGTTTCTTTATCCTTACCTTAACACTATTATTTCATTCAATAATTATTATTAGGTTAATTTGGTGTTCATTCAAGTGTCTAACACCATATAAACACTAAATCATCACTAATTCAACATTCTATCATAATCCAAACACCCCCAAATTTCTCCATATGAACCCTAACTTCTCATAATCATAATCAAAGGGTTCTAGGATGTTAATCACCATTATTTACCTTTAGTTTAGCTAGATTATCAACAATCTAACACCAATTAACCACATGCATACAAAATTTCCAGATTTCAACAAAACCCATCTATGAACTCTAAAATGGTGAAATCAAATGGAAGATTATCACTTACTTGATGTTAGGAAGGTGACGTGTGAGCCAAAACCTTCATAAAACAAGCCTCAATTGCACGATTTAGGCTTTAATATATTTTTCTCTTTTTTCTCCTATGCTCAAGAACGATCCAATACCCAAAATGAGATTAATTTTGACTTTCACTAGTCAATATGGCAGATTATGCCATTTTACACTTTTAGCCTCTCAACTTCCATTTCATCAATTTCATTCCATAATTAGTTAAAAACTAATATAACCTCGTTACTAACTTGAAATCCACTTGTTTCAACTTATTTCTAAAATATTATTTTCACCATAATATTTATTAGAATATTTAATTATTTATAACGAAACCCGGATTTTGGTTCGTTACAGTTGAACCATGTTTATGTTTTCTACTTCTGCTCTAGATGTTTGAAGCATTATCCTAGGATAAAACTTTAATGCTGCCTAGGTCTAATGATGACTACTGGTTAAAGTTTGACACTTTTGTCGGTTTTGGATTCAATTAATGATTTAATGATTTTGTAAGCAATCTTATGTTGATATTATGATGATTATGCATGCTCTAAATTTTTTTTGCAATTGATTATAAGTTTCGTATGTTATTTGTGGATGTCTTCCAGATTAAATAGCATATCTTTATCATATACTTTAGGTTTGTGGTGGATTGTATTGTTTGCTAGACGTAGTAACCATAGGAATTGTAGTTGAGAGCTCAATAGATCTGAGTGTTTATCTTATCTCAATACCCAAAAAGTGAGAGATAGTTGGTTGGTCTTCGTATTAGGTATCTAGTTGTCAACGAGTCATAGTTTGTTATCCTGAGATTACCTCATGCATCCTAGATGTATTGTCGACAGTGAGACCGAAAGGTGATCCATCTTCTAGGCACATTATCATTGTTGGAGAGACTGAAAGGTAATCCGACCATCTGGTGAGTTTAGTATATCTTTAGGTTCCTTAGTGGTGAAACCATGAGAGTTATTAGGGATCCTCTAGGTAGTTTAGAGCTGTTATCCTTATAAACCTAGATCCATCATAGTTTCCTGAACCGATAGTAGTTGTGCTTTGCAAGTAGGATTCCGACCTAGGTGGTATTCTTCCTGTTCCTGATATTCCCGAATTTCTGTTTTGATAGTTGAAGTCGTTCACTAGTTTTCTTCTTTGATTCTATTAGTTAATTAGTAGTGTAGAAAACCCCCCAATCAAATCATCTTTAGTCTGAGTCAGAGTTTACTATAGTTATATTAGTGTCTCTAGGGTTCGATAATCCGGTTTACCGTTAAGTTGTGCTACACTCGATAGCTTCACTTTCCTGTCAGTGCGGTTTAGTTCATTGGTACTCCATTTATTTCTTAGGAGTCTAGGTTAGGTTTAGTTAGTGTTTTTATAGACCGTCTGGGCGACATCAACTATCATTTTCCATTTTATTTTGCAAAACTTATACTTTCAAATGACATTTTTTTCAAATTTTTCAAATTTTTCAAATTTTTTTGTATTTTTGTATTTTTATAAAGAAAACAAACCTAAATAAACTAGACTCAACGAAGTTTTCCATCCCCACACTTGAAACGCACATTGTCCCCAATGTGAACCAAGAAACAACGACAAATAAAAATTCAAAAATAAACTAGGAAGACTTAGCTGGTAATGTAGCATTGAATGGTGTCCAGCTTTACTTTTCCACTTGTGCACCGTATAGCATTTCGGTCGCGGTTGCACAAACTCTGTCGGGTTGCCTTTACAAGAATATAGATCGAAATCGACTCCGCATGAATGGAGATTGAGTACGGGACGGAGCGATCAATACCTGCACAATAAACCTCAAACAAAGTCAACGCATTAAACTGACACACGTTACAGACGCAAAGTAAAAATAAAGACTCAACTAACTTGACTCTAGATAGAACAAAGGAACACATACCCGATGTGTGGCAAACACATAGACATGAATGCCATAAGCAAAGTGAATCATCGGTCACGAACGGTTCTTAAGTTTCCCATGGTGATGATAGTCGGTGGATATGATGGATGATGATATAATGGATGGTGATAGATGATATTGATTAGGGTGGTATGATGGATGGTGGTGGATTATGGTGGATGATGGAAGGTATGATGAAGAATGATGCGATAATGGTGGTAGTGGATGTGGGTGGTAAGAGTGGATGATGGTGATGAGGGACGGTGTAATGGTGGTGGTGAACGGGTATGGGAAACCATGGGAAACAAAGGAAGAAGTGTGGATCCAGAAGTCTCCCGCGTACCGCGAAAGAGTAAGGGTTGCTCCTCGCGTACCGCGAGGAGCATGAATTGTACCCGGCCAAAATATCCATCTCTCGCGTACCGCGAGAGATGCCTCCTTGATTTTCGCGTACCGCGAGAGGGCCTCATTCACAAAAAGTTAAGGGAGATTTTATACTTAGCCAAATTTTGACTCCTCAAAAATTTTTTTCTCCCAAATTCATCTAAAACTTGTTCCAACTATAAAAACCAAAGTAAAAATACCTGGAACTTCGTTCCGGGTGATTGTTCCTCACCAAATCAAACGTGAATCCCTACAAAATAATGAGACAAACCAAAACACGTACACCGAAAAAAAAACAAATTGACACGAAGATAGAACCAACTAAAATACAAACTCTACACCTCGGGCACTTACCCGAGACTCAAATAAGCCTATCAGGAGGCTTCTCCTTGATTCTGATCGGTACCGCATTCATCCTTGATTCTACTGGCTCTCCACCTCATCAACAAACAAATATCACCCTCCGAAACTCCATTATGTCTATCACTTCGATCCTTCCACCAAAACTTAAACGTACCATGTCCGAAAACAACCTGGTTCAAGTACCTCAATAGCTTATCACCTCTACACGTCCCCACACTTGGGGTTTGCACTACCCTTAAATCACCCGAATTACCTAATGCTCGGGTTCTTTTACGGGGTGGCCTAGACTCAGTGGACCTAACAATTGGGGTTGGCTCGGTTTCTACCCCCTCATAATGAACAACAATGATGGGCAAAGTCTCAAGTAAGGGTATCTCTACTGGTATGCCCTCTAAGCTCTCACAAGGATCATTAGAGTCCTCTACCTCTTCCATCGTCCCCACATTTGGGGTCTTATCTATCATCTCCTCCAGCTCTGCCATCATCTCCTGCAGATCACTGAGCACCTCATCGCCGTATTCATCCGGCTCATTCAGCAACTCTTCTAAATCCAACGCCCAATCAGATGGTTCTCCTAACTCCAGGGCTGGTTCAACGACATCTATCTCTTCTAGATAAGAGTCCCAATGGTCTTCCATGAAGGCATCAATCATGCAAATAGAGTGGCTCCACTCACTAGCCCCCTTCACGAATTTTGCAGCATCAAAGGTAACAGACTCATCCCCCACACGAAGTGTGAGCTTTCCGTCAAAGACATCGATCAATGCCTAGGCGGTGCATAAAAACGGGCCCGAGGATGAGTGGAACTCTGTCATCCACATCCATATCCAGAATGACAAAATCCGCAGGAAAAACAAATTTGTCGACTTTCACTAAAAGATTCTCCACTATTCCCCGAGGATACTTGACTGAACGGTCAGCCAAGGATATGCTCATGCGCGTCGGCTTAGGTTCTCCTAAGTCCAGCTTCTTGTATATAGAATACGGCATCAGATTAACACTAGCACCCAGGTCAGCCAACGCGTGGTTCAAGGGCAAACCACCAAGCAGACACGGGATCGTGAAGTGACCCGGATCTGCTAGTTTCTCTGGCAGTTTGTTCTGCACCATCGCAGAGCATCGCTCACTTAGTGAGACTTTAGAGACTTCCTCCAGCTTCTTCTTGTTAGAAAGAAGATCTTTTAAGAACTTGCCGTACTTAGGCATATGCTGGAGGACCTCTATGAATGGGAGATTGACCTTAAGTTGTTTTAACATGTTAAGGAAGTTATTGTTTTCACTCGCATACTTATGCGACAGCAAGCGCGCTGGGTAAGGAACACGGCTAAGGTCAATCTCAGGGGCTCTTCATCTCCACCCCTTTCTTCTTCTCCTCTGCCTCCTCGTCATGCTTCTCTATCACTATTTCTTCATCCACCGGCTCTTCCTCTTCTACCTATGGCTCTACTCTCTCTTCTTCCCTTTGACTCCTAGTAGTCACGCCCATCACTGAAGCATTAGGGCTTGAAGACGGACCTCCCTATCTATCCTGCAAGCTCTTAGCGATGTCTCCCACCATGCGCTGAAGATCCTAGAATGCAGATTGCTGATTCTTCAGTAGGGTATCATGAGCATCCAGTCTCTACTGAGTCTCCTTATCCTTCACCACCAATTGAGCAAGCATCTGGGTTTAAGTCTCCAACATCTCCTCAATCCTCTTAGTGTTCATGTTGCTCTCCTCACTCGGTCCTACTTCACCGCCACTATGCTGATTAGGGCGGGCATTAAACCCCGGTGGGTTGCCTCCAGATCTCCATCCTGAGCCATAAGAATTGTTGAATCATCGGTTCTGGTTGCCCGTAAAGTTCACCTGCTCCTACTGACTGACGGGGTAGTCCCTGGTGTCGTGGCCTCCTCTACACACCTCACACCTTTTAGCACTCAGCTTCAGCTCTTTGATCTCATTCGCCATCGCTGCGATTGCAGCATCCACGCTAGTGTTAGGGGTGACCTGATGCACACCTCTAGGGGAAGAGGCGGGTGCTCTAACACTAGGAATGGAAGTCCTAGTAGATGGCCGCTGCTGTTCCGCCAGAGTAAAGCTCTCGAACATATCCTCGCACTCTGCAGGTTCTTTCTTATCCACAATATGGCCTCCCGCGGCAGTATTGAACATTTGCTGCTTCTCGAAGGTGAGACCATTGTAGAAATTCTCCACTATCGCCCAGTCAGAAAGACCATGCTGGGGACATTGGCTCAACAACGCGTTGAACCAGCTCCTAGGCCATATGATAAGGCTCGTCAGGGTCCATCTGGAAGGAGTGGATTTGGTCCCTAAGGCGAGCGGCCCTGGAAGGTGGATAGTACTTTTTTAGAAACTTGGCTTGCAAGTCCTCCCAAGTGGTGATGGAATTGTCGGGGAGGGTATCAAGCCAAGTAGAAGCACGCCCAGAGAACGAGAATGGAAAGAGACGCAAGTAGATTGTGTCCTTGGACACACCGGTGATATTGAAGGTATCACATATACGCACGGAGCGGGACAGATGTCCTGGTGCATCCTCATCCTCGAGGCCATGGAACTGAGTAGAATGAGTGATCGTACTCATGATATGTAATGGGATCTGCCAATTATTGGTATTAGGGATAGCGGGGCGTGTGATCAAAGATCTCGCCCCGGTGACCCTATCACTCGCTCTCTGGTGTACGATACGTCTCGCTAGTGGGTCAGCGTTACCCATTTTAGGAAAAGGAATAGGGCTAGAAGAACGTACCTGGTTTCTGCATAACGTTTCCAAACGCTCCCGAAAGTCGCGGGTGCGCTCGTGAAGCTCTCGTTCGAGCTCTAAGAAAGCAGAATACTGGGGTGATCCCTGCGAACGAGCGTGGTGCATAAACTGACACAAAACAAAACAAAACAAAGAAGTAAAGACTCAAAACACAGAAAGACTCGATCCTAAATTAGACACATAAGTAGCAGATAGGACAAATCACACAACTAAGACTCAAAACAAAAGAAAGAAAAAAAAATAAACCAAAAATCACACAAAGAACTAATCAAAACTAATATTTCTATTGCCTAGTGTCCCCGGCAACGGCGCCAAAAACTTGATATCGCCCAGACGGTCTATAAAAATTGTGAATAAAAACCTAATCTAGACTCCTAAGTAATAAATTGAAAACCTATGAACTAGACCGCACTGACATGCAAGTGAACCTATCGAGTGTAGCACAACTTAATGGTAAACCGGATTATCGTACCCTAGAGACACTTAATAACTATACTAGACTCTGACTCAAACTAAGAATGATTGGTTTTGGGGGGTTTTCTATAACTACTTATTAAAATAATGAAAAGTAATAAGAAAACTACTGATCGACTCTAACTATCAGAACAGAAGATTTGGGAATATCAGGAATGGGAAGAACACTACCTAGGTCGGAATTCTTCTTGCAAAGCTAAGGTTTCTACCAGTTATGCAAACAATGATGGATCTGGGTTTCTAAGGATAACAGCTCTAGACCACCTAGTTGATCCCTAATCACTCTCAGGGTGTCACCAACTAAGAAACTCTAAAGATGTACTAAACTCACAAGATAGTCGAATTACCTTTCAGTCTCTCCAACAATGACAATTTACCCAGAGGACAGATCACCTCTCGGTCTCACTGTCCACAATGCATCAAAGATGCACGGGGTAATCTAAGATCAACAACTATGACACACATTAGCAACAATCACTAGAAACCTAAGGCAACTTCCTCTCAGACAGTCAACACTCGGAATCCTAATAACGAAGACTAACCAATTATCTCTCAGCTTTCGGATATCGAGATAAGATGAATGCTCAGATCTAACCTGCTCTCCCTCATAACTCCTATGAAATACTACGTCTAGTAAACCATACAAACAATCACAAACACACAGTCTATGATCTAGATACGCTATTCAAACTGAAAGACATTCACAAATAGCATACGGAACTATAATCAATTGCAAATCGAAACTAAAGCAAGCATAATCATCATAATAATCAAACCAAGATCTTTACAAAATCATTAATCCATCAAACGAATCCAAAAACCGATAAAAATCAGTACTTTAACAAGAAATCATCATAAACCTAGGCAGTATCAATGTTTAGCCTAGGATCATACTCAAAACACGAAACACAGAAGTAATCAAGTTAAAAATAATCCAAAACCAACCGATTACAAACAAAGATCAAGACTTTAGAATAGAATAAGCTAAACTAAATAAACCCAGACTCGAAAGCTTCGATCTTGCACTTCAATCACCTCCTCCAGCCCCAGAATCGCCTAAGACTCTTCTCTCGACGTCCAAAAACTCAAACAATAGACCTAATGGCATTACAATTCTATTTAAATTTCGAATTAGGGCTTTTTGCGAAATTATGAGCCTCTCGCGTACCGCGAGGGAATTATGCCAGCCCGTCACGTACCGCGACGGCCAAAATAGTCGGGCCACTTTCTAAAGTTCCTCGCATACCGCGAGGCTTTGGCTCTCCACCTTCGCATATCGTGAATGACTTAATTTCCAACTTTTTCTCTATTTTTCTCCCGACTTTCTTCTCATGCTCGATCTCTTCGTGATTTCACTTGATACTTCACACGAGCTCCTGTAAACCTGCTTTGCACTATATCAATAACCTTAACTTTAACCCTAAAACCTAATTGAGTTCTTAGCTCCTGTAAACCTGCTTTGGACCGTCGTCTCGCCGATGCCGCCGCTACCATCGCCGGGCTCCCCTCTACGCAACAGTGTGACGTCTTGCTGCAGGTTTTGTGACGTTCGTTGTACTAAGGTGTTTCAAATCTGGTTTTCGTCAAAGGTATAATATCTGAACACCCTATGGTTGGTTATATAATATTGTTTATATGCGTGTAATCGGATCACTGAAAGGAATCTAGATATGATCTGTTTGTTGTACCATTAAATCACTTCCACTAAAATATATCCGATTTGTTTATTTAAAAGGTTTAAATATTTATTGTTTTAAAAGTTAAAACTAGTACCTTGATTCCCAACAGTCCAGCCTACGGGGCGGGTCTCAATAAGAAATAAGTGAGAAGACATGTCCAGCCTACGGGGCGGGTCTCAGGAATGAAATGAAAACTCTGACCGGAGGTACGTTCGAAGATGGTCAAGAGGGGGTTAGCACACCCATTAAAATATACGAATGACGTGACCGGAGGTACGTCCGGAGATGGTCACAGGGCACCGAGAGCCCGGGAAACTTGAACAATAATAAGAACCTAATGGGTTCATAATAAAATGAACGATGCAGTGTACTTACTTAGCATAAGCTAATCCAAAAACGTTTTCCAAACACTGCAGGTTAAGAGCATGTGGAATGAGGCTTCCTAAGGACGTGGCTGATCAGAGTTGAAGAATCCCTATGTTACATGATGTAATATTTTATGTAAAGACAATATTTCTAATAAAATATACCTATGTCATTTAATGACAAGGTTTTGAAAAATCTGGGACCCGTTTTTCACAAATTAACTCTGATAATATTAAAATAATAAAGGAATAAGTAAGGTGTTTCATGTTAACATGGAAGTTGAAATTAAAGAGTAGAGACTGCAATGACCTCAACAACACAGAGAGAGAAGCGGAACGGACGGTGGACAATGGATGGTGGCGGGTGAGATTTCAGGTGGTGGACGATGGCTATTTGGTTAAAGCTAAACACATTCCTACTGGTCCTAATTGTTTTCTATTTCAGGCGGTGGGTGGTGGACGGTGGCGGGTGAGATTTCAGCTGGTACTGGTAGGTCTTTTAGGTTTGAAGATGTGGATGGAGGAGAGTCAGTGAGGGAGAGAAGGGTGTGTGATGAAGAGATATTACATAAATAGTCCTTTTGTAGGTAAAAATACCATTATACCATCATGTGCCTTGCACATGTCTAGACTTAACAAAAAAACTTAACACAGTTAGTGTAAAGGACAGTGTGTGCAAACGTATCTAAGAAAAGTACAATCGGTGTACTTATTGAAGTTAAAGGACAAAGTGTGTAATTTCTAGTATAATTAAAGAACAATCTGTGTAATTTACTCGATTTAAAAACTTAGAGGAGTGGGGTACAACAAGTAAAAAACAGTGAAATGGGGTACGTACAGTGGCGTACCTAGCCTTTGCTAGGTGGGTCGGCCGACGCCAATGAATATTTTTTCTATTTGTTATATATGTGATATAATTTCGACCGACCCCATGAAATTTTGACACCGACCACGATAAAATTTTGACCGACCCCCGAAAAATATTTTTTAACACTGACCCCAAGAAAATTTAATTTTAAACTAATAACTTAATTGGACATTTAGAATAAACTGGACTAAAAACTTAGTCATTTAAACAATTAAACTCATATTTAATTAACCCATTACCCATTTAGACAATTAAGCTCGTATTTAGTTAACCAATTACCCATTTAAGTTTTAAACAATTTAACCTGATAAAAAATCTAAGTAGCGGCAATCCTGATCCATCAACGTCTCGACATTTCATATTCACGCTTCACGCAATTTGAATAACAACAATTTGCTAATCACGATTCTCGTCATGGCTCTTCACGATTTCAAACCTCTTCGCTAATCACGAATTTATGATTCTAGCCCTACTAGTCGATTCACTATTCACAGCCTTGCGCCGCTGCCTCCTTACGATTTCAGGTAAGTTTTTTTAAATTTTTCTCTAAGTTTTGAATTTTGCTTATCATATTATTTTGTTATAAGCTATGTCATATGTACTATTTACTAATTGTAATTAGTGATAATATGTGTACTAAGTGACCCGACCTAACTTGAACCGAACTGAAAAAAATTAATATTTAACAATAAATAACCGACCGCAAAGATTTCCGACCCCCATGGAAAAATTTCCTGGGTACTATATCACGGCCCTTTAAAAAAACATGGGGGCTTCTAAAGCGCTTATACTTTTCGATATTCCACTGGTTGGTTGAGTTGGGCACTACTCTAATAAACCTAAGTCGGAACGAAAACAGCAAATCTGCATATGTTAACGGAATTATTGGTTATAGTTGATTTAAGGACGTCATACACACTAATAAAAACAAGTGGTGAAACTAATATCTTTAAAAGTCATTTAAAATGGAGGGGACAGTCATTTTTCTTCCTTAAACTTTCCTCACCAACTACCAGTGAAACTATGTCACATCATTTATTCTCTGAACTTCTTAGAATTCATTAAAGTATGGGACACTCATCTTTCTTATATATACATTTTTTTATTTATAAAACTTTAACGTAAAATTATTATTTTCATTGATTAAAAACAAAATTCACTAATAACTTGGAATAGGAAAAAAAAAGATAACTTTGAAAAATAAAAGTTAACTTGAATGAGTTTTTATCATTTTTTAATCAATATAGGCAACAGGTAATTTGGTTTTTATGTAATATATTTGTTTGCATTAAAATTATTTGTTGCAATAAAGTATAAATATAAAAGAAATAAAGAAAAACTAATAGAACCTAACCTACCTCAACCATGAATATAAATAATTAAATTGGTAAAAAAAATGCATTAAAAATCAAAACAGGGTTCCTGGTAGGGCTCGGGAAGAAAAGTCGCAAACATGGGTTTTGGCTTAGTACCAAGGGGCCATCGGCGGTGTCTCCGCTTGGTATCTAAGCTTGCAGGAAGGGTGTCCCTCTGCCCTTAAAAGATTTCTTTCAAGGTCTGTTTTATATAAGGTAATAGAATGAACGAAGAAATAGAATGAACGACTGAATGGAAAGGATAAACGAAAGAAAATACATTATTACCATATGGGAATGAAATAAATCATTACTTCATGCTATTTGATAGACGGGAAAATATTTTATAAAAATAAAATATTTTTAACTAATAAATTTATCTTATGGATCGTGTCATGTGACGGGACACGGTTTGGGTCATGGGACGGGTCATGGGTCAGGGCATGGGTCAAGTCATGGTTTGGGACATGGGTCCGGTAATGGTTTCGGCCATGGTTCGGGTCATGGGTTAGGGCATGAGACAGGGCATGGGACGGGTCATAGGAAGGATCATGGTTCGGGTCATGGGACGTGTATTGGTTCGGGTCATGGGTCGGGTCAAGCAACTGGTCATGGTTCGAGGCATGGATAAGTCATTGTTCAGGTCATGGTTCGGGTCATATGTTTAGGCATGGGTCGGGCCATGGATCAGGTCATGGGTCGAGTCATGGATCAGGTCATGGGTTGAGTCATGGGTCGGGTCATGGCTCTGGCCATGTGTCGAGAGGCATGGGTCGGGCCATGGTTTGAGTAATTAATTAAACAAAATCATTCAATTGTTTGAAGAAATAAAAAAAAACACTCGTCCCCCAAGTAATGAAAATCATTAAAAGGAAAGAAATCACATTCTTTATGTAATGGTCCATTTCATTCCTATGTGACTATCAAACATGTTTTGTTTCATTCCACCGTAATGACTTATTCCATTCCATCATTCATTCATACAAACCAAACACTAACTTAGCGATTATAATACTTTTTAATTGATAGATAAAATAAAATTTGTCACATGCACCATAGTAACGGTGTTAGCACTTAAGTTGGTTTAAATTTTTAAGAAACCTTACACTTAAAACTAATATTATACGCATAAATGTTAAAACCAAACTCAAACCTAACATCTATTAACATGTGATCTTATTAACCTTTATAATTGAAACTATAATTATATTTATATTTTAGCAATCAATAATAAGTTCTAATAATCCCTATTCTAATAAAATAATAAATAGTGGGACACTTAACATCACCACATTCAACCGCACACCTATTTTCCCCAGAAACCACTTCATGCCACATTCTATATTTCACGGATCTTTTTAACCCATTAGTTATATATCGCGGCTCATAACCCGAATATTTGCCCATCCCATATAAACCCTAATTTTACCCATTTTCGTCATTTTCCCTTTTCTTTTCTTCCACAACAGCAAGAGGCTCTGTACCCTAAAGCACTCAAAGTTTCTTCCAAGCCAAGGTCGACAACCGTCTCAGTCGTACATTCCGGGTCATTCGTTTATGTTTTTACCCTTTTCTATTTTTTTGTTATGAAATCGCAAATTTTAATTTTTAGATTTTGTTATCAGTTTTATTCTTGTGATTTTTAAAATTTAATCGGCAAACTTCAAGTTTTCATCGATACCTATGTGTTTTGCTTTCTTTGAATCTTATGGCATCATATTTTATTTTTTCTTCTGTTTGTAATATTTGGTCATCATTAGTGCCATGTCTAGGGTTTGTATATTGATTTTGAGTAACAATCTAGACTTTGCTCACTTAGATTATTTGACGTTAATTTGGGGGTAAGTTGCAAATCTATGTTTGAGTGAAACAAATTTTCTGTTTAAGTGAAATTCATATGATTTTGATTTGTTTGATTGACAAACCTTAAAGCTCATAGATTTTGGAAGCTCACATTGCAAGTGTCATCTCATGCTTAGGTGTGTCACACCCGTAACCTAGGACGATTATGTTTCCAAAGTAGTACCTTCAACAGATATGTTCCCAGGAAAGAACGACGGGTCCATGAGGGATTTATACACCTCTCTTTTCTTAGACAGAACATTTCATTTGTCAGATAACTACATACCGATCAGAACGTCGCCTTCTGGTTATCGTGATGTTGATACCAAAACACACAGCGGAAAATTAAAGTTATCAACCTTTATTAAAATATTAAAATATTGTCTACATTATGTTATCATAAAGGTTACATTGTTTCATCATATGTTCCTAACAAGTAACAAGTCATTCGGGACTTATAGTTACAGGCAAACTCATCATCTGGATCATTCATCTTTTCATTCTAGTCTTGGAAATGTCTCATCTATTGACTACCTGTGATGTATTAAAAAAAATTTGATAAAACATGGGTTAGCATAAATCTGGTGAATTTATAAACTAAAATAGTTTATCAAAATGACCCGCTAAAGTATCTTGAACACATTCATGGGGTTCCACCCCCATTTCATAGATAACTATGAATAATCATCAGTATATATATAACCAAAGACCGTTCCATTGGTCCTGTCCATCATGCCTTTCCAGGGGTCAAGTGAAACACGATAAGCGCATAGAATGTGTTATATATATATATATATATATATATATACAATCGATGCAATCGTTTCAAGATACTCAAAATATTTTCATAAAATCAACCATAACATAGTCATGGTTAGTTCAAATGCATCATAGCTTAAAAACTCACCTTAGAAGTATCTCTGCTTATCAAATCTGTAATAGGGTCAAAATTTCGGACAAAGCTCCTAGTATATAATGACATTACTTAATTACACAATCCTAACTTAATGGTGTATAAACAAAGCTCAACAATAGGTCGGAACCTTACCTCCGTACTATCTACAACAATCTAGAGTGGATTCGCTAGAAACCGGAATCTCGCACGCGAACCGGGCCTCGGGATCAAAGCTCCAGTGTGTGTGTGTTTGTTGTGGTGTTGTGCAGGTGTAAAATAGCCTGAGATCGATCAAGTATTTATAGGGCCAAAATCGCACCCGTAGCGGACCGCTACACTAGGTGGTGGCGGTCAGCCACCACCTCCACCCGCAATTTCAACTTAGGGACCAAGTAACAGACCGTTAATGGTCCCTTAGCAGACCGTTAAGGCCACCTGTCCCATAGCGGAGCGTTTAGGAATGGGTGGCGGTCCGTCATAGGGTTACGCGTGTCATTTTTTCACCCGCTAGTCAGCGTACACGTGTCATGTCATCATCGCTCCCTTGTTCACCACGTAACGAACCGCTATGCCTTGGGTAGTGGTCCGCTACCCCTTAAATTTTCAAAATTTTTACTTTAAGTCCTTGGACTTCGAATATTCACATTTTAACCCCTCAACTTTGAATTCTTGGCAAGTTTAATCCTTTATTTCCTTAGGGAATTTTCGAGGTGTTACAAATCTCCCTTCGTTTAAGAAATTTCGTCCTCGAATTTAAGATGTGAATAAATAAGGATATTTGGCTCTCATATGTTCCTCTAATTCTCAAGTCTTGTTGGCTCCGATCCGGCCTTGCCATTGAACCAATACCATTGGTATAACTTTCTTTCTTAACTTCCGTTCATGTGTATCCAGAATCTTATTCGGTTGTTCAGTGAAATAAAGCTTGTCGTCCATGTGCACATCGTCTAGTGCAATAGCCTGAGTTGGATCAGCTAAACACTTGCGTAAACAAGATACGTGAAACATACTGTGAATCCCTTGCAAGGATTCAGGTAGATCTAACTTATATGCTTCTGCTCTAATTCTTTCAATGATCTTGTAAGGTCCGATATATCTTGGTCCTAATTTTCTTCCTTTTCTAAACCTTACAATACCTTTCCATGGTGAAACTTTTAGCATTACATAATCTCTGACTTGGAATTCTAACGGTCGTCGTCGTCTGTCAGCATAACTCTTTTGTCGATCTTGAGTAGCTTTTAATCGTTGTTTGATGTGGACTATCTTATCTGTTGTTTCCTGTATAACTTCAGGTTCAGATAATTGACTGTCTCCTATTTCAGTCCAACAGATTGGGGTTCTGCACTTCCTTCCGTACAGTGCTTCAAATGGTGCAGCTTTAATACTTGAATGGTAACTATTGTTGTAGGAGAATTCGATTAATGGTATGTGATTATCCCAATTACCTCCGAAATCTATAACACAAGCTCTTAGCATATCTTCCAGAGTTTGAATTGTGCGTTAACTCTGTCTGTCAGTTTGTGGATGATAGCCATTACTCATGGTAAGTCGAGTTCCCAATTCTTTCTAAAAACTCGTCCAGAATCTGGATGTGAACCGACTGTCTCTATCAGAAATGATAGACAGTGGTATGCCATGGTGGCTCACAATTTCATTGATATAGATCCTGATAACTTATCCGTATAGTAGCTTTTATTGATGGGTATAAAATGGGTTGACTAGGTAAGTCTATCGACCACGACCCATATTGCATTATGTCCTTTCTGGGTTCTGGCTAGTTTAGTTACGAAGTCCATTGTAATACGATCCCACTTCCAGACAGGTATTTCCAATTGCTGTAGTTGACCTGCCAGTTTCTGGTGCTCAATCTTGACTTGAAGACAAGTTAAGTATTTATCTATATGGGGAGGTATTGGGTTCAAGTCCCACCTGTGGTAAAAAAATTGGTCCAGGTTGGGCCAGGGGGTTTTCTCATCTATGGTGGGTTTTCTCCTGGGAGTGGTGGGGATGATCAACTGGGCCAGTGGTCTGTTAGTGATCCAAATTGTTGTTAAAAAAAAGTATTTGTCTATATACTGGGCTATCGATCTCTTCATGTTTGGCCACAAGTAATATTCCTTTAAATCTTTGTACATATTATTTGCACCAGGATACATGGAATATCTTGATTTGTGTGCTTCATTCAACACTTTCTCTTGAATGTCGCCAAGCTTTGGAATGCGGATTCTTTGATCGAATTTCATGATTTCATCATCTCCTTTGATAAGCAATTTCTGTTTCCCAACCATACATTCCTTCTTAATATTCCCTTCTTTTAATGCTTTTGGTTGGATTTCCTTGATATGTCCGGTAAATATAACTTCAAGTCTAATCTTAGTTCTTTTACTTTAATTGGTTGACTTCGTTCTTTCCAATTAAAGCATCTGCTACTACGTAGCTTTCCAGGGATGGTATTTGATTTCACAGTCGTAGCCATTGATGAGTTCCGTCCACCTCCTTTGCTTCCTATTTAAACCCTTCTTATTAAAAATATGTTGGAGGCTTTTATGGTCTGAATATATCACGCATTTGGTACCATACAGATAGTGTCTCCAGATCTTTAGAGCAAACACTATGGCACCAAGTTCTAGATCATGCTTGGTATAGTTCTTCTCATGAACTTTAAGTTGGCGTGATGCGTATTCAATAACCTTGTCTCGCTGCATCAACACACAACCCAGACCAGTTCGGGAAGCGTCATAGTAGATGACAAAAATCATCATTTCCTTCGGGTAGTGCTAAGATCAGTGCATGACTGAGTTTATCTTTGAGAATGTTGAATGCTTCTTCTTGTTTCGTACCCCATTTAAACTTTGCTGCTTTCTGAGTCAAAACAGTCAAAGGTGTAGCAATCTTGGAGAAGTCTTGAATGAATCTTCTATAATAACCTGCTAATCCAAGAAAACTTCTAATCTTCGTCGGAGTCTTTGGGGCTTTCCATTTCATAACTGCATCAATCTTACTTGGGTCTACTTGTATTCCCTTCTCGTTCACAACATGCCCAAGAAATTGTACTTCTTGTTTCCAAAATTCGCATTTGGAAAACTTAGCATACAATCTTTCTTTTCTTAGGATTTCCATAATGATTTTGAGATGCTCAACATGTTCTTCTTGGTTTCGGGAATAGATAAGAATATCATCGATGAAAACGATGACAAATTTATCAAGCAAAGGTTTACAAACTCGGTTCATTAGGTCCATAAATGTTGCGGGAGCATTTGCTAGACCAAATGACATGACTAGAAATTCATAGTGACCGTACCGGGTCCCGAAAGCAGTCTTAGGTAGGTCTTCTTCTTGTACCTTCAACTGATGATATCCTGATCTAAGATCGATCTTTGAAAAGTACTTGGCTCCTTGTAGCTGATCGAACAGGTCATCTATTCTAGGCAATAGATATCTGTTTTTTACAATCAACTTGTTTAATTCCCGATAATCAATGCACATTCTCATGTTTTCGTCCTTCTTCTTAACAAATAGTATCGGTGCTCCCCAAGGTAAAGTGCTTGGACGAATGAACCCTTTGTCTAATAGTTCTTGGATTTATTTCATCAGTTCTTTTAGTTCAGAAGGAGCTAGGCGATAAGGGGGTCTTGCAACAGGTTTAGCTCAAGGAATGAGTTCGATTCGGAATTCGATCTGACGATCGGGTGGAAGACCGGGTAATTCTTCCGGAAAGACATCCGGGTGATCATAGACTACGGGAATATCCACAATCTTTCCTTTAGGTTTATCATTTAAAGCATGAATCAAGAATATACTGTTTCCTTTAATCAATTGTTTCTTAGCTTTTGCTATTGAAATAATTTCAATCTTATTACTACCACTATCACCCTGAATCATTAAACAATTTTCATCTGGTTTCTTAATCTTAACCGTTTTCTGGTCACAATCAATCTGGGCCTGGTATTGGTTTAACCAATCCATCCCTAGGATAACCTCATATTCGTTCATGTTCATTGTAATTAGTGTAACTAATACCTTATCGTCACCAAAATTAATGACACAATCAGGGTATGATTCGGTTATCCTAATCTGTTCACCACTTGTCGTTTCAACGACATAGGCATGAATAAGCGGAATCCGTTTTACGCCTAAATATGGGGTGAATGCACATGAAACAAAACTTCTATTTGCCCCTGTATCAAATTAAATCTTGGCATAAATATTATTAAATAAGAAAGTATCTACCACTTTCTTGGCTTTATTATTCTGTTCTTTTCCACTTCCTAGGACAAACACTCGCCCTATGCCCTTATTCTGACTACCCATTATCTACTTAGGTGGTTTAGGACAAGAAGTCCTATAGTGCCCTATCTCTCTACAGTTAAAACATTTAACATTCGGGCACAGGGTTGCTGAGTGACCAAACTTCTGACAAGTCTGGCACTTCGTCCCCTGAGTGGTCCTATCTGGGTTAGATTTAAACCCTCCTCTTCTGGGAAATTTACTATTTCCTTGTTTAAATTTGTAAACAACCTCCTCTGACTTCCTCTTGTGGTAAACTTTTGGTGGCTCTTGGGCTGCCACCTTATCAAACATTACCGTACTCTTTTCAACAGCCAAATCTATCGTCTCAGGTGCGATAGATTTCACTAATGTACGAACCTTAGGGGTTAAACCTTGAATATAGCATTTCACTCTTCTTGATTCGGGAGTAACCAAATGTGGAACCAACTTGAACATCTCATTAAACTTGGTCGTGTACTCCTGATGAGTCATGGTTCCCGCTTCGAACCACAGAAATTCATATTCGATCTTGTCCACAGCATTTTGTGGACAGTACCTCTTCATAATCAAAGTTTTGAGATCTTCCCATGTCATCCTATCAGTGATAGCTTCTCCCTTCGTTTGCTTGACTGATTCCCACTAGTCAAGAGCTTCTTCCTCAAATGAACGTGCATCAAACTTTACAGCTTGGTCCCCTCTGTACTCACTTATTTTTATTACAGCTTCCATAGAGGTGATCCATTGCAAGGCAGCAATGGCATCCTTCTTCCCATTGAATGGCATGGGGTGAAAGTCACTGAAATTCTTGTAGTTGCATCCTTGGCCTTGAATTCTTGTGCTTTGGTTTGTCATTTCAACTGTTTCATGGGTTCGGGTGGTGCCTATATTGTTTCCTATTGGAGTGGTATGAAGGGTGTCTTCTATTCGGGGAACAACGCCACTTGTCCTTTCATTCCGGTTTCCTAGACTGTTATGATTTTCTCTCCTTCTAAGTGCATCATCAAGAATTCCTGGTAGAGTTGTTTGAAGTACTCGGGTGACTTCAAATACCACCACTCCTTGAAATTGAGCTTCAGTCATAATGACTTCTTCTGCATGGTGCTCATGTTCAACATTCGTATTGAAGATTTCGTTCAGATAAGTGTTCGTGTTTGTCCTGTCGCGGGTACGGGACCTAGTGTTAGGCATCCTACCCCTACCTCTTCCTTGTCCTCTACCACGTCCTGCCATATGTACCTACATACAGATGTATAACATCAGAATTCGTATAACTGGCCATAATCCAGAAATTCAGAAATTAGTAACATTTGGCCAAAAATGCCCTTAATTATCTGATTTCTATGTATTTCCCATTACAGGATATACTGAATGTATGCACCTAACTTATCCTGAGCCATTCCAAACTAATCTCAGAGTCCTAGTTTAAGTCTAGATACTATTCTTGTAATATCTAAATCTCTTAAACTAAGGCTCTGATACCAACTTGTCACACCCGTAACCCAGGACGGATATCTTTCTAGAGTAGTACCTCCAACAGATATGTTCCAAGGAAAGAACGACGGGTCCAGGAGGGATTTATACACCGCTCTTTCCTTATACACCGCTATCGTAAAGGTTACATTATTTCATCATTTATTCCTAACAAGGAACAAGTCATTTAGCACTTATAGTTCCCGGCATTCCCATCATCTGGATCATTCATCAGTTTATTCTAGTCCTGAAAATGCCTCATCTATTGACTACCTGTGATGTGTTCAAAAAATTTTGATAAAACATGGGTCAACATAAAGCTGGTGAATTATAAAACTAAAATAGTTTATTAAAATCACCCGCTAAAGTATCTTGAACACGTTCATGGGGTTCCACCCCCCCCCCCCCATTTCATAGATAACTATGAATAATCATCAGTATATATATAACCAAAGACTGTTCCACGGGTCCTATCCATCATGCCTTTCCATGGGTAAAGTGAAACACAATAAGCGCTTAGAATGCGTTATATATACAATCAGTGCAATTGTTTCAAGATACTCAAAATGTTTTTATAAAATCAACCATAACATAGTCATCGTTAGTTCAAATGCATCACAGTCAGAGGTGGCTCAGTAGCATGTGAGGCATGTGTCGTCGAGCGGGGCACGTAATTTTGATGGTTTCGCACCAGGCACGTAATTTCGAGGGGCCTAAAATTTTTAAAATTTATATATATATATACATATATATATAATTATATTTTATAAAAAACTATAAAGTTTAAACCCATTAAAATTCAAATTTATTTTGGCCCAAATTTAATTTAAACACAATGGGTTTTTTAACCCAATTAAAAATATAATTGGTTTATAACTTTATGGGCCCAATTTCATTTAAACGAAAAGTAATTTAAACCTAAGTTATGGGTAATTCTATGTGATCATCAAACTTGAAGAGTCTTCATGTACTAAAGAGAACGAAACGGCAATACGAGAAGAGATAAAAGAAAGAACGAACGTTTAGCTTTCCTCTGAGCGACGAGAAGAGAACGAACGATTGCAGGGAGCCAGGGACGAAAAACTCGAGAATTGCGGATGAAAATCGGAAATCGGATTCTGAACGTGAATATATAACCCGGGACTGGCTGAAATGAATGAATTCTCATGGTTTCCGCTGGCTAATAGGGCGAGCAGCGTAATGGAGTCCCCGGGGCGGACGACGTGAGTGAGAGCCCAGACCATAGCGGCTTTAGAGACTTCTTTCTCGGATTGAACGGCGACGAAAACGTTCTCCGGGCCGACGACTCTGACGAGTAGAGAACATACAGAGTTTTGCTGACAATTCCAGTAACGATGGCATCTGCAGAAAGAAGTTTTTCATAGATGAAGTTGTTGAAGTCTTATTTACTATCTAAAATGGCCTAAGAAATACTAAATAGATTAGCAATACTAGCTATTGAGCACGAGATGTTACAAAATTTGGATTATGACGAGTTGATTAACAACTTTGCTTCGAAGAATGCTCGGGGAGCCTCCTGATTAATTTAGATATATGTTTCGCTACAATATTTTTATTTTGTTTATCTTTTTATTACATTTATTTCTATATAATCGGATTTTTTTATATGATTAATTTTTTTTAAATATAAGTTCATATTCTATGGGCCATTCACTGTCGTCGCGCTCGGCATTTGAAATCTCGAAAACGCCTCTGATCAAAGTTTAAGAACTCACCTTAACAGTATCTCTGCTTATCAAATCTGTAATAGGGTCAACACTTCGGACAAAGCTCCTATATATATAATGGCATTACTTAATTACACAATCCTAGCTTAATGGTGTATAACCAAAGCTGAACAGTAGGTCAGAACCTTACCTCAGTACTATTTACAAAAATTTGGAGTCGAATCGCTAGAAACCGGACTCTCGCACGCGAACCGGGGCTCATGATCAAAACTTCAGAGAGTGTGTGTGTTTGTTGTGGTGTTGTGTAGGTGTAAAATGGCCTGAGATCGATCAAGTATTTATAGGGCCAAAATCGCACCCGTAGCGGACCGCTACACTAGATGGTGGCGGTCCACCACCGCCTCTAGCCGCAATTTCGGCTTAGGTACCAAGTAACGGATCATTACTAGTCCCTTAGCGGACCGTTACTAGTCCCTTAGGGGACCGTTAAGGCCACCTGTCCCGTAGCGGACCGTTAAGGCATGGGTGACGGTCCATCATAGGGTTACGCGTGTCATTTTTTCACCCGCTAGTCAGCGTACACGTGTCATGTCATCATTACTCCCTTGTTCACCACGCAGCGGACCGCTAAGCCCTGGGTAGTGGTCCGCTACCCCTTAAATTTTTAGAATTTTCACTTTAAGTCATTGGACTTTGAATATTCACATATTAACCCCTCAACTTTGAATTCTTGGCAAGTTTAATCCTTTATTTCCTTAGGGAATTTTTGAGGTGTTACAAGGTGAAATGTGATGCCACATTAAGTAACTGATTTAGGGGGTGCTTGGAGTTGACTACTAGAACCGTTTCTGTGTGTTATTTTTTGTGAAATAAATATTTTAAATAAGCAATCCCAGACATCTTCAAAGTTGCATACCTATGTATACATTTTCGTATCTGACTTTACAAATCAATGTCTAATTCATCTCTCATTTTAGCAATCATAATGTTTGTGCAACTTAGTAGAATCTGTGATACCTAAGTCATGGAAGAATTTGAGAATCGAATGGCTAATCAATTTGAAATGGTAAGTTTTTTTCTAGAAGCTTGCTTCAAGAGCCGGTGTTACATGTTTTAATGGTTTATCTTGTATTGTGACATCTGGATTGATGATATCCAGCCTACAAGTTTCACCATTCTTCCTCCAATGTTTTAGAGATTCTTCTCCAATATACCCTTGTTCTCGAAGCTTATTTAGTATTGGTTTGAACCTTGGTTTCAGCTTTTCTGAATCTTGTTTGGAGAAGAACACCGTTTCTTGTAGTTCTTGGTAAAACTCTTCGTTCATATCAAGCTCTTCTATGGCTGCCGTATTTACCTCCGTTGTTTGATTTGTTTTTAACCATGTGACCTTTTTATATAAGGTTACCTCATCACCTTCAATTCTGATTCCTCCATTCATTGATCTTGTAAAGTTGGTACCAATTAACATATCAATGCCATCTCCTGTTCTCATTTCCAAGGCATAAATTAGAGGGATTCTAAATTTATTTCCTTCTATTTTGAAATTTCATGCCTTCATCTTTTGATTTGAAGGTTGTCTTGAATTAAGGCCATTGAAATACACGGTTCTCTCCATTGTTTTCAGTGAACTTACCGGAACTGTACTCTTATTTATACAGCATGATGTGGCTCCGGTATCGATAATAGCTTTGACTTTGAAGAGTTTAATATTTGGTATATCAAACTCTACTTCAACATTATAAAGCTGGTTATTGATTATCTTGCGGACTTTTGTCTGCTCGCCTTCATCTGTTTTCTTTGCTGTATGGACTTCATCTTCTATTAGTGCATTTATTTGTTGCTTTGGGGGGAATATTTCTTCAAATCGAGAGGGAAGTGTTTCTTCAAAGCGTGGGAATGCTTCTGCAAGACTTCGCTCTTTTTGTTTTCCTTTTATTTTCTCATTTTCTTGCTGTAAAGCCTTTATTTGGTCTCTCATTTGCTCATTAATTTTAAGGACTTCGCCTAGGTCCTTTATTAATGACTTGTTTTCTTCCCGCAGTTTCTCTACTTCCCTGATTTGTCTTTTGTACTCTTGCTCTTTCACTTGCCATTCATAGAATTCTTTAGCTTGGTCTCTGATGGCTTGTTTCCATTCGTTATCCTTCTAGATTAACAATTTTAGGATTGAGTTTACCTGAGTTCCCGTTACATCAGGCTCCTTTCTTTTTACCTCAACCTTTTTCTTTAAATGATGAAATGCACATAATGCGCATGCTGTTAGTTTGCATTTTGTGCAATGGAGCCTTGATATTTCGGATGTAGCAATCCCACAATAATGGCAGAATGTATATGGGGTTATTTCATTTTCTTGCCATTCGTGAACACAGTTTTTGCTGGTTTCGGGCATATCAATATAGGGTCTCCATGATCCTGCTTCTTGAACTCTTTTGTGAATGTCTTCAGTGCTTTCAGGATGAAACATGAAGCAGTATTCTTCCTAAATTATGAAAGCATTTTCTTCCAGTGGAGAGTCTTCTATCATGGACCCTATGTTTAGCATTGTTGCACCTCCTTCTCCTTCTGATATGCTATAAACTGTGTCTTGATCGCTAACGTCAGCTGATATAATATCCCAATCTTCCTTTAGATCAAGATTGTCTATTACTGCCCTTCTTGCTATGTTACCAGTTTTGCTTCTCCAGTCTCTAGCAAAATGGCCTTCTCTTCCACAAATATAACATTTGCATTTACTGACCCTGCCTCTGTCTTCTTTATATTTTCTTTTGAAGACCTTCACATGAGTTTTATCATGAGGCTTTCCTTTATATGTCCTTGACTTTCTTATGCCATACCTTTTTCCTGTTTTCTCATAATACCCTGGTATAGGTATTGCTGAGCATAAGGATAAGTCTCTAAATTCTTTTTGCAGGGCTGCCTCTGTGCACATTTCAGAAATGTAAGTATGCGTGAATTTGATTGCAGGGAGAACTCCTGCAGTTAATCTAGGATACTTATTTCTAAAAGCCTCTTCTATTCTTTTGGATATTATTGGAGGTAGCTTTGTAAAGAACTTGTCTGTTGTTGCCGGAAAGAATAACCTTCCTGATTTGCTTGCAAGGATTCTGAATTCATTTAAAAACCTCCACAAATCCTTCGTATCTGTACACGTTATTCTTTCTAGGTTTCTGTAGGCTCTGTCTTGTTCTTCTGTTGAGCCTCTGTATGGATCTTCCATAAGGATTATTTGCCTTATTTGAGAAGTGATATTTTGTGGGTCATCCGCAATCGCTTCAAGTGCTGCAAATGCTTCTGGGTATGTGGTTCTCCATTGTTGCCACATTTTCTTTTCGTTTTCTCCCAACAGGTTTTCAACAAACATCGGCTTCGCTTTGTTATCAGTCCAGGATGATTCATTTATCTTGTTGAGTGTTATTGACTCCCATCTTGCGATAACGTCTGGCCATAGTCCTGGATCAGGTGGGAGAACTAGCATTGCTCCAACTGTTGTCATTGCGGGTGGTAATACCCACTGAGAATCATAATATCTTTCATAACCTCCTTTGAATTCCTTTCTGGTATGAGGAAATCGGAAATTTGATGCATACGGATTTCCTGAGGTTTCTCTTGCTGGTGGGTAGACCGATGGTCCACTCATTGAGACTTCTGGGGGGTCATAGATATTTGATCCTGATGTTGAAGGGTATGTCGTTTCAACCCTTTCGATTATTTTCTTTAATTCTCTAATTCTTGGGTATTCCATACCATCATCTTTGTCTTCTTCGTCTTCTATGGTTGTATGGAAAATTTGCTCTTTGCTAATTTCCGGGGATGCTATCATCTGAAGCATCTCTAGTTTTGTCTGAAACTCATCTTCAGTGTTTTCTTCATCTGATTCTTCTTCTTGTATAACAACCTTTCCTTCATCAAGATTGTCTCTCCATTGATCAGATTCATACTCACCCCATCCAGTAGCTATAATCTGATCAATTGGTGTTGTTTTGTCCGGGGCACTATAATTGACATAGTAGTCCCATTTTCTGGAATATTCCCCTAGTGTTGCCCAGTTTTCCCAGCTTTTTCTTTTATTCTTCTTGGGTTTGCAGCCACGTTTCTTTTGGTTTAGGGGCACTTCTTCTATCTTTTGGGCTTCTTCCAGGCATGCTTCACAGAAACATACATCATATGATTTGTGTATAGTATTCTCTTGAATACTTATTCCAACAAAGTGCTCTTCATCTTCATGCAATTCTCGGTCTGCACTATCTACCGAGAATCTTGGTGGTTGTGGACGATTTCCGTAAGACCTGAATCTTAGGCTTGTAGTTCTGTCAAGTTTCTGATTTATTTCCACCCTTGCTGGAACCCTTGTTGGGGTTATTAGAGTTGGCCTTAAATTCCAACTCATTCCTTCCAGATCTTCTATACTTCTTCTTTCACCGGGTATAGCTGTGATTCCATTTGTAGCTAAGTGATCCACTGCGTTTTTGACGTTGTACTGGAACCCAGTATAGCTGGTATTTGTTATTCTTCCAACAAGTCCTATATTAGTAGGTTGCTTTCTCTCCCCTGCCATTCGTTGTACCCATGAGTTTGTATGGCAACTTGTACATGGTTGTGGAAGTCATCTATTCCTAGTACCATGTCAGGTACCATGTATATCAGCTGTGTTCCTGCTGATAGATCTACTTCCACGGTTCCGATAATTTGCCTATCATCCATCCACCTTGTGTCTCGTAAGACCACAAGGTCTGTAGTCCCAGCTCCTCTTCTGTGTAAGGTATGTAGTCTGATCATAAACATACCAAGGTGGATATGTTGCATTCCAGACTCTCTTAGCCTTTGGTGGCTTTGTGGGTTACATAATCTGAGCTCTGTTTGAGTTTCACCAACACATAATATTCTTTGTTCTGAGTAGTGTTGGTAGACTCTGTGCCTGACAGTTTGCATGTTACTTCCGTAAAGTACCTCTGCTGGTACCAGCTCAGCTCTTCTTTGTCTTGAAACTTCTAGTTGTTGTTCTGGATCTAATTCTGATTCAAGACTTCTTCTGTAACTTCCTCCGAATCTCTTTCTAATAGATCTGTTTAGATTGTGCATTATTCTGGCTGTCGTCCTGTAGTCTCTTATTTGGTCTTCTTGGGTGGGTAGATCTGTTTGTGTTGCAGATCTATTTAGGACGCTTGTTCTAAATGTATTCATTTCGCCTTTCTTCCTGAAACTTCTTTCTCGTATTCTTCTTTGAAAATTTGATTTGGGTCTTTGAATACGTATATGGGGCCTTGTTTACTGCTTGTTTGCTGTTTTCCGGAAATTGCTAAGTTGTTCAGCCTTTTTGTAAGACCTTCTATGGAGTCTTCCAAATTAGCAGGGTTGGATTCTCTTTTTCCCAAGACTTCAATGTTTCTTCTTAGCTTCTCAACTTCTTCACTTATTTCACTAAGCTTTTGAGCTTGCTTAGTAATTAAGTAAATAAGTGTATTATTTTGTTTAATGATTGCTACGCTGAGAGAAGTAGCACCTGTTTTATAATCTGATGGTCTTATAAAACCCAACCGCTTCTTGATATTCAGGATTCGCCCTTTGAGTAGCTAAGCTCATCCAGTGATTAATGCTTTTACTTCGTGCAAAAGGTGTTCAACCTTTTGGACCTTTTGGTTCAATTCTTCGGATAGCTTTAAAGCTTGTTCTTCAGCTATTTTTGGCTGATGAGCTATCTCGTTGACAAGACTATGAACTTGTTTCTTTGTGAGTGGCTTTGACTCGTGGATTTCCGAAGAAATCTGCTGGAGGCCTTTTCTAGTTTCACTCTGAGTTTTTCTTATATTTTCCTCACACTTTTCTATCCTTTGTTCTAATTTTTCAAGGTGCTTAGTAATTTTATAAAAGTTTTTAATCTAGACTTTTGAAAATAATAGTAACCGATCGTAGATACAAGAAATGTTATTATCTAGATCCAAAAGACTAAGTTTTTGTTTTTCTGAAAGGTTTATATATTCAAGGTTAGCGGTTCGGGAATGATTATACCAATCTTTAATTGTTTGTTCAAAACGGTCAGACATGAGCAAAACGAACAAAGTTCGACAGGCTCTGATACCAGAGTGGTCCGATCGTAACTATTTCTGTTGAAAGATAAAAAGGAAAAGCCTTTTAACCAAGCCTTATGACCAACCCAAACTCAGCTTTCGTCTGGTAAAAAACTACACTGTTTTTGAAACAAGTACTTGACCTTTTGTTTAGGAATCATAAAGGAATTAAAAAACTTCCTTTTATTTGTTTTGGACAGAGATTAATAGTGATGACCAAGAGATTGGTAATAACCAGAGTACCCTCCCAGTAACCTTGAAATTAGGCTTTTTAGCCTTGCATTATAATTTTTAAGAGAGTAATATTATGATAAGACAGTAATTTATGAAATGAAAATAGTAATTTGCAAAACACACCTTTATAGTACACTACTTGTTTCTTGCACACTTAATGTTTTGTTACAGGTATTTGAGAGTGAAGTGTATATGCTTCGTGCTCTCAAAAACAGAAAATGCAAACTTATATAGGCGGATTCAGAAGACATATGCCCTCGAATATTCGCCTAGAATTATTACACAAACATGTGGCCGACATATCGTACAATAATGGCCATTATTTTTTGAAAAAACATCCACTAACTTTTACTTTACAGCTTTGCATACCTGTCTTGAGTTATTGGTGGGGTCCAATTTTCATCGATTAGGTATAAAGCTTGATTACACTTTAAGCTTCTTTTATGAAGTTGTTGTCGCCTAGCAATTTCGTCATTCAGTGCGTCACCTTCTAGAAACTTGCTTTGGGCTGAAAACATTTTTCTTGTTTTAGATTGGGATCCGACCCAATTCATTGCATAGGGCCTCAAGTTCACAAAGCAGCTTTCGGGCCCTTTGATTTTGCTTTCGGACCTCTGGCCAGTGGTCTCCCCATAAGTTATCACGGGTTGATTTTGAAAGACAGACTTAGGCTTTGAAGTCCAAAACTACTTGGAGATTTCGCATGGCTGCAACTGATTCTCTTGCTGCTTCGGATTCCAATTGTTGTGCGACTTCAGTGTAGGCACTTCCTGCTTCATTTGAGATTGGGAGTGTATTGGCTTTGATTTGGTATCTTCTGTACAATGCTCCTGGTTCCGTGAATGAGAATGGTCTTTCATATATTCTTGGCAATGGTTTGAAATCTGGATTATTTGATCTAATCCATTCCTCTCTTTCTTTGACCGAACATCTTCTTCCAATACTTCTTCTATCATATTCAGGCTCTTCATTAGAACTTCATGGGCTTGATCTGTATATTCTGCAAAACAGAGATTTACCAGTCTTGATAAGGCATCTGCCAGGGTATTCTGTTTCCCTTCTATGTGTTCAATATTTATTTGGACTCCCGTTCCCGTGATTATATCAGCAAACTTTAACCATCTAACCCTTGATGCCTTGTTACTATTAGTTTTGTTATAAAAACTTATAATAGCTTGGCAGTCTGTTCTTAGGGTTATCTCCCTTTTGTCAAGATAATATTTTTTAATTTTTCTAGGGAGTTTATGCAAGCATTGATTTCTGCATCGATGGTGGACTGGATAGTTTTGAACTTTCCGCTTGCGTATGCGCTTATTCTCTCGTTCTTCTTTAGATCCATTTTTCTTCTTTTCCACTTACATACTCCTCCCCATCCTTCCATGCAACCATCCACTTCGATTACGATGTATGCATCTTCTGGTGGTATTTCCAGGTCTGGCAATGTTTCAACTTGTCTCTTGATTTCTCTAATTATTTCATAATCAGAGGGCTTCTTTCTTTTATCACCATGGGGCTTTGTTTTTTCGTATAATGGCCCAAGAAGTGAACTTAATTTAGGGATGTAACTTCTTGCATAGTTTAAAATTCCTAGGAAGGATCTTAACCCTGTTTTTTTCTTGAGTTTTTCTTCTTCAAAATCACATATTTTTTTGATTATATGTGGTTGTAGCTTTATCTTGTCCATCCCGATTATTGCTCCTAGGAATTCAACTTCTGAACAAGCAATCTTCATTTTGGTTGGGGATAACACCAAACCCTTTTCCTGGCAAATCTGAAGCATAACTTGTAAATGCTTTTCATGATCAACTTCATTCTTTGAGAATACCATAATATCATCTATGTATACGGCAATGAATTCCTCTGTTCCTTTGAAACATTCATCCATTTTTTCTTTGAAAAATAGCTGGAGCATTCTTTACACCAAATGGCATGACTAGCCATTCATAAAGTCCTTTTGGGACTAAGAAAGATGTCCATTCGATTGAGTCCTCTGCCATTGCAACTTGATGGAACCCTGATTTAAGATCGAATTTTGAGTATAATTTTGTTGTTCCGATTCGTTGTATCAGAGTCTTAATGCCAGGTAAGGAATATTGGTCTTTATAGGTATTATCGTTGAGAGTTCGATAATTAAAGACCATCATTTCTTTTCCTTTAATTTCTTTTCCTGTTGCTGGGTCAACAGTAGTTCCCGAGTTTACCATCATTTTCAACCCTTTCGATTATTTTCTTTAATTCTCTAATTCTTGGGTATTCCATACCATCATACATAAAACGGTAAAAAAAATTCCCGATTCTTTCTAGGTTTCTGTAGGCTCTGTCTTGTTATTCGGTTGAGCCTCTGTATGGATCTTCCATAATGATTATTTGCCTTATTGCTTGGTGTTTCATTAACGATTCAGTTGCCTTACAATCATACTAGCTTGCACTTTGTGTGTTCTTGATCAACAAAAGTGGTATTTTTTTTTTCCTTTTAGAATTGTGTTGGCTATTTTAGTGTAATTGGATTAACTAGTTGACCAAATTAATTATATTAAATATTAAACAAGTTAGGAGGTGCGGAGTGCACACTTGTTTGAATTTATTTGATTACCTAATTAATACTTAGAGGCGAAGCCCCTAAGTAACGGGGTCCGGGGTCAGCGCCCCTGGAAGCGGGGTCCAAGGGTCAGTGCCCGAAAATTATTTTGACACTTAATGCTTTATAAAATTCGTATTAGAAATTAATTTTCTAATAATTTATTATATAAAATCAGTGTTAAAATTTGGGCGGTTTTTTTAATTAAATTCGAAATTCGAATTTGAATTATAGGATAGTTCTTTCCCAGAAAAGATCTATGTTGGTCATACGAAGTTTTCTCTGGTTCATTATATTCTATTAAAAATTCACACTTGAATCTTGTCTCTAATTTCTAAGTTTTATCCGATCAAAGAATTTGATAAAGCACCAAATTGTTTTTGATCTGAAAGTATTATATACTTATATACTACTCTCAGATCTTCCTTATTTCAAAATTCATCTACATATTGTTCATTCAGAAGGAAATGGAGGCCATCAATTGCCAATAAAATGATGATAAGACATCCTCATATGGTCAAAAGTATCATATTTGGACATTATTCTTAGAATTTTACTTTAAATTTGAAGGCGGGAACAAGAAATTTGTACATTTAAAGAAAAATCAGAACTTCCATGAGAATTCCATCCCAGATGCAAATTATGGGATTTCAAATAAGGAAATGGAGATCGCAAAGATTAGACAAAGATCAGAGATGAATGAAATGACATCTGTTGAGGTAAATTAATCTGGATTTCCTTCTTGCTTTGTTAATTGATTGGCTATAGATTTCACTTTCAAGAATCTTTTGAAAATTTATCACTGTTCTCATCTTTGCAAATAAGCTCCCACTAGAAAATTTGCCCCGCACTCCGCGGCAGAAAGTGGACCTTATTCGGTTTAGGCGGTGTCATTAACGTGGCTAAGCACAAAAAGAAACGTCGTTAAATAAATTTTGCCCCGCGTTCCGCAGCGGGAGGTGGACCTTAAACGGTTGAAGCGATGACAATAACGCGGCTAAACACAAAAAAAATCGTAGTTGATACATAAAAGAAACATATGAAGTTACGGTGAGTCAGTTGTGGATATTGAAACATAGATAAAAGACAGTTAGATAATGGTACCGATGCTTTTCAGTCGATGTCGGTTTCATTCTTCATGGTGCCAGCACGTCACCGTCAGTCGACATAACCCACGATACCTAAAAAATACACTATATTGAATATGACTCAGTTTAAAAAAAATTATACCGGGAAGCCAAGAAAAAAAATTAACAAACAAACGCAAAATATTAAGGAAAATCAGATTATATATAGTATAGGAGGTAATTTTGAAACTTTATAAACTTGGAGGTGACTTTTACCATTTCACCAAAGTTGAGGGGGGAGAATGACCAGTGGCAAATGCCGGCGACACTTGCAAATGAGATAGTATATAATATGTTGAAAAATGATTATATTTGTGAATAACAAGCGTTAAACCTATTTAACCAGAACTAAAATCTATCACTTGTGTCATGTCAATCATATTAGATGGTAGCACATTTGTTTATCTCATCAAATGAAACAAGTTAGGACTTTAAATATGTTCTTGGGTGTTTGGTTCCTTTTCCTACATTTTGTTCATGGGATCATGGCATTACTAAAAGTGATTCAAAAACCAAGTTACAGATTATAAAAAATATACATCTTTCTTTCTCTATACATCAATGTTACACTGTTGACACTTATTTCCATATTTTAACCTTTTGTTTTAATTACAGTGCTATGAAAATAGGAAGCTGTAAGAGAGAAATACATTATTTGAAGGTTTTATGAATCCAAAGCGAAACGGTCCCGAAAGAAGCTGGCAAAAGGAAGGTTCAAGCGTATGGTCAATCTGCTTGTGATGGTGTTGGGCATTGGTTCACAAACCAAGATGGGAAGAGAGTAAGTTAAAACATGCTGCATTTGTTATAATTAATCATTCATGTTTGTTGGATTATAGTAGAAAATAAAACATATGATTTCAAATAGTTTATTTATAGACCATATCAACTGTATTAGCTTTGGATTATTGGATTTTAATAATCTCACATTTTACCAATTGGCCAATAATAATCTCAACTGAGAATATTCTTACCACCAGTCCCTACTTTCAAATTATTTTCTTTCATTGGACCCCCCGTTAAAAAAACTTAACGCCGTTAGATTTTATATGACGCGGACATCTGCAAACCGCCGGAAAGTCGAGCCAAACTAGCAGTGTTCTCGTGGTGGGTTTTGAAATTTGCTCCACCACCGTTGTCTCTGTTTGAACTTGCCGGAAAAACGAGACCAGTTAAAAATCACCAGAGCCATTTTCAAAACCCACCACGAGACCACTGCTAGCTTGGCTCGACTTTCCGGCGGTTTGCAGATGTCCACGTCATATAAAATCTAACGGCGTTATGTTTTTTTAACGGATGGTCCAATGTAAGAAAATAGTTTGAATGTAGGGACTGGTGGTAAAAATATTTTCAGTTGGGATTATTATTAGCCAATTGGTAAAAGTTGGAATTATTATAAGTTATCTGAATTATTTGTTTGGACATTCTTATTTACTTGCGGATGTCATTTCTATATATCAGTTATCATCTAAATTAGTATTCTTTTACCTTCATGTTTATGTCAGTAAAAACGGCAAGAGTTGATCGGTCGAGCTGCTTACACTCTCTATAAAAAGGTATTTGTGCTACGATTTTAACCGTTGAACAAGGAATTTCACAATAATAACAGTAACTTTTCAATCAATTTAACTGTTGAACATGGAATTTTACTGTTGAACAGTGTTATCTATTGTTATAATAATAGTAACTTTTCATATGAGTTGAACTGTTATATTTGACAATAACAACAGTGTTATTACTTCTAAATACAACCCATACTTGAATTTAAGATGAATCAAACATAAATAAAGTGTACAGTCAAATTGAATCTAAATGAAGAACCAAGTAAACGATGAACTAAAAAATAGTAATTGAACCACACAAAACAATGAAATAAGGATATAAAAAACTGTCTTCATCTTTTCCACATAAAAAACTATTCTAATTTATCAAAAACTAGGTTTTTATACATACTTGGGGTCAGCGGGAGCTTTTGGGGATTCCAGCAACAAAATTTTTTTTTTTTTTATTTTTTTTATTTTTTATCTCATAACAAGTCACCAGTTTGATAAATTTTTGGTTCGACAATCAACAAGGCAAATTACATAAGGATAGCAGTTAGACGGGCAACAAACTGCGCCGTCATCCCCTTCTAAATGGAAAACCCTAATCTACTAAAAACAAAGCCTCGCCCCTGAGGAGTCGTAAAGTTGCTGTGGACCACACGCTGAACTCTAGCTAAGAACCGAACCGCCTCCGGCGCCAAGGAGCCGAACGTGTCAAACGCCAGGGGGACAAAGACATACTGATTATCCTCACAAGCTTTCGCGTGCTTTTCCACCTTCTTTGACTCTGCTTTCATAACCGCTTGCCCCGCCACAAACCCATTTTCCCGCAACCCAGCTAGGGGGGATACACCTGTGAGATCGACACAAGCATGTTTCCCGCCCTCCCAACCAAAAACTAGCACGTCCGCCGGGCGTATGGTGGACCTCCCTTCCGCCGGGTCCGTATGAAAATTAAACGGTGCCTCTTTCTTTGCCGAGGTCCCTGCTCGTCTGAGAATATCCATTAACGCGTCTCGAACAAAATCATGACGATACTTAAACCCCGTCAGCTCTCTACAGTGTAACGCATGCTCCCCGTATTTATCCAGGCATGCTTTACGGCAGACTGAGCAAGTTTCATCATTCGGGAACATGGGGATCATCAGACGGTACTTAAGGATTGACCGGTACTCCACCGCTGACATACGTTGACCCAGACCTTCAATAGGAATAACAGTTAAGAAATCCTGGGCGTGAGGCCTCTGCAAGCATTCAATGACGGCTTTCTGGCGAGGGGACAAAAGGAAATCTTCTCCCAAACTTTGTGCGATTCGACAACAAAGGGCATTCGCCAAAGTTTTCTGTGGTTTTTTGGGGGCGGTGTCCTTGTTAGAGAAACCGCCGAGATCAAAATCAGGGAGAGATTCATGCAATCGATCCAGGGCGCTGGCATAATCCGGGTCAGTGGTAGCAACCCCACTGTTGCGTAAGATGTGGTCCTGCAACTCCCAAGATTGAGACCTGGAAGCCACAAAGGCATAGGCAGCCACATCCCGGGCCGATAGAAGGCCCAACCCACCTAGCCGCATCGGCAAGGTCGCGATCCGCCACTGGAGTTTACCAAAAAAAGGGCCCCCACATACGACAATGTCTTCTATTGCCTCTCGAAGACCTTTATCAAAACATGAAACCGCATCATCCACAAAGGGGGGTTGGCAAGTTCGCAAACCAAATAGCAACTTTGCAACCCCTATACAAGATCTAAGCAAGAGGAGTTCGCTTTGAGGATCCCGCAACAAGGGAAGGTGTCCCATGATGTCAACAGCTCGCGTTGCCCTCTTAGCCGTTAGACCACTAGAATAGTTCCCGACGTCGGGGCGAATCTCCTAGGTCAACATTCGGCAGAGAGGAACCAAGACGCCACCGCGTACGTCGGCAACCTCGACCCTCAGGTGCCGTTACATCTCTTCATCGTTCATTTTACTATCGATTTGAATATTATTTTATCTGTAAAATTGCTACTCCAGTTGCTATGTTTGAAGTTTTGAACCGGTGCTCGTTGTAATCAAACACTAAGATTTAAGCATGCTAACTGATGCATCATCATAACCACTTGATCTACATGGGCAGCCCTAACTTTTCTTTAATAACTAATCATGAAGTATATGTTTATGATGATTTGGATAAATTCAGTCTAGGTTTATTAAAAATGATGTTAGCAATCTTATCAAAATTGTTTAAATTGCCCAACCAGGCCTACTCACTGCTTGACTATCGATGCGATATTGATTTCAGTTTCATACAGTGTTAAAAATGCACGTGCATCACGTATGCGATGCGTTTGTTGTTAAAAAATACTAGAAAATTAATTATACAGACCATTTTTAAAGCTAGTGTAATAAATAATAAAAGAAGAGTGAATAAATATTGGGATATTTGTGATTTTAAATTTTTAATTCAAGAAAAGTATATTGACCCGAAAAAAGTAAGATTTAGTTTATTAAGAATTTTTGTTTTTATTTTGTGATAGAAAATATCAGGTACTATATGTTTTATCATACTTAATATTATGTATTACCACAAAATTTAGAAAATAACACATTACAAAAATATTTGATATATCAACTAAAACACAAAAGATAGTCTCAAATGAACAATATCTATCAATTAAATGTTATCCTCCAATAAAATATTTCATCAAAAGAGTAATATAAGACCATCTCCGATGTTATGACGTGGAAGAACTATAAGGCGCCAAATTTTAGAGGTCTCAGAATTGGTAATCATAGCACACGTAGTTTTTAAACCAAAAAATTCGATAAATCAATCAGCGAAACATGAGATAAAGATTACATAAATTGTCTTAAATCCAAATACATAAAGTTCATAAAAACATAAACGAGATGTCAGTTTTTTCCATAGTGAGGGAGGGAGTAGTCATTCGCCTCGAGCCAAGCACCACCTTAAGCCTTCACCGAGACCTACACTTAATGTAATATCCCGAAAATCCACATACGGATTATTTGAACTTACGGGTGACCCAAGTCTCTTGTAAATGAGACAGTTGACGAGGGTTTTTACGTGAAACCCTATTTATTAAATTAAAAGGACCTGGTTAGCCAAAAGAGGAGCAGTTTGGGAGCAACAGACACAAAGAGGAAACCCGGGGACCCAAACGTAAATCCTAAACACATAAGTACCAAGTTTAAGGAAACTCTAGCCCACATTCGGGCTAGCTGAGCGGGTGCGCACGGCTGAAAAGAGACGAGAGGGAGGAAGAGACGCCGGAATTCGGTGTGGCCAACGACGGTGGTTCAACGGTGGTTTGAGCAAAAAATTTCTTACGTGGCTAAGGTAACCCTCCTTCATGTTTTCACACGTTCTCGTTATTGTTTGCTTGTAAACCGTTTAGGGTTGGGGTTTTTCGGTTGCGGGTAACGACGGAGGTGAGGGGGATGATGCCGGCGTTGGTGGCCGGTAGGGGTGGCGGCCTCGGGTGTGACAAGAGATGACATGGGGACGGTGGTGCTCGATGGTACTTCAAGGTAGCAGTGAGTCGGTGGTGATGGTGCGGTAGAGGACCGACGGGGGTCGGTGTGAGGTGTGGCTACGCGGTGGTGGCGTGAAACGAAGGACGGGACAAGTGTGGTTCGGCTAGGGATGCTCAATGAGGAAGATGATGGTGTGCGCGACAGTGAGGCACGGTGGAACACGTGAGACAGTCATGGAAGCAACCGGTGGCTATGCAGGGCACGCGCGGTGGTGCATGGTGGGAGCCGACTAGGGTTTTGCCGAAAAAGAAGACGATGTGACACGTGATGATGGTGTCACGATGAGGGGAATGGTAGGGTACGGAATGAGCTCGTACGGCGACAATGGGTGGCTCTGCTAGGGTTTCGCGTGGCATGCATGCAATAAGGACCCAAAACGAGATCATTCATTTCACTTGGTTAGGGTTTTACGTTGCATGGCTTGCATGCGTGAATGGGACCCGGTTCGAGTACATGCATAGTCGGGGACTCGAATTTGCATGTACACGTACGTGCATGCATGGGAACCCGATTTGATCCTACGGGTTCTAAACGGGTCGGGAACTACATTTTACATGAACCTTTGAGACTAGGGTTTCGCAGAGGAATGACAACGAGCGGATAAGGTGAGCAGGGGGTTTAAGTGTAATTATACATTACTCAACGTAAGTTTAGTGTGAAATCTGATACTGTAATCGTACATTTGACAGGTTCGGGATTCTAGCAAGTGGTCGGGGTGCAGAGCTAGGATTTGGACTCAGCATAACAAGTGAGTTTCTAATCCCCTCTTTAAATATTTTACTGTTTTGGGGCTCTCGTACATACTTGCAAGATTCGTTTTATAAATTTAAATGTACTACGAGTTATGATTAAATCTGAAGTGTTTTACGGGATAATTGGGTAATACATATACTAAGGGACTATGTGGTATCCTTAGGTTGTGTGAGCTAAAGGAAATGATTGATTGGTGTGTGTTGTGCTATGAGTTACTCCGGGTGAGTCGAGAAATGAGTTAGACGTTTATGAGCATATGTAGGATGTGTTATCCTGAGAATATGTGTGGAGTGCATGCTTAGTTAATGAGTCATGTAAATGCTAGTATTCATTCTTCACCCTTCCAAATCGAAGTTGTCATACTTCTCGTCTCATACCTTGATCGCTATCCTGCAATGATTTTCCTAAAACTCAAGCACCACTTCATTACTCTTAAGGGTACTACATCTGCGCTTCTCAGATGATCTCCAGGAGCTTGTACAAAGCTTCTCCCGGTTTCTAGAATCACCACGTGCCTCTACTACGACACTTCTTTACTTCGTCGTCATGCGTCCCACACGCCCCTTAAATAAGCTCATGCACTCAACATTAGAGTCGTCTTCCTCAGATCTCGATGTTTCTCAAGAGTTCACCCATCATATTCACGTTGTCTCAATAGCCCACCATTGGCTTTGTGCTTCGAATTCCCGAGATATAAGCATAGGCATCTCATAAAAGCACCTCACCGATCGTCTAGAAAAACGTCAAAACTCCTCGCATCACCTCGGTGTATCAACGTCGAGAAAAACGTCAAGATAGAAATACTATGCCTGAGAACACCAACTACCCGTCCTATGCATGACTAAGCGTATATAACAAGGACACACATCGACACAACATAACGACTAACACACAATGTTCTACATACGTACTAGTAACCCAACTTTCTAATTCGCACAAGGTGCACACACAACTAGCTAGACCTGAGCAAATCTACGTGTATGCGATATTACCCTTTCATTTATTGACACAAAAAATCCTAAACTCCCTCTTCTATTTATCACAATGGTGGCCCTTGCCACACGTAATCACGTACTCACACATAGTTCACACGGTTGTGCCCCATACAGGTCGTACCAATTGTTTAGGACGACACACTACTCAGACTAGACACAAGACCTCATCACACGGGTTACAATATAGGTGACATACATTAGACATCATCCTAAACATTCATAAACACAAGATATATAACCACAATTTCTCACAGGACCTCATCCTGAACATTTATACATACACAAGATGTATATCCATCACTTCCCACAGAACCTGCCCTGAACATTCACACAAAGTGCAATATATCCATTGCACTCCAAACATCACCTAAAAACTCGCACATAGGTGACACTACCTTAAGACTGTAGATGCAGACAAATTCAAAACTCATGTCTATACAGGTCTACTCACACATTCTAGTAAATCATTCTCTAGTACCACAGCAAAGATTACATCTAATACGGACTCACGTCATTCAAAATGTAATCACATAATCACACCATACCACACATATTCCACTACTGTAAACACAACTTGTGAGGCCTCTTTCCCGAGAGACCACACTTGTTGGATTTACTCATAAACAAAGTCATCAAAGTGCTGAACTTAAATTAAAACATTCATAGTGTAGCGGAAGCATACATCATTCGATTACATAACAGTGGAAGTCTTAACATAAAGAAACATTGTCTTAATACATATTTAAATAAAGTGGGATTTCAGTCTTGTGCCGGGCAACCATCACGCCTTCACACAACCCTTCTTCTTGCTACCTGAAGTGCATACTAAAAGTCAGCTAACGCTGGTGAGTTCTAGTTTAAAACAAATAGGCATTAACATTATTCTTATGAGTGTAAATATATATATGTATATATTTATATTTGTACATTCTTTACTTTTCTGCTTTCATATAACATTCATAATGAGAACGTATATAAATACATACATGCTTATAACATTCATAAATGAGTACGTATATAAATACATATATGCTTATAACATTCATAAATAAGTACGTATATAAATACATACATGCTTATTTCTTGGTGCACATTCATTGGTCATACACATATGGGTGATCAACCCGTCATATTGATTACGTAAGTCACAAAGACAGGCGCGAACTACCGTCGTAGCCCATTTACTGGAACCGTCCGGCTCTAGAAACCGTCTGTCTGCATAAACCGTCTGGCAAACCTTTGGCCGTCATCTGAAACCCTCCTACCGTCATAGTCCGTCTGATTACCCGTCTGCCCTAAGGCATTCGTTTCCCATCCGAACTGGTTATACAGCCGTTCATCGATTTAGGGACTGGTTACTACCGTAGTAGCCATAGCTTAGTCTACCTTTCTAGACTCTTAATTCTGGCTGCATAACATTCGAGTGGTCGTCCGTCTACCGAAGTTGCCGTTATCATCGTTTCTGTCCACAACATTCATTCATACATAGCAAGCAATATATACATAGATATAAAGAAAGATTTATTTCTTACACGTTATGTCACACTTTCTTACATAGCAAGCAATATATATATGGAAATAAAGCGATTTCTTTCTTATACATTATGTCATACCTTCATTTCATTGCTTATAAACATACTTATCATTATTGTATTCATAATGTATTAACATATAACAAATAAGGCTATACTTGGCATTCATAGCATTCATTCATAACATGTATACACTTCAGCCCCAAAACATTTTAAAATCTGTTTGCACATAACATATAGGGGGCACATAGAACTCACTTGATTGAGCGGTTTCTGAAGTATACTTAGTTGGTTACTGAGTGTCACGAAGGTTACACAAAATCTATATAATCAAGTCGTACAAGATAAGATAAGGAACCTAAACGACACTTATCATTTCTATTTTTTGGGCTTAGGTGAACTTAGTAAGTTCGCCAACCCTTTTCTTTGTTTCCTTCATCATAGGCGAACTTAGATAAGTTCGCTTCCTTTGAGACTTAGGCGAACTTGGGTAAGTTCGCTAGTTTGTTTCTTTGGGCGAACATGAGTCAGCGAACATGATAAGTTCGCTCAAAACGGTTCCAGGCGTAAGTTCGCCTGCGCGAGCTTCTTCCCTAATCAGAACCCTAGATCCGACTCACGATTTCAAATCGTTCAAACTTTAAACTTTTTACGTCCAAAGTGTTCCTTTTTAACTCATGAACACAGATCTATGGTTTGTTTTGAATTCTATACGTAAAGTCTTAACCTTTTTCGCATTCTTACCCGAAACCCAAAAACTATAAAAACTCATATTTGAGTTGAGTAGTTACTTGTTTTTGCTTCCTTTTCGTTCCTAGATGATCCAGAGATGATGGGTAACAATTCCCGAGCTCTTGCACCTCCACCTTTCGGTTTCTCTCTCTAGCCTGATTCTTCTTTCTCTCTTTCTAGATGGTGCGCAACAATGGAAAATGGGAAGGGTTGTGGTGAGGTTGCTGATTAGTAGTACCTCCCCCTTGTTTTTGGCCCATGGGCCGGCCTAAGGCCAAGCCCGTATGTTCCTTTTTCCACCTTGCATTATTAGTCCCGATCTTCATTTCATTTATTCATGTGTATTATTTTTAGGGAAGTTACAAGTCTACCCTCCTTATAGAGGTTTTGTCCTCGAACCCTGATATCAGTTAAACAGCTGAGGGTACAATTCCTTCATTTCGTTCTCTTTCCCCCAAGTCGCTTCTGACCCTTTTCTGTGTTTCCACTGTACCTTGACTAAAGGTATTGACTTACTGTGTAGTTGTTTCATGGCTCGGTCAAGAATAGCTATTGGTTCCTCTACATAGTTTAAACTGTTGTCTACTTCGACCTCACCATATGGTATGTGAGCTGTGTCGTCGGCTAGGAACTTGCGTAAGTGTGATACGTGAAATGTAGGGTGGATCCCACTAAGCTCACCGGGTAGGTCAAGTCGGTATGCTACTTGACCTACTCTTGCTATGATTTTAAAAGGTCCAACAAACCTTGGACTTATTTTGCCACGTTTCCTGAATCGGATGATTCCTTTCCAGGGCGACACCTTTAATAGTACCATGTCCCCCACTTGAAATTCTAAGTCTCACCTTATCTTATCTACGTATGATTTCTGTATATCTTTAGCGGCTTTCATGCGAGCTTTGATTTGTCCAAATTTCTCGGAAGTAGATTTGACCACTTCAAGACTCGCAAAATCTTTCTGCCCAATTTCTCCCTAACAAACCGGGGTTCTATACCTCCTTCCGTACAACATCTCAAATGGCGGCATGTTGATGATTGAGTGATAGCTGTTATTATATGAGAACTCTGCCAATGGAAAGTGGTTATCCCAGCTCCCATCGAACTCAATGATACAGGCCCAGAGCATGTCCTCCAAGGTCTGAATGGTCCTTTCAGATTGACAATCGGTTTGAGGGTGGTAAGCGGTGCTAATGTTCAGTATAGTGCTCATTGTTTCATTGAATTTCTTCAAAAAACATTGATGTGAATCGGGTGTCCCGGTCTGACACAATGGATAATGGCATACCGTGTCTGCTTACGATTCCGTTGATGAATATCTCTACTAACTTTTAAGACGAAGAAGCCTCACATATCGGTAAAAAGTGATCACTTTTCATTAAGCGGTTGACGATCACCCAAATGGTGTCATTGCCTTTAGTTGTTCGCGGTAGCTTGGTAATGAAGTCCATTGTGATCTCCTCCCACTTCCATTCCGGTATTGGCAAGGGTTGCATTTTACCGCATGGTTTCTGGTGCTCAGCCTTAACTAGTGAACAAGTTAGACTTTTGCTCACATATTCAATCACATCATTCTTCATGCCAGGCCACCGTTATTCTTTCTTCAAGGCTTGATACATTTTATTCATTCTAGGATGGATAGAGTAGCGAGACTTATCGGCCTCATCAACTATTTTAGCCCCTAAGTTCACCAATCTTGGGTATCCACATCCGACCAAAATGAGTTCGTACATCGTACGCATTAGTCTCCAGATTACTTTGTTGTCCTACTATTCTTTCTCACTTCACATTCCTTTCTAGCAGTGCCTCATCTTGTACCTTTGCTATGTCATTCATCAGGTCCGGCGTGATAATCAATTGGCATGCTTTGATCCAGATAGGTGTCGACTCTTCCTTTCTACTTAAGGCGTCAGCCACTACGTTTGCCTTACGTGGATGGTAACATTTAACCCCATACATGTAGTGTCTCCAGATCTTTAATGCGAAAACCACTGCTGCCAACTCCAGATCATGAGTCGGGTAGTTAACCTCATGAATCTTTAACTGTCGCGAGGCATAAACAATCACTTTTCCTTGTTGCACAGGTACACAACCCAATCCCTGACCCGAAGCGTCAGAGTAACCTACCAGGTCTTCGTTTCCCTCAGGTAGGGTCATGACTGGAGCCTGGGTCAATCGAGTTTTTAATTCCTCAAACTCATTGTTTTAGGTTGGACCCCATTCATACATTACCTCCTTACGCGTTAGCTTTGTCAATGGCAAGGATATTTTTGAGAAATCCTGAATGAATCTTCGATAGTAATCTGCCAATCCTAGAAAACTTCGTACCTCCGTTGGTGTTTTCGGGATGTTCCATTCTTTTACTGTTACGATCTTTGCAGGGTCTACCAATATGCCTTCTGGATTTATAACATGACCCAGGAATTGGACTTCCCTAAGCCAGAACGCGCATTTGGAGAATTTCACGTACAACTTCTCCTGCTTTAAAACCTCCAAAACTTCTCCTTGGTGATAGTGATGATCACCTTCGTTCTTTCAATAGATGAGAATATCATCTATGAAAACTATCACTAACCGATCCAACATTGGTCGGCATACTCTATTCATTAAATCCATAAACGCTTCATGTGCGTTGGTTAGTCCGAAGGACATCACGAGGAATTCATAGTGTCCATAACGCGTGCGACACGCGGTTTTCGGCACATCTTCCTCCCTTGCTTTCAACTGATGGTATCCCGACCTAAGATCGATCTTTGAGAACCAACTCGCGCCTTGTAGTTGATCAAAAAGATCGTTTATTCTAGGCGGTGGGTATTTGTTCTTTACTATTCGTTTGTTCAATTCACGGTAGTCGATGCAGATGCGCATGCTACCGTCCTTTTTCTTTACAAATAATACTGGAGCGCCCCATGGTGAGATGCTCGGTCTGATAAATCATTTCTCTGTTAATTCTTCCAATTGAGACATTAATTCTTTCATTTCGGACGGATCCAATCGGTAGGGTGATTTGGCAACGGGCTGAGCTCCTGGAAATAAGTCAATCTGAAATTCTATTTCCCGATCGGGCGGCAAGCCAAGTAGGTCCTTTAGGAACACTTCTAGAAATTTGCACACCACGGGCACCTCTTTGATTTCTTTCGTTTTCATTCTATTGTCGATAACATACGCCAGATAAGCTTTGCAACCGCGCCTCATGTAACTTTCGGCCTTGATCTTCGAGATGACGTTCGGCATTGTGCAATTCCAATCCTCGTAAACCGTAATTGGACTGCCATCAGTAGCTTTGAAATGTATCATCTTTCGTTTACATATGATTTGAGCTTCATTGGCAGCTAACCAATCCATGCCCAATACTATATCGAATCCTCCTAAGGTCAGAAGGAATAATCTAGATCTATTTCTATCATGCAATCTTCAGTTACTTGAAATACTGCCGAGTTTCTACCAACGGCAGTTTCTACGCTAAAAGCCTTTACTATAGTATCAATTGAGCAGTCTAGTTTGCGACATAAGTTATTCTATATAAAGCTTTTACTAGCACCAGAACCAAATAATATAGCAGCATGTTCATCATTAACTAGGAATGTACCTGAGACGACATCCGGATTCCCCCTAGCTTCATCCTCAGTTAAGGCGTAGGCTCGAGTCCTAGCCTTTGTTATTCCTGTTCTTTTTCTTTTCCCGAACCCGACTGTCCGGTTCTCCTGCAGTTCTTTGTCAAGTGTCCGAATCCACCACAACCTTAGCACTTGATGTCTCTCAGACAATCCTTGGAGTAGTGCCCAGCTGTAAAGCCCTAAACCCAGGAGGCCACACTTGTCGGATTTACTCATTCACAAACAGTTCTTGAACTTGAATATCAAATAACATAGTGGAATCATTCATTTTCATACATAATTAAAACTTGTTCAACATACGAAAGTATAAACATTGTCTCAAACATAACAAAACATAATTAATAGTCATAACGGGATGCCAGTCTTCATATCATCCGGGTAACTCATCAAGCCACCCAGCATCACCGTCTGTCATCATAACCTGCCTTAACCGGAATGTGCATACTAAAAATTCAGCTACGCTGGTGAGTTCTAGCTTTACATAAAACCTTAACTTGAACATTTTGCCAAAAACATAACATACATTCATTTAACAAAAGCGTACGTAAAACATGCAATAACTTAACATCATCATAACATCGTAACATATCATCATAACATAAGTCAACATGAACCGAATCTGCGCCTTCTTGTAACCGTCAATTCCATACATCGTGGGTTAGCGGAGAAACCCCGAGGCACGCCACCACTAGGCCATTCAACACCGTACTATCCTTCGGGCGGAGAAACCTAGGGCCCGATACCTCAAAGCCCTTCGACACCAACCAGTACCTTAGGCACTGTTCCCTCGTGGGGAATAGTACCTTCCATCGGGATCCCGTTAATCCCATGGGTGATCGTCGTCACCCCCTCAACCAGTTATACAACCGTTAGCCAGCCACAAAGGCCCCCCGTAAGGGTAAGGCCCATACATACATACATACATACCCTAGCTCCCGTAGGAACTCATGGCAGATTCGTTCATTCGTGACTTTCATAAAACCTTTACCTCATTTTAGTTAAAGCATTCATACGTTTTATCAAACAATGTTTCATTCGTAAACCTTTCATAAACTTCATTTTGCAAAACATTTCATAAACATCATCCTTCGTAAACATCATTTCGTATGTATGCACACCAGCCCAAAACATCATTAAAACATATAAAAGAGGGCTCTAGAACTCACCTGGTAAGATAGTCTCGGTTGTCCTAAATAAAGGTCCAACAACGTAACTCTCGATCTGAATTGATTAGTTAAATACGCATCAGACCCATCCCGACTCTAACAGATTACCTATTCTGATCTAGGCGAACTTAGGGCTAAGTTCGCCCAATAGAACCAAGCGAACATGCCTAGTGAACTTACACAAGTTCGCCTGTCATAGACCTTCAGCGAACTTATCAAGTTCGCTTGGCCAAGTTCGCCTAACTCCTCAGGCGAACTTAACAAGTTCGCCTGTTGGGCTGTCTTCTTCCTTAAGAAACCTGGATCCATGCATGTGGATCTGATTTCGTCAAGATCCCAACTTTCTACGTTCAAAACGTTCGTTTTTCATTCTAGATGCTAGATCTAGGTTTATTTTTAAGTTTCATACGTAAAAACGTCACCTTTTTATCCAAAACCCGAAAAACCCCAAAACGAACAAAAACTTAGATTTAGATCAGATCGTTACCTGTATCGAGCTTCTGTTTCAGAGGTTCTTCTCACGAGTTATGGAGCAATACTATGTTGAAATCTCGGGCCGATCCGTCAACTTTCTCTCTCTACGGGTTCTCTCTCTAAACTTGCCAAATGAGATAAACATGGGACCTCATGGCTATTTATAGGGAGGGGACTCCCCCCTCAAGTTTGCCATTTATGTTCGCCAGGCCCGGCCCGACTCGGCCCATCGTGCTTCGTTCGTTTCGTTCCTCGCGTATTGAGACTCGTTTCCATTTATTGTCATTTATTATTATTGGGATGTTACAAGTCTACCACCGTTACAATAGGTTTCGTCCCCGAAACCTATCATAAGTCAAATAGTTGAGGGTACGACTCCCTCATTTTCGTCTCCGTTTCCCAAGTAGCTTCCGATCCATTTCGGTGTCTCCATTGGACTTTAACCAATAGGATAACTTTATTACGTAAACGTTTCTCCTTCCTGTCTAAGATGGCCACGGGTACTTTGATGTAGTCTAATTCTCTTATCTTTGATCAGTGTCGAAGGGATCGGTCAAAGATAAGAGAATTAGTTTGTCCTAATTACTTTAAACTAGTTAGGGTAAGAAGTGTGTCGAACCACGAAAAGTTTGTGGTTGGCGCTTAACTTCAATCGATAAAGTTATTTATGAAGTTGTAATGGGTCTTTCTAACAAAACATAAGCAATGATTGAGGTGTAAATTAGTAACTTCAACAAACAATGATTATTAAGTAGCAGTTAATGTGTAAACGATCACTAGCACTCAAGTAACAAGCAAACGGTTTAGACTTTAAACAATGATTAAAAAGGAATCACACTCGGGTTTCAAGTTCATAAACAATTATGGATTATCACACCAAGAAATGAGTTCATGCAATCAAACAGTTATCTAAATTTAATTGATCAATTCTAACCAATAACATCAACATTCATATTTCATAGGCAAATGGTGCAAGACAACATTTACGAATGAATTCTAGACAAATGTATGCAATATAGAATTAGATTAATCAATAAACTCAACACCAACCAAAGTTCATAGCAATTATCATCTAACGAGGTCAATGGTGTAAGAAAATATCGACTCCCGTGAGTTCATAACAATACTAAACACAATGATTCAAGTAATTCAAACGGAACAGTTACAAGAATTGTTTCTCAAATCTAACACATGATAAAACCTTAAAAACTTACAAACAATCCATCCGGAGGTAATTACCGGTGGATTAGCCGCTCATAATTTCTGTTCACGTACAAAGCATCAAAAGAATTGGCTGTTGACCTCGAGACTTCTTTTCGTCCACTCCACCCAGCCGCCCAGAGCTGTTTCCCTCTCGGTCATCGTGTCCTAAGGCACCCCTTCTCCCTTTTTCAAATTTCTCCTGTGAACCCCTATATTCTATTTTTTTTTCTTTCTGTGCGATATCTTCTAGACCCAACAGAAGCCCACATCACAATTAGTTTCAATCCATTTGATTTCCTTTGATTCGTGATATTTTTTTTGAAAGGCGACTTTCATTTTTTAAGTGGCAGTCGCATCTCTGACAAGTCGGAGACCCGTTACCCCTCAACCTGACCACTACGTTGTCTGAATCGGGCCCGCGGGTTCAGAGCGAGAGGCTAGGCTTTCACCGGGAAACCATGGAGCCTGCTGCCACTTGACAGCAGTTGCACCGCTACACGGGCCAAACCCCACTAGCGTAACGCACTCCGGACTAAAACCCGGTTCGGCTCGGATTCGAACCTGCGTGGGCAGGTTGAGTCTTCATCACCTATACCACTGGACCAAAGCCATGCAGCCTACAATTTCCATAACCCACCATGCAATTAAGTCCATCTTTTAATTTCCTTGTAACAGACCATGCGTTTAATTGGTCAAGCTTCCAGCTCAGCATAATTAATTCATGTTAAGCCCAAATGTAGAGAACTAATGTGAGCACAAATTTCTTTTCTTGTTGCAGTTAAACTCCACGTAAGTTTCCTGACATTCACAATAGACATACGAATCAAGGTTCAATTACTTTTACTTTAATTATTAGTTACTATTTTCTCATTTAGTTTATATGAACTTTATTTTATTATTTTTAACCTATTATATATAAAAGTCTACAAAATATAAAAATCATGTAAAGTAAATTGTTTCGCACGTAATTCGTGTTAAAAACATATGATTATATACAATTAGCACGTGTAAATCAACCCTTCATCATACGACCTCATTTCCGTCTTCGTTTCTCAAGTAGTTTCCGATCCCTTTCGGTGCTTCCATTGGACTTTAACCAATTGGATAACTTTATTATGTAAACGTTTCTCCTTCCTGTCTAAGATGGCCACGTCTTCTTCAATGTAGTTATGGCTGTTGTCAACCTAGATGTCAGTAAGTGGTACGTATGCCGTTTCATCCGTCAAACACTTTTGCAAGTGTGATACATGGAACGTCGGATAAATACCACTTAACTCATCAGGCAACTCCAACCGATAAGCGACTTCACCAACCCATGCCATTATTCTGAATGGTCCGACAAATCTCGGACTTAACTTTCCTCTCTTTCTGAATCGTATGATTCCCTTCCAGGGCGACACTTTCAACATTACTCTTTCCCTAACATTGAACTCAATAGGCCTTCGTCGTTTATCCGCGTAGGATTTCTGACGATCTTGGGCGGCTTTCATTCGTGCCTTGATATGATCGAATCTTTCCGATGTTTCCCTTACGACTTCAAAACTTCCTAATTCCTTCTGTCCGATCTCACCCCAACAAACTAGGGTCCTACACCTTCTCCCATACAACATCTTGTAAGGCGGCATGCCTATCGTCATGTGATAACTGTTGTTGTAGGAGAATTCGGCTAACGTCAGATGACTGTCCCAACTTCCACCGAGTTCTATAATACAAGCACGGAGCATGTCCTCCAACGTTTGAATGGTCCTTTCGGACTAACCATCCGTTTGTAGGTGGTATGTCGTGCTGATATTAAGTCTCTTACCCATCGCTTCGTGAAATCTTTTCTAGAACCTCGATGTGAATCGTGTGTCCCGGTCAGATACAATCGTCAAGGGCATCCCATGCCGTGCTACAACTTCATTAATAAATACTTCAGCTAACCTTTCCGACGAGAAAGTCTCGCGAATAGGTAGGAAATGAGCACTCTTCGTTAAACGGTCCACAATTACCCAAATGGTGTCATGACCTCTAGTTGTGCGAGGTAGCTTGGTTATGAAGTCCATAGTAATGTGTTCCCACTTCCATTCTGGTATATCAAGTGGTTGTATCTTTCCATACGGTTTCTAGTGTTCGGCCTTTACTTGTGAGCAAGTCAAGCACTCGCTTACATATTTCGTCACCTCGTGTTTCATTCTAGGCAACCAGTATTCCTTCTTTAGATCTTGGTACATTTTGTTGGTACCAGGGTGGATAGAGTAACGAAACTTATAAGCCTCATCCAAGATTTTGGTTCTAAGCTCGCCACCCATAGGTATCCACACCCGTCCAAAACGTGTCCTAACACCAAGGGTGTTATATTCCAACTTGTCCTTTCGGCCAACCATTCTTTCCTTCTTTATGTTTTCTTCTTTACCTGGTTTCACCTGCGAGCCAACTTTTACTTACATAGTATACTGGTTGTTATTGCCCTTCGTGGTCCTTGACTAGGACAGCACTTACGGAATTCCTGGATACCGCCAAGAACAGGGATAGCGGTTCCCCGTCTTCTGGTTTCATAATTAGAGGAGTTGTTGACAAGTACTCCTTTAGTGATTGGATTGCTTGTTCATGCTTCTCTTCCCATTCGAATCTATTATTTTTATTTAGAATGTCGTAGAACTCTTTGCATCTCTCTAAAGATCTTGATATAAACCTGTTGAGTGTTGCTACCCTGCCCGTTAGCCGCTGGACATCCTTAGTGTTCGCAGGGGATTTCAGATTGATTACTGCTTTGATTTGCTCAGGACTGGCCTGTATCCCTATCTTGGTCACCATATATCCCAAGAACTTTCATGCCCCCAATCCGAAGTGGCATTTGGAAGGGTTAAGCTTCATGTTATATTGGTCTAAGATATCGAATGCATCTTTGAGATCCCTGAGATAATCCTCAGCTTTCTTCGATTTCACCACCTTGTAGTCTATGTTGACCTCCATGGTATCCCCTAGTTTCTCTTTAAACATCATGTTTACCAGCCTTTGGTATGTTGCACATGCATTTTTCAAACCAAAAGGCATAGCAATATAACAATAGATACATGTTGGGGTCATAAATGTGATATCCTCCTGATCTGAGGGTTCCATCTGAATTTGTTGGAATCCTGATGAAGCATCCATGAATGTAAGCATTGCATGGCCTGTTGTGGCGTCGACCATCGAGTCAATGTGTGGTAATGGAAAAGGGTCCTTGGGATATGCTTTGTTCAAGTCAGTGAAGTCTACACAGACACTCCATTTCCCGTTCTTCTTATGAACCACCACCACATTAGCTAGCCACCTTGGGAATTTCACTTCCCTTATCATTCCTGCCTTCAATAGTCTTTCAACCTCTTCTTGGATAACTATATTCCTTTCTGGAGAGAATTTCCTTCTTTTTTGGTCTATGGGCCTGAAACTATTATTAACACCCAATTTATGTGTAATAATATCTTTAGAGATACCTGTCATGTCTTCATGTTTCAAGGCGAAGGCTGAGGTTTGGCTCTTTAGTAACTCTATAAGATCGTGTTCAATATCCTTCGGGATATTGGTTGCAACAAGCACCTTGACATCAGGATCCTCCGTACTTAGGGATATTTCTTTAACATCTTGTTCTTTAGTCTCCAAGACGTCTCGGGCTTGCTTCTTTAGTTGTTATGCTTGCCTGGTTTTAGCGGAGGCTTTTATCAAAGAAGTGTAGCAATCCTTAGCTTCCTGCTGATCACTGTTAATCTTCACCACCCCCAAGGGTTTGGCATCTTGACACACTGATGGTACGTTGAGGGTACCGCCTTCATGTTATGTATCCATGGTCTTCCTAAAATAATATTATAGCAAGACAATGAATCTATTACACAAAATTTTTGTATAACATTTACCCCTTCGATGTATATCGGTAGCTTTATCTCTCCGGCTGTGCTTTTAACTTCTCCGCTGAATCCCACCAGCACTGAGGATTTTGATATAATTTAAGAATCTGGGATCCCCATTATCTTCAAGACTTCATGTTGAATGATGTTCACAGAACTTCCTCCGTCGATTAGTATCCTACATATGAAATGGTTTTCAATGTACAACGTGATTACTAGGCCATCGTGATGAGGATCTTGTACATCATTATTGTCTTCTTCGTCAAAGGAGATCGCTTTCTTTTCAGTCAAGCTGGAGGTTCTAGTAGGCATGTCCCCTTTCTCTGTCTTTGCTTCTTTGGCATTTCTTTTTGCTGCAGAGTAAGAAGTGCCACAAATATCATATCCACTAGATATAAAACCTATTACCTTGGCATCCGGCAGCGGGGATGATGCTCTTTGCGGGATCCTGTCATGATCCTTGGCTCTATTCTTTCCTTTGCCTAGAAACTCTTTGACATGTCCCTTGCTTAAGAGATAGCTTATCTCCTTTCACAAAGCAATGCAATCTTTAGTCACATGGCCAAAGTCCTCGTGGAATGCACACCATTTGGACTTATCCTTCCATCCCGAGTTCTTCTCAAACTTGCGAGGCCATCTGGCTTTTTATCCAAGATCCGACATAGCAAATAGTAATCCTGTTGTGTCAAGAGAATAAAAAATATTCAGATAACTTAGGATATTCTTCTTCATCCTCGTCATCCTCTACAGCATTAACTTTGTGATCATCAGGTTTGGAATAAGGCTTGGATCTATAAGGCTTGAAGGGCGCAGATTCAGTCGTCCGATTGGGTTGACTGTAGCTTTTTGGAGCATCCATTCTCTGCTGGATCTTTTTATCATCCTTGAGTCTTATAAACCTTAATGCCTGGTTCCTGACTTTGTCAAGGTTCCAACAGGGATTCATAACAAGGTCCTCATAGAATTGGGAGTCCTTTCTCAGCCCCATCTTGCATGCTTGGACAGCAGTGGGTACAACAAGGTTCGGGATGTCTAGAGACTCCCTACTGAACTTGTTGACATAATCTCGGAGAGATTCGCCAGGATTTTGAATTATTCTGTATAAGTCACTTGTTAACCTTTCAAAAGTCCTACTGCAAGAGAATTGCTTGTTAAACAGGTTAATCAAATGAGCAAATGAATTAATAGAGTAAGGTGGAACATTACGTAGCCATTTCAAGGCTGATCCTGTTAAGGTGGAACCAAAACCCTTGCATAAGCATGCCTCCTTTAGGTCCAAAGGAATGGGATTAATCTCCATTCTCTCTCTGTACTGTGCTACATGTTCCTCAGGATCCGTAATCACATCGTACAACTTCATGTTAGGAGTTTGGAAGCGCTTCGGGATTTCAGCATCACATATTGGTGGAGCGAATCTGTAGATCCTATGACTGGTAGCGGACATCTTGGGTATAGGCTTGACTACTCCTAGTACACCGGAGATCATTTCTCTCAACTTCTTCAACTCCTTAGCCAAGGATGGAAAAATTCTTGTTTCCTACACAAACTCATTAGTGTTTGAAAATTGATTGAAAGTGTTACCAATATTCGGATTTCGGGAGAATGATCCTGTAGTAAATCCAAGATCCTGACTTGTAGTAACTCTAATAGCCGGAGTCGGCCCAACAGTAGTGGTTCCATTCGGCATGGAGAGGAAGTCTCCCTTATGGATTCACGAGGATCCCGAATAATTAAAATCCAAGAGTCTTGGTTGCAGCGGGGTTGTCACTTTGTCTGGTTTCTTTGATTCTTTGACCTTTTCAAGCTCTCCGAACAGCATCAAGTTGGTCTTTTTCTAATTATAATAATAAAATTTAATTGTTCATTATGTTATTTAACCGTACTAGATAATAATATTTGAATTACGTTTACGCCGGTATTTATCGTTCTTGCGCGTCTTACGTCGTAAAACTCACGCGTAATTGTTCTTAAAATAATTATTCGGATAAATATTGCTCCATTTTTTGTTTCATTTCTGAGAATAGCTCAAGGATATCATTGTTTGAAACGAGCACAGGTCCCCAGCAGGTATCTCGGATCCCGAAAAAGCCGCAGAAGTAGTTTTCTTCAGCTAATTAACATTCTTCTAGAATGGAAGAGGAGGAATAGGGTTGTTCAACCTAGATCATGAAGATGGAGTAGAAACAGAAACATTTTTGTATTGGGACGACATTTTCGAAATTAGTTTGGAAAGATAGTGATTGAACACAAATTTTAGCAAAATATTTTAAGATGAAAAGCACCACTTGCCCCACGGTGGGCGCCAAATTGTTTTGGGTAAAAATTAAGTAAACTATTTTTGTAACCAAGCTTAGTTTGTGAGGTATTATGCTTGTAATATTTATGACGATCAATGCGTGTAAAGCGATAAAATGACAGGAGCGTTTACGAGGAAATCCCTTGATCTTTGAGGATCTCCGGCACAAAACCTCGGGAGCCAACTAATCGTCTGGCTGCCTTGTTAACTTTTATAAAAAACCTTGTAAACAATTACAACGAGAGCAATATGAGATCGAATGCTATGTGTTGCAGATGGTTGCAGGTGTGTGTCTGTCTGTCTCCTATTCGATCCAATCACTAATTAAATACAAAAATAATCCTAACTAACTTTTTGAGAATAAAGGCTAGACTAAGTCTCCTTCTTGTGACCATTATCCAGCTCTTCGTGCGTATTTCCCACGTGGTCCACGTCCAGATGAGCGAGTCTTTAGGTAAGTATAACGTTACAAGTGTTTTCCTGTAAATAATAAAGAAACAGAGGACAAATAGTCGTTAGTAACAAAATTCAGGATACCGAAGTTACCCGGATCTTGGATTCCAGATTATGCATTATTCAGGATCCTGCTTGAGTTTCAACCCATAATAGTTTCCATCCTATGGCCCATATATGTACTACCGTTGGCTTGAAAACTTCAAGTTAAGGATTTTGCAAGTTTAACGTTTATCATGTTGTGTTCATTCATTCACATACATATAAGATTCGCTTGTTTTAGAATTGTTTGAAAACGTGTTTTAATGCGAGCCAACGCGTACATGTTTCCCCCAAAACAATTTGAATAAAGCGGGGCTATGAAGTATCACCTTGATATCTTTGAAATAAATTGGTAAGTTAGATCGTACGATTACGGCGTTCCTATACGATTTATACTCCGGTAAGAATAGGAATAAGTGGAATGAATAAAATGGCGTGATTTATGAGTTAGAATGGTTAGAAATCAGTACTAAAAAGTTTATTTAATATTTTATAAGTCAAAGAGGTTTAAAAATAGATAAAATCTCTAAGGATGGAAAGAAATCAAAGATTAATGTTTTGACAGCAATCTGACCCTAAATTTCGGGACAACTTTAACTAATCAAACATTTTTATAAAAATCTCAAAATTTACAGGAACTTATTTTATGATTTTTAAAACAACTTTCATTTAGAACGAATTTCATTTAGAACACCTTTTAATTTGGGCATCCTAAGTATGCCAAAACCGTGACACAAGATCAGAGGTCCAGAATATACCTTATTGCTTTGTTTTGTCACTTTAGGGAGTTCTGGAAGGAGTTAAAAGGTTTAATTTACATAGTTTTAAAGAGGATTCCATAAGCTTTTGTTTTGCAAAAGGATTAAACAAGTTTGGGCGTGTAGATTGTGAGATATGGTACCGAAAAGTCATGACAATAATGCTGTCCAGAAATCAGAATTGAACTTTACTTCAAAATAACTACTTTTGAAAACCTTAAAGTCGTCGAAAAATTATGAGGTTTGATTTTCGGGATTCTAGACTTTAAACACTACATTTTAGACTCAAAAAGCAAGAGGTTTAGAGAAGTTGTGACCAAGATATGATGGTCCAAAGTTGGACTAATGGTTCTGTCCAGAAACTGATTGTTTGTAAAATCTTAAGAATGAACAAGAATCGTACATGAATAAGTAGGCTATTACCTTTGCAAGTTCTTGATGCTCTAAGGAGGCTATGAATGTCGCAAACTCCAGGGATTCTTTAGGGTTTGAGGGCTTGAAAGTGTATGGAAAATAGGCACACAAGGGTAATATTTATACATGGCATATGGAGGTGCATGCACATGGCAAGTCTTGAAGAACAACAATAGGGTTTACACCCTTGGAATCAGCCATCACTTCTCCTAAGGCATTCCATGTGCAACTTTTATCTTTTGGTAAATGACATAAAAGGTCCATAAGGTTGTCTAGTTTCTCCATAAGTGCACAAAACGCTTATATTGCGAAAAACGTACGTTTAATCAAAATACGGTAATTAAGGAAAGTGTAGTTTTATATTAATTGAATTGAGTCCTTAGTAGAATTTTGTGATTGATATAATGTGTATGTATGCGATGATCACATGACGGTAGATAATCAATGTTGGTTTATACGGGGTACTGATGTAGTGCAAAGCACACATCTTTATTCCTAGTGTTTTGTGCGTCTTTAATTAGTTTTGTGTTTGTTTTGAGTCGTTTGATCTTCGTCATTTAGGAATCCGAGTGTCAGTTGTCTGAGAGGAAGCCGGTATTAGGTGTCTAGTGATTGTTGCTATTTGTGTCATAGTTGTTATCTTGAGATTACCCCGTGCATTCTTCGAGTGTATTGGTGGATGGAGAGACTGAGAGGTAATCTGTCTATTAGGGTACTATATCATAGTTGGAAATACCTGAGAAGTGATCCAACTATCTAGTGAGTTAGTACATCTTTAGGTTCCTTAGTTGGTGACACCCTGACTGTGATTAGGGATCCACTAGGTTGTCTAGAGTTGTTTCCTTAGAAACCCAAATCCATTATAGTTTCCATAACCGATAGAAGTTGTGCTTTGCAAGTAGAATTCCGACCTAAGTGATATTCTTCCCATTCTTGATAGTAGCTTTATTCTATGTATGGTTAGTTGAGTCGACCTTAGTTTATTGCATTCTTAGTTTAATATTTAGTGTAGTAAACCCCCAAACCAAATCAATCTTTAGTCCGTGTCAGAGTCTAGTATTAGTATTCAGTGTCTCTAGGGTTCGATAACTCGGTTTACCATTAAGTTTTGCTACACTCGATAGGTACACTTGCCTGTCAGTGCGATTAGTTGAAGGTACTCCTTTTATTACTTAGGAGTCTAGGTTAGGTTTTGTTATTATTTTAATAGACCGTCTGGGCGACATCAAGTTTTTGGCGCCGTTGTCGGGGACACTTGGCAATAGCAATATTAACTCTGACTAGTTCTTTTAGGGATTTTTGGTTTGTTTTGTTCTCTTTTTAGTCTTGTGTGCTACTTGTCTTCTGCGCAACTAGTGAGTCTTATTTGAGTGTCTAATTTAGAATCGAGTCTTTCTGTTTGTATTTGAGTCTTTGTTCTGTTTCCTTCTAGAGTCTTTCAGTTTATGCACAATACTCGTTCGCAGGGATCACCACCTTATTCAGTTTGTCCAGAGCCCGAACGAGAGCTTCACAAGCGCACCCGCGACTTTCGGGAGCGTTTAAAGGAGTACGTTCTACTAGCCCAATCTCATTTCCTACTATGGGCGACGCTGACCCACCAGCGAGACGTATTGTGTACCAGAGGGCCAGTGATGGGGTCACGGGCGCGATATCTTCGATCACTCGCCCCACTATTCTGAACACCAATACATGGCAGATCCCATCACATGTCATGAGTACGATCACTCATGCTACTCAATTCCATGGCCTCGAGGATGAGGATGCACCCGGGCATTTGTCCCGCTTCGCGCGGATATGTGATACATTCAATATCACAGGTGTGTCTAAGGACGCTATCTACTTGCGTCTATTCCCATTCTCCCTCTCTGGGCGTGCATCTACTTGGCTCGACACTCTCCCAGACAACTCAATCACCACATGGGAGGATCTCAAAACCAAGTTCTTCAAGAAGTACTATCCACATTCCAGGGCCGCTCGCCTTCGGGACTAATTCCATTCGTTCCGGATGGACCCTGACGAGCCTTATCACATGGCCTGGGAGCGGTTCAACGTGCTATTGAGCCGATGTCCTCAGCACGGTCTTTCTGACTGGGCACTGGTGGAGAAGTTCTATAATGGCCTCACTTTCGAGAAGCAGCAAATGTTTAACACAGCTGTGGGAGGTCATATCATGGAGTGACTCGAGCCTGATGAGTGTGAGGAAATGTTCGAGAGCTTCGCTCAAGCCGAACAACAGCATCAACGTTCTGTTAGGAATTCCATTCCTACTGCTAGAGCACCCGCCTCTTCTTCAAGAGGTGTGCATCAGGTCACTCCTGATACTAGCGTGGCTGCTGCACTCGCCGCTATGGCTAACGAGATAAAGGAGCTGAAGCTCAGTGCTCTTAGGTGTTAGGTGTGCAGGGGAGGCCACGACACAGCAGAGATTTCCAAGTGAATAATCAGGAGCATGTGAGCTATGCTGGAAACCAGTACCAAAACCGAGGGTATAATAATTACAATAATTCATTCGGCTCGGGATGGAGATCTGGAAACAACCCACCTGGGTTTAACGGTCACCACCAACAACAACAAGGAAGAGGAGAAGCAGGAGCTAGCTCGGGAAGCCGTGTCGACACCAAGAAGATAGAGGAGATGATTGAGAACCAGACACAAATACTTGCCCACCTGGTCCAGAATGACAGGGATGCTAGGCAGAGATTGGATAGCCATGAAACCTTATTGAAGAATCAGCAGTCGGCATTCCAAGGTTTGCAAAGCACAGTAGGAGACATCGCGAGGAGCTTGAAGGAAAGGCAGAGTGAAGCATCTGCGGCCTATAAGGGTTCTAATGCTTCAGTGATGGCCGTGTCAGTTAGGAGTGTGGAGAAGAAAGAGGTTGTAGAGGATGACTCCCACTCCATTGAGTATGGCATACCTTTGGTAGAGGAAGTGAATAAGGTAGATTGGAGAACCCGATTTGCTGCGATCGATGCTAAGATGAGTGAAGAGCAGGCGGAGGAAGAGACATTAGAGAAGCCGGTAGGAGGGGAAGAGCCGGTAGATGAGGAGATTGTAGTAGAGAAGCCTGCCGAGAGGGCAGAGGAGAAGAAGAAGGGGGTGGAGATGAAGTCCCCAAAGATTGACTTGAGTCGTGTTCCCTATCCAGCGCGCTTGCTGCCTTATAAGAATGCTAGGGAATACGGTACTTTATTTGATATGTTTAAACAACTCAAGGTCAATCTTCCATTTATAGAGGTCCTCCAGCACATGCCTAAGTATGGCAAATTTCTCAAAGATCTTCTTTCCAACAAGAAGAAGCTAGGGGGGATCTCTGAAGTCTCACTTAGTGAGCAATGTTCTATTGTGGTGTAGAACAAACTGACGGAAAAGATGACGGATTCGGGTCGGTTCACGATCCCGTGTCTGTTTGGCGGTTTGCATCTAAACAACGCGTTGGCTGATCTTGGTGCTAGCATCAATCTGATGCCATATTCTGTTTATAAGTAGCTATACCTAGGTGAACTACAGTCGACGAGCATGAGCATTTCCTTGGCTGACCGCTCAGTTAAGTATCCACGGGGAATTGTGGAGAATCTTTTAATGAAAATCGATAAGTTTGTATTCCCCATGGATTTCGTCAACCTAGATATGGAGGTGGATGACAAAGTCCCACTCATCCTAGGACGCCCGTTCCTACGGACCACCAAGGCAATGATCGATGTCTTCAGCGGGAAACTCATAATTCGTGTGGGGGATGAGTATATTACTTTCGATGTTATGAAACCCATGGAGGATGTTGGCGAGCATAGTCACTCCGTGTGCATGCTTGATGCCTTCATAGGTGACCATCGGGACTGTGATCTAGAGAGAGAGATTGATGAACCCGCCCCTAACTTAGGAGAGATATCTGAATGAGCGTTGGAGATGAGAGATTGTTAATGATTACGGCGAGTAGGTACCCGATGATCTGCTCGAGATAATAGTTGAATTTGATGAGATCATAGAAAAAACCCATTCTTGATATTACCTTTGTTCTTTGTCTGGTTAGTTGAGTCGACCTTAGTTTATTGCACTCTTAGTTTAATATTTAGGGGAGTAAACCCCAAACCAAATCAATTTTTAGTCCGTGTCAGAGTCTAGTATTAGTATTCAGTGTCTCTAAGGTTCGATAACTCGGTTTACCATTAAGCTGTGCTACACTCGATAGGTACACTTGCCTGTCAGTGCGGTTTAGTTGAAGGTACTCCTTTTATTACTTAGGAGTCTAGGTTAGGTTTTGTTATTATTTTAATAGACCGTCTAGGCGACATCAGGTACGAACACCTAATGATGAAAATCAGCGTCGGAACGGTACTCAATATTTCTGGAAAGTATAATGTCTTATGAAATGAATTAAGTTGCTAATTTAGGCAGCTAAAGGTTGACACATGTCTTGAAATGAATGTAGTGATCAACGATTATGAAGTAAACGATAAGCATTGCAAATTTAGTTCAAGTTCATTCATTAATAGCACTACTCGTGTATGATATAAGTATAAATTTGCACATTGATAGCACTACACGTGCATGATATAAGTATGATATAAGTATAAGTTTACTCATTGATAGCACTACACGTGCATGCTATGAGTATGATATAGAAATAATTTGAAGAATTGAATCACATTATGTATAAAATGCTATGGTACGAATATAATACGTGCAAATTCACATGAGATGAATCAAATTGCATAAATCCATGATTATTGAATGTCATTACATGTAACGATAAAATCAGAGATGTTACAAGCACTATTATCATTATTTTTCGCATGCTCTTTCGTTTGGTATATTGAGTGTTTTTTCGGTCGATTTTATGCATAATTAGAACTTGTGTGACTTATACATATCAAGACCATGAACTAGTAGAAGCACGAAAATGATTGAGGCACCTAGGACTTTATTACCCTTATATATTATCCTTAAACCCAAAAATTTCAAAAACATTATCCGCCTAGATAGCCCTCTGAGCCTTAGCCTTTTCTATTTTACTACCCACATTTATCCCCAAACCAGCTTTTCGTAAAGATCGGTTATTGGCTAACTGTCTTCAAAATGGTAAAATCTATCTTATGTCATTATTTCAAGTTTACAACCATTGAGGCAATTTGGAAAGGATTTGTTTCACTCAAAAGAATTGAAATATACAAGAAGAAAGTGGATGTATTAGGTGGGAACAGCCGAACGATCTACAAGGAGCATATGGAAACATTATTTCAACGAAATTGAGGAAAAACAATTATTGAAAAATTAGTCTTGATGATATGTTGTCTAAAAAGAAAATAAAAAAATAGAAAAATGAGAAAAGGAAAAGAAAGAGAGAAGTTGGTCTTTTACCGGTTAGACCCTAAAGAGCTAGACATGCATTCTTTTGATTTTAATTTGCTTTCCTGCCTTCATTTCGCAAAGCCTGAATTACCACCCGAACTCCGAGAGAATATTTTTAAAGCAACAAGTGATGTAAGAAAACGGTGGCGCAAGCAAGAACAATTGTCACCATTCTGCGGTTTGTCAAAAAGTGCCGCCAAAAGAAAAGCTAAAAGATACGAAAAATGTGTAATGTGTGGCAACTGGAGCCACAATGGAAAGTGTAGCAAGAATCAAAATTATTCCCAACATGAGTATACGCATCTGATCAAAGTAGGAGCTGTTAGGCTACAAGCCGAAAGATCCATAAGGAAAGGCAGTAATGTGTATTACACAGTGAGGGAAGAGTTGAGAATGATAAGATATCTTGGTCTTGGCAATCTGACCATAAATGAGCACTCAGATTAGTTATACCCTCATGATCTGAGTACTGTAGAGGGATCTGCTAGTATTTTCCATTTTAAGCCATGAAACCGTAGCTGTGTTTTCCACGATAGCTGCAGCCTTTAAAACCCCTAAAAATCCAAAAAGATTTCCATTTTCGCCCTTTTATTTTTATTGTAGCCACATTACAACCCTTTTAAAGTTCTCTTGATTCATGCATACTACTTAGTTAATTGGTGGAGACTTGATTTGCATACAAGCTTATGACCATTGCATAATTCGATTCGAACTTGAGTATTCCACTTGACTTACGTTATTCATACACATATAACCCTAGAGTTGAGTGAACATTGTGAGGAGTGAGGTATAATGCAAAACTAAAGTTCTAGTAGGCTTGTCATGGATTCCATCATCCTAAAATATAAAAACATAAAAATAGAATAAAGCAACTCAAGAGCTCTCCTGGAGTTTCCAACTACTTTTCCTTTTGTAAAGTTTTTAGTTATAGGTCTGATCATGCATGAGTTTTCTTGAGGACAAGCAAAGTTTAAGTGTGGGGTGTTATGATGTGCCATCATTTATACATGTTTTGCATGCATAATAATCCTCATATTATGGTACTAATTGAATAATAACCTTGCAATTGATACTTAAAATATTTATATTTTTTAATTACAGGTTATTCGGTGTTGAAAATATAAATCAAGAAGAAATCTATCAAAAACACCAATAAATCAAGCTTCTAAAAGGATCATTCCCGACCTTGACCCCTAAGAACTCAAAATTGGTCAACAAGAAGTCAACCAGCAGCTAAAAGACAAAAGTGGGCAGCAGGGAGGCAATGCACGGCCGTGCATCCCAATGCACGGCCATGCATTTGCCCTTCTTGCTCCCCATGGCTCCCAGTACACTACCACTCATACCCTATGAGTCCCTAGGTGTTTGCACGCCCGTGCAATCCAACGCACGGCCGTGCATTTCTCATTTTGAGGCCTATAAATAGGAGGCTTGAGTTATTCATTCAAAACACCTCAAGAACAAGAAAAACACTATCCAGAGAGAGTATCTCGTAGTTAGAGTATAGTAGGGAGTAGAGAGGCTGCTCTTCTTTGTTCCCTAATAGCGGAGCCTACGAAACTTAGCGTTACGCTAGTTAGTATGGCCATTCGTGGCTAAACTCTTTGTATTGCTAGGGTAAAGATGAAGTTAGGTGCATGTTAATGTTTGATGTATTAATCTAGTGGTATGCTTATGTCGTTAATTATTCGTTCTTAAAACTATCATTTGGTGGGCTTTTATTATTGTCTAAATTGTTATTTATATTTGTGAGTGTTCTTGATTTCAAAGTGTAAAATCGTAAAACCTTTTTAATCAAACTTCTTTTAATACTTGTATGTCTTTATACAAGTAGATATTGATAAGCCAAGGCTTGGTCAACACTAGTAAGGGCGTACGTCTTTATACGAACTTATTATGCGACCAAGAATTGGTGAACTCATGTTGGGAACGGTACGTCTTTATACTCGGTCATATTGTTACACCGCCTCCCGGTGAGCAAAATATAATCATCTATTTAACAATAATAATTAAGCATTTAAGTTCGATGTCCTAAACCAACTTGGAGATAACACCAAAGAGTTGGGGGTAAATGTTGTCCCCAACGGGAGGCATTAGTATTTTAATTTAAAGATTTTAATTAGTGAATCAAATGTCGTGAGGACGAGGTACTAGCGGTGACCCGGGTCACAAGTTTGTAGTAGTCATACCACTGAATTAGTCAAATTAACATTATCACATACCAAGCGGATTCGAAGCCCAAAGCAAAACTCTTCGTGACCTGATCATTTTCGAGATATTTACTTTTCTGCTATTTACTATTCTGTTAGTTACATTTCTGTTACACTCATCACGCACGTTTTTACTTTTATGCTATTTACTTCACCGTCATTTACTTTTCTGTCATTTACTTACTTGTTTCTCAAGCACACAAAACTCACTCACTAATTAATCCGACTAAACGATAACAAAAGTTGAGTATTGGAACTCGACTGTGTCCATTGGTTCGATACTTGGTTCTTACCTCAGCTATATTACGTTGCGATAGGTACACTTGCCTATTGTTAATGATTTTTAAGTTAAAGTAATTATCATTTTATAAATTTAAAACCTGATCTCGTGAAACCACTCTAAAACAAATATATATATTTATATATATTTTATTATAAACACGACACATCAAAGGGCTTGACTTTCAGTTGTAGACATCAACTTAGTTACCGCGTTCTCCAAGCTTAACCCGTTACTTGGCTTGTTAGTTCCCTGAAATTGTTGACGAGGATGATAATTTTGAGATTGTATTTGTTGAAATTGTTGTTGTCCAAAGCCATATTGTACTTGGTTGTTGTTATCCTTCCAGCTGAAACTTGGGTGATTTCTCCATCCAGGATTATAGGTGTTACTGTAGCGGTTATTCTGCGGGCGATTTGTTCCGATAAAGCTAACCTGCTCAGCATCGACGGTTATTCTTTTTATTTCTTCAATAGTCTCAGTGGCTGTTTTGGCCGTTTTGCCCTTGCTAATTTGGTTGAGTCGAGTGGTGAGGGCATCTACCTGAGAAGAAAGTGATGTGACAGCATCGACAGAATGAACTCCTTGCCTGGTTCCCCTGTTGCTTCGTGGGTTGTACCATTGATAGCAATTCATAGCTATTTCCTCAATTAGGTTGTAAGCTTCCTATGGCCTCTTGTTTCCAAAAATACCACCTGCAGTAGTGTCAAGTGTATAACGAGCTTGATTGGGCAACCCATTGTAAAATGATGATACTTGTAGCCAAACTTCTAGCCCATGGTTAAGGCATTTCCTCAACATGTCCTTAAAACGTTCCCATGCCTCATATAGTGGCTCACCATCTTCTTGGGTGAAAATGGTAATATCATTTCTCAATTTTTGCATGTTTTGCTGGCGGGAAGTATTTCGACAAGAATTTCTGAGCTAGATCATCCCATGTAGTAATTGACTAGGTAGGAAGAGATTTTAACCATGCCTTAGCTCCTTCCCTTAAGGAAAAGGGAAACATTCGGACTCGAATTGCGTCGTTCGAAACTCCGTTCAATTTGAAAGTGTCACAAATTTCAAGGAAATTTGCAATGTGGGTATGTGGATCCTCATCGGGTAATCCATGGAAAGTGCATGATGATTGGATCATGTAAACGACATGCGATTTGATTTCAAAGTTGTTAGCGTCAACCATTGGCCTTGTGATACTAGACCCCAACGCCTCAAGTGACGGTCTTGCAAAGTCGAAAATAGTGCGGTTTTCTACGGCCATTCTTCTAGCACGGTTTTCTCGTATTCAGTGGTGGAAGAATCTTTCGGGCTCTGCTAAAGGTTGTATAAACTAGTAGTGGAGCTATGGATCATACACTGCCTGTAACAAAACAGAACAGAAAAACAGATGGAAAATGATAAGGCTAATCCGTTAACTCGATTTTTTCTTAAAACCACCGTGTCCCCGACAGCGGCGTCAAAAACTTGATGTCGTGTGTGCGGTATATAGATAAAATATATTTAAATATATATTTGTTTAGAAATGGTTTCACGAGATCAGGTTTTAAATTTTTAAAATGATAAATACTCAAATTTAAGACACACACAATAGGCAAGTGTACCTATCGCAGCGTAATATAGTTCAGATAAGAACCAAGTATCGAACCAATGGACACGGTTGAGTTCCAATACTCAACTTTTGTTATCGTTTAGTCGGTTTAGTTAGTGAGTGGGTTTTGTGTGCTTGTGAAGCAGAAAAGAAATAACAGAAAAGTAAATGACAGAAAAGTAAAAACGTGCGTGAAGTGTGTAGCAGAAATGTAAATAGCAGAATAGTAAATAGCAGAAAAGTAAATATCTCTGAAATGATCAGGTCACAAATAGTATTGCTTTGGGCTTCATATCCGCTTGGTATATGATAATGTTAAGTTGACTAATCCGGTGATATGATTACTACAAATATGTGAACGGTACACCGCTAGAACCTCATTCTCACAATATTTGATTCATGAATTATAATCTTTAATAATAAAATGGTAATGATTCCTGCTAGGGACAACGTTACCCTCAACTCTTTGAATGCTATCTACAAGTTGGTTTATGAAATCGAACATAAATGCTTAATTATTATTATTAAAAAGGTGATTAGACTTTGCTCACCGGGAGGCGGTGAAACAATGGGACCATGTATAAAGACGTACCATTCCTAACATGAGTTTAGCAATTCTTGGTCGCATAATAAGTTCGTATAAAGACGTAAGACCTTACTAGTGTTGACCAAGCCTTGGCTTATCAATATCTACTTGTATAAAGACGTACAAGTATTAAAAGAAGTTTGATTAAAAAGGTTTTACGGTCATACGCTTTGAAATCAAGATCACTCACAAGTGTAAAGACATATTTAGATAATAATAAAAAGCCCACCTAGAAGATGGTTTTAAGAGAGAATAACTAAAGACATAAACATACCACTAGATTAATACGTCAAACATTAACATACACCAAACTTCATCTTCACCCTAGCAATACAAAGAGTTTAGCCACGAATGGCCATACTAACTAGCGTAACGCTGAGTTTCGTAGGCTCCACTATTGTGGAACAAGGAGGAGGAGCCTCTCTACTCTCTACTCTAAACTACATAAACGGACTCTCTTGAGCTGTGGTAATGTATCTTGAGGTGTGTGAAACCAAGAACCCAAGCTATCTATTTATAGGCCTCAAAATGTCAAATGCACGACCGTGCATTGGGTTGCACGGTCGTGCAAAGGCCTCGCGAATCAAAACGGGTACAAAAGACAGTGTACTGGGTCCTTGGGGAGCAAGCAAGGCATTGCACGGCCGTGCAATGGGATGCACGGCCATGCATCCCCTTGTTTGCTTCCCAGCTTCGTCTTTTAGCTGCTTATTGACTTTGTTGACCAATTTTGACTTCTTGGGGGTCAAAGTTCGGGAATGATCCTTCTAGAAGCTTGATTTCTTGGTGTTTTTGATAGGTTTTTGCTTTGTCTATCTCTAAGACACCGGATAACCTGCAATTATAAAATATGAACGTTTTAAGTATCAATTGCAAGGTTATTATTCAATTAGTACCATAATATGGGATTATTATGCATGCAAAACATGTATAAATTATGGCACATCAATGCTCATGTCGGATTGTCCTCAACCTGATTAGAACCCCGAGTGCTCAAACTGGGTCCCTACGCGCACGCATGTTACCATGCAAACACTAGCCACGAGAACCCTACTCATGAATGGCTCTAACCGGCCCTTTGTCTCCATCATCGTGCATTGCTTAACCGCTCGCCACCATTCACCATAGTGCCGCCTCCATCCTCTTCTTCGTCTTCACGTCATGTACCGTTAGCCCGCCGCCACCATGCACCACCCTCGTGCGCCACTGCCCTCCTTATTTATAGCTACTCCGTCGCCGGGTCACCACCCTGAAAGGACCCAAACCGGGTACCTCTCATAGTCGGCAAACTTTGCATAAACATAGCTCTTAAACTTTGAATTAAACATTAACAGCGGAAGTCGTGTACGGAATTCAGAGTTAACAAAAATATAAACACGGCATTGTTCAACATTCTTAATCTAATAACGCGGAAGCCAGTCTTCATGTCAGCAGCAGCCATCCAGCCATCTTCTCTCTAAGCCCTCGCGGCCTCATGTCTTTTTCTTTCCTTTGTTACCTCATGTGCATACTAAAATAGTCAGCTAACGCTGGTGAGTTCAAGTGTTTCTTTTTCTTTAACTTTATATCAATTATTTTCTTTAAAAACGTTCTTTAAGCATACATATTATCTTATATACATAATGCAATAAAATCTTTCTTTCTTCTTTTACATACACACGTATTTACTTTGTGCTCTTATCTTTAAGCCATACATTAATGTCTATAATCTGTTCTGTGCCCCCAAGCGGGCTTCTTCATTCTTATTTCCCGAAGTAACTTTTTTTGCAGATATTGTTCCCTAAGGCTCAACGTCCAAAGGCCGATACCCACTTTCTGTGCCCCCAAGTGGGCTTCTTCATTCTTACTTAGCGACCGCCGCTGCTAGAGTAACCGTCGTTACTCATCTTAACCAGTTGTACAACATCCTCGTTACAGTGCCCTGTCGAGCACTGTCATTATTTTTCTCATGGTACATCGTGGACTTGTCCATGACGCAATATCGGTTTCGAGTAGCACTAGTCTCAAGGACTATACTACTACCTCAATACTTGCTACTATGCTTGGGGTACCACTAGTCTCGAGGACTATGCTACTACCCCAAGTCTTTCATCGTACAAGCATACCCTTACAGATTAGATAATGTATTCGACTTATTATTCTTTTCTTTGTTTATAAAACATATAATTAAATAAACCATTATCTTCTTTCTTATCTTTCTTTCTTACAAAACGTTTATTTAAACAAACCGTTATCTTTCTTTCTTACAAAACGTTTAAGTAATAAAATACATTTATTATAAACGTCTAATTCTTGAGTATGCACACCCCCCTAAAATAGTAAAATAGGGATTCTTGAATTCACCTGATTTTTCTTAGGGATTAGCTCACTCAGCAAGGGCTTCAAGCTAAGTGGAGGCTAAAGGATCTATTAAGAATCACTAACTATACAAATTAACCCCAAGCCATTCTATCCGAAAAATCTATCTTCGAAATCAATTTCAAACGAAATCTTTTTCGATCGAAATCTATTTCGATCGAAATCTTTTTCGATCGAAATCTTTTTCGACCGAAAACTAGTCATTCAAAAAGTCTTACTTCGCATAATATTTTCGTTCGAAAACATTCTGTCCAAAAAAGATTTCGACCGAAATCTTTTTTCCTTTGAAATTGTTTGCTCCTGAAACTATTTCGGTCGAAATCTCTTTCGACCGAAAACTATATCGATCAGACATGTTCTGTCCGAAAACTTCCCTTGTCCGAAAAGACTTTTCGGATGATCAAAGTTTTCGGACCATTCAACGAGATTTCGTACGATTCATACGTTCTTGGCCAAAATCATCATTTTCGATTCAAGTCTGAATCTTTTTACGTTCAAATCACTTGTTTAGCTTCCATGAAGCTAAACCTATGCTTTTTAAGCCATTTTACACGTAAAAATGCCGACTTTTGATTTAAAACCCACATAAAACCCTAAAACCCTATTTTCAATCTAGAACTTAGATCTCGAGTCATTTTTGTTGCCTGTTTCTGGTGTGTTTCTCCTTCTCCGATCAACACCAAGCTTCAGCAACGATCTCGGGCCAAAATAACGGACTTCGGGTGCGGGTTTGAGGCTTTCTTTCTCTAGGTTTTGAGGTGAAAGTGATGAATGGTGGAATGGAGGGGATGGGGTGGGTTTTACTCCCCTCCTTTTGTGCCTCCTCAGTCCGGCCCAAACTCAAGCCCACGAGTCTGTGATCCTATTTTTTTATCGCTCTTTTCTTTACTCGTTACCCGTCGCCTTTTATTTTATTATTTTTTCTTTATTACTTTCGGGGTGTTACAAGTCTACCCCTCTTATTGGAGGTTTCGTCCTCGAAACCTTTTATAGGTCAAACAGGTGAGGGTACAATTCCTTCATCTTAGATTCCGTTTCCCACGTGGCTTCCGATCCTTTTCGATGTTCCCATTTAACCTTGACTAGTGGAATAACTTTGTTGCATAGTCGTTTATCCTTTCCATCCACAATTGCCATAGGCTCCTCAATGTAGTTAAGCTTGTTGTCTACTTCGATGTCATCGAGTGGCACTTGTGCCGATTCGTCAGCTAAGCATTTTCGCAGATGCGATACGTGAAAAGTAGGGTGGATTCCACACAATTCTTCAGGCAGCTCGAGTCGATAAGCCATATCTCCTACTCGTGTCACAATCTTGAATGGTCCGACAAACCTCGGACTTAGTTTCCCTCTTTTTCGAAATCGAATTATTCCTTTCCAATGAGACACTTTTAATAAGACTTTGTCTCCTACCTGAAATTCAAGATCTCTCCTTTTATCTACATAAGATTTCTGCCTGTCCATAGCGGCTTTCATTCGGGCTTTGATTTGGTCAAACTTCTCAAAAGTTGCTTTGACTACATCAAGGCTTGCGAAGTCTTTCTGCCCGATTTCACCTCAACAGACGGGCGTCCTACACTTTCTCCCATATTGCATTTCGTAAGGCGGCATTCCAATGGTCACATGATAATTGTTGTTGTAAGAAAACTCCGCCAGTGGTAAGTGGCTATCCCAACAACCGCCGAAATCAATGATACATGCCCGCGCATGTCCTCAAGAATTTGGATAGTCCTTTCAGATTGGCCATCGGTTTGCGGGTGGTAAGTTGTGCTGATATCAAGTCTCGTACCCATTGCCTCATGGAATCTTATCCAGAACCTCGATGTGAATTGCGTGTCCAGGTCCGACATAATAGACAAAGGCATTCCGTGTCTGGCCACAATCTCATTAATGAACAATTCTGCTAGCTTTTCGGATTAGTAAGTCTCACGTATAGGCAAGAAGTGAGCGCTCTTTGTTAGTCTATCCACGATTACCCATATGGCATCATGACCCTTAGCTGTACGCGGTAGCTTTGTTATAAAATCCATGGTAATGTGTTCCCATTCCATTCGGGTATAAATAATGGTTGCATATTTTCACACGGCTTCTGGTGCTCGGCCTTCACCTGAGAGAAAGTTAGGCATTTACTCACATAATCGGTTACATCGTTCATCATGCTGGGCCACCAGTACTCCTTCTTCAAATCATGGTACATCTTGTTGGTGCCAGGATAGATAGAGTAGCGAGACTTGTGAGACTCGTCAAGAATTTTGATTCTAAGTTCACCACCATTGGGTATCCACATTCGCCCGAACCGTGTTCGTACACCATAAGCATTAGTTTCTAGCTTTTCCTGCTGACTCACTATCCTTTCCCTCTTGACATTTTCCTCTTTCAAGGCCTCATTTTGGGCACATTCTATTTCTGTCATAAGATATGGAGTTACGACCAATTGATATGCTCTCACCTCGATAGGAGTTGTCATCTCCTTTCGACTCAAGGCGTCGGCCACCACATTTGCCTTTCCGGGATGGTAAAGGATTTCACAATCATAGTCTTTAAACAATTCTAACCACCGCCGCTGCCTCATGTTCAACTCTTTTTGCTCAAAGAAGTACTTCAAGCATTTGTGGTCGGAGTAGATGGTGCATTTGACTCCATAGAGATAATGTCTCAAATATTTAAGGCAAAGACAACTGTCGCGAGCTCAAGGTCGTGAGACGGGTAGTTGACTTCGTGAGTCTTTAACTGCCGTGACGCATACGCAATCATGACGCATACGAATCACCTTCCCTCGTTGCATGAGAACACAGCCTAACTCCTGACCTGAAGCGTCGGAATACACCACTAGGTCTTCGTTACCATCGGGTAGGGTCAGCACTGGTGCTTAGGTTAACCTCTTCTTTAATTCCTCGAAGGCATTGGTTTGGGTCTGGCCCCATTCATACTTTACTTCCTTTCGGGTCAATTTGGTTAAAGGTGAGATTATCTTAGAGAAGTCTTGTATAAACCTCCGGTAGTAGCCTGCCAAACCTAGAAAACTTCGTACATCCGTTGGTGTCCTCAGAATTTCCCAATTCCACACTACATCAATTTTTGTTGGGTCTACCATGATGCCTTTTGCGTTAACCACATGACCTAGGAATTGGACTTCCTTTAGCAAGAACGCGCATTTCAAAAATTTAGCATACAGCTTTTCTGTCTTTCGGGTGTCCAAAACTTCTCGCAGGTGACATACACGGTCACCTTCGCTCTTAGAGTATACGAGGATATCGTCGATGAAGACTATTACTGATCGATCTAGCATTGGTTGACACACTATGTTCATCATATCCATGAATGCTGCGGGAGCATTTGTCAACCCAAAAGACATCACACGGAACTCGTAGTGTCCATACCGCGTCCAGAATGCAGTTTTGGGTATGTCTTCCTCTCTTACTTTTAGTTGATGATAACCCGAGCACATGTCGATTTTTGAGAACCATTTGGCGCCTTGCAGTTGGTTAAACAGATTGTCGATCCTGGGTAACGGGTACTTATTTTTCATAGTTCTTTTATTCAATTCTCTGTAATCGATGCACATTCTCATGGCACCATCTTTCTTCTTGACAAACAGCACCGGAGCACCCCCAAGGTGAAATGCTCGGTCTGATAAATCCCTTTTTCCAAAAGTTCCTCCAGTTGGGTCATCAGCTCTTTCATCTCAAGTGGCGCTATTCGATAAGGTTCTTTGGCAACGGGCTGGGCACCTGGCATTAAATCTATTTGAAACTCCGTTTCCCGATCAGGCGGCAATCCAGGCAATTCCTCAGGGAACACTTCCGGATAATGGCACACCACTGGTACTTTGCTTAACTCTTCCACTTTCACGTCTTTGTCGGTCACATAAGCCAAGTAGGCCTTACACCCGCGCCTCATATACTTTTATGCTTTTATCATTGAGATTACATTAGTCAACGGAATGTCACGTTCCTCGTAAATCACGACCTCGCTGCCATCAGGAGCATTGAGCTGAATCACCATTCGTTTACACACAATACGGGCTTCATTGGCAGCTAACCAATCCATTCCCAACACTACATCGAATCCCGCCAAGGTTATAACGAATAATTTAACCGGAAATCTATTGCCCTCTATCTTTATGGTGAGGTCGTCTACCAATTCTACTACTTTAGTGTTCCTACCCACGGCAGTCTCTACATTAAAGGCCCTTTCTATCTTGGAAGTTTTATATTTCAATCTTTTTACAGAACGAGGAGGATATAAAACTTTTACTAGCACCTGAATCAAACAGAACAGAAACAAAGGTGTGGTCAAGGATGAACGTACGTGACACCACGTTGGGATCTCCCCTTGCTTCCTCTTGTGTCAGGGCATAGGCTCTGGTCCTCGCTCCCCCTTTTTCAACCTCATTTGCATTTTCATTGTTTACCGCTCTAGGCTTGCGACAGTCCCTGGAAATATAACCTGACTCGCCACAGTTGTGACATTTTCAATAGTTGGTAGAACCCGAGGCACGGGTACAATCTCGGTATATGTGCCCAGTCTTTCCACAATGGTAACATATGTCCAGCCCATACTTGCACTCCCCAAAGTGCGCCTTACCACATTTGCTACAGTTGACCTTTTCCTTCACCCTTGGCTTCTTACTTTTCGAGGCAGACCAATCCTCACCCGAGCGCTTAGTGGCGTTAGACAACTTCTTTTGAGTTTCAGCGGGGGTTGCGCCTTCTGAGGCCACATCATCAAAATTATTTCCACTCATAGCCACCACAGAGTCAAAGTCTCCATGAGTGTTGGCATTGATGATCGTGCGAACTCTTGGGAGTAGCTTTTGGATATAGCATTTGATCTTCCTTTCTTCAGTGTTTACCAAGTGTGGAACTAGTTGTGTCAGCTCATTGAATTTGGAGGTGTATTGTAGGTGTGTCATGCTACCAGCCTTGAGTTCCACAAAAGCCTCTTCCATTCTATCAATCTCGTTTTGGGGACAGAACTTTTGAATAACCAGGGCTTTCAGATCATCCCGCTTCATCCGGTCGATCCCTTTCAGACTTAGCTTTCTTCACATTTCCCACCAGCTTAGTGCCTCGAAGGCAAAATAATGAGCGACAAACCCTACCGTTTGGTCAGCACGACATTAACTCACTTTGATGACTACAGTCATGCGGTCAATCCAGTAATAAGAGGCAATAGCATCTTTCTTGCCGTCAAACGTTGGCGGGTCAGTTCCGGAAGGACTTGTAGTCACATCCGCGCTTCTCATCATAGTAGGAGTCATCACCTTCAGATTCGGTTTCAATCACATTTCTTTTCTCGGGCCGTAAGCCCCTTCCCCTTTCTTCTTCTACGGTCTTTAGAGCCTCAGTTAGTGTTGCTGGTAGAGTGCTCTTCAGAACTGCAACAACTTCATCAGCAATGGTTTTCTTGACAATCGGCTCCAAAACTATGCCTTCGTCATCATGCGCTTCATGGTTACTTGGAGTATTTTCATTTGCAGTATGGATCGACACCGACCCATGAACAGAGGGTTCACTTTCTTCTCTCTCAACCTGATTGACACGTGGTCTACCCCGGCGTCCAGTACCGGCTCCTCTCTTTGCACTTCTCTTTCCAGCCATTTCGTTTTCGAACTGCGAACAAGGAATACTCATGTTATCATGATAGATAATTATTTAGAACACCTTGAGTAATGTAAATTACTAATTACAGAGACCGGTATGAAATTACTAATTTACCATACTTCTCGGGTTCTGAACATTCCCTGTCAGAGTAACGTTTGCATTCGAGTTCAGAGTTCTTTCCTTAAGGCACACTATGTCTACTTTTCTATTCTAAGGCATTTACTGTATATGTTCTATACTATGATATGGACAACCTTCTATTCTAAGGCCTTTACTGTTTACTGTTTACTTGTTTTCAATTACTAAGGCCTTAATGTTCTGTTTTCATGGCTTGGCTGCTCTGACTGACATCCTATTCTTCTATCCCATTCTCAGTTTAAGTTTAGACATTTTGGTGAATGTCCGAATCTCTCAAACTATGGCTCTGATACCAACTTGAAAGGACCCAAATCGGGTATCTCTCATAGTTGGCAAACATTGCATAAACATAGCTCTTAAATTGGAATTAAACATTAAACATTAACAGCGGAAGTCGTGTACGAAATTCAGAGTTAACAAAAACTTAAACATAGCATTGTTCAACATTCATAATCTAATAATGGGGATGTAAGTCTTCATGTTAGCAGCAACCATCCGGCCATCTTCTCTCTAAGCCCTCGCGGCCTCATGTCTTTTTCTTTCCTTTGTTACCTGATGTGCATACTAAAATAGCCAGCTAACGCTGGTGAGTTCAAGTGTTTCTTTTTCTTTAACTTTATATCAATTATTTTCTTTAAAAACATTCTTTAAGCATACATATTATCTTATATACATAATGCAATAAAATCTTTGTTTCTTCTTTTATATACATACGTATTTACTTTGTGCTCTTATCTTTAAGTCATACATTAATGTCTATAATATGTTCTGTGCCTCCAAGCGGGCTTCTTCATTCTTATTTCCTGAAGGAACTTTCTTTGCAAGTATTGTTCCCTAAGACTCAACGCCCAAAGGCCAATACCAACTTTTTATGCCCCCAAGCGGGCTTCTTCATTCTTACTTAGCGACCGTCGCCGCTAAAGTAACCGTCATTACTCATCTTAATCAATTGTACAACATCCTCGTTACAGTGCCCTGCCGAATACTGTCCTGATTTTTCTCATGGTACGTCGTGGACTTGTCCATGATGCAACATCGGCTTCGAGTAGCACTAGTCTCAAGGATTATACTACTACCTCAAGACTTGCTACTATACTTGGGGTACCACTAGTCTCGAGGACTATGCTACTACCCCAAGTCTTTCTTCGTACAACCATACCCTTACAGATTAGACAATGTATTGGACTTATTATTCTTTTCTTTGTTTATAAAACATATAGTTAAATAAACCATTATCTTCTTTCTTATCTTTCTTTCTTACAAAACGTTTAATTAAATAAATCGTTATCTTTATTATCTTTTTTTGTTACAAAATTTTAAGTAATAAAATACATTTATTATAAACGTATAATTCTTGAGTATGCACACCACCTGAAAAACCCTACTTATTTTACTATTATTTTATCAGAGTTTAATGCAAAAAACAGGTTCCAGATTTTTCATACCTTTATCACTAAAGTGATAAAGGTATATTTTATTATAAATATAATCTTTACATAAAATATTACATCATGTAACATAGGGATTCTTCAACTCCGATCAACCATGTCCTCAGGAAGCCTCATTTCACATGCTCTTAACCTTCAGTGTTTGGAAAACGTTTTTAGATTAGCTTACGCTAAGTAAGTACACTGCATCATTCATTTTAGTATGAACCCTTTAGGTTCTTATTATTGTTTAAGTTTCCCGAGCTCTCGGCGCCCCGTGACAATCTCCGGGCGTACCTCTGGTCACGTCGTTCGTATATTTTAATGGGTGTGCTAACCCCCTCTCGGCCATCTTCGGACGTACCTCCGGTCAGAGTTTTCATTTCATTCCTGAGACCCGCCCCGTAGGCCTGACATCTCTTCTCACTATTCTTATTGAGACCCGCCCCGTAGGATGGACATCTCATTCCATTCATTCATTTCTTATTGAGACCCGCCCATAGGCTGGACATCTCATTGCATCGGGATATTGAGTATCATATACTCAAAGCCTCCCAGGTTATTCCCAACCACTCCTCACCTTAAAATTTCATAACGGTTTCCCCACTATGCACTAAAGAGGCTTATATATATGAAGTACCAGCGGCGTATCCACCACCCCTTTAACACTTCGTGAGTACTCCGTTATTCCATTTTAAGACTTAGACTCATTTCCATCATACATTCATATTTACACATATAGCATGATCATCTATCATGCATTCACATATTCACATTTTTCACATATTGCATGTTCGCACATATAGCATGATCTCTTATCATACTTCCATATTCATCCCTGCTCTAATTCCTTATAAAGGTTTCTCCATGTTACGTTAAAGAGGTTTATATATACGAAGTATCAGCGGCGTATCCACCACCCCTTTAACGTCCCATGAATACTCCTTAACTTAGAATTAAGCTTCCCCGTTAATCCTCTTTTATTTAATGGCATGACTTCCTCATGCCTTTATCCAATCTTTGCTCTAATTCCTCCTAAAGGCGTCGCTATGATGTATTATAGTGGTTTATATATAGGGTGTACTAGTGGCGTACCCACCACCCCTATAATATATCACAAATATTCATTTATTTAGAATTAAGCTTTCCCATTTATCCTTACTTATTTAATAGCATGATCTCTTCATGCTTTTATTTCATTCCTGCTCTAATTTCTCACATTGGCTTCTCCACGATATGTTAAAGAGGTTTATATATAGGAAGTACCAGCGGCGTATCCACCACCCCTTTAACATATCGTAGATGTTCCTTTATTTGGAGTTAAGCCCTCCCTTATTCATACTCATCATATATTGAAAACTAGGGTGATTATCCTTCCAGAGTAGTACCTCCAACAGAGATGATCCCAGAAAAGAGTGACGGGTCCAGGAGGGATTTATACACCACTCTTTCCTTAGACAGAACATTTCGTTTTTCAGATAACTACATACTGATGTGTAGGTGTTCGTTGGGTGTTTATGATGCTTAACTATACGTTTTTATGTGTGATTTAGCATGGAACGCGTTTACTTTGCATGTGATTATGATTTGTAGGTGTTTGGATGCTAAGTACGTGTTTTGGAAGCATTAGAGAGGAAGTAGAGGGTTTGGATCGGAAACTATGCAAAAGATGGAGGCTGATGTGGAAGTTCTGGAAGCTGAATCTTGAAACAGACATATCTCGAGCTAGAAAATGAGTTATGAGACCCATAATATATGAATCTTGGGTAGCTCGAGAAGCTGAATCCAAATATTTGGTTAAAAAAAATACACTAGGGGCGTAAGCTTACGCCCTAGGAGCGTAAGCTTACGCCGGTAACATTTTCTGAACAGAAGCTTCAGCTCGACGGAGTAAGCTTACGCCCCCCAGCGTAAGCATACGCTGGTTACGTTTCAGACGTGGATTTTTAGTGATTTAGCCGATTTTTAGTGTTTAATTGGGGGTTTCTTCCCCAAATTCGAAATCCTCTTTTTGACATCAGTTCTTGGGCGATTTTAGGAGTTCTTGGAGGCTAAGGAACACAATTCTAACATCCAATTGAAGATTGATACTCGAAAGATTGAGAGATTGAGAGATTGAAGATGAATTCCACAACCATGAGCGGCTAATCCACCGGTAATCATTCCCGGGTGGATTGTTTGTAAGTTTTTAGGGTTTTATCATGTGCTAGCTTTGAGAAACAATTCTTGTAATCATTTGGTTTGAAATACTTGAATCTTTGTGTTTAGTATGGTTATGAACTCACGGGAGTCGATAAATTCTTGCACCATTGACCCCGTTAGATGATAATTGCTATGAACTTTGATTTGTGTTGAATGTATTGATTAATCTAATTCTATATTGCAAACATTTGTCTCGATTTCATTCGTGAATATTGTTTTACACTATTTGCCGATGATGTATGAATGTTGATGTTCTTGGTTAGATTTGGTCAATTTGATTTAGATAACCATTTGATTGCTTGAACTCATATGTTGGTGTGATAATCCCTAATTACTTGTGAACTTGAAACCCGGGCGTGATTCCTTTTTAATTATTGTTACAATCTAAATCGTTTGTTTGGTACTTGATTACTATTGATCATAATTGTTTCCTTGTTTGTTGAGTTTGATAAGTTTCACCTAAACCATTGCTTGTGTTTGGTCAGAAAGACCCATTGCAACTTCATAAATCACTTTGTCAATTGAAGTTAAGCACCGACCACAAACTCTTCGTGGTTCGACACCCTTCTTACCCTAACTAGTTTAAGGTGATTAGGTTTTTCTAATTTTTTATCTTTGACCGGTCCCTTCGACACCAATCAAATTTTGGCGCCGTTGCTGGGGAGTGTGTGCGCTTGGTGTTTTATTTTAATTAATTCGTGTGACTATTTGTTACTTGTTTTGTTTGGTTAATCTTCTTCTATTTTTGTGTTACGCGTGGTGTTTGTTTGTGTGTGCAGGTGACAGATTAGTGCATGCGTACCCGTTCATCCGGGAGGACTTCACCGCTTGTTTTTGAACCAGAAATTGAGAAGATAGCAAGGCAAAACCGAACCCAACAACAAAATCTACAACCTATTTCATCGGAACCATCATCTATGGATGGTCGAAGCAGTCATTCCGGATCTAGCATGAGAAACCGTGGCCCAACTCCAAACAGAGGCCCTATCCCTAACCGCCCACCAACTCCACCTCACAGAACCCAAACCCCATCTATACCTATCAAAAACATCCTACCCCGTGGGTCGGGTCTAGTTCAACACAACCGACCCGTTAACATCCGTACCAATCCCACGTACCAAGGAAGAAGGGGATCACAACAAAATCAAACCCCTCCGGGAAATGTCTTTGGAGCTCAACCAAGAAACGACAATGAGGACGATGGTTGGGGGATGACGATGGTGAAGACTTTGGGTATGATGATAATGAAGAGGTTGAGAATGGTAATGGGTTTGGAGATTACGAGTACGAAGATGGTGAGCGGAGCCAATATGGAGAATACAATGAGGGGCAAGGCTTTGAAGAGGAAGAAGAGGTGAATTATGTTCACCAAAGACCGAGACAACCAATGGGTCGAACAGGTAGATCCGATAGACCTGTTTATCCTCCTAGACAAGAAGGGAGGAGATTTAATGGGGGCTACAATAATGAAAACCGAAGACAACCGGTAGCCCCTATTGGTGGAGTTAATGGTCGCTTTCGACCGGCTATTTCGGAGAATGCTTCTCCAATTGTTCCACCAATTCCGGGAATGAGGAGGTTCAAGTCAAGACTGAATTACATCAACGTCCTTCCCCGTTTTCATGGCATGGTAACCGAAGAACCATACACTCATCTAGTCGAGTTTGCCGCCATTTGTAGCACTATTGGGGATGAAAACTTTGACCAAAATGACGTCAAACTCCGACTTTTTCAGTTTTCCCTCAAAGATAGAGCAAAGCAATGGTTCATCACATTGCCGGCTAATAGCATCCACACATGGGATGAAATGCAACAAGTTTTCTTGGACGAATATTACTCGGTTGCAAAGACGGATGACTCCCGAATTGAGATTCGGACTTTTCAACAACAAACAGGTGAACCTTTACATGAAGCTTTTACCCGTTTCAAAGAGTTGTTGAGGAAATGTCCCCACCATCAAATCGAGTTGTAGGAACTAGTGAAGTGCTTTGTGGATGGTTTGACTCAAGAGGAGAGGAAGTACTTGAAGTCCACAAGTAATGGGACATTGTTGTCTAATCCCGAAGAAGATGATTGGGATTTCTTAGAAAGAATGAGCCAAAGTTCAAAAGCCGAGGCATCAGCTAGCCGAAGAGCCAAACACCCAATTTCAAAATCTTCCCCGGACTATGAGACGAAAGAGAGGTTAGCTTCTATGGAGAAAGAGTTGGCCTTGTTGAAAAAAGGAGAGAAAAAGGAAGTAGCGGGAGTGAAAACTCGTTTTGATGTTTGTGAGAGTTGTGGAGATTTAGGGCACAAAACCATGAGTTGCCCATTCCAAGAAGGTAGACAAGAAGACGTGAACCAAGTTTATGGTGATAGGAAACCATATGATACAAACTCAAACTCCTATCACCCGAGCTCGAGGAATCATCCCAATTTCAAATATGGGGATGCGTCAAACCAATTGAACCCAAATTTCCAAGGTTCAAATCAAGGTACTTTATCATACCAACCTCGTCAACAAAGCAATTATAATTCGGGTGGTTACCAAAGGAGCTCTTATAACAATAACCGAAACACAAATTACCCCCCAAGGAATTACAATCAAGACCATCAACAACAAGATGAGTCATCAGGGGGTGATAATGCGGTTAATTCAAAGTTGGATGCACTATTGGAGATGATGAAAGAATCAAAGAAGGAGAATGAAGTGAGAGACAAGTCCTTTGTGGCATTGGAGAGACAAGTTGGGCAATTGGCACAAGAAATAGCTCAACTCAAACAAAATGAAGGTAAATTTCCATGTGACACCACTTTGAACCCAAAACATCATGTTAGTACAATTGATGTAGCCCATGGTAATGAAGAATGTGAAGAAAGAGAAGAGGAAGAAATTGAGTTTGGAGAACCCTTAGTTCCTATTCAAATTGGGGAATTTAAAACCAAATTGGCATTATTAGATTATGGAGCGGGGGTGAGCATTTTACCGGGGAGCGTATATGACCAATACAATTTTGGTCCATTAGAAGAATACACCACCACCTTGGTGTTAGCGAATGCTACACGCACGCGGCCTCGGGGGAAACTAGTGGGAGTGGCTGTGAAGATTGGAGAATTTTACTATCCGGGAGATTTCTTGGTGCTCAATTATGCACCACTTGCTAAGGAGGAGGAGCCACGAGTGATTTTGGGAAGACCGTTTTTGGCAACCGCAAATGCGCAAATCAATTGCCGAAACGGAACTGTTGACATGACCTTTGGGAATCGTAAGTTGAACATAAATGTTTTTTCAAATTTATTTACATATTCGGTTGAAAAGAAATGTTCAAAATTAGTTACTACTAACGTGTGTCATCCTCGTGCCAAGGAAAATGAGGGTGACACCAAAAAGAAAGGTATTATGTTTGATAGGTTTAATGTGAAAGACGAGCCGAAGGCAATCGAGAAGAAAACTGAGAAGTTGAAAGATGCAAAGAAGCCACCCGACCATATCCAACATCCGAACGAGAAAGGAGATTTGTTTGATGAGGAATTTACAAGAGAGGAGACTTGGAGTTGGAGTGATAACAACCAAGGTGGTGGGGGAGCTAATGGAAGCAAGTTTGTGTTTCAACCTCCATAAGGAGGTAATGTCGGGCTGAGGACAATAAACTTAGCGCTAACCTGGAGGAAACCCGGCTTGTGATTGTCTTTATTTTGTCTTTGTTTTGCTTTGTATTGTATTGTGTGTTTTAGTTTCGTCACCATAGCAACACTCAAGTGTGGGGAAGACTGATGGAAGACTTACGAGTCCATTTTTGGTGGTGGTTCAGGCACTCTATGATCGCCTCTAATCAGGTCCACGTACTCTTTCTCATATCTATGTTGCTTTGATTGAACGATTTTGTTTTTGTTTGTTTTGGTGTGTTTATGTTTGAAATTTGGTTGATTGTGTTGGGTTTGTGTTTATGGTTTGGGAATCTACTTCTTGAATTTTGGAGGTTTGGGTGTTAGATTTGTTTTGGCACCCACTAACCGCACTTTTATATTTCATAACTATTTACATTGGGACAATGTAAGGTTCAAGTGTGGGGATGTGGGAAATCTTGGAAACCATAAGTTTTTTTTTTTTGATAATTGTTTTGCAAAGTGTTTGGTAGAGGTCTTTGGTCATGGTTAATTCATTAAGTTACTTGATTAAGTTTTTCCAACAAATGAAAAAAAAATTGGAAATGTTGGATTTGGGAGTAACAAAATTGAAGGTGGCGGTTTGCATGCACATGTCAGTAACCTATTTTCCACCATGTTGTGAGATTTTGAGCTAAATTGATATATATATTCTCTTATTTGAGTGCTTAGCCACTTTGTTTCACATTTTAGAACTTGCATATTATTGATACATGTTGAGACCTTGAACCAATTAATTGCACAAAAATGATAAAGGCATTAGGAGAAACCTTTTTATTTTTAGCCATTTTTATACCCTTACCCGTTAATATCCACTAGATGCCCATTCTGAGCATATACCTTTTCTGTTGACAAAACCCATAACATTAGCCCATTCACATTTTTAGCCTTTTCTTTTTAAACCCGTGAGTTGGAATTCAATTAACTTAGATTGTTGTAGTTGCTGTTGCAATTGAGATAAAAAAAAAAGAAGAAAAAAAAATGAATGAAAAAGAAATACAAAAATAGTATTGGGTCAACATTTGCCCAAAGGTTTTGAGTATTAGTTTGAGCTACAATAAAAGATGTTATTGGGTCAGTTTAACCCAAGTTTCATTTGATAGTTTGAAAAAATAAGAACTTTAGTATTGATGGGTCATTTATACTCATAGTAGAGATTTGAAAGTTTTAGATTGATTTGTAACTTCATTAGTTGAATTCCACTTACCTATAGCCACTTTAAAAAATCACTATCCATGCCCATAACCCTAGCCTACATTACAACCCTTAAAAGACCTTTTGATTTGTGCATGTTAGTTGTGTTAGTAGGAGGAGATGTGATCAATATGCAAGCTTATGATAATGTGGTTCATTGTTTGGGTTTGAGTGAAAAATACTAGCACATCATCGCTAGTCCAGATATGAAACCGAGGGGAGTGATTGATTGTGAGGGGTGTGTGCATGCAAAGCCATAACTAGATATGAGTTAAGCGCGTTCCAATATTTCCTTTTGTTTAAAAATTCATCGATGGTTTGTTGGATTGTAAATCTGTTGAGAGTATAATTCTTATGAATTTTGCATGACCTTGGACCTTAGCTTATGTTTAGTTAAAACAATTGTTTGAGATTTTGAAATGTGGATTTGAAGCAAAAGACTTTGCTTGAGGGCAAGCAAAACTCAAGTGTGGGGATGTGATGTGTAGGTGTTCGTTGGGTGTTTATGATGCTTAACTATACGTTTTTATGTGTGATTTAGCATGGAACGCGTTTACTTTGCATGTGTTTATGATTTGTAGGTGTTTGGATGCTAAGTACGTGTTTTGGAAGCATTAGAGAGGAAGTAGAGGGTTTGGATCGGAAACTATGCAAAAGATGGAGGCTGATGTGGAAGTTCTGGAAGCTGAATCTTGAAACAGACATATCTCGAGCTAGAAAATGAGTTACGAGACCCATAATATATGAATCTTGGGTAGCTCGAGAAGCCGAATCCAAATATTTGGTTAAAAAAAATACACTAGGGGCGTAAGCTTACGCCCTAGGAGCGTAAGCTTACGCCGGTAACATTTTCTGAACAGAAGCTTCAGCTCGACGGAGTAAGCTTACGCCCCCCAGCGTAAGCTTATGCTGGTTACGTTTCAGACGTGGATTTTTAGTGAAACAGCCGATTTTCAGTGTTTAATTGGGGGTTTCTTCCCCAAATTCGAAATCCTCTTTTTGACATCAGTTCTTGGGCAATTTTGGGAGTTCTTGGAGGCTAAGGAACACAATTCTAACATCCAATTAAAGATTGATACTCGAAAGATTGAGAGATTGAAGATGAATTCCACAACCATGAGTGGCTAATCCACCGGTAATCATTCCCGGGTGGATTGTTTGTAAGTTTTTAGGGTTTTATCATGTGCTAGCTTTGAGAAACAATTCTTGTAATCATTTGGTTTGAAATACTTGAATCTTTGTGTTTAGTATGGTTATGAACTCACGGGAGTCGATAAATTCTTGCACCATTGACCCCGTTAGATGATAATTGCTATGAACTTTGATTTGTGTTGAATCTATTGATTAATCTAATTCTATATTGCATACATTTGTCTCGATTTCATTCGTGAATATTGTTTTACACTATTTTCCGATGATGTATGAATGTTGATGTTCTTGGTTAGATTTGGTCAATTTGATTTAGATAACCATTTGATTGCTTGAACTCATATGTTGGTGTGATAATCCCTAATTACTTGTGAACTTGAAACCCGGGCGTGATTCCTTTTTAATTATTGTTACAATCTAAATCGTTTGTTTGGTACTTGATTACTATTGATCATAATTGTTTCCTTGTTTGTTGAGTTTGATAAGTTTCACCTAAACCATTGCTTGTGTTTGGTCAGAAAGACCCATTGCAACTTCATAAATCACTTTGTCAATTGAAGTTAAGCACCGACCACAAACTCTTCGTGGTTCGACACCCTTCTTACCCTAACTAGTTTAAGGTGATTAGGACACTCTAATTCTTTATCTTTGACCGGTCCCTTCGACACCGATCACATACCGGTCGGAAGATCTCCCATCCGTTTACTATATTTCCATTATTATCTTTTAGTCTATACCCCTAAACATTCATAATGGTTTCACCACGAAGTACCAAGACATTTATACATAGGAAGTACCAGCGGCGTATCCACCACCCCTTAGATACGTCGTGGCTACTCCATTATTCCCGTTTAGTGTTTAGACTAATTCCCATTACCTCGTACCTTAGTTCCACATATATCACATAATACACATAAACATTTATCTAAGGTACTGGTTCAGTGTACTTACGATAGTCTCGGGTCATTTCCTACGCTCATTCCTTGCTTAAACGTCTCTCCGGATCCAAACCGCACTCGCACTTAAACGCGCCGCACCGGGTCTTCTTACTCCTTCTTTAGAGAGTGTGTATGATGTATGGTGTTTGTGTGTGATGTTTGTGTGTTTGTATCAATTGAACGGCTCTAACAATCTATTTATAGGCTGAAATGGGACTCATGTCCGACCGACATGATAGCCCAAGTCGGTACGACTTCGGCTGAATTCGGTGACACGCGTCAAAACCTCTTGTTTTGCTTCAGGAACACATATCAAACCGACGTGTAAAGCATATCGGTCCGACATCCCCATATCGGACCGACGTGTAAATCATTTCGGTCTGACATCCACATATCGGAACGACGTGTAAAGCATATCGGTTCGACTTGGGTGCTGAGTCATCAAAACACGCGTCACAGCCTCCTGATTTGCTTCTAGAACACATGTCGGACCATTATGGCTTAGGATAACGGTCCGACATACCTCTTTTTCAGATTCTCCTTGTCGAAACACCCCATTTTCATATATTATGGCTCCCGTAACTCATTTTTTCTAGCCCGAGATATGCTTATGCGAAGTTTTGGGCTATTTCCGGTCGAACCGCCTTTCTATTTTCGCGTCCGGTTACGTTCTAGTGCCGTGCTTCTTATCCGACACGTGTCCTAACCTATTGTTAGGAGTTTGGGATGTTACACCACCCTAAAACAGTAAATTAGGGATTCTTGAACTCACCTGATTTTTCTTAGGGATTAGCTCACTCAGCAAGGGCTTCAAGCTAAGTGGAGGCTAAAGGATCTGTTAAGAGTCACGAACTAGACAAATTAACCCCAAGTCATTATGTCTAAAAACTCTATGTTCGAAATCTACTATGATCGAATTTTTTTTCGATCGAAATCTTCTTCGACCGAAAACTAGTCATTCGAAAAGTTTTACTTCGCATAATATTTTCGTTCGAAAACATTCTGTCCAAAAACTATTTCGGTCGAAATCTTTTTCGACCGACATCTTTTTCCTTTGAAATTGTTGGCTCCTGAAACTATTTCGGTCGAAATCTCTTTCGACCGAAAACCATATCGATCAGACATGTTCTGTTCGAAAACTTCCCTTGTCTGAAAAGACTTTTCGGATGGCCAGACTTTTCGTACCATTCAACGAGATTTCGGACGATTCATACGTTCTTGGCTAAAATCATCGTTTTCGATTCAAGATTGAATCTTTTTACATCCAAAACACTTGTTTAGCTTCTATGAAGCTAAACCTATGCTTTTAAAGCCATTTTACATGTAAAAATCTTGACTTTTGATTTAAAACCCACATAAAACCCTAAAACCCCATTTTCAATCTAGAACTCAGATCTGGAGTCGTTTTTGTTACCTGTTTCTGGTGTGTTTCTCCTTCCCCGATCAACACCAAGCTTCAGCAACGATCTCGGGCCAAAATGACGGACTTCGGGTGCGGGTTTGAGGCTTTCTTTCTCTAGGTTTTGAGGTGAAAGTGATGAATGGTGGAATGGAGGGGATGGGGTGGGTTTTACTCCCCTCCTTTTGCGCCTCCTCAGTCCGGCCCAAACTCAAGCCCACAAGTCTGTGATCCTATTTTCTTTTTATCGCTCTTTTCTTTACTCGTTACCCGTCGCCTTTTATTTTAATCTTCTTTTCTTTATTAATTTTGGGGTGTTACACACCCTTAGGGCGTTGCAGCCCTATGCACGTCACCAAGCCGCCACAACAAGCACCGCCACCCGCCGGTCCTCCCTGTTCACGTCGATAGCAGTCGTGCTTCTCGAGCCCTCACGTCGCCATCCCCGTCGAACACCGCCACCGTGTCAAACCACTACTACCTACCCAGCCGCTTAACACACCCATGCTACCACCATAACCCGTCGCTATCACCCTCTCCACCTACACCGTCGCTCCCGCCCATGAAACCCCAAACCCTAATCGTAAAAGCAAAACAACAACCAATCACATAAACGAATAGGAATCGAAGTTACCTGATCACGCTCTTAGTCTCCGTAGCACGAACACTACCTGGAACCACCGAGGTCGGCATCATCTCTCTTTCCAGCTTCCTCCCACTCTAGTTGTTGCCGTCGTGCGCAATGCCTAGGCCAAATGGCCTAGGGTTTGCCTTTAGTTGGTATTTAAACCTTTACGGATTTACACTTTAGTCCCCCGGTTTTCCGTTTCGTGCATCTTGATCTCAAACCGTTCCCTTTAAACGACTCACAGTCTCTTTTAGTAATTAAACGCACCTCGAATGACAACTCCTACCAATCCTTTTATTTTATAAGTAGTCGGGTCATCCGCCAACCCGAACCATCACAATTTAGATTTTCGGGAAGTTACACGAACTATGTTAAAACTAGAGAACTTTCGGTCGAAACTTAAAACTTTCGATCGAAACTTAAAACCTTCGGTCGATTCATAGGTACTTTCGGCCGATTCGAGGGTTTTTACCAAAAACGTCGGTTTTGATCCAAAACTCCAAATTTTTACGTCCAAACCTTTTGTTTAACTCATGCAAGGCTATATCCTATGTTTTTATGCCAATTAACACGTAAAAATCTGATATTTTTGTAAAACCCATAACCCTACTTTAAAACTCAAAACTGAGATCTAGATGGTTGTTCTTAACTCGAATCCGAATAGAAGATGATGCTAGAGTCTTCTCCTTTGCTAAAGCTCGAAGGTTGGTGCAAAACTTCACAAAAGTTAGTTTCTCTCTCTAGGTTTCCTCTCTTTCTCTCTAGAATAAGGCAAGAAGATAGTGGGAATGAGGGAGGAGGTGTTGGTGTCTAGGGTTAAGGGAGGGGGAGGGGTTTTACATTTTTTTATGGTTTTGGTCCTCCTTTATTTATTATTTGGATGATCGATTATTGGGTGATACAATTAATCCCTCCTTACAAGAGGTTTCGTACTCGAAACCTATTGTATACTGAACATCTGTGGGTAATACTTCCTCATTTCCTCCTCTAACTCCCAAGTAGCCTCAGACCCATTCTGGTGTCTCCATTGCACCTTTACTTGCTTTAGAACCTTGTTCCTTAATTGTTTTTCTTTCCGGTCGAGGATTGCTTCTGGTTCCTCGATGTAGTTTAGTTTGTCGTCAACTTCAATGTCATTTAGCGGTACATGAGCGTCCTCTTCAGCCAGACACTTACGCATGTACAACACGTGAAATGGGGGATGTATCCCGCTCATTTCTTTCGGTAATTCGATTTGGTAAGCAATTGCACCTACGCGCGCCGAAATTCTGAACGACCCGATGAACCGGTGACTTAGCTTACCTCGCTTGCAAAACCCGATTAAACCTTTTATATCTATCCTTGTTCGCTTTCATGAATTACTTTATTTTATCGAGCTTTTTGGTTATGGCTTTGACAACTTCTAAACTTCCCAATCTCTTTGTCCAATGTCACCCCAACAAATGGGAGTCCTACAACTTATCCCGTACAACATTTTGTAGGCTGGCATGCAAATACTTGTATGGTTGCTATTGTTGTAGGAGAATTCTACCAATGGTAAATGACTATCCCAACTTCTACTAACATCAATAATGCATGCATGAAGCATGTCCTCTAGGGTCTGGATGGTCCTTTGAGATTGACCTCCGTCTGAGGATGATATGCGGTGCTAATATTCAATGTCGTCCCAATAGATTGGTGAAATGTCCTCTAGAATCTGATGTGAACTATGTGTAAGGCTCCTTTCCTGAGGGACCTCACTTGTTGAATTTACTCATAAACATAGTCATCAAAACTGAATAAACTATAACTTTTAAAACGTAGCGGAAGCGTACATCATTCTATTACATAAACAGCGGAAGTCTTAACATATAAAGAAACATTCTTTTAACACATAAGCAATTAAACAGGATGTCAGTCTTACGTCAGGTAGCCATTATGCCTTTGCCCGTCCTTTCTTCTTTTACCTGAAGTGCATACTAAAAGTCAGCTAACGTTTGTGAGTTCTAGTTTAACAATTAGGTATAAGCATCATTTCTTTATAAGTATAGTTATATAAATATATAAATACACATTTAACACATCCTTGCCTTCGTTTATCATTCATTTGTGAGTACATATATATATATATATATTCACCTTTGCATTCATTGAACATTCATTGGTCATACACATAAGGGTGATCAGCCCAACATTGATTTGCGTAAGTCACAAAGACAGAGGCCCGTCCTACCGTCGTAGTCCATCCTCCATGATCGTACGGATTCTTTCGACCATACGTCATGCTATATCGTCCGGATTCCTTTGACCAGCCGTCCTCACCATTCTACCGTCGTAGACCGTCATATTCGCCCGTCTGCCCTAAGCGATCCATTTCCCACGTGAACTATTATTTATGCAACCGTTCTACTTTTTATTGCAATCGTCCGAATTCCTTCGACCGGCCGTTATTGCCATTCAAATGTCCTAGCTGATGTAGGTACGTATATGTCCCGGTTGTAAAATAGTCACGTGGTCGTCCGTCTACCGAAGTAGCCGTTATCATCGAAACGTCCATAACGTTTACGTTCATTCTTACATGCAATATATATAATATAAAGCAAGATTTCATTCTTATACGTTATGCCATTCATTCATTTCATTCTTTGTATACATACGTTTCATTCTTTGTTCATCATTCTTTTGCATATGATCACATTTACATTCATATATATGTATACATATCACGTATAATCACATTGGCATTCACATCATTCATTCAATTCATTCTTTGTATACATACGTTTCATTCTTTGTTCATCATCCTTTTATATATGTATATTATGTATGATCATATTAGCATTTATAATATTCATTCATTTACTATATACACTTCAGCCCCAAAACATTTAAAACGGTTTGCACATGACATATAGGGGGCACATAGAACTCACATGTCTATCGTTGCTCAACCCGAAGCTGATGTCTTAACTATTGTTAGTTCATATACAGATCTGCACATAAATTAAAGTACCAATTCTATTATAAATGCAAGACTTGGTTGGGTCATTAGAGTGTCGGCCAGGAGAGTCGCTAGCCACACTTGAGTGTCGGCTAGAAGAGTCGCCAGCCACACTTGAGTGTCGGCTAGGAGAGTCGCTAGCCACACTCATAAGTGTCGCCTGAACTTGCGTTCAGGACTTGGTGTTGTACTAGGGTTCTAAGTCTTGTCGGACAGTCGACCCGGTCAATCGACTGTTGCTGGAACTTGCGTTCCGGACTTTTACTCAATAGTCGCTAATCAGGGGTTTAAGATATGTACCTCCACGACGTGGTGTCTAGAATATGAACCCGTAATGTAACCGAGACTCGACCCGAACCGTATCCGTCATTATCATCATAGCCTTATCATCATCATTATCTAATCATTATCATCATAAACTCATCATGTAATCATCATTATCATCTACTTATTATCATCATAAACTCATCATCATATTATCATCTTCATGGAACATCATCATCAATTCAAAATTGCTACTACTGTCATTATCTTCAATGAGGTTTTCACAACATTACTAACCCCAATTATATCTTCACCAAGCTGCCACCATCCACACCACCGAGCTCCCCTCGTCGCCCTCCTACGAACCACCACGAGGCTGCCATAACCTCACCCTGGTTTGCCTCCGATCACCGCCCTCATCCACCACTCCAACACCCACCCTACTATATCGTGAACCTCCATATTCCTCAAGAACTTTAACCCGTCACCTTTACCTGCCGTGAGTCCGCCATAACATCACCACCTCCGACCACCGTTGTCCAATCATCTCCGTACGACCACCACCTTCCTCCACGTACTCACTGCTGCTGCCGGGGTCCATGGCAGTAGCTCACCGCTCATCGCCTTCACGAGTCTTACTCCATCTCCACCTTCCCGTAAGCCATTGTTAACCGCCATATATAACCCATCGCTGCTGCCGGAGCTATGGCAGCAACTCGTCCTCCTTTCGCCTTCGCGAACCGCCGTGCGACATCTTCCCCGTGGGCTTCTCCATGTAAACCGAGCATGGTGGTCTCTTGTTTGGCCGGATTAGGGTTTTCGTGAAGGTGGTGTGTGAGGTTGAAGCTGACGAGAAGGAAATGGTTTCAAATCAATGTTTTCAGAACCGGACCGGACGTCGAACCGGTCTCCTTACCGGTCCGACCGGTCGGACCGGATTTAAGAACCGGACGACGTCATAAATATTATAAAAATATATCAGTCTAAATAGCTTTTAATCCTTTCAAAAACCACCAACAAGTCAATTCCAATAATTTTAAACTAACAATTACCTACGAAATAAGAAGCCAAGAGACTTAAAAAAGATTAAAAAAAAATAGTCAAGCGGTTCAACCGGTCCGACCACCCGGTTTCTGGTCCGACCACCGGTTCAACCGGTCCGACCACCGGTTCGCTGCAGAAACGGTTCAACACATGTAACCGGACCGGTCAGACCACCGGTTCCCGGTCCGACCGGCCGGTCCAGTCTGGGTTTCAAAACATTGTTTCAAATGGTGTGGCGGCTGGGAGTATAAAAGAAAGATTAGGTTTAAGAATTTTTATTTTTTTTTCATTTAGCCCCCTTCCATTTTGGTGAAGTTTACATTATCAGCTTTTTGTTTAAATTTGTTGTTAAATCACTATACCAAATCTTCGTTCTTGACAACTTAGTCCTAAAAATCTCGTGTTTAAAGTAAAAGGATTTTGGGATGTTACATTATGTATCTCTGTCGGACACAATGGATACAGGTAAACCGTGTCAAGTTACAATTTCCTTTATGAATAATTCTGCCATTGTTTCCGAAGTAAACGACTCACGAATTGGTAAGAAGTGAGTGTTCCCCACAAGCCCATTATCTTTTCCTTTCATTCATTTATCCCAAATACGTTAGTCAGTATTTTCGGATGTTACAATTTGTTTTGTTCGTCGTTAAAAAAAAATAGAACTTTTAGAATCCTTCTTGTAGTTTAGTTGTAATTTTGAAAACTTATGTAATAATAAATTAAACAACATAATTAGTAATATACAATTATTTATTTGCATAATTATTTTTCTTGAATGATTTTAATTGTTTGATTAAATCAAATTCCAAATATATTTTATATTAGATATTTAATTACAATAAAATAAAAATATTCTCTCATATACTAAAGTGTCTTCTAACTAATTATAATTAGTAATATCTAATATTATTAAATTATTATATAACACATTAAGACTTGAACCTATAACAAGATTGATATAATATAGTAATCATCTGGAATAACCCATCGTTATATGAGCTTTTAATATCTTATGATTTATGCATATTACCAACATTTCATGTTTACTTTTTTTTTAAAGGAGAACATTAAATAATGTGACGTCACACCCTCCGTTATATGGGAGAGACTCGTTCAACTCCAGTCAATATGTTATCTTAACCGCGCCCACTTGGCCTTAGAGTTGGAGAGCTTCCAAGGAAAAACCCCACCCAATACGGCACCTTCCGGGCTTGAGGGAGAGCCGACTCGAACCCTGGATCGGAGTGGGTAAAACCCTGGTGCATTAGCCTAAAAGTTAGGCCTCATTTGTGATGCCGCGTAAATTAATGGGGGTGGCATGGATCGAACCCGGGTCCCATGGGATTTCGGGCCTTACCTCACCACTACACCAGAACCTCTTTGGCATTTCATGTTTACTTTTTTTTTTCGAAAGGCGAACATTGAATGTTGTGACGCCGCACCCCCCCCCGTCACATGGGAGAGCCTCGTCCAACTCCGGCCAATATGTTGTCTTAACCGGGCCCACTTGGCGTCAGAGTTGGAGAGTTTTCAAGGAAAAACCCACCCAATACGGCCCATTTTGGGCTTAAGGGGGAGTCGAGGCTCGAACCCTGGATCGACATGGGTAAAACCCTGGTGCATCAGCCTAAGAGCTAGCCTCATTTGTGATGCCGCGGAAATTAATGATGGTGGCAGGGATCGAACCCGGGTCCCATTAGACTTCGGGTCTTACCTCAACCACTACACCACAACCTCTTTGACAGCATTTCATGTTTACTTAATTATTCAAATCAAACTTTAAGATAAAAATACTAACAAAAATATGTAAAATAAAAAAAATCAATACAATTTATGGAATATAAAACATTATTAACCATTTATATACCAAATTTATATCTATAGTATATAATAAATAAAGATTTCTTATGACATGTGTCGTATTAATATTCATTATAATCATTTTTTTATCGTCTCTCTCTTATTAAATACAGCTCTATATTTTCAATAATAATATATTTTCAAAGAAATTACTAATCTATATTATCTAATAAACAAGTAAAATAAGAGAACACATGTCACATTTCTATGCCTTCTTATTCTTATTTTCCCGCCTCTCTCTTATATTAATAATCAACTCCACTATTTTAGGAAACAAAATTAATTATTTGTTTCAATTTTTATCTACACATTTTTTAATTTAAAATTATGTTTATCATTAATTAATTTATTTAATCATATTTTTATGAATTCTATAATCTGAAAACAATTTTATAGCCAGCTAAGACTCAAATAAAAAACTTTTAATCATATATTTACATATTCACATTGTTCCATTTTGACGAGTGTATATATTAATATATTACATTATATTTTAATACACGGGTTTAAACCCGTGTATTACACGGGTTTTAAAAACATAAATTTTTTATTACTAAGTATATAACATTAGCTATTGGGGTTGGTGAATCAATGGTAGAGGAAAATCCTCTAGGTATACCAAGGTTTGAGAATGTTATGGATTCAAGTCACATCCCACAGGAATAAAGAAATTTGTCTTTAAAAAAAGTATATAACATTATATTTATTCAACTCATGTAATACATAGGATTCTAAGCTAGTTATGCTAATAAAACACATTTATTTTAAATTTTCTCTTATTATAAGAAACTTTGAAATATAATTACCTAACTTATGTTTTCAATCAATTAGTAAATGAAAGTCAAATTACATTGAATAGTAATTAATGTATTTTCAAAACTCAATTATATATTAGAGAAAATTACACAAATTGTCTTTTATTTATACTATAAATTACACTCTATTTCCTTTGACTTCAATAAGTACACCACATGTCCTTCTTTTACATACTTTTATACACCCTATGTCCTTTACACTAATTGGTGTTAAGTTTTTCAGTTAAATTTTGACATGTTCCTTACACATGAGGGTAAAATGGTCATTTTACCCTCAAAAGGACAATCTTTGTAATTTTTCACTCCATCTTCTTCATAAACTTGGAGAACCTTCTCGAACCCAAAATCACACCACCGTCGCCATCACACCCCCAGCAGGCAGCTGAGAGACCCGACCGTCATCTCTGCCCTTTGTCTTACCCGTTTCTCCAGCTGAGAGACCCGACCGTGCCGTCGCCGGCGATGCTAGGCCAAAACCCTAGCCGCCCCCCGCCGTCTGTAGCCGCTTCCACCATCTTTGCCGCCTGGTGCGGCTGTTCCAGGCCGCCGGAATGTCAATCTGTGAGGTTTTCGTTTTCTAGGCTCGGGTCTACCACCTGTACGGTTGTGGTCGTTGGAAAATCCATCGTCGTCTCTGATGGTTATGGTCGCCGGATTGGCAAAGGAGAGGATGGTTCAACAGATATGTGGTCGTTTTCTAGGCTCGGGTCCATCTTCATCGTCTCTGTGGTCGTTTTCTAGGCTTGGGTCTACCACATACTCACAAAGGTCGAGTAGAGCAAAGGGGAGGATGGTTCAACAGATCTGGCTGCATCTAAGGCGGGATCGTTTTCGGACGATGGTGGTGGTGTTGGGGAGGTTGCCGGGAGGGGGCTTGATGGCGACGATGGTGTGATTTTGGGTTCGAGAAGGTTCTCCAAGTTTATGAAGAAGATGGAGTGAAAAATTACAAAGATTGTCCTTTTGAGGGTAAAATGACCATTTTACCCTCATGTGCAAGGCACATGTCAAAACTTAACTGAAAAACTTAACACACCAGTTAGTGTAAAGTACATAGGGTGTATAAAAGTATGTAAAAGAAGGACATGTGGTGTACTTATTGAAGTCAAATGACACAGAGTGTAATTTATAGTATAAATAAAGGATAATTTGTGTAATTTACTCTATATATTAATTTTTACATATTTTTGGATTTTGTTTTCTATTGTTAGTATATAATGTATTTTTCCACCTATAAGATATATAAATATTTAAAAATTTTATGTATTGATATTTTTCATCATATGTAGTACCCATGATATATTAAAATTTAACTCAATATTTTATTACATCTCATGAACAAATGAGTACATATAACAATGCATCAGATACTACCAACAATACAAAGATTTCCCACTCCGTCTATACACCATTCAGTTCTCACACCATTTCAACACTCCCATATTCTCACTCTCTCTCTCTCTATTCCCTCATTTCTCTTGTATAACAAACAATCATCCAGTGATCCAGATTTCAGTAACTATTCAAGGCGATGGAGCGATCGTCTTCAAGAAGAGACACCGGAGGCCGCACCTCCGAAGACGTGCAGAACAGCGAGAGCGACGGAAAAGGATCGAAGGCGGAGGCCGGAGAGATGGAAACGATCGAGCGGATCTTCGAGCGCAAGGAGGTGCCGTCATGGCAGAACCAGCTGACGGTGCGCGCATTCGTCGTCAGCTTTCTTCTCGGAATTCTTTTCACCTTCATTGTTATGAAGCTTAACCTCACCACTGGAATCATCCCTTCGCTCAACGTCTCCGCCGGACTGTTGGGTTTCTTTTTCGTGAAGACGTGGACAAAGTTTCTTAACAAATCCGGTATGTTGAAGCAGCCGTTTACGAGACAGGAGAATACGGTTATTCAGACATGTGTTGTCGCCACCTCTGGGATTGCGTTCTCCGGTATGTTCACTTTCTCTCTCACACACTTCTGGTTTTTTTTCTATTTGTAGTAAGTCAGCTGTTTCCGGCTTAGTTCTCGCGAATTAAATCACGAGAAAATATGAAATCAAATTGGTGTAATAAACCAATACGGATATCCAATGGTGCATTTAATGCATACTTCATTAACTTTCTAATTAAAGAGAATTATAAGAAAAGAAGGAAGTCGATTTTTTTTTTTTTAACTCCCAAATTTTATAATACACCAACTAGCAAGAAGCTAGACGGGCAAAAAAAAAAACAAATTACATGTATAACATAGGGTTTTTTAGCCATTCTATCCAACTGATTTTACACTTAGTCTTCCTACTCGAATACCAATAATAACAAATATAGATGACATCATCTGTCAGCAACGTGTGATTAGGCAATAAGATACAATAATATTTATAATTGTGTCTGCGGGTTGACGGGTTTAAGAATTTTCCTGTTTAGTACATTCGTTAAACGGGCGTGTTCTTGATCGTTTATATTTGTTCGTTAATATTCTAAATGAATAAAAAAAACTAACGCAAATGAATATGAACAGACACCAATTAAATGTAAATAACAATGTCTAGTTTAAAGTAAATACCATAATCACATGATTTAGTTATATATAACAGTTTGAAAAGAAAGCATCAATAGCAAAATTAAAGTCTAAATACCAGTAGATAATTCAAAATTTAAGTTAAATATATGCTTAAAAAATTTAATGTAATTAAACGAAAATTTAAATGATTAGTAAACGAATATAAATGAACGAATGTAAACACATGTAAATGAACGAACATAAATGAATGTTCACGAATGTAAATATGCAAACGAGATATGTATTCATATGCGTTCATTTATTGAATAAACGGACACAAACACTTAATATATTCATAAAAAAATAAGAATACCAAAGAGTGTGTTTTCGCATTTGCTAAGTCGTTGGATTCTTCATTAGGGGCGGACTTAGTAAGGCCATGAGAGATTCACCGAAACCCCCCGAGTTTCAAAATTTTAATAGAACGCTATAGAAAAAAAATGGGGTGAACCCCTAAATAAAATATAGGGTAAACCCCTATGATTTTAATTTTGATGAACAAGACAAAAGTGTTTTTTAAAATATAGGGTGAAAGATGTTTAAAACTCGTAAGGAACAACTTTAGGTAGTTTTTTTTAATTTGTAAAGACTATTTTATTTATATTATGTTTTTTTAATTTCTAATGACGATGTTTTTTTATTATTGTATCGTATTTTTATTATGTGATGAACCTTACCCTACCCGAAATTTTTTATGGCCGGCCCTATGAAATTAGAGCATCTAAAAACAGTGAAACCCTTGGAAAAAATTCTTGGATCCTCCATTGTTCTTCATCCGACATTTTATTATAGGCTAAGTGTAGCATATACAATTTATACCGAGAATCAAATATCACATCCACAATCGATACAAAATTGAATTCAACCTGATACTTGTTAAACTTAACAAGCATTTGTTCAACTATCTGTCTGATAAACCTAAATGAACTTTTGCAAGCTTCTACCAATTTCAATTGAACAAGGAACACATGAGGAAAATAAAAATTGGATGTAGTCAAGATCATGAAACGGATTTGGTTGATTTGATGATTGCCTTGTATATTTTCTAAAACTAGTGCCTTGTATATTTTCTAAAAACTAACTTTTATTACCTGTGAACCCTTAATATATTTGACACACTTATGAGCATATCACCTTATGTAAAACAAAATGTTCAGACCAAATGGCTTGTAGCGTAGTGGTATTATGGTGTATAGTAAATGTGTTTTTCCTTAAGTGATTGAGGGTTCTAGTCCGGCCATGATAGACATTGGTGTAGATTTAGGTTTGGAGAGTCTATGAATTAGCAGCTGTAAAGACAATTTACAAACGTTCAGAACATTTTATTAACTTACATATAATATTATAATGCAACTTAACCTTCAAAACCATATCTAAACTTTAATGTTAGATCAAATTTTATTCAACAATTCATCAAAAAGCTCGGTCTTCGTCGCCCCTTGGACCCCAACCAAGGTGGCGATGTCCCCTTGGTGATTAGGGGGTTTCACCCTCTTGAAACACTGAGTTCGAAAGGGTTAGAAATTAGAATAATCTTGTACAAACGTATGTTCCACACCGGCCTCCTAACGTGTTACAATTTTTATCCTCATTTCTCTTTGATTTTAAGTAAATACAACTAAAACTTCAATTACCTTGATGACACTAAAATCACTAACACATATGTCAGTTTACAATCCATCATATGGTAGTAATTTATAATTATTCATAATTAATTACATATTTATATATTATTTTTAAAATTTCCGCTACCTTATTTTTTTTTCTTATGGTCATTAAGTAACACATGGAGAAAATATGCCAATGATACATAAATGGTTTGACATGGTGTTTGGGGATAAAGTTTAATGCAGAATTAAGTTGACATACATAATTGCAACAACCGTATAACCATTTTTACATACGGTTTAAAATTGGTTTCATATTAAATATCTCTATAAGACCAAGTGTAGTGGGTTGGCTCCCCACTACACCTCAACTTTTAGCGCCCGTGATACCATTTCGCATATGCATGTGGAGGGCGTGAGCCTCAAAGTGCGTGACCGGTTTAACGGGCGCGAGGGCAACTTATGTAATTAACTTTTTTAGCCAATCACATCATAACAAATCACACTCTTTTTTTAGTTTTATTTTTACTTTATTTAATTTGTTTTAGTTAAACCATTACACACTTTTAAGGTTTTAGTTAGTAAGAGCCCCACTACGTACGAGGCAGTGACATGACAGTCACTTTTACATTTTTTAGTTAAAATTACACATGGTCTAACAAACATATGATGAACATGTGTGTGCGGCTACTTTTTTCCTTTCCCCTCTTATATTTTTACGATCTAACATAATTATAACTAAAATCAAGAAAAAATAAATAATAGTGAGATGCTTTTATTTGTTTGGCCTCCACCTACAGCAATCGTGATCACGCCAGATTTTCTAAAATTCGCCCAGCTGCCAACCAACGGTTGCCGGTCGCTTTCCAAGTTGGACAACCACATAAATCTGTACGAGGTTAATTTCCTTGTCGTGCTTGGCCGTCTTTTTGCCTTATATTTGTCCTCTTCCTAAGAGTGGACTTTACAATAAGATATAAGATGCATGTTAAGATAGTAAAAGTCATAGAATATCTTATCTACGACACTATATAATTTCTCATTTTACAATCTCTTTTACTCGATACGAGTAGGTATGAAGTTATAAAAAATGTTGATTCATTATATTAATTCATAATTTCATAATAAAATTAATTAAATCATATATTAACTTACACTATAAATATATACTAGAACGAGGCACACTATGTTGACGTTTTGAGGACCAAACAAGATTGTCACCTAGAAACACAATATCCGGAGCTTATATAGAAATCCTAGTGGGCTTATCAAAGCCAAACTCGTTTATTTATGTAGGGGTGTAAACAAGCCGAGCCGAGCCCGAGCTCGGCTCGTGGGAAAATTTTTTAGTTCGGCTCGGGCTCGACTCGTTAATTATTTAATATTTTATTTATATATTTTTATAATTAATTTTATATATGTAAGAAGGGGATATGGTGAATGAGTAGGGAAGGAGCTCAAGAAAAGAACTTCCTGAATGGTGGTGTCCTTATTTATACAAGGGGTCGTTAGGCTTTTACCCTAATGGGCCTTCTCATGATGAGCATGTCCTTGTTGGGTTCGTTTCTTGTCTATTGGGGGGCTTCTCCGTTGGGCCACTGACGGGGAAAACCTCAACATATATCTATTAATTAGAATTAGAATTTTTATCTAACACCCAATTAAAAGTACTAATGTTGCTAATCATATTATTTTAGTTACAAATACAATATGATGTGAATAATAATTTAAGAACTTTTAAAAGCTTAATACTTAATAGAGTAGTTAATAGTAATGATAATATTCAATGACCAATCCTTTGTAGATTAATGCAATTGAAACAACAATCATAATTAAGTTCCATGAACTTTTTCTTCAAAGGGTCATTCAAAATGATTTGATTTGAAGCTCATCATCAGTGTTTAACATTGTACCAATTGTATAACACACAGGAGGGTTTGGCAGTTACCTCTTTGGCATGAGTGAAGTCATAGCGAAACAGTCAAACGAAGACAATGCGCCCGAGAATATAAAGAACCCTTCTCTGGGTTGGTTGATTGGTTTCCTTTTTGTTGTTAGCTTCCTTGGACTGTTTTCCGTCGTACCTCTTCGGAAGGTAAAATACACAGACAGACACACATTTGATACAAATTGGTCTGTCTTAACTAATTACGCGTTTTTGCAGATAATGATCATCGACTTCAAACTGATTTATCCAAGTGGTACCGCGACTGCTCACCTTATCAACAGTTTCCATACTCCTCAAGGAGCCAAGTTAGCTAAGTAAGGCTTATGACCAAGAACTAAACTCAATTTCACCTTACTGATCACTACCACTTTTCTTTTACACTGCTAAAGAAAATGTGATAACTTTTATTAATGTTCTTCACACTTGTAATGGTGTAAACTTTACTTTATAAACGTGGATGATACAGAGTGGAAGCAAGAATGAACACAGAGAAATAATTATCAAGAAAAATAGTTGACAAATTTATGAATCATGCAAACTATTACATAAGGGTCCTTATATAGAGAATTCTAAATTTTGACAGGTTTACCAAAATTTTGAAATTAAAAGTCATAATTAAATACTAAAATTAAGACTATAACTAGGTTAAAATCTGTGTTTTACATGGATTGAATAAATAAAATATTAAATAGTTAATAATAAATATTTAAAAATTATAAAGGAAATATTAAATAGTAATGAAAATTTATGAATTAATAAAGGAAATATTAAATAGTTAGTAAAGAACAAAAAATAAGTGGGAAAAATAATATTTGGCTCAAAGAATTGTGACACGTGGCACAACTAGTTACTTATTTATCAGGTATAGGTTACACGCGTAAGTTATGCCAATCAAAGATTTACAGTTTTAGGCTAGAAAAGGAAAGGATCAATTGCAAAATTTGGAGAAAAAACTTGGTTGATGAAATTTAAACCCTAATTGATGGAGTTCGGGTCTGACACCGGCGTTTTGCCGTATGATCCGGCTCGTCGAGACCTTTTCGTCCACTGGTTCTGGGCCCCAAAACTCCACTCGTAGCACAAGTTATGTCTATCTAAAGTTCGGGCCATTTCTGTCATGTTTCCTTGTCCAACCATAAGAGTCTCCCAACTCTTAGATAAGCTCCTCATTGATGGAGGAACGTAAAACACTATAAGATCGAGTTTTTTTTAGAAATTATAGTTGTAAGAAAACATGTTCCCACTATAATCTCTATATTTTAATCTTATATTTATGTAATCTCAATTGTAGGAGACAAGTGAGAACTCTAGGGAAGTTCTTCACCTTCAGCTTCCTATGGGGTTTGTTTCAATGGTTCTTTACTGCTGGAGAAGGCTGTGGTTTCTCAAGCTTCCCCTCACTTGGTCTTAAGGCATATGAACACAAGTCAGCCCACATAATATCCATCACTTAATTTATATAAATTGTCAATCTTTAATCTCTTTCTTGATATGATTCTTCAACTTATAGGTTTTACTTCGACTTCTCAGCGACTTATGTGGGCGTTGGCATGATCTGCCCGTATCTGATCAACATATCTTTGTTAGTCGGAGCAATCATTTCATGGGGTTTGATGTGGCCGCTCATTGACCTAAGAAAGGGTGACTGGTACCCTGAAAATCTCGGACCAGGCAGCCTCCATGGTATACAAGGTTACCGGGTAAGTAAAGTCCTTTTCTAATATTAAGTTGGAGTTTGAAAGAATATTGTTTTAGGGTTTTAATTTTTTTTCAAATGACTAGGGTAACGAATTCAGCCTAAAAAGTTGAATTTGATATTTAAGATAGGAAATCAATACATAAAGTTTACTTTTACTTAAAAGAAAATCTAAATACATAAATTTAATTTTTTTATCTAAATTTTATTAAAAAGTGAGTTTTATCTAAAATATAGTATATTTTAATTTATAAAGTAAAAAATACTTATTTTAAATACAACTCAACTTTAAATAAAATTAATATCCAAATATAAATAAAAAGTTAAACAACACTGTTAATATTAAATATTACATGTTATACAAAAAATAACTAAATCATATATTAAAATGAATAAAAAAAAAGTAAATAAAATAAGAAAATAAAATTTAATATTCGTGAATTCAACCCTTTCCCTTGAATTCACTATTTGAGACGACAAGAAGATTTTTTTCGAAAAAAGCTTGAAAATGTACAATGGTGAAAAAACCAATTAAAAAAGATGACGTGTAATGGTCGCTGGCTGAAATCTAGCCCGAAGGCTACGTGATGTTTTTTATTAGTTTTTTAGGTGGACATAAGTGGCTTTTCAAGGTTTTTATTTGAGAAATTCTCAGATCATCCGGTATACAGCCTATAACCATGTTGTGCACTTTTTCATCACTTGAGACCCTCCACGTAGGATCATCACGCTGTGATCCTACGTACCTATAAAAAGTGCACAACGTGCTTATAGGGTTGTAAATTGGTGGAAAAGTGATAGAAATTCTTAGATCATGCGGTATACAACCCTATACAATCCGGTCTCAAGTGATCGAAAAGTGCACGGTGTGGTTATAGGGTTGTAAATTTGATAATTTCCCCTTTTTATTTTGGAATAAGCAAGTAAATGTACTTAATTGGCTTAAACTAAAAATGTAAACTTTTATGGTTTTCCCTTTTTAATAATTTACAAAGTCAAGGACATGAGTTAAGATACTGTTTGACAACTGCAGGTGTTCATAGGCATAGCAATGATCCTCGGCGACGGACTCTACAACTTCTTCAAAGTCCTCGGCCACACTTTCGTCGGCTTATACCGCCAAGTCAAAGGAAAAAAATCCCAAAACGACCTCCCAGTCAGCCAAAACTCCTCACCAGAACTCACTTCTCTATCTTTCGACGACCAACGTCGCACACAACTCTTCCTCAAAGACCAAATCCCCAAGTGGATCGCCATCGTCGGCTACCTCGTCATCGCAGCCATCTCCATCTTCACCCTCCCCCACATCTTCCACCAACTCAAACGCTACCACATCGCCGTCATCTACCTACTCGCCCCCACCCTAGCGTTTTGTAACGCGTACGGATGCGGGCTAACCGACTGGTCGTTAGCCTCAACCTACGGAAAGCTCGCAATCTTCATAATCGGTGCATGGGCGGGCAGGGAACACGGGGGCGTCCTAGCCGGACTAGCCGCGTGTGGAGTCATGATGAACATTGTTTCAACCGCTTCTGATTTGATGCAAGACTTCAAAACCGGCTACATGACGTTAGCTAGCCCGCGGTCCATGTTCGTGAGCCAAATGATCGGGACCGCGATGGGCTGCATTATCTCGCCTTGCGTGTTTTGGCTCTTTTACAACGCGTTTAACAACTTTGGGGTCCCCGGGTCGACGTACCCCGCACCCTACGCGCTCATTTATCGCAACATGGCGATATTGGGAGTGGAAGGGTTCGCGGCGTTCCCTAAACATTGCCTCGCGCTTTGTTACGGCTTCTTCGGGCTTGCGATTGTTATAAATGGGATTAGGGATTTGGTGGGGAAGGATAAGGCGAAGTTTATCCCGATCCCGATGGCGATGGCGATCCCGTTTTACATCGGAGGTTACTTCGCGATTGATATGTGTGTTGGGAGTTTGATTCTGTTTGTTTGGTCGAAGGTGAATAAACCGAAGGCCGCGGCTTTCGGACCGGCGGTTGCTTCGGGTTTGATTTGCGGGGATGGGATATGGACGTTGCCAAGTTCGATACTTGCTTTGGTGGGTGTGAGGCCTCCGATTTGCATGAAGTTTCTTTCGAGGTCGGTTAACGTGAAAGTTGACAAGTTTTTAGTTTCTTGAGTGAGTATGGTTTGTGTTTTTGGATCGGTAAGTTTGATGTTTCTTCTATGCATGCAGTTAAGAAATAGGTACGAAAGTCGATGCTAGGTATAAATAAGTATTCTCTTTGATGGACAATTATTTGAATATTGTTATTGTTCGTATGATTATTGTTGTGTACGACTGGAAATGATTTAAAGGTATGGAGTTTGAGCTTAATACATCTCAAACCCGATACGTGAAAGTCACTAGGAAAATTGGGTATTTACGACTGCAAGTAGCTTTTTGGCGACCGATTTACGATTGAAATTGTGGTTACAAAAATGTTCATGGCAAAACCAAATCCGTATCTAGTGAATATTTTACGACTGCTTGGTTTGAGACCGTGAACGATATAGTTGTGATTGATCAATATTGACAACATATAGTTGTCATTCGCCTAGATGGCTAGATCGACTGAGTATTATGTTATAAGTGTCATAATGGATCGTAAGAGTCATTATAAATCATAATGGTCCGTATTTAAGGAGTCTTAATGGGTCATATACACTTTTGTCTAGCTATGGATAACTATGTTTGACCACGGTTCACCACTATTGGCCATGGCCATTACATGACCTAAATTCACTATGTTTAACCATTATTGACCAAGTTTGACTATGTTTTCGACGATAATTAAACTACCGTGTCATATCCCGTCACACATGTCATAAAGATTTGGAATAATCAAAATATGTCTTAATATGTCCTAGTGACTTATAGTGGGTCATTGCAAGTCATGCATTACTGTCTATAAGGAGTGTTAGTGGTCTTATACACCCATGTTTAACTATAAGGAGTGTTAGTGGTCTTATACGCCCATGTTTAACTATTAATCACTATGTTTGACCACAATTCACCACTATCAATCATTACTTGACCTGCATTCACCATGTTTAACCATGCTTCACTATGATCGATCAAACAACATTAACTAAGCTTCACTATGTCTATAAGGATATGTAGCGAAAAAGCTTTTGGGCATTGGTACAGTTGGCAGTGAAAATGGCAGGCATGGCTCCTCAGAAACCGTGTCCGCCATTAACATTTAAACCCCTGCTCTCCACCATCAACAACAACACCATGAAGGAGCTGGCCAAGCAAGAGCTGAAGCTTCTCGAAGCTCAGCACCCCACCCGATTTCAGAATCTGAAGCTCCAACTCAAGGTGTTCATACGAAGAAGACGAGCAGCAGCAGTTTTATCCATCCATCGTCACTGATCAAGGTTTGAATCGATTTTTGGTTTTTTTATGTAATTTATGGATGATTTGACTCGTGATTTGTAGAATCATCATCAAGCAGGAAGAGGCAGAGGGAAGGGGAAAAAGATGATGGGTGCAAAATGAGAAGGGGAGAAGGGATGCTATTCACAGGGCTGAAGCTTGTCTCCATAAGATTCAAACCTTGAAGTCCTTTTTTTGCTCTTCTAATCACACGTATCAATTTGGCGAAACTTTGTGGGTATGCCACTTTTGGTGTTGAAACAGAAAACCAACAAAACAAAATATGTATTCATGATTGGTCAGTTTTTGAGTGATATATGGCCATTTTTATGGTTTGTATAAAACGACTCTCACCTGTTTGAACTCGACTCGTTTTAAGTCTAAAACTTTGAGGCGGGCATCTCCCAATTAGTAATCTCATTCTCTTCGGACCCTACTAAAATTTTGCTAGGTTGGTTTGTTTGTCTAAAACTTCGAGACAAGTCTTTACCGTATGACGACCTTACCCATTTTGATTTTTGAGTCGTATGTCTACACTTCGGGATGAGGCTAAACCAGTATGACCTCGACTAGTTTTTAAGTCCTATATCTAAAACTTCGAGACAAGTCTTTATTAGCGTGACCTTACTTGTTTTGAGTTGTATGCAGTGTTTTCAGAACCGGACCGGGAACCGGACACATAACTGGTCTGGTTGTGTGTAGTTGAACAACTTTCACTTGAAACCGACGGTTACCGGTTGGACCGGTGAATCGGACCGGATTTCAAAATTTTTAATCTTTTTTTTTTGTTTTTTCTTCTTTCAAAATCATATTTTCTGAATAATTTAGTATTCCATGTTGTATATTTATTTATTTAAGCATTAATATGTCCCTAAAATTGGAAATTCAAATGAAAACAATAAATATTTCATATTTTATATCCGTGTACGTAGTTTTAATTTTTTTTATTATTTATGACGTCATCCGGTTCGACCAACAGACCTCTAATACGGTCGGTTCGCTATTCGGTTCTGAAAACATTGGTTGTATGTCTAAACTTTGAGACAAGTCTTTACCGGTATTATATTATATCTGTGATAGATAGTTTCTTTATCATAAGGGTCGTGTTATAGATACACACAAAAGTGTTACATAGACACGTACAATACGGGTCGTATTGTAACATCCGACCCGTATTCCTCTTAGTCAAACAACAAAAGCTGCAACAAATGACATCATTCATGTCATCATACGCGTCGTATTGTATCATAAGGCATGTATGTGGTGGGTAGTATTGTACCATACGAGTCGTATTTCTCTGGAGGATTCTAGGGGAATACGGGTCGTATTGTATCATGCTGGTAGTATTCCTATGGGGGATTCTAGGGGAATACGGGCCGTATTATATCATACCAGTCGTATTCCTCTGAGGGATTCTAGGGGAATGCGGATCGTATTGTACCATACTCGTCGTATTCCTCTGAGGGCTTCTAGGGGAATACGGGTCGTATTGTACCATACTGGTCGTATTCCTCTAGGGGCTTCTAGGGGAATACGGGTCGTATCCCTTGATTTTAACAAATAAAAATTAGAAAAATATTTTTTTTATCAATTATGTCGCGTAAACGTACTCGTTCAGATAGATCTATACGGCTCGTATATAGATTCTACCGTGTAAATTTGAATTTAATGAATTGTGTACATATTTTACCACGTAAATGTACATGTTCTTATATTCGTTCTAACATGGAGCCTGAGGACTGGGTAGCTTTTTTAGACCCGCAACTGCACCTGTTTTGAACCACCTTATGTAATAACATACAGAGCCTAAGGGCCCCGATGATCGAAAATGGCTCTGGAAGTTATTGGGGAAGGAGATTACCGTTTAGATCCGTTGGCCTACGTTATAGATTTAGTGACATTTGGTGGTCGGGTTTCATTCCCGTGTACTCTTCTGGATTTTTGGACAGGTATGGCAAAGACGGGACGTCACCCGGATAGGCGGGACGTTTCGGGTCGTTCCCGACAGTCCCGGGTCTCGGTCAAACTCAGTCAACGAAAGTCAACTGTGGTCAACACGATTCAATGGGTTCGTATACGCAAACCGAGTGTTCGGAAAGGTATATAAACGCGCTAAAATGTTTATATTTATTTACACGGAAGTTAAATGCGTGTGCGGTTAAGATTGTGTTGAGCTTTAAACGATTTGCTAATGGTAAAATAAACACTAACATAGCGATCTATGTTAACGAGCCCTAAACCAGTATGTTTCACTGAGAGAGTTTGTTTTAACAAAATATATATATATATATAGTTATTATTAGACGAGAAAACATATTCGTAAAGGTATTGCCGGTTAAACGAGAATATTGAAGTCGGTTAATGAACGATATTTATTATTATTATTATTAAATATTATTACTTGGACGAGATAACGGTTTTGTTATATTAGTAATATGAAATAGTTTATACAAAATAATTACAGGTGTGATGCGTTTAACGGTAAGTAGTTTATTCAAAACATATGAATATATATATATATATAAATTGGTACGCGTCAAATGATACGAAAATGTATAACCAAAATTACTAAACGACTTATGATAATTAACAAGGGATAATGCGGCTATAGTTTTCATAAATATAACATACTATATAACTATATGTACTTACGTACATAAGTAATTACCTAAGTGTATGTATATATACATGTTCGTCGTTTATGTAAATACCCATATGTATATAGATATTAAATGTTTATATGAAAATCAAACAATTATTATGTAACACAATAGTTAGATGAATATGAGATGTGTGTGTATAGATATGTATATCATTAAAGTTTTGAGAATATGACGTGAATAATTGGAAACTTAAACATGTATTTATAGAATAAATATACAAATTTAGATTTTATGAACTTGGATATATGTTCTGTCACCTATAAAACTATATTCATATATTGCATTTGGTGAGAAACCATAAAGTATTTTATAATGAGATGTTAACCTACAAAAATAAATACATATATACATATATATCTAAATATTACTTTTGACAAATGAATACATGTACGTTTTACATAAACCGAACGTATATTTGCGAAATACGATACGGTACTAATATATTTCATGGTTTTGAAACTATATAAATTTATAATTGTTAATAATCGTATGAATATACTATAAAGCCCTAAGATGGTTTTATTGAACATAGAGTCGCACCCATGCTGTTAAAAGTCGTACGAACATGAATCGTTATTAATTACAAGCACATATAGTTATGCACAATTGTGTACATGACTAATGGAACATGTTCGAGTTGAGAATCTCAACTCTACTTAAATATCTACAATTACCGATTACTAAACCGACATCGAATACTAAATCGACAATACATTTGAGAATCAGTAGAGCTTAACCGCACGCGTGATAACTCAATAAGAGTTTAGACTCGTTTTACATTACTAGGGTTAGTCTATAAAACTCATAAAGTACCTACAGGTATCGTAGGACTCGAATATGACGTAAACCCGTGACTATCACATGGACATTGGTTTTCACTGCTATTAGAAGGACATTAGTATTCCTGACACGTCACCAGGTGAGTTTCATGGTCCCTCTTTACTTTTAAATGTTTTAGAAATATATCGGGGGAGAAACATACTTACTTAACACGTTTGAAAACATGAAACACCTTTGTTTGAAAACACGAAGCATATTTACTTGATACGTTTGGAGAACAAAACGCATACTTACAAACATTTTCATATGATAATAAGAAAACAAGACCCGACCATTATGTTTGCATGAGTTAATACATTTGGAGCTCATAAAGTCCCCTGACCATCATATTTATAACCATTAGCTATGGATTAGCCTAGGATTCTATGGATAGTACTATTAAGTTTGACACCCCCGGTCATGGTTAGTCGCGCTAACCATGGGTCCCTCAGGCCAAATGACCGCATAGTGTTCAATAATTGCTCGTGAGGTACGAGTGAGGGGCAAAACACCTGGTCTTGGATTGGTTATGCCTCATGTATGTACATATTATTTGTATACCTAGCTAGTTTACAAATGGGTCAAACATTACTTGTTTTGTTTATCATATACACATGAAACCGCTACTTGTTTTGGTTATCATCAAAGAGGGCTTAACACGGGTATAAACTCATTTACACGTTTTCATTGGGAAAACGACTCACTTTATGACGATGAGGTCATCAAATGTTTTCGAGGAAAACGGTTCTATATTAAGCCCATGAACACATTTTCAAGGTCTTCGAGAAAACGGTTTCATATTATGGCCATGCATACTTTTTCAATGTTTTCACCTTATGACTCTGAAGTCATCAAATGTTTTCGAGGAAAACGGTTTTATATTATGGCCATGTGCACGATATCAATGTTTTTATGGAAAACTGCTTTACATCGAGACAACTAAACCTGTGAACTCACCAACCTTTGTGTTGACATTTTTAAGTATGTTTTTCAGGTAGCGCATAGCTTTGGCACGGTTGGAATAGGTTAACCTTTCGGATCAAAACTCTAGAAGCCAAAGAAGCATGATTGTCAAACCTCAAGTCGGTCTTGACCTACATGGTTCTAGGTCAATATATTAGTTTAATTTAGTATTTGTAATGGTGATCAATATTTTAGAAGTCTTCATTTAGCTTCCGCTGTTGTGTAATGTTATCAATCGTTGTAACCTTAATTTATTTATTTATTCATTCATTAAATAAATGAATTTGGGGGTGTGACAGATTGGTATCAGAGCCAATGGTTTTAGCGAATTAGGTTTCCCTTAGTGTCACCTAAGCTCTAACCAGACTCCTATAGGGACCAAGATTTCTAAGACTTACATCACACTAAGAATACCCAAGATATGAGCATAGAAATTCCAACCGTTGCCGAACAATTTGAGTAGACCGTTAGTGTACGTAGTTACACTAGGTTATCATTAGCTACACTAATACTTAATACAATTACATGACACATGTAACAAACACTTAACACGTACACCAATATGGAAAAATACACATCTACAACATTACTTAACAAAGTGTCACTGTTCGGATTACGAATCAAGGATGATGGGTACTCAGCACACTGTAACCCTAGAAGCTCGAGTTACTAGTTGAACTTGGGCGACGCCAGCAGTAATCGTAGGTTACCGATCTTGGTATCACAACATGTTGAACCCGTACATGAACTTGTACATGTATCTACACCACACCTGCATCTACTAAATCTGAGGAGTCAGTTTTATTTTTTTGAAATATGTTGTCTTCGTTCGGTGTGGTATATATATACTACCCTTCATGAATTGTCGGGTTAGATGACTAGAACTTCCGCCAAGATATATGGCAGACGGGACTGCCCAAGCAGAAGGGAACCCGAAGTGGATAAGCTGGACTAAACGAGAGAGAACTCCACGGGTCAGGAGACCCAAAGACTCACCGGGGTTATGTGGATCCACACGTACATACAAACTTGGAGCATGAGTTGCTCGATACTAATTTGAGGATCTCTACCCTAAACATAGTACTTGACTTCCATCACACACATCCTGTTATTAGAAGACACTGGTTGTGTCTCTCTTTACCATTAACTCCATCCAAAAATAGCCTTAGTCGGCTAATTCAAGAATATTGGTACACACGTTTAAGAGTAATCGAATAGAACATACACACTCCTGCGCGGGTGCGCCACACGATCTAATGAACATTTCAGATCCCTTTTAACTAAAAGCTTGGGATAGGAGAAACACTATAAGGACCATGCAAAGTAAATTATCATTGCGGGTGCACACGTAATCATAATTTGCAGTGCATAAGAACTCTAGTGAGTCTTACTGTCTGAGGCACTATTCCTGATTAATCCATATCCGTAATCTCAATTCCCAGTCACTCGATTAAAGATCGAAATCACCATAACCATAGGGGTCGATCCAAAAGGCATCAGGTGATGTGACAGACTACCACATATGATGTGAAAATGTATATCAACTCCGTTATCTTCGAATTCTAATGAATCCAAAACTCTTATCGAGATTTCGTTGGCGCGACAATTTTAACTAACACTTTGAAGAGATCTATTCTTTGTGATTTGACTTCAGTATTTGGAGTGAATTTGGAAATTCCTCGTAGAGTACTGCTTCAACTTTTGAGATTACGCTATAGATTGCGTCTTTTCGATTTCGCTACTTATCAATCAACGCATGTGGTCGATTTTTGGTTTAGCATGATTCAGACTCTAACAATTCGGACCCCTCAATTAGATGTTCACAAAACATTCTCACGGTTATGGGGGAAACGGAGAAATCCAAATTGGATTTAGCAAGCCTTTAGTAAACCCTGAGTAACGAAGGTTCTTGCCCAACTATTTCTACTTGATAATTCGCATCTCTTGAGATTTTACTTCAAATTCTTATTAATTGTTACAACAACCAACACTTGCAATCATTTCACGATTATTATTGGAAATCACGGTGTAACCTCAGGATCTACCCTACGATCTAGAATCACATTCACTTAAAGTTTACAATCGAAAATGTTTTACACTAACTCCTGTAATAGGATGGGAATTGATTATGAAAATCTTACGCCTGACACATACAGGGCATTGTGGAAACCCGACTTGAGACAAATGGATAATTTTACCTCCTCTGTATTTACAATTCCCCAAGAATCATTTGGTCGGCCGAGTCTCTGACTTCAGCCTATAGGAAAGACACTCTCACATCTCTTACTTCAAGCCATCTGGTGATAGAGAGCTCAAATAACATCTAATGTTAGGAAACGGCTTCCTAACATACGTATAGGAAAAAAAATACAAAACTTTGGGGCCATGACCAATATGAGTAGAATATGTAATGGCAAGTCACTTAAATACCATTCGAACGCAAGAGAAGTGCAGACACATCATATGACTAATAGTTGGCAAATTTTGAAGAAAAAAAAACCTTTCCTACCAACTTAATGGGTTGGCAAACCCATAGCCCATTTCGGGAAAACACTAATTCTATGAGACCATCCCCATAGCCTCACTGTTTATTCCTCACCTAGACGAAATGTGACTATTCCAAGCAAACATAGAACTTCTTATGGCTTACATACCTCGAGGGTATGATATTCAAGTCATGGATTTACAAATCAGGACGATACGACCTAAATGCTTGTCTGTCGCGGGAAGGTAGTGCAAGTAATGGGTAAGGTGGTGATTAAGCTCAACCCTTGCTAGTAAGAGCTCACAAGGAACCTTAAAAATCCAAATCCATTACGACCCATGTTAAGGGAAGATTCTAGATGACACGAAACCTGAAATGGGAGTAAAGTCTTAATCCCAGAAAATACTTTTGAGAAGTACAAAAGGTACGAACATGAAGTTTATTTCTATATTCCGTCGTTGCTGTCCGATTTCAGCAAAATGATGGTAATGGAACTGCGTTACTAACTCTCAGAACTGATTAGAAACCCATTCTCACTTTTCTAAACACCCAAGAAGATCCACTTATCTTTGGTATTTGTTAAGCCAAGTCAACAAAACTATTCTCAAATACTTTGACGATTCAATACTACAGTGAGATGTTGTTGTCTCGAATTATGGTTCAACATCTATTTCATTAAGAAATAAATCTACACCGAGTTACGAATAACGTGCGTTATAGAATTACCAGTAAAGAGATTTGACTAGTCCAAAGTCAATCTCAGGAGATCACGTCTCCGTAAAACCTTACAACTGTCTCATTCTTTACCAGACCAATAAACATGGTTTCTCGAAAGCATTCCGGGTTAATTAAGAAGAAACGAGGATATTATTTCCCGAAACTCTATGGAACAATTCAACCTACATGCTAATTCGACAGATGAAATACTAGTCGGAATCTTTTATTCTGAAAAGACTGAATGCATCCAGGCATTGACCGGTTATAAGAAACAACCAAGTACCCAATTTCAGACTAAAGCCTGAACATCTCATCAAACCATCAGACCTATCTTACTAGACTCCTAATAATTTCTTTCAAAGTTCTATCGTGATTTGGCCTTCGTGCACTAAAACGCGTTAATGAATAAAGGAAACTTAAATCAAGTTTCGAGGACGAAACTTATTTAACAAGGTGAGAATGTGACAATTGCCAAATTTCAGTACCATAAAACCTAGTTGTTGGGTTAACCCAACTAGGCCCAAAAATGCCCATCAGAAATTTAAGCCCATTTGAGGCCCAATTGCATAATCCGTATCTCAAACTAATCACTCGATTCAGTCTAACCACGTGTAGTACGTGTGCATGTACGATAAACCATGTTAGATGCTCGTAAGACACGCGGTAAGGATTACGATAGTAGTACGGTTATTCCTAGTACGTTTAAAGATACGAAAAATAATTATAAATAATTTATTTAAACTTTATCGGTGAAACAATATTAATAGTACTCGGAGCGCGAAATGTTCAATCTAACAAAACGGGTTCAGACACGCGTCGTTAACCGGTGCCGGCTAGATGCCCCTTGGTAATAAATTTCAACAAAATAAATATTATATGAATAATTATTTTAATATTAATTATTCTAAACAAGAATTAATAATCGGGAACGAAATTTCGTGACATTACACTAGTAACCTACAGTTTTGATACGCGATACTGGTAGGCTGTGCACCCACCTAAAAACCCTAACTATATAATCACTTTTTCTTCCCTTATCCTCATTCCACAACAAACCCACACACATTCACATCTAGAGAGAGATCGGAAGAGGGAAAGAGGACGAGGGGAGCCGGCAGCGGCTCCGGCGAGGCTCCGGCGAGGCTCCGGCCACCACTTCCGGCGAGTGCCGGCAAGTGTACTACACCACTCGGTAGATCTCGACGTCCCGGTTCTAATGTTGGTGACTGTTTCCTCGTTAGGGTGACGATGGCGGAGGTACGCGACGGCCGAGATACACCAGCGACCTTCCCGACGATGCAGGACATGAGAACGACGGCAGCAGGTGGTGCCGGTTTTGAGAATTGAAGCGACGACAAACGCCGACGGCGGCGTTGGTGGGTTCCGACGAAACTAAAGACTCCACATCCAGACTTACACGAAGTAGATCTACCCGGATCGGAGGATGAAACGAGCTCTGGTGACCCAACCGAACGCATCGGCAGCAAGGACGAGCAGATCAGCGCCATCGGCAGCCATTCTGTCCTTGAACTCAGACTACTCCTTCATTTTCCAGCGAGTCCCGTAATTCCGGCGTACGAATCCGGCAACCAGCGCCATCTCAGTTTCTTCCGGTGACTCAGGTAACCCACCCTCGTTCTTATCTAATGGATTGTTCGCGTTTAGACCTATTTATTAGTGATGTTAAACTTTTGGATTTGGAATGATTTCGGCGAACAGACATTTCCGACGACACCCGACATTCCGACAACTCCTAAACAAACATATCTTGTTTTGTATGGTATTTCAGTGTCCCGATCTACAGGTTCTCAAGGTTAGTTGTTAAGATTTAAGGTAACTCTAAACATTCGGTCGTTTACCGTTTAGATCCGTTGGCCTACGTTATAGATTTAGTGACATTTGGTGGCCGGGTTTCATTCCCGTGTACTTTTTTGGATTTTTGGACAGGTATGGCAAAGACGGGACGTCACCCGGTTAGGCGGGACGTTTCGGGTCGTTCCCGACAGTCCCGGGTCTCAGTCAACGAAAGTCAACTGTGGTCAACACGATTCAATGGGTTCGAAAATCTATAAACGTGCTAAAATGTTTATATTTATTTACACGGAAGTTAAATGCGTGTGCGGTTAAGATTGTGTTGAGCTTTAAACGATTTGCTAATGGTAAAATAAACACTAACATAGCGATCTATGTTAACGAGCCCTAAACCAGTATGTTTAACTGAGAGAGTTTGTTTTAACAAAATATATATATATATATATATATATAGTTATTATTAGACGAGAAAACATATTCGTAAAGGTATTGCCGGTTAAACGAGAATATTGAAGTCGGTTAATGAACGATATTTATTATTATTATTATTAAATATTATTACTTGGACGAGATAACGGTTTTGTTATATTAGAAATATGAAATAGTTTATACAAAATAATTACAGGTGTGATGCGTTTAACGGTAAGTAGTTTATTCAAAACATATGAATATATATATATATATATATATATATATATAAATTGGTACGCGTCAAATGATACGAAAATGTATAACCAAAATTACTAAACGGCTTATGATAATTAACAAGGGATAATACGGCTATAGTTTTCATAAATATAACATACTATATAACTATATGTACTTACGTACATAAGTAATTACCTAAGTATATGTATATATACATGTTCGTCGTTTATGTAAATACCCATATGTATATAGATATTAAATGTTTATATGAAAATCAAACAATTATTATGTAACACAATAGTTAGATGAATATGAGATGTGTGTGTATAGATATGTATATCATTAAAGTTTTGAGAATATGACGTGAATAATTTGAAACTTAAACATGTATTTATAAAATAAATATACAAATTTAGATTTTATGAACTTGGATATATGTTCTGTCACCTATAAAACTATATTCATATATTGCATTTGGTGAGAAACCATAAAGTATTTTATAATGAGATGTTAACCTACAAAAATAAATACATATATACATATATATCTAAATATTACTTTTGACAAATGAATACATGTACGTTTTACATAAACCGAACGTATATTTGCGAAATACGATACGGTACAAATATATTTCATGGTTTTGAAACTATATAAATTTATAATCGTTAATAATCGTATGAATATACTATAAAGCCTTAAGATGGTTTTATTGAACATAGAGTCGCACCCATGCTGTTAAAAGTTGTACGAACATGAATCGTTATTAATTACAAGCACATATAGTTATGCACAATTGTGTACATGACTAATGGAACATGTTCGAGTTGAGAATCTCAACTCTACTTAAATATCTACAATTACCGATTACTAAACCGACATCGAATACTAAATCGACAATACATTTGAGAATCAGTAGAGCTTAACCGCACGCGTGATAACTCAATACGAGTTTAGACTCGCTTTATATTACTAGGGTTAGTCTATAAAACTCATAAAGTACCTACAGGTATCGTAGGACTCGAATGGGACGTAAACACGTGACTATCACGTGGACATTGGTTTTCACTGCTATTAGAAGGACATTAGTATTCCTGACACGTCACCAGGTGAGTTTCATGGCTCCTCTTTACTTTTAAATGTTTTAGAAATATATCGGGGGAGAAACATACTTACTTAACACGTTTGAAAACATGAAACACCTTTGTTTGAAAACACGAAGCATATTTACTTGATACGTTTGGAGAACAAAACGCATACTTACAAACATTTTCATATGATAATAAGAAAACAAGACCCGACCATTATGTTTGCATGAGTTAATACATTTGGAGCTCATAAAGTCCCCTGACCATCATATTTATAATCATTAGCTATGGATTAGCCTAGGATTCTATGGATAGTACTATTGAGTTTGACACCCCCGGTCATGGTTAGTCGCGCTAACCATGGGTCCCTCAGGCCAAATGACCGCATAGTGTTCAATAATTGCTCGTGAGGTACGAGTGAGGGGCAAAACACCTGGTCTTGGATTGGTTATGCCTCATGTATGTACATATTATTTGTATACCTAGCTAGTTTACAAATGGGTCAAACATTACTTGTTTTGTTTATCATATACACATGAAACCGCTACTTGTTTTGGTTATCATCAAAGAGGGCTTAACACGGGTATAAACTCATTTACACGTTTTCATTGGGAAAACGACTTACTTTATGACGATGAGGTCATCAAATGTTTTCGAGAAAAACGGTTCTATATTAAGCCCATGAACACATTTTCAAGGTCTTCGAGAAAACGGTTTCATATTATGGCCATGCATACTTTTTCAATGTTTTCACCTTATGACTCTGAAGTCATCAAATGTTTTCGAGGAAAACGGTTTTATATTATGGCCATGTGCACGATATCAATGTTTTTAAGGAAAACTGCTTTACATCGAGACAACTAAACCTATGAACTCACCAACCTTTGTGTTGACATTTTTAAGTATGTTTTTCAGGTAGCGCATAGCTTTGGCACGGTTGGAATAGGTTAACCTTTCGGATCAAAACTCTAGAAGCCAAAGAAGCATGATTGTCAAACCTCAAGTCGGTCTTGACCTACATGGTTCTAGGTCAATGTATTAGTTTAATTTAGTATTTGTAATGGTGTTCAATATTTTAGAAGTCTTCATTTAGCTTCCGCTGTTGTGTAATGTTACCAATCGTTGTAACCTTAATTTATTTATTTATTCATTAAGTAAATGAATTTGGGGGTGTGACATGAAGCATCCTCAGAATTCTACGTCCGATATCCTCTCCAAGAATCAAGTCCCAAATGCCTCCAAAAGTAAACTTAGTACTTCCAGATGAACTACTAACTGTTGTCACCGTTCCAGACCAACTCCCAGGCAAAGAAGATAATAGAAGCAACTCCTGAATTTCATCATCAAATTTAATTTCAACCGATCATAACCGAGTTATGATCGAATTAAAATCATTTATGTGAACAGCAATTGAAGCACCATCTCTCATTTTGGTGTTGACTAATTGTTGAATCAAGAACACCTTATTCAACATTGAGGGCTTTTCATACATATCTGACAAAGCTTTCATCAAACCATATGTAGTAGTTTCGATCACAATGTTGAACGCAACCATTTTAGCCAATGAAAGCCTGACTAATCCTAAGGCTTTCATGTCCAATACTGCCCAATCCTTATCTAACACTTTATTTGGTTTCTTTCCTAACAACGTTTAGGACAAATCTTTCTGATACGGAACATCCTCAATCTGCATCTTCCAAAACCCAAAATCATGTCCATCAAACTTCTCAATCTTTATCTTTCCTTCCTCTGGCATTACAAGAAACTACCAAACTGCGGTTGATCGAATTGAGATCGAAAAACAGTGACCAAACACAGCAGTGACGGCGACCTGAACTTGTTGGATGTTCTTATCACACTCCGCCTAGGGCGGAAACACAGGGCGTGATGATCCACGGTGTTCATAGCCTTTTATTACATTGAACGACTTCTAATAACATTCATAATCAAAGATTCTAAATTGTTACAAGGAAACACAGATTTTTTTCCAAGATATTACATGCCAAAGGTACCGTACTTAAAATCCAAAGCATATGGTTTTTAATACAATGAGTTTGTCGGCTAAGACCTAGATGTCCCTAGGTTATACCGAGATGACTTCAAAAAGATGTCCTACGTGCGTGCACGTCCATGTACCATAATTCTAGTTAACTGAGAAATACATGCTAAAATGTCAACATAAAGTTGGTGAGTTCACAGGTTTAAGTAAACACTAAAATACGATTCCGTTGGACTACGAGATTTCCTAGTATGATTAGCATTGTTGAACAAACAATACTTATGTATGAACATGTTACCATGAGCTACCATAACCAACACTTGACGTTTATGTATGAGGTACCCATCATTTGACTGAGTAACCGATGTGCCCCGCCTAATGTTCTGTCATACAACATTGTAAGTATGAGAATGGATAGTATGCACCCGCTTAGACCTCCGGTCAAGGTTAGCGCGACTAACCACGGGTGGGGGTGTCAACCCAAATAGATCTATTCATGTGTTCCACGTCTAAAACTAGCTAACGATTATAGTATTTCCGGGGACTTCGTATGACAGTAAGAAACTCATGCAACAATCAGTGTATGTACTCGTATCCAAATATGAGCTATGTATTCTCCCCCGTATGTTTAAAATTCATTTAAAAACAAGTTAAAGTGGGGCAGTGAGACTCACCGTATCCAACGATGTGACGAGTGATTATGTATGCAGTAAGTCCAACAAGTATCCAACCTATCCGTGCCCTAAATTATTTAAAACACCTTAGGTCCTATGTAGTTGTTTAAGTATGAGTTGGTCACATGACCAATATCCTGAAGTCTCGACCCTTGTCTTGTAATAATCTGCAAGGTTCCGACCCGATCGCCGTTGGTGATATAACTTGTCGTTCAAGTAGTTATATTTATTAAAATTTCTTTAATAAGTATTATAATTTAGCCTTTTAGTTGTCAACATCTCGTTTTCAGTTTAACTTGTTCCTTATAATTAATAAATATATTTAATATATATTTATATAAATGGATGTAGTCAAAGTGTCATAAAATAATTATTTTATTATTTTATTAATTATTTTATTATTTTATTTTTCAAACTTATTTCTAGTTGTTTCCATAATTTATATTTATATATGAGTATATATATATAAATATACAATTATTATTATTTTTATTTTACAAAATTAACCCCTCTGACTTAAAAAGAAGAGACAGTTAGTTTATTACCCAAACATGTAGTTTTTCATTTGAATGAAGACATGTTTATACATACCCGTGTTGTTTTAAATATATAACCACATGTTTATTTTATAAAAATAATTTATAAAATATTATTTTTAAAAGTTAACTAAGGTTTTATGACAACTCTTTTTCATTTAATTATAATACAACCATTACTATTTTTCTTATCCAAATGACCTATTAATATGTTTATAAAAACAATGATTATTTAACCAATATAATCATAATAACATTTAGGGTTTTGTAACCTACGGTTCCTAACCATTACCTTTTATATTCTGAACCCGTCTACACATTATTTAAGATACGAATCGTCTTTTATATGTTACTTAAAATAAAAACCGGTTTTAACCGTATCATAAATATATATCACCAACTATGATAACTAAAGTAAAATAAGTCGGGTGCTCACGTAAAAAGTCGAGCGAGAAGGTGGCGGAGGTGACGTGAGACCCGGTTTCTCCTCGTGACGTCCCGTATGACTCGGTGAGCTCCCGAACTAGCTCGTGAACTTCACGTAACCGCTATCCGATGACCGTTAGTGTGAAACGGAGACCCGAAAGAGTCGGTTCTTGTCCCGAAAGAACCCGTAAAGGTGGCGGAGGGCTGTGACGGTGGAAGCGGTGTACGTCGGTGGTCGTAGGAGTGGTGTAGGGCTGCTGTTTGAGGGGCTGTCGGGGCTGAGGTGGCTGGAACGGAGAGGGTGTTGTTGCTTGCTTCGTGGAACCGAAAGGAGGGTGGTGAAGGTGGCGGGTGATGAGGGTGGTGATGGGAGGTGTTTGGTGGTGGTGGTAGAGGCGGTGCTGCTGTTGTGGATGGCCGAAGAGAGGGAGGAGGGGTGGCGGTGGATGATGGGTTTGTTACTGCTGCCGTGGTCCACAAACGAAGAAGGGCTGAAGTCAAGGAGGGAGGGAGGGCCAGAGGTGTATTGGTGCTTTGCTTTGTTTCCGAAAAACGTGAGGGTGAGGGGAGGTGTGAGTGTTGCCGTGAGGGTGAGAGGGTGGTGTGAGGGTGGGGCTTGTGATGTTTGCCGAGAAGAACAAAAGGAAGGGGTGGTGTGGTTCGGGTGAAGTGCCGAGAGAGGGAGAGAAAAGTTGTGTGAGGGTGTGAGTTCTTGAGTGAAACTCATGCACGTATTTATACTCACAATTTTGGGTAATGACTCTTAGTTTATGTGAATGGAGACATTGTTGTCTCATTGGTGGGGGACAAGGTAGCAACAAGAAAACCTTATGCATGTTGGCGGCTAGGTGGCGCACGCCTTGGAAGAGGGGGGGGGGGGGGTAGGGTAGATGTAGGGTGGTGTTAGGTGTTGGGTGTTACCCGCTAGTCTAGTCCGGTATAATACCCGCATGTTGTCGGTTTTTCATTCGTTGTAACGTGTCGTATATAAAAAAAATATACGTTTAGTAGTTCCGATAAAATATGTGTTCGATGACATATGTTTAGGCTTTATTTTCATATGGGTGGGTATTCTCTACTATATAAAATGAAGAGAATGTTTTGAGATGTTTAAATATTATTTTCAATTTATCACCAACGCGATATAAGGTTCGATGTGTTTCAGAAATGTCCACTATTGACCTAATTAATTTAAAATTAGTCTAATATGCACAGCTTTGTGTAATTATATTTAAAATTACAGGTACATCTTTATGTATTTAAAGACTAATTCTAGGGTTAACAGATTTATTTAGGGCCAGCTAAAATTAACTAACTGTTAATTTGGTCTCCAATGATGAAGTGGACCGAACCAAGGTTAAAGCCGACTCCCTTCCCTTGGCCGAGCCTCCACATACATTGCCGCCCAACATCAATAGCACATAATTATGCCTTGTGTTGTGAAAGAAAGAATGTTCAGAAGAAACCACATACGACTCAAGAATATCATATAGTCGTGTGCCTCTTAGTAACTAAAAACTCAGATTTTCATACAAGACCACCGTTATGTTAAATCATAGGACGTAGTCTTGTAGTTTGAAAGTGGCAAATGGAGTTTTTGTTTATGTAAAACGCATAGTTGTGTACTTCACTATCAATTTTTTAGACATAGGTTTTCAAGACTAACATATTATGTACTTATTCAGTATTGCTAGTAAACGTGTATGGTATATACGAAACACCACTAAAGACATAAAGAAAGAACAGATGGGCCTCAAGAATAGATCAAATCCATTTTGTATAAGTTCGTTTTTGTATATGTAAACTTGTCATGCTCTTTAAATCATGTTACACCCAATATTTTTGGACTGTATTTGAAGTCATAAAACTTCACAACTTCTGTGTAATGTTCTATAGTTCGTTCTTAAAACTTTTTAAAAAAAAAAAGTGAATCGGTTTTGTCCACAGTTCCTGTTTTATCCCATGATTCAAAATGGTTCTATAGTTATGAATTGCAAAATTTCAAAACATGAAATTGCAAACTTTGCTACATCTCTGCATCATCAAACTAAAGATTCAAACCATAACATACGGTTTGGTTCAAATTTAGGGAGCTTTTCTCTTTTGATTCGACGTGGAGACGCTTGTTTGGGGTTGACCAAAAGCTGACCTGCATTCCAATATATATATACAAGTCATAAATAGAACATTCAACAAACACAAATTAATGTTGACAAGAATAAAAGTACACTCACCCACAAGTTGAGCATTTCTTGTGATGCTTGCAGAAAATAGACAGGCAAACAGAGCAAATGTATCCCATGTCGATTGTGTTTTTGTGACAAAAACACCTGTCGTATAACTCAACGTTCAAACACGAGGTTCAAAATATTTCATGTAGTAAATAATACATATGAAGCAACTTACGAAGCACGGAAATCAACACCGACAGGCTTAGGGAGTTGTAAGAAGCTGCGGGAATGTAAATCTGTTCCAAATACCGTCTGCATGAAAAAGAAAACGATATTTGATAAGCCTGCCAAAATGGTCCGGTTGGGTTGCCTAACGGATCCGGTCAAACTGGGTTCGGGGTCAAAATGGGTCATCTTGAAAAAGTATAAATTTGATTAAGGTCAAAATAAGTTCTGAGCAAAATGGACTCAGATTGAAACGGGCAGTAGCGACAGCTGACAGAGGCGGTGGTTCAAGACGGCGGAAGTGGAGATTACAGCGGTGGTGGTGGCGGCAAACAGTGCCATTTGGACATGTTCCATGTTAGCTAGTTTCATAGGAGTCCCATTTTATAATTTGAGTGACCCAAATCAACCCATTTAGCTAATAAAATTTATCAAATCAACCCATTTATTAAAGAACGGGTCATGATTGCCAGGTGTAATATTTGATGACCGTAACAATGAAATTTTATGAGAATTTGCATCCTGGAAGATTTTAACATAATCTTTTCTTTTCTGATGTGATGTGTTAATTAGGGTTGCATACCGTTAGATACTGGAACAATCCATCAAGCTGCTGTGGCTTCAGATATACACCTCCGGTTATATAAGAAGCCTGGCAAATTAACAAATTACAAACAATAATTTATACTAGAAACAGCTACGGTCAAAGTTGAAATATAAATGTATGTGGTACCTGTTGTAGAAATGCCGAATGTTGTGACCCGATAACACAAGAATCTATAGGTACCTGTAGTAGGTTGAATTATGCCCATTCACAGGTATCAATTAAATAAACATAGCACTTACAAAATATACAAAAACAATACCATTGATCTCTGAGCAGAGAAAATTGAATTCATGATAGCAACATATCTGTGAAATATATAATCTTTTTGAGTAAAAGAATTAACGAAGAAAATATAATAAAATAAAATAAAAAGGTAGAAGACATACTGTCCAGGTCCATCTTGTGATCCATGCATACACAAAATCTGCAATCATTCAGTAGCACCATGATATAAAACATCTATCTCCATCATAATAAGATTAAAAAATTAGTTTTCATGAATGCACAGTGATTACCCGAGGTTGTGGATGAAGTGACCCAGAACGAAATACTCGTTGTATGTCTATCATATTACTGTTACTTTAAACAATCTACTCAGAAACTAGACCGGAAATATAAAATATATAAACAGCTAAACACAATGGTGTAAATAATCAAAAGGATACAACAGAGTGCCATGGAAAGAGATCCAGAAAGCAAGGAAGATCCAATCCCATCAACCGAGTCATCCTTATTAAGCTCTTCATCTTTAACCACAAAGTCCTGCAATTTCTGCAACAGAATCTCAACTCTCTGGTTTGTGGGCCCCGATGAAGAATCATAAACGTAATCACAAGAGTTTAAGCCGGTAGCTATCACCATTACTTGATTCAGTTGATTTAGTAGAAGAATTGAATTTAAGAAAGAAATGACCTACAATAAACCATAGTATTTAAGAACATTTTAAATATAATATATATAATGAGGACAGTATATGAAACAAAACTATGTTTGTTAGGGTTTACTTGAGATAGGAATTTGGAGAACGATAAAGGGGCAGCGGTTGAGCTCCAGAACAACGGATTTGTGTCAAGTAATACCATTAGCAGGCTTACATCATCTGTGATCAAGTAAAAAGTTAAAATTAAAAAGAAAACAATTGATGAATAAAGATGATAATAATTAATTTGGAGTATATACATGATTATAAATGGACAAATTTACCTGCATACTGCTTTGATGAAACAGGTGTCATACTTGGTTTGTACTTAAGGACAGACTTTCTGGTTGGTCCAACTGAAAATCAGTTAACAAGAATTACAAAGTTAGTCCATAGGCATAGAGTATTACAAAGTTTATTCTCAAGTCTGGTTTTTCTGATAGGTTCTTACTTCAGGCATTTTATTTGAGGGTTAAAAGCCTTTACTGAAATAAAGCTTATGAGGCTCAAATGCTGAATAGTATTATTAGCTTGGTTATTTCAACCATGGTTTAAAAAAACGGCCGAGGCGTACGCCTCGAGGCGAAGCGGTAGAATATCGTATCTGAGGCGACGCCTCAGTTGGCCTCTAGCTCCGAGGCGGTTCGAAAAAACGTCTGAGGCGGTACGTTTTTATTTTAGGGCAAATTTTGGGGGGCAAATTAAGCAAGGCGGGAAAAAAATAAGCGACAATTGCTGCTGTTTCTCTCTCTCCTTAATTAGACTAATCTCTCATTTTCTCTCTGCTCACTGCATCTGCTGCTGTCATTCTTCTCCCCATCGCTGCTGTTTCTTGCGAAGCTGCTGTCATCTCTTCTCCAAGACTCCAACTTTCCAAGGTAAGTCTGCTGTATCTCTTCTCCTGTTTCTTGCGAAGCTGCTGTAACTCTTCTCCTGTTTCTCTAAGACTCCAACTTTCCAAGAGTCTCTTCCAAGTCTGAATGTGTAATTAGGAACAAACCATATAAACCATCGCTGCTGGTCTTTTTTTAATTTACATGTGTTGGTTCTCATATGATTGGTTCTTTACCTGTATTTATTTGTTTGACTTCATGACTGCTTTCAATTTTCATTTGTGTTCACTGTTCAGTTTGTATTCAGTTTCATTCTGGATTTATAGTTGCTTTTGTATTAATTTTCATTTGTGTTCAGATTTATAGTTGCTGCTTGTTATTCAGACACACATCCATATCAGACACACACATATTAATTGTTCAGTTTGTGTTCAGATTTATAGTTGCTGCTTGTTATTAATTTTCATTTGTGTTCAGTTTGTGTTCAGATTTTTTTGTTATCTTGCTGTTTTTTTTGTATCAGACCAGCAAACATACATATCAGACAAGCTTGTATATATTCTCTTATTTTTTATAAGATATATAATTTTTATATTTATTTTTTAATTCCGCCTCGGGCTTACGCCTCTTTTCGCCTCGAGGCGCGATTCCGTTCTTTTAAACCTTGATTTCAACTAAAGATATAGAAAATATGATACATGGTACTCATGGAAGTTAAACAAATGACATTATGACAAGTAGATTACTCTCAACCAATCTTAAAACTAGATAAAGAAACTCAATTCTCAAGTTGTAAGTGAATTTAATATCACATAAATTCATTTCCCCACACTATAAAGACATTGTTTGCCTATCAAAAAGTCACAACTCTATATACATCACAAAAAGGAGTTGAACAGAAAACAAAGGGCGTTAGGTTGTTACCAAGTGAAGTATTAATTAAAAAAAAGGATTCATGTGTCTAGGCTTTTGTTTTAGTTTCTTTACTGTTTGGTTTCCTATTAATGTACTTAGAGGAGTTGGTATGTCCACCCCCAATTCAATCTCAATACATTTTGGTATCGTTCTTTGGGTTCACTCAACTACCAAGAAAGCAGATCATTGAAAATAAGAGGAAATTCTTTTCACCAACTTAGAGCACATAAACATCATTGTTAAAGAACATGAGATAATAAAAAATAGTTTAGGCCACCTTGCACAAGTATATTCATTACTGACTTTTTTAAGGAATCTTTCATTTTTGCAGGGTCTTCCATCTGTTCTTCAATTAGACAAGGTCAAAAATATACAATGCCTTGAAACTTAGTATATAGCTATGATTCTTTTTCTTTGATTATGCATTGTCACGGTTATACAATTTCATGAGCTGTATCTTAAAGTTCTAATCCATTTATATTTTATAATAATAAATTGACACCTATTGACTAGGGTCTTGAGTAAAAGTGGTTTATGGTATGAACACTGAATCGATCTTATTGATATCCCAACATCCCTATTTATAGGGGAGAATACATAACAAACCCTAGCACTATTCTAGGAAACGATATATATGGATCTAAATACAATATTTACAAAATCAATCTCAATCAATATAATATATCGCTAATATTCCCCCTCAGTTTGAGCGGGTGGCGGACAAACGCTCAGATTGGATCTGAAGGACTGAAACTGTTGCCTCGGGATACCCTTGGTGAATATATCCGCAAACTGCAAAGTGGACGGGACATGCAAGACTCGTATATGTCCAATGCGAACCTTCTCTCGGACAAAATGGATATCAATCTCAATGTGCTTGGTTCGTTGGTGTTGAACCGGATTATCTGACAAGTAAACTACAGAGACGTTATCACAGTAAACAATCGTTGCACGGCGTAAAGGAACATGCAATTCCAACAGGAGATTACGAGTCCAGGTTGCTTCAGCGACAACATTGGCCACGCCCCGATATTCAGCCTCCGCACTCGATCTGGAAACAGTATTCTGTCGTTTGGAGGACCAAGAGATCAAATTTTCGCCAAGGAACACGCAATACGCACTGGTGGAACGTCGGGAATCCGGGCACCCGCCCCAGTCAGCATCGGAATAAGCCACCAAGTCACTGGAAGAGGACTTAGTGATGCGAATTCCATAGTCCAGGGTGCCCTGTAAATACCGAATAATGCGCTTCATAAAAGCGAAGTGAGGTTCACGTGGTTCATGCATAAATAAGCACACCTGTTGAACCGCGTAAGAGATATCGGGCCTGGTGAAAGTCAAATACTGAAGCGCGCCAACTAAACTGCAGTATAAAGTCGGATCCTTGAAAAGAGGGCCATCTGTAGCGCTGATTTTGGCAGATAAATCAACAGGAGTTACGCAAGGTTTACAAGCAGTCATGGAGGCCCGAGCAATAATCTCTTTGGTGTACTGTGGTTGAGATAAGAAAAGGCCTGTGTTATTTCGACTAACTTTGATGCCCAAAAAGTGATGAAGGTGGCCCAAATCAGTCATGGCAAACTCTCGTGAGAGTGTTGCAATTATAGACCGTAGCAGAACATCTGAAGAAGCTGTCAGTACGATGTCGTCCACGTACAATAGTAAATAAGCCACTTCTTTACCACGAGCAAATATAGACAACGAGTTATCACATGCACTACTGCTAAACCCGTGAGCAGTAATGTAGGAGGCAAAACAAGTATACCAGGCCCGCGGGGCTTGCTTGAGCTCATATAATGATTTCTTCAACCGACAAACCAAATGAGGATACCGTTGATCAACAAAACCTGGTGGTTGATGCATAAATACTGTTTCCTGTAAATGACCATGTAAAAATGCGTTCTTGACGTCCAGTTGGTGGATTGGCCAAGACCGAGATACCGCAAGAGATAAAACGGTACGAATGGTTGCCGGTTTGACAACCGGACTAAATGTGTCCTCGCAATCAATCCCCACGGTCTGTGATTTACCATTAACCACCAGACGAGCCTTGTACTGTTCTAACGTGCCATCGGACTTAAATTTATGTCTAAACAGCCACATACACCGAATAACCGGCCGATCAACCGGGCGCGGAACCAAATCCCAAGTCTCATTTTCCTGTAACGCATTATATTCAGTTTGCATAGCATGTAACCAATTAGAGTCGGCAAAGGCTTTGGCATAGGAATTAGGGACAGGGGAGACAAATTGGTTAAGATGGATTTGAGGTGGGCGCTGGGCAGTTTTAGAGCGGGTCGTCATGGGGTGGTGATTTGCTGGTGGTTGAGGGGGGGGAGGGGGGGCTGTCGGAGGGATGGCAGAAGCCGTAGCTGGAGCTGCCGGAGTGGGGGCTGTGGAAGCAGTTGGAGCTGCTGAATCGTGTGGCCGTGGTCTGCGGCTGTAGGTGCGAAACGGGGTTAGGTATGGGGGCTGCTCAAGTGGAGTAGTATGGGCCATAGGAGGGGCTGGAGGGGGGTGTTGAAAGGAAAAGCCAGGAGGGTTAGAGTCATCAAGGAATTGATAGGCTGAAGGAGCAAGCGGGCTGGTGTAAGGGAAGTGGTTTTCATCAAAAACGACATGGCGGGAAATGATAACCCGTCCTGTGGACGGGTCTAAGCACCTATAGCCGCGAGAGTCTTGGGGGTATCCGAGAAACACACATTTTATGGAGCGGGTATGGAGTTTGTGGGGTTGGGTAGCTGATGTGTTTGGATAGCAGGCACACCCGAACACTCGTAAGTGATCATAGGTAGGGTGGCGAAGATATAGGGCAAAGGTGGGGGTGTAAAAGTTGAGACGTTTTGTTGGGAGTATATTATGAAGGTAGGTAGCTGTGTGAAGGGCTTCAACCCAAAAGGTGGGCGGAAGGTGGGCATGGAAGAGGAGAGATCGAATGATATCGTTAAGGCGACGAATCATCCGTTCCGCTCTACCATTCTGAGACGAGGTTTGAGGACATGAAAACCGAAAAAGGAGACCCTCATTGTGAGCAAACTTTTTAAAGTCAGTGTTATCAAATTCGCCGCCTAAGTCACATTGAAATGTTTTGATATTTCGGTTAAATTGAGTAGAGATTAGGCGATGAAATTTGACAAAATTGGTAAAAGTTTCTGATTTAAATTTGAGAGGGTAGACCCAAACAAAGTGAGAGAAATTGTCAATTAATACCATGTAATATTTGTACCCGGTTTTACTCATAATGGGTGATGTCCAAAGATCACAATGTATAATATCAAATGGTGCAAAAGTAAATGAATTCGAGTCAGAAAAAGGTAATCGTTTGCTGTTAGAAAGTTGACAAGAATTGCAAATAGATAAAGACTTGTCCCTATTACAAGAAAAATGACTACGACGATTGAAAATCTCTAAAACTTGACCACCGGGATGTCGAAGTCGTTTGTGCCATTGAGTTGAAGGAGAAATTAGAAAGCAAGCGGAAGCTGGAAGTTGAGGCGGCGTGAACGGATAAAGATCTCCAGAGCTATTGTGACGGGAAAGAATCCTTCCAGTGATGAGATCCTTCAAATAAAAACCAAATGGGTCAAACTCGACAGACATACTATTATCACGTGTGAAACGACGAACAGATAAGAGATTTTTAATTATTTGAGGACTGTAAAGGATGTTTGGTAAGATGTAGGTTCGGTTTGGGTGGGTATGGAAGCCAGTGCCAGACTTTTTAATTGATATACAATGACCATTACCCACTAAAATATTGCGTACATTAGATGATGTTGGTTTTTGAATCTTACCTGGATCGGCCGTTACATGCGAGGAAGCCCCTGTATCCATGTACCAAGAAGGGTCGGGCTGCTGAAGTTGCATATTGGTGAAGGCAGTCTGCAAGTCGGATGGGCTCAAGGCATCATACCCGAAGGTAGATGGAGCTGATGGCGCTGCATGAGCCTGAGCAGGGGCCTCAGTAGACTGAAACTGGGCATGGGCCTGTTGATAGTGGGCCTGAGCAGGCTGCTGGGCCGCAGGAGCCTGATGGTAAGGCAGGTTGGGCCTCCAGGAGGAAGGCTGCGTTGGGTATGGGCAGGGGGGTGTGTTCCACCAAGCCCATTGCGGATAAGGTGAAGGGGATTGCATACCTGGATTTCCCGGGTTACCTTGTTGCTGAAATCTGCCTCGTCCACGACCACCCCTGTAGTTACGAGATTGGCCCCTTCCCCGTCCGCGTCCAACTTGGCCCCGATTGTGGAATTGGTTAGGGTTGGGGTGCGGGTGCGGGTGGTGTTCAGGTGCAGCAGGGACAGCCAAAACTGATGTGGATGCTTTTTGTCTAGCCGATAAACGTTGTAACTCCAACTGAAGCATGCTCCGTGCAGTGTCCCATGATGGGCTGCTTTGATTGATGTAGGTGGCCACGGGATCAAATTCAATGGGGAGACCTCGAACAAGTTGTAGGACGAGGCGGGACTCGGAGACGGGATTGCCCACATCACCAAGTTGGTTAGCAATCTCCTTGAGACGCTGACAGTAATCGTCCATGGATGAACAAGCACCCAATGTCAGATTGCAAAATTCACCTTCAAGAGCCGCAGCCCGTGAGCCTTTGTTGCCGAAGAAAATCTGCTCAATCTTCACCCATGTAGCCTTGGCGGTGATGTTGTTGTCGAGAACGCGAGCGAGTAGTTCGTCTGAGAGAGTGCTGAAAATCCACTGAAGAACCAGCGCGTCGATCTCTTTCCAAGTATTGTAACCCTCGGAAGTTGGTTCGGGTGTTTGTGTTTCATCGATGCGGTCCAACACTTTGTAAGCAATAGCATGAAGCTTAAAAAGTTTGGTCCATGATGAGTAAGTTACCTTAGATCCGTCAAGGGTTCGGATTTTTGTTTGGATATTGGTAACTGAGTATGCGGGGTGGAGGGCGATGCCAACGGGCTTGGGATCAGATGTGGTGGCTTTCGTTTCACTCATGACAGGATCGAAGATTTGACACAGAAAGAAGGCTGGTCGGCGATAGGTGTGGTAGGGTGACCGGCGGCTATATTAGGGTTTCTCAGAACCATAGCTCTGATACCATAAAAGTGGTTTATGGTATGAACAATGAATCGATCTTATTGATATCCCAACATCCCTATTTATAGGGGAGAATACATAACAAACCCTAGCACTATTCTAGGAAACGATATATATGGATCTAAATACAATATTTACAAAATCAATCTCAATCAATATAATATATCGCTAATATTGAGGTGATGCAGAGCATTATTAGTGTGTGCTCTGTTTAAAAAATATAAAGAAAAATGAATAAAGATCTTTAAATAAACTAACTTTTATCAATGTTAATTGTATGACAGAACCCCTTAGCAGCAGTTCATCCTCAAGATCTGAACATCAAAATCATATCCATTGTATGCATATCTCTATAAATTTCCTAACTTGCACCAGGATTGCTGCTTATAATTTTTGCCTTCTAATCAGATCTCATTAGTTTTATGCATTCAGTACTATGATCAAATAAGCATGTGCATATCCAAAAGAAACTAGACAACAATAATGACCTTCATCGCTTGATTAGGGGTATCATCACAGTATTGGCATTTTCACGTCCTAATATGTAAATGAGAACCTATTTTAACCTCTAGTTAGCCAAAATCATATAGCAAAGGCAACATAAACGTAATTAGTGCATAGTGGGCTTAACATTATTGCAGAAAATAATATTCCATTAGGCATTCTATTAAACAGTTATCACTCTGTCAGACTATGCATCATTATATTGTGTGCAATTCAGAGGTCACTTTAAAGGACTCGGTATTCAAGCTCTGATGTGCCTTAGACCTTAAAAGAAAAAAAACAAAAAAAGAAGGTCGCAACTATTTTACCATTTTTGTTACCTCAACAAAGCTACTTATCCTGTTAGTTGGTACATATAATTTTAGGATTTTTAGCATTTCAGAAGCTTTGTCGTTTAAATGTTCACCTCTAAACACATGATGTGCTAGTCTTTGCCTTACAACATATGCTTCTCAATGGGGCGGGGCAGAACGGATCTCTCAATTATCTGACTTGGCCAATGATCCATTAAATGGATTTGGTTCAGACCCATTAGCTATTGGATCTTGATCCGGCCAATTTAATATTATTAGTTGCTTAATATCATCCCCCCCTCCCCACCAACACACACATCAGAACTTGCCATAAAAGTAGAGATAAAAGTTATCTATGGAGAAACCATTTTCTAGCGAAAGATGGAATTGGGGTTTGTGTAAAATCTAATATCTTTAACTGGTTTTATTGGAGTGATAGACAAGACCCAAAAGGCTATGTTGGTCGACTGATGGAATATTTTCTTTATCCAATAATTTCAAAATTTTGTGATAGTAATGTGTGTTCATATGTTTGTATGAGATAAACTTGGTAAATTGTATTGTATATTGATTTGTGTATTCTAGGATTACAATATGACATATATATATATAGGGATCTACACAGGAACCTAGGGCCGGCTGACATAGCATAAATGAGTCGGCCCCTATACTAATAATATCGCCTAATATTCCCTCTCAAGCTAAGGCCGGGGACCAACTCTTAGCTTGGACTTCAAATGAAGAAAACGTTCTGATGGCAGCGGCTTTGTGAAAACGTCAGCAATTTGATCATGGATAGAGATAAACTGAACATGTAACTTCCATTGTGCAACCTTCTCTCGAACGAAATGAAAATCTACTTCCACATGTTTCCGGATTAACAGACATATAAGTGGCTCCCAAGTTATCTCACCACAGAACAAGAACTGAGTGCATCTAAACACGAAGTTCTCTCAGTAATGTTTCAAGCCATGTCAATTCGGCAACTGTATCAGCCAAGGCTTTGTACTCGGATTCAGTGGATGACCGAGATACAGTCTTCTGTTTTCTAGCAGACCATGAAACAAGATTTGATCCAAGGTAAATAGCATACCCCCCGGTGGATCGACGGTCGTCCGGGCATCCAGCCCAGTCAGCATCAGAGAAGGCGGTCACATCAGTAACATCCGTATAAGCATGTAAAATAGGAGAGGAGGACCTAGAAACCAATAGACCATGATTATCAGTCCCGTGTAGATATCTTAGAATTCGCTTCACAGCTGACCAATGATTTTCAGTAGGTGAATGCATGAACTGACACACTTTATTAACTGCAAATGTGATGTCAGGTCGCGATAGAGTAACGTACTGTAGGGCACCAACCATTTGCCTGCATTTTACCGGATCATCAAAAGGAGGACTATCACCCAAAGAAAGTGGGGCGCTGGTGGTGCAAGGTGATGGAACTGTTTTAGAATGAGACAAGTTGGCTCTAGTCAGCAATTCATTTATGTATTTCCGCTGCGAGAGAATGATATCAGACCCTTTTCGAGCAATCTCAATGCCCAAAAAATAGGATAATGGCCCCATGTCTTGGATTGCAAACGACTGACTGAGACTGTGTACCACGTGATCAATAGCCTGGTTGTTGTTCCCTGTCAAAATAATATCATCTACATACACAAGCATATATAGAAGGATCCCATTGCGGGAAAAAATAAACAACGAAGGATCCGTTTTGGATCCTCGAAAACCGAGAGCTGTCAAAGCCGAGGAGAGCCGTTCAAACCAGGCCTGTGGTGCTTGTTTGAGACCATACAGAGACTTGTGCAAGAGACACACATGATTTGGCTTATAGGGATCAACAAATCCTTGGGGTTGCTTTAGATAAACTGTTTCCTTCAAATCACCATGTAAGAAGGCGTTTTGTACATCAAGTTGTCGTAGTGACCATTGTTTGGTGACAGCTAAGGAGAGAACAACTCTGATCGTGGTAGATTTCACCACGGGACTAAATGTTTCTGTGTAATCTATACCCGGTTGCTGATTGAAGCCTTTTGCAACCAAACGCGCCTTATAGCGTTTAATAACCCCATGTTGGTCTCGTTTTACTTTATATACCCATTTGCAATCAACCAAATTTGTATTTGGAACACGAGGGACCAAAGACCACGTACCATTACGGATAAGAGCCGAGTATTCATCTGCCATAGCCTTACGCCAGTGAGAATCTGTGTTGGCAATGGTAAAGGAGGTAGGTTCGTTGTCTTGGGTGGAGGTATGAAACGAGGAGGGATTGTATGGATTAGTTTGTTTGGGTTGCGGTCTCAGGTTAGCTGGGCGGTGGCGGCGTGGGGGAGGATGGTGGGATTGGGGCTGTTTGGGTGGCTGGGGTTGTTTGTGTGGTGGCGGATGGTTGTGGTGTGGCTGCTTGGGTGGTGGAGGACGCCGTGGTATGCGGCTGGTCAGGATGGGGAGTGGGAGTGGTAGAGTTGGAGTGAGATTGTTGGTAGTGGTCAAAGGCAGAAACTGAAGGGTTCGGTTGAGTTGTGGACCGACGAGAGTAGGTTTGGGCTGGTGGAATGGTAGATTGTGTAGGAATAGGTGAAGCGGGTGTGGTTTGTTGGGAGTCCATGGTAGCGGGTATAGGCATGGATTCCGTTGTAAAAGAGGAGACATAAGGACCAGGAGATGGGGAGGGTGGAGGTACGGTGGACTTTGGGAAAAAGGGAAACGCGGTTTCATGGAACCGAACGTGACGGACAATATATATGCGTTCGGAGACGGAGTCAAAGTATCGGTATCCGTGATGAGATGTACTATAACCAAGAAAGACACACGGTGTAGAGCGAAAATCTATTTTGTGTGGATTATAGGGACGGAGATGAGGAAAACATTGGCAACCGAAGACACGAAGAAAGGAAAAGTCGGGTTTGTGTTGGAATAGGTGTTAAAATGGAGATATGGTGGAGTTTGTACGAGAGGGCATCCGATTGATTAGGTAAACTGCCGTTTCAAAGGCATAATTCCAGAAACGTTAAGGAACATGGGATTGTGCCATTAGGGTAAGACCGGTTTCAACAACATGACGATGACGTCTTTCAACGACACCGTTTTGTTCACTGGTGTGAGGGCAAGAGAGACGATGAATAATGCCAATGGAAGCAAAGAAAGATGAGAGGTTTCTGAATTCCCCTCCCCAATCATTTTGGACAGTTTTTAGTTTAGTGGAAAATTGTCGTTCAGCCATGGTGACAAATTGTTTAAAGGTTGCAAACATATCAGATTTTCGTTTTAAGGGAAACCACATAAATTTAAAAAAATGATCAACACACAGAAGAAAGTAGTTATGACCATCAAATGAAGTCACAGGGTATGGTCCCAAACATCACAGAAAATTAAATCCAAAATACGAGTACTTTTATAATCAGATGATAATAAATTGAGTTTGGAAGATTTTCCAACTGAACAAGAAACACAATTAAAATTAAAAGTCTTAGCAGAAATAGGTAAACAGTATTTGAAAAGCATAGTCTGAAACAACTGGGAATGTAGATGTCCCAATCGTTGATGCCATGTGGTTGTTGTAGCACGAGATGTTGAGAAAGCAACTTTTGGAACTGGTTGACTTAGAGGAAGGTTGATAGAGTAGAGACCACCGTCACTTGGACCTGTGAGGAGGGTAATGTGTGTATACTTGTCCTTCACAACAAAAAAATTTGCGTGAAATTCAAAATAAACATGATTATCGTGGCAAAATTTTTGTACAGAAAGAAGGTGTGACACCCGACAATTCAGGTCAATATCCGTACATGTTATAAACAAGTTTACATTATAATTGTTTTTGTGATTTACTTAATTTCACAAACAAGGACATTAAGGCCTAACAAAAACCGTACATGGTCTTATTTCATATTTTGGTAATTCTAGGAGTTACCGGTTCACGTACCAGGATAACCCGACTAAATACGAACACTAGTGGTTAAATTTACACTTAAATCAAATGGTTTGATTTATTTAACCCCAACCCACTTGCTTGACTTTTCGACCGAAATTCAGAGAAGCCATTCCCCCACTTGCTAATACACTCAAATTCAGATAAAAACCATACCTCCTCAGTCGAAATCCCACAATCCCTTCCATACTTCTCATTTTCATACGGCAATTTCCCAATTCTCCTTCTAGTCGAAGTCCAGTTTAAGGCAGAAATCCACCACAATTCGGTATTTTAAGAAGATTTCAAGTGTTCTAAAGAAAGTTTAACAGAAGATTCAAGACTCTTCTCTGTTTTCTTTCATCATCTTCATCTCGGTTTTAAGGTAAAAACTCGATATTATCCACTTTATTTTCTTTAAAACCGTATCTAAGCCTACAAAAGGTTCAATCGCAAGTAAGATAACAAGAAAAGTGTGTCAAATTCAAGATTTGAACATAAAAATATACAGGACGAATTCTGTCAATCAAAGTGCAGTAATCGAAACTAGGAGTTTCGATACCTGTTCAATCGAAACTAGGAGTTTCGATACCTGCTGTTCAATCGAAACTAGGAGTTTCGATACCTGTTGATCGAAACTAGGAGTTTCGATACCTATTACTCAATCGAAACTAAGTAGTTTCGATATCTGTTTACTCAATCGAAACTAAGTAGTTTCGATACCGATTGCCCAATCGAAACTAGGTAGTTTCGATACTATTCTTGCCAATCGAAACTAGGTAGTTTCGATACCCAATTTACTCAATCGATACTAGGTAGTTTCGACATCTGTTCTGTTCAATCGAAACTATGTAGTTTCGATACCCATTCATCAGTCCCATGGGGCAGTAACTTAGAACTATTTTATAACGAAACAATTGTGGAAAAACTAAAAAGATAGTTAAAACAAAAGCAATCAGATCTGTTAAGTCGGATGAACAACTTATGTATAAGACGGGTAGCTTTAACACATTAGTACCCTTGTGTGATTAGGGTACGGATATACAAGAACTAGCACAAGTTTGTTTGCTAGGATTTCATCGGACACAAGGTGAGTTCACGGCCCCCTTTTAACTCTTTACTGTTTTGTAAACATCGGGGGAGAAACATACTTACTTATTATGTTTTGAAAACATGAATTACATTGTTTATACGTTTGACAATATGAACATTTTGGTTTAACTTCTTGTGAGTCTCCCAGCCCCACTTTTACTACTGGTTTTTAAATTGTTTTTAAACAAACGGGGAGAAAACTTGCTCAACTAAACAGCTGGACACAAGAACACACAACGATTGTTCGGATGAACAACATACAACGATTGTTCGGATGAACAACACACAACGATTGTTCGGATGAACAACATACAACGATTGTTCGGATGAACAACACTCAACGATTGGGGGAAACACATACATACAACTATTTTATGGGATAACAAGAGAATAAGACACGACTTGTATGTTTACATGAGATGAGAACAACAATTTGAGGCCGGAAAAGTCCCCTGGAACAACGTAGTAACCATTAACTGTAGCCTAGGGTCCTATGAATAGTACTATGGAGAGTGACGTCTCCCGGTCATGGTTAGTCGCGCTAACCACAATCTGGAGGATTTATGGCCGCATAGAACCGGATAACGAAATTAGGGGCGTGTACAATTGTCATGGTTTGGTTACGCCTCATGTATGAACATATTATTTGTATTCCTAGCTAGTTTACAAATGGGTCAACAATTCTTATTCTGTTTATCACATACACCTGAAACTATTTACGAACAATTGAATTTAAACAAAAGAGTTTTGGATCCGGTTAAAGTGATCATGTTTATACAAAAGGGTTCTGATTAGTTAAAATGATCAGGTTTAAACATATTTTATGACGGCTAAGTCATGGTAATGTTTTCAAAGGAAAACTACTTATTTCATGACGGATAGGTCATGGGCATGTTTTCAAATGAAAACTACTTATTATTATGACGGTTAAGTCATGTATAGTTTTTCGGGGAAAACTACTTAGTTTTATGACGGTAAAGTCATGTACATGTTTTCGGGAAGAACTATAAGCACTAATATAACTAACTCTGTGAACTCACCAACCTTTGTGTTGACACTTTCAAGTATGTTTCTCAGGTGACCTTTAGCCATGGCGCGGTTGGAATAGGCTAGCTATGTTGGATCAATTCCTAGTAGCTGGAAGGGCGTAGAATATCAAGTCTCAAGTCTGTTGTTGATCTAGAAGAACTTAGATCATAGTATTTCTTAGTTTTAGTAATTGTATATGTAATCAAGTCTTAGAAATCATTATTACAGCTTCCGCTATCGTGTAATGAACCAATCGTTACAACCTGTATTTATTTAATAAGTAAATAAATATGGGGGTGTGACAGAAGGTGTTTCTTGATAGCTGGTACATGAAGTATATGTTTCAGGTAAAAGGTTTTATTAGGTGAGGAAAGTGTGGAGGAGCCAATGTGTAAAATGGGGAGAGCCTTACCAATACCAGCACGGAGATTGTCATCACCGTAGTAGGACTCAGCGGAGTCAAAACCTGACATATCTGGTGCTACATGATTGTTGGAGCCCGTGTCCGGGAGCCATGATGGGGATGCTTGTGAGCGATAGTCAGCAAAGTTAGCGGACGGTTGTCTCGCCCGAAAGGTGGATGGGTCTCGGTTTGGACATTGAGATGATACATGTCCAATTCCACACCTGTTACAAGTTCCATAAACGGTGTTTTGATTAGAAGCCCAACTAAACTGACCTGGGTTGCGATTGTTGCTTCCTTGATTACGGTTGTAGTTGTTGTTTCCACGGCCACCGCGACCGCCGCGGTAAGAACCTCTGTCGCGGCTATAGTTCGATTGAACGGGTCGGTTGGAGTAAAAGGCTTGAGGAGCAGCAGCTTGGGACGGACCTGCAGATGGTTGCAGCTGAAAGCCTAAGCGGGCAACCAGTTGTTGAATGGCTTGAACCGTATCACCCAGAGGCAGAAACGGGCTGCTTGCTGTGGCAGCCGTGAAGGCTTGACTAGGTATGGTGTCAGTAGTCGGTTTGTGTATCAAAAACTCGTGGTCTGCAAGTAGACCAGGAAGCTCGGAGAAGACAGTTGTGAACTGTCTCGCAAGGAGACTTTGTTTGAGCCCGTTATATTCTTCGCGAAGACCTGCAACAACTAACATAACTATATCTGCGTCAGGCATTGGTCGCCCAATATTTGCAAGGGCATTGGCATACTCTTGTGCCCTGGCAAGGTAGGCACCACGTCTCCTTTCATCTGTATCTTCAGTAGTTGTGTTTTCAGGGTAAATTCTCTAGAAGAGGTATTTGGAGCATAAGCACGTTCAAGGCTGAGCCACAGATCCCGTGAAGTTGTACCTTGAACATGCTAAAAAGATGCCTCAGAGATGGTTGAAATAATCAGCATACGAACATGGGCATCATTAGACAGCCATGTCGTGTAATCGGGATTGGGTCTAGTGACAACAGCAGCATCCTCCTTTCCAAAAGTTCCTGGAGAGGAAATCGTTGAGGGAGGGCAGGTAATACTCTCATCAGCATAGCCGAATAAACCATGTGTAGTCAGAAAAGGCTGAATCAAAAGTTTCAAGTGACCATAGTTTGTAGGAGATAGCGTGAAACTAAACTTGTGAGAATTGTCGGAAGTTTTCTCGGTTGAGGTGAGGGCTACAATTGGGTTTGCCATTGGTATGATTGATAAAAAAAAGAAAAAAGAAAGGGATTATTGATGACAGCAGGTTTTTATTTTTTTGAGAGGCTGGGTAAAAAAAAGGTATGATGAACAGTGCCGATGAACAGTACGATGAACAGTGTCGATGAACATTAGGCGGCTAGGGTTTGTATCTAGAACCTTGCTCTGATACCAAGATAAACTTGGTAAATTGTATTGTATATTGATTTGTGTATTCTAGGATTACAATATAACATATATATATAGGGATCTACACAGGAACCTAGGGCCGGCTGACATAGCATAAATGGGCCGGCCCCTATACTAATAATATCGCCTAATAGTATGTGTCTCTTTACCTTAATTTTATGAATGAAAATAAACAATCAATAACCTACACAACCAAATTCTAAAGAAAACAAGGAATTGGATGAAGGCTAAAGCTATGATTAACTCATCCAATACACCAGACAAGAGAATATACATGTTTCCATGCAAGCCACTGCCATGGCCATTGTTTCCTGGCACCAAATATATATTCCATACAAATACAAAATAATCAAAGAGCATATGATTCTGTGAATCCTAGACTTGGCGGCATTTCCTCATTTTAAAGTTGACTTTGTCAGTGGAAACATGGTAATGTTATATCAGACTATTTATTCATTGGGGACTTTCATCAAACAGGTGGACTACATATTAGGTTAAGGGGATTTCACACCAGAACAACATTTTTTTTTTAACTTACCTCGTTAATTGAAGAGATAAAACCCAAAAAGACAAGAAGAGAACGTTTCAGGCCCTTTTACTTTGGCATAGGGTACAATATGGCCCTAAGGCCTAGAAAATCTCTAACTTTTCGGTTAGTTACAATATACTTTTTCATATAAATTCTGGTCAAGGTTTATCCCCTAACTTTTCGGTTGGTTACAATATACTTTTTCATATATTTAGAACCTTCTTGACTAAAAAATCATTGATGATGGAGCATTCTAAAGTGCCTAACGTTGTTCGCTTTGGTCTATTCTAAAGGGGATTTCACCACAGTGATGTAAGCAAATTAGTAACTTTAAGCCACAAATGTTTCAAGGGCTAATTTGTATTCATAGCACAAATGCAGACAAATTAGTAACTTGAAGCCGCAGTGATGAAATCTGACCTATAGAACTTGACTAAATCTTTTTATTAAATTAGAATAGAACAAACTTATGTCAAACAAGTAGATTACAGCTTGCTATTATCATACCAAGTGGAAGGGTTGTGTTATAGAGCTGACAATATACAAAAAAGGCCTACTTTCTAACCCAAAGAAATACCATGTTCATTGAGGCATTTTATCAAACAGTTGGAGTGCATTAGTGAATCAATGAAAAAGAATATATATTGCTGTTCAATTCAGCCCCAAAATGACAATTGAACTAATTTTATTCCATGTAAGTGGATTCTACAACAAAATCCAAAACAAATTACCTATCCGAGATGAATCAGAAACTGGTGAAATGTGTTGCTTCGGGCCGAGATGATGGTGAAATGTGCAGTATAGCTCACCCCTACTTTAAATCGCAGATGATGGAATCAGTTTCATTTAATCAGTCTTTGGCTTAAACACATACCCGAAGAACCGAACCCTAGAAGACAGATACTCGAAATTATAACAGGGGCTCGATACGGATAGTAAAAAGGATATCCGAATTCAAACTCAAACCACAAAACTTTCAATTAACAATTAAGTAGGTTACCTGAAAGATTAAATCAAGTAGCTTTATTTGGAATGAAATTCACCACAATGAAGCACCGAACCGATGTGTTCATCTGTTGAGAACAAATCGCTTAGTCCAACTGTTGGATTATGCATATTCTTTAGCTTCATCATTAGCTCATATAAAATTAATCTTGCAAATCTGATTACAACAGGGTTGGGCTCCTTAATTGGACCCTCGGACCAATTGAACAACAAAACCATCCAGATTTAGCCGCCTACATTAAGCTTGTCTAAGAGTTCAATTTGCACCACATTTCATATTAATTTGAGTCCAAAAAGATCTAACATTGGTAATCGTCAAAACTAATTCCATATGATACTTTTTTGTAGAAAGATCAAAATAAATCGACGATCAATTTGTGATTAAGATAACAAAAAAATTCAAGATAACATCACGAAATTGATGAAGAACAGGAACAGGGTTAGGGGTGTTTGGGATTACTTTTGGAACCTACTTATTGACTTATTAACTTCTTTAAGAAGTCAATAAGTTAAAAGTTTGTTTGGATAAGAATGTAAAAGGTATTTTTTATGAGAAGGAGAAGTTGTTTTGGAAAAGTAAGTAGGGACTTACTTTTCCAAAAAGTCAAAAGGAGATTTGATAAGTAATCCCAAACATGCACGAAAACATACCTAGGAAGAAGGCTGGCGGTGAACACAATCGATTGCAAAACTTTAAGGAATAGTAGAGTTAGGACTTATCCTAGAGTTTACTTAAAGGAAAGAAAAGAAGGAAAGGGGAAGGGGAAAAAAAGGTTGATCGTGTTTTGGAGATTTTTTTTGAAAAGAAGTCGAAGGAAAGAAAAAAAATTGTGTTTCAGATATTTTTATTGGAAAGAAGAGAAGGAAAATGAAGGGAATTTAGGGCTAAATTTCATCCTTTCAAATTGAAAAGAAGAGAAGGGGAAAGGAAAGGAAAGTTAGTTTTTCTCTTCTATTCTCTTCTCTCCTTAAATAAGTTCGGGAACAGAGTGTTAGCATTCAAGTGAAAGCTGACGAGGAATTGCAGATTTGCAACTGTGAGAAAGGGATTCTTGGAGCCCTAATTCACGGCCCTAAATAATAAATCCATGTTATAATAAAAGACTAAATATTGTGTCACTTGTTAACACTATATTCATCCTTACACCCATTTTTCCTTCAAAACCACATTTATATCAAATATTCAATATTTCTATATTTAGCTTAATTTTTTTTAAAAATTATATAAATAAACATTTTTCCAAATCAATTCACCATTATTACCATTGACTCATTTTTTTTTAAACTATCATCAAAAGTGAATATTTTAAAAAAATCAAGAATAAAAAAATAAGAGATTTAAAAAAAAAAGCGAGTTTTAAAGTTTCATTATTAAAAAAGCGAGTTTTTAAAATTTAATTATTAAAAAAGCAAGATTTTTTAATTTTACATATAAAATTTTAAAATACTACTTTTGTGTTTCAAAAATAAATATGTGTTAGAATAAAGTTTACTAATATTTAATTTATAATTTATTAATTAAGTTTGATATTTATAAATAAATTTTTTATTTTGATTTGTAAATTTTAATAGTTATTTTTTAGTTAAAATTAAGAAATTTATAAATATATTTTTTTTTAAAGTGTATTATATTTTAAACTTTAATTTTTATTTAAATCATGATATTTTTTTTTCAAAAAAAATATGTTTGGTTTCAATTCTAATTTATTAGTTTTAACTTTTTCATATTTAATTTTGGATTTTAAATTTAAATATTATTTTAAACTTTTTCATATTAAGGAGTTAGATTTTTAAATTTTGGAGTTTTAAAATTTGAATTTAAAACATGATATATTATTGAAGTTTAAAGTTTAGTGGGTGTTAAACATTGAAAAGTTACCAATACTACGTCAAATGTTGTATACAATTAGTATTTTTAAATTTGTAAATTATCATTGTAAGGTTTTATTTGACATGTAATTTAATATATTGTAAAAAGTACACCACTTATGAATTTTATTTTCATGTATTTTCTTGTATTTTTTTTATGTTTTGATTACTTTCATCCATATAATCTTAACATTTAATAAAATGAAAAAATTAGCAATACAATATCAAATTTGTATAAAAAGAAATGTTAAAATATTTATCATTATAATTTTAATACTTCACCCCGTGTAATACATGGGATTAAAACTAGTATATATATAACTAATAAAACAAAATAAAATTTTCAGATATCGGATATCCGAAGTATCCGAAATCTTTTAAAATCGGATATCCGAATTTTCGGATAATTTGGGTTATTTCAAGTTTTTCGTTCAGAATTTTGGATACGGATATTTTTAAACTAAGGGAAGGGTCGTGGGTTCGACTCCACCCTAAGACGACTCGTGACTTTTACGTTTCCAGTTTCTCTTTGTGAATTTTTCTTGTTATTTAATAATAAAATATTATTATTATTTTACTACTTTTTGATGGTGTTTTATTATGACTTCGTAAAGTGAATTTTTATTTTTTTGGCTAATTATTATTATTTTTCTATATTTTTTATCATTATTATTTTAGTTATTGTTACTATTACTTATTATTATTATTATTTATATATAATTTATCCGAAATAATGTATAATTTTATCTTTACTTAATAAGTTGTTTAATCGCTTTTTCAAACTAAGACGATGATCACTAAAAAAAAAATGAAAGCCTACCTTTTGAGTATCAACGGTATGATAAATTCAGAACTCATTTATAGTAATGAACATAGCTACTACCGATGCAAAACACATGTCAGTATCTTTTCTGACATATTACGGCTTTATCTTTTGGTTATATTGTAAGGCCCCAAACCGGGCACCCTACAGTTGGATCTCATCACTAGGTTAAACTCTTTAAAACATCTAACTTTTATTTAAATAAACAGCGGAAGTCTTTCTCTTAAATAATATTATCTTTAAACTAGTTAACTTTGATAACATTACCTGACGAATGCATGCACACCAACCCGAGTAGCCCCGTTTTCAAGCCAAGATACCTCGTCCAACTAACTCTTCTGCAAAACAATCTAACGTACATACAAAGTTAGCTACGTTGAGTGAGTTCTAATAGTTTAATTTAAACAACAGTCAACTCATCTTTTTATATAATTATTTCTATTCAAGACCCTATGGTCCTTAGAAGACAGTTGTATAGATTTTCTTCATATAAATAACCCCCGTTATCTTATAATATCCCAAAAGATTCACCATCCCAGACTCTACCCACCATTTTAACTCAGTAAGTCTCACCGACATAGAACGAGCTTACTACTTTGGTAACTCACAGTTTACCATATATATTAACCATACGCTGGTTAACTCGACCAACCTCTAGACACCGACTTACCAGTCCTAACCAGGACTCTCATAAACCAATTGGCTCAACAGTTGTACACATTGTACTCAGCCTGATACAACGGTCAATCTAACTCGACACATCACATTGATTCCATCTATTTATCACATCAATACCATCTCATACACAATTAATATAACTCATCGCTTGCATGCCATTTAACACATATATAAGCACACAAATACATACCTCATCACTACACCCTCGTCAGGGTTATCCCCGTCGGGATACTCATCATAAGCTCAGCTCCACCCTTGTTACAGCGCCCCGTCGCTAAACATAGCAACACACTCGTCATCTATGATTACTACCCAGCCACCACACGGTGACTATATCATCTACCATACGGTGACTGACACGTCACACGTACAATGATGACCCCGAAGGACTCCGTCCTCCACATCACTACCTGGACATGTACTACGACTCACCACCATTTACGGATCACTTACGTGTGTAATCCAACGCTTACTTAGACGTATCCTCATAACGTCTAGACACATTACCCAACTCTTTCCGAATAGGAAGTTATACAACACACAAACACCATACTGACTTCTAGCCCATACATACTATGGACCCACATAGGCTCATGCAAACACGATACCCGCCGTGTCACGAGGACAACGACACAATACACACAACATCAAGCACATGACGCTTAACAACATACTAGCATTTACTATACTCGTTAATGAACCACGTACAGGTTCCCATGCTAACTCTCCTTATATAACCATCACAGGTTTAGCTAAATTCCCGACTCGCCCCGACTAACTCATAAGATGACTCACATAGGTCATCCAACTCTTGTTCACCCAGCCTAAGGACCCCACAACGACCCTTAGCTTCATTATTACATAACGATCTCATAAACACTTCAAGTTTAAACCATAACTTGTAATACGTTCATTTAATAAAACATGCGAGTATGTACGATAGCCCCAAAAAAGTAAAAACGTTTAAAAGAGGGGATTAGAAACTCACTGGTTACGCTGGATCCCAATCCTTGCACTACACCCCGTCCGTTCAGGCTCGAAGCTCGAACCTGTCAATGCAAGATCCCATGATCAGACACGTTTAAAACATACATTGAATAACGTAAAACAATAACTAAACCCCGACGCTCGGCTCGTCATTCCAACGTCTCTTTCCCACGAGACCCAGCTTCCTGGTTCACGTGTAACATAGTCTCCCGTCCTTAACAGGACCTGTGCGCCCGAGTCCCCGCTTACGTGCACGCACATGCAGGTGCCATGCAAACCCTAGTTCCACGAACATGTTCTCACCCAAGCCGGTTTCCTACGCATGCATGCACGCCATGCGTAAACCCTGACCGTCACCATCATCGTGTGTTATCATCTTCCTCGTCGGGCAACCTGTAATATCCGGTATTTTTCCGACCTATCTTTACCCTAACTTTGGTGCGCGTTTCGAACCCAAATCTTAAAACGTAATAAAAACACGATTTTTCTTTTCTAAATAATAAATGTTGATTTATTTATTATGTATATATATACACTTAATTAAATGAGACTCGATTATAACTATATATGTATACTTATGTCGTATAATCTTTATGAAACTTATTCGGTTTTATAAAAAAAAGCCAAAGAATATATATAAAAGAATCATTTAAATATACATAAAACATTTTTGAAACTTTATAAGTTTATAATTATTATAATAATAATAATCAATAAATAAATGAAGTCTCAAAACTATGGAAATTATTTTATAAAAATCTGAAAACAATAAAACCTATAAAATTGTGAAAGGATTTTATAAAATAAAACTTATATAATTGTTTTATAAAGTCCAGGGACTGAAACCGTCCATTACCGAAACTCAGTTTAAACTAAGACTCAAATGATAAAACTTTCAAACTTCAGGGGCCTGTTATGCCCTTAACCCAAAATCCTGATCCTGAGATCAGTCACGAATTCAAAACCCACAGAAGCCGGTTTCCACCTCCGATTATTCGAAAACGCGTTTCCGACTATATTCGATGAACCTCGAGTTTCGACTCGCGCATGCGACCCTAACCCTATGACAATCAATGCCCGACTTCGACTGTAACAACGCGTGGAGTCGAATTTGAATTGTTCGGCTCAACCGTAATCCACCCACCTAACCCTCCATTTAATGATGAAATTGGGTATAAATACCCGTTGCTACAGCTCAAAGACACACCACTCATACTCCCTCTACTCTCAATTCATCCAATTCGTACTTACATCAAACGATTTGAACTCGCGACAGCCGACTCCAAGTCAGAACTCGTTCTCACTCAAATCAACGACGTTTCAGGTAATTCTTGTGACTAACACGATCGCTATACCCTGTAGATCGAAAGCCCTCTGTTTAATTCCATTAACAGAGGGCAATTCGAAGTGTATTTGGCGAATCAAAATTCTAGGGTTCATCGGAAGATCTGGGATGATCCGGGATACTAAATAACTATTTAATTTTTCGTGTATTAAACTAACGAGACCCGTAGTCGGGCGGTTAGTGTGTGTGTGTGTGCGGATTCGACCCGGTCAGTGACCCGAGTTCGAATCCGGGTAATCGATTTTGCCCATTTTATTTGTTTTAGCCTTTTAAAAACAGTTTTTAAACTTTTATAATTTTTATAAATTATGTTATACATTTATAAACTTAAATCCAAATTTTATTTATACCTTTACATTCCAGAAGCTTTTTATGTATTTAAACTTATTTATAAACTTTTAAATTAAATAGAAAACTTATATAACTTTTATAATTTTTCAGAAAAGTTATAAAACTTATATACTACTTAGAAAACATAAAAATTATAAATCTTATAAAATAAAAACAGAAACTTTAGACTTTAAACTTATTTAAAACATTTATAAAAAAAACTTATAGTTTTATCTACACCTCAAAAACATTTATAAACTTATAATCAAAATACAAACCTTATGAGAAATTCTATATAATTTATCTTTCAATTTTAATTCCATATTATCTCTTTAATCTTGTGATTACAAGATAATGTATAAAATAAACACCTAATAAATCTTAAACACTTTGTAAAGTAATTGTTCTTTTAAATAAAGATTTACCCTTAACAATTATGTGTCATTCCTTAATAATTATTCTTTAATAATTATTATAAACACTTAGTAATTATCTATTGATTTAAATATTTATTCTTAGCCATTGTTTATTCATTTAATAATTATTATGAATCTTTAATGATGGTTCATTCTTTAAATAATTATTATTGATCTTTGATGATTATTTATTATTTCATCTATTAGCACAACGTTATTTATAAAATACATAGAAAACTACTTTAAACTATTATCAAATAACTTATGTAAAACTTTTTAAATAATTATTTTAATTAATAATTATTCTAAACTATAAGCTTATTAAACATTGATATACAAGTCTTGTGTCATTCATTTAAAACCTTTATTATAAACTTGATTTAAACTTCATAAACACAATCAAATCCCATCTCCCATTGGAACCCTAGTCAATCTTGAAATCCTAGATCCTTGCCATAGACTTGTAGATCATACTTAAACTCTAGGCTTATATTCTTAGGCTTGTTGTGAGGATAATCTCCCTCAAAGTCTTGCTACACTTAATCTTTGTTGGACACTCTTCATCATCCAAGTGAGTATACTTAGCCCATTTTTCCTTTCTATACTTTTGGGGTGAAACATGTTCAAAACTTTAAACTTATACAATTCTTGTACAACTATGACTAGATGCTTATTCTTATGTTAAACTTGAGACTTGTATGCTTAGATTAAACTTAAAACTAGCACATTCATTAACTTTGATCAAGCCTATGGTAACAATGATAGATCTATTGTATTTGACCAATCTACCTTGATTGATTGACCCCTTCGGGGGGGAGCCCTTGGTGATTGTTACTGAATTAAACTTTAAACTTGAGACTTATAAGGGTAACCTGCGGGTTATGCCTAAACTTGATTGGAGGGTTGATGTGCACAATGTTTAAGATACTTGTTCTCATACTTACATTATAGAATGCATATGTCATAGTGAATTGTAATTCTTTTCAAATACTTGTTAAACTGTGTCAAAACCTTTGTATCTCACCAACTATTTTGTAGTTGACAGATTCTTTCACATGTTTCAGGTTCTACATCATGAGACTTATTTGTGATCACATAGGATGCTTTGGACCTAGACTACTCATCAATTAAACGTTGTATTCTTGTTATGTTTCTTTGTATTGAATCTTAAATTATTTATTAATGAAATAGCGAAACTTTAATAGTCAACCTTGTGCTATTGAACAACCGCGTCCGCCCCGACGTATAATCCGCCGTCGGTTGGGGTGTGACAGATTGGTATCTGAGCCTTGGTTATAGGGAATTAGGTTATTAGACACATGACCTAGACTATAACTTAGGAGACCCAAACATGAGTTATCTCATGTCCTTTACTAGGAATTCTCTCCTCATTCTATTCTTAAATCTTATACGTGAATGCTTGGAGATGCTACGATTCTACTTACCTACGTACTACAAGAGGCTACTACATCGAGGACACGTTCTTAGGCTTCAAGCCTAATCCACCACTAAACTCTCGTCAAGAATATTTAAGTTCTAGATAATGTGTGAGAACTTGTGCGAACCGGAAGGCTGGATACCTGTATTCTGGGAAATTCTGTCAAGGAAAGCATTTCGTATAAATCCAAATCAACCGTTGGACCCGTATGCTTTCCTGGGAATTCTTGGGATGAGTATCCACTTATAGGAATACATGACTTCTCTAAACATTAGTGAGCTTAGATCTCTCTTGATATGTCAAAGTACTTACTTAGTGATATGAACTAAATGAGTACCATCTCAAATACTTTACGCTTCATAAATTCATGATTCAAAAACTTTCATCTATAACCTTTATTCTATGATTCTTAAGTCCCGTCTTGTCACATGACAGCATGCTTACTCGTCATGACCTAAAGGAGTTACCTTCAAGAAGAAATTCTTACGAGACTATACTTAAAGACTATATACATAAACTTATATTTATACAGATACTACCCAATAAGCTTCATGATCGTTGTAATACAACCCTTAAAACTATGTATTACCCTACAAATTCTTCTATAAAGCTTCATTATTTTATAAATATGACACCTAAGAGGTAACCCTTGTATTTTTACCTTACCTCCTTAGCACTTAACCAAGTTTCATTTGATAACTAACTCCGAAACTTTTGTTACACTTTTATACATCTCAAAACTTTCATACGTCCTTAAACTTCATGATCCTTGTAATACCATCACATTTAAAACCATGTATTATCCTACAAGTCCTTTTACAAACTTCATTACTTTATAAACTTGACACCTAAGGAGAAACTCTTGTGTTTTTATTTTATCACTCACAACTTCATTTGATGATTTACTCAAACTTTGTTTCACTTTATTACATCCCGAAACTTTCATACGTCTTTAAAACTTACACATCACCGTTTCTTGTAAAACAAGACTTAACGTCTTTTAAATCTAAAGTACATTAACGAAGGGATTAGTAACCTGATCGTTTTCCCCGCAAGAGAAGAAGCCTACCATGAAATAGACAAGCTCCACGTTTAAAGACTCTAAGCCCACAATGAACCTCGACATAGTACCATAAACCCAAACACCGGTGACAACAACTGAGAGAAGTTGTAGGCCCATGAGGAAGTTCTGGCTAGGGAAATAGGGTACTTAAGTGAGTCCTGGTGACCACCCCTCCTTCCGGGAATCCTCCTCGTTAGCCCATCAACCTCCAATCAAAAACTATTTTTGAAAGTAATATTGTGATAACTCAGTATTATGAATAAAAACCTTTTGAACATATTAAATCAACTTACTTACACACTTTAATTTTCCGTTTAAATTGTATTATGTAAGGGCTAGAAGTCCCAATTTTGAAACATTCAATGAAAGTTATTTTGAAATTTATCTTGTTATCACTTACCAGCTTGACTTTCCTTCTAGCACTACAAACTTAACACTTCTTACCCAAACACTTCCGTCAAGAGTAGCTCACGTTAGTACTAGAGATAATTAACAACGTGACATTAAACTATAAAAACCCTAAGTGACACGTATACTTGAAGAATAAACCTTGAATAAACCTTCTGATTCGTAAGCACCCTTTTAAAACAACACGACTTACGAACCCCTGTCGTAATCAACTATGATCCTTACCCTTTATATAAACTTCACACTTCAAAACTTGACCAACTTTTTGTTTGACAATCATACATACCTCTTTGTAAGTCCTACTTATACTACTCATCGTTGTTTAACTCGTTATTCTTGAACATCTTAGTTATACATTATATAAAAGAAAGCTACGTATTCTTTTATGAAACAAGACAAATCATTTGTAAACATACTATCATTTCCAAAACTTTTCCCGTTACCCTATACTAGAAGACTTTCCCCATCAAAGTCTTGCCACGTAAAGAATTTGCTATATGTCACAACGGGAATTAAAGACTTAAGAGCACGTTACTAAAACATTAAACTTCGTATACACAAGGTCAGAGACTTTTGAGTCATGTAAAAACTTATACCAATATTCAGAACCGTATCTTTGAAACCAAACACCTTCCAACCCAAAGGGAGCATGTACAACAAAGGATCATGTAAAGCTTAATATTGAAACTTGAAATCAACTGACTTATCCTATTTTCAAACTCATACTTGGATTCTTAGTCTTGAAAACTTATTGTGTTCGTCTTAACTAAACCTTATAAGACGTGATAAACATTCATTCCAAATACACGAGCAAACTTCATCCTTTATACTAGAAACTAATGTGAAGGGGGACATTGCTCTCTTTTGCAGAGTACCTCCCTAGTCTTCTCTTCAAACCCGAACATCGGGATCCACCTAACCTCCCGGACAACTCGAATCTTCTGGGAAAGAGCGTATAACGGTTAATCATGTTCCAAACGCTGTCCCACACCTCTCTTAAATACTAGAGTATTTAGATAACCACTTTATACTCAAAACGTAATCATATACTTCTATACACTGAAGCTAAACTAAAAGACTTTAAGCTATTATATGTTTGACGTATTCTTGTTCAAACACAATTTAAATTATTCTATGTTTGACGTATTCTTGTTCAAACACAATTTAAACTATTCTATGTTTGATGTATGCTTGTTCAAACACAATTTAAACTATCCTATGTTTGACGTATTCTTGTTCAAACACAATTTAAACTATTCTATGTTTGACATATTCTTGTTCAAACACAATTTAAACTATTCTATGTTTGATGTATTCTTGTTCAAACACAATTTAAACTATCCTATGTTTGACGTATTCTTGTTCAAACACAATTTAAACTATTCTATGTTTGACGTATTCTTGTTCAAACACAATTTAAACTATCCTATGTTTGATGTATTCTTGTTCAAACATAATTTAAACTATTCTATGTTTGACGTATTCTTGTTCAAACACAATTTAAACTATTATATGTTTGACGTATTCTTGTTCAAACACAATTCTATGTTTGACGTATTCTTGTTCAAACACAATTTAAACTATCCTATGTTTGACGTATTCTTGTTCAAACACAATTTAAACTATTCTATGTTTGACGTATTCTTGTTCAAACACAATTTAAACTATTCTATGTTTGACGTATTCTTGTTCAAACACAATTTAAACTATGCTATGTTTGACGTATTCTTGTTCAAACACAATTCTATGTTTGACGTATTCTTGTTCAAACACAATTTAAACTATTATATGTTTGACGTATTCTTGTTCAAACACAATTTGAACTATTTTATGTTTGACGTATTCTTGTTCAAACATGATGAACGTATAAGACTTTAAACTACTCCATGTTTGACGTATGCTTGTTCAAACATGATGAACATATGAGACTTTTAAACTACTCAAGGTTTGATGTATTCTTGATCAAACACGAGGAAAGTGTAAAGACTTTAAACTACTCGATGATTGAGGAAACACGAGGAAACTTTGAAACTCTGAATCTTGTCACATTCCTTTCTCTTTAATCATTCAATGACGTTTCTCTCTAAGGGACTCAGTAATCAATGATCACTCTTATGTGGAAACTTTAGTCGTGTGTTGAACAAATTCTTGTACTCTTTCTTGATCCACACACAAACGGAAGGACCTATGCAGACTATGCGACGATTTGAATGCTTGCGGGTGCACACGTAACTATGAAAATCAGTGTATGGAAAAACATAGTAAACTCTGTCGCATGCTATGATCTAAGACTTATCATAAAAGGTAGCCACGAAACTTAGGTACCGTAGCAAATCCTTAGACGTATTAAACTACAAACTCGAATCATTACACTATCATCGAATCCATTCTGAGTGATGCATCTCACCTTGAACCTTGAATGGAAATCCATCAGCTATTCTCTCAAATACATTTCTGAAAACAAATCTTCGCATATTTCGATGAAACTATATACTTCTTAGGGAAACTCTTGGTAACCATACGCTTTGAAAACTTAGAAACTCAAGCGAAACCTTATTCCTATAGATACTTTCCCTTCAGAACTCTAAACGTAACCCAGGGTTTACTTGGGAACGTAAAGTATCTTCCTCATTATCCTCGTGCGTATCATAGACTTAAATCATGAACTAAACCCTTCTACTCTAATTTCGGGACGAAATTTCCTAAAGTAGGGGAGACTGTAATATCCGGTATTTTTCCGACCTATCTTTACCCTAACTCTGGTGCGCGTTTCGAACTCAAATCTTAAAACGTAATAAAAACACGATTTTTCTTTTCTAAATAATAAATGTTGATTTATTTATTATGTATATATACACTTAATTATATGAGACTCGATTATAACTATATATGTATACTTATGTCGTATAATCTTTATGAAACTTATTCGGTTTTATAAAAAAAAACCAAAGAATATATATAAAAGAATCATTTAAATATACATAAAACATTTTTGAAACTTTATAAGTTTATAATTATTATAATAATAATAATCAATAAATAAATGAAGTCTCAAAACTATGGAAATTATTTTATAAAAATCTGAAAACAATAAAACCTATAAAATTGTGAAAGGATTTTATAAAATAAAACTTATATAATTGTTTTATAAAGTCCAGGGACTGAAACTGTCCATTACCGAAACTCAGTTTAAACTAAGACTCAAATGATAAAACTTTCGAACTTCAGGGGCCTGTTATGCCCTTAACCCAAAATCCTGATCCTGAGATCAGTCACGAATTCGAAACCCACAGAAGCCGGTTTCCACCTCCGATTATTCGAAAACGCGTTTCCGACTATATTTGATGAACCTCGAGTTTCGACTCGCGCATGCGACCCTAACCCTATGACAATCAATGCCCGACTTCGACTGTAACAACGCGTGGAGTCGAATTTGAATTGTTCGGCTCAACCGTAATCCACCCACCTAACCCTCCATTTAATGATGAAATTGGGTATAAATACCCGTTGCTACAGCTCAAAGACACACCACTCATACTCCCTCTACTCTCAATTCATCCAATTCGTACTTGCATCAAACGATTTGAACTCGCGACAGCCGACTCCAAGTCAGAACTCGTTCTCAATCAAATCAACATCGTTTCAGGTAATTCTTGTGACTAACACGATCGCTATACCCTGTAGATCGAAAGCCCTCTGTTTAATTCCATTAACAGAGGGCAATTCGAAGTGTATTTGGCGAATCAAAATTCTAGGGTTCATCGGAAGATCTGGGATGATCCGGGATACTAAATAACTATTTAATTTTTCGTGTATTAAACTAACGAGACCCGTAGTCGGGCGGTTAGTGTGTGTGTGTGTGCGGATTCGACCCGGTCAGTGACCCGAGTTCGAATCCGGGTAATCGATTTTGCCTATTTTATTTGTTTTAGCCTTTTAAAAACAGTTTTTAAACTTTTATAATTTTTATAAATTATGTTATACATTTATAAACTTAAATCCAAATTTTATTTATACCTTTACATTCCAGAAGCTTTTTATGTATTTAAACTTATTTATAAACTTTTAAATTAAATAGAAAACTTATATAACTTTTATAATTTTTCAGAAAAGTTATAAAACTTATATACTACTTAGAAAACATAAAAATTATAAATCTTATAAAATAAAAACAGAAACTTTAGACTTTAAACTTATTTAAAACATTTATAAAAAAAACTTATAGTTTTATCTACACCTCAAAAACATTTATAAACTTATAATCAAAATACAAACCTTATGAGAAATTCTATATAATTTATCTTTCAATTTTAATTCCATATTATCTCTTTAATCTTGTGATTACAAGATAATGTATAAAATAAACACCTAATAAATCTTAAACACTTTGTAAAGTAATTGTTCTTTTAAATAAAGATTTACCCTTAACAATTATGTGTCATTCCTTAATAATTATTCTTTAATAATTATTATAAACACTTAGTAATTATCTATTGATTTAAATATTTATTCTTAGCCATTGTTTATTCATTTAATAATTATTATGAATCTTTAATGATGGTTCATTCTTTAAATAATTATTATTGATCTTTGATGATTATTTATTATTTCATCTATTAGCACAACGTTATTTATAAAATACATAGAAAACTACTTTAAACTATTATCAAATAACTTATGTAAAACTTTTTAAATAATTATTTTAATTAATAATTATTCTAAACTATAAGCTTATTAAACATTGATATACAAGTCTTGTGTCATTCATTTAAAACCTTTATTATAAACTTGATTTAAACTTCATAAACACAATCAAATCCCATCTCCCATTGGAACCCTAGTCAATCTTGAAATCCTAGATCCTTGCCATAGACTTGTAGATCATACTTAAACTCTAGGCTTATATTCTTAGGCTTGTTGTGAGGATAATCTCCCTCAAAGTCTTGCTACACTTAATCTTTGTTGGACACTCTTCATCATCCAAGTGAGTATACTTAGCCCATTTTTCCTTTCTATACTTTTGGGGTGAAACATGTTCAAAACTTTAAACTTATACAATTCTTGTACAACTATGACTAGATGCTTATTCTTATGTTAAACTTGAGACTTGTATGCTTAGATTAAACTTAAAACTAGCACATTCATTAACTTTGATCAAGCCTATGGTAACAATGATAGATCTATTGTATTTGACCAATCCACCTTGATTGATTGACCCCTTCGGGGGGGGAGCCCTTGGTGATTGTTACTGAATTAAACTTTAAACTTGAGACTTATAAGGGTAACATGCGGGTTATGCCTAAACTTGGTTGGAGGGTTGATGTGCACAATGTTTAAGATACTTGTTCTCATACTTACATTATAGAATGCATATATCATAGTGAATTGTAATTCTTTTCAAATACTTGTTAAACTGTGTCAAAACCTTTGTATCTCACCAACTATTTTGTAGTTGACAGATTCTTTCACATGTTTCAGGTTCTACATCATGAGACTTATTTGTGATCACATAGGATGCTTTGGACCTAGACTACTCATCAATTAAACGTTGTATTCTTGTTATGTTTCTTTGTATTGAATCTTAAATTATTTATTAATGAAATATCGAAACTTTAATAGTCAACCTTATGCTATTGAACAACCGCGTCCGCCCCGACGTATAATTCGCCGTCGGTTGGGGTGTGACACAACCCTAGCCAAGTACCACCTCCACCGGATCCGCGTCCAGTCCTGCTCAACACCGTGTCGTGTCTCGTCCACTGGTCACCACTAATCACCACTGCCACGCATCCCGTATTCATCTTTGCGTCAATTATAGCCAGCTCCGTCATCTCTGGCCACTTCCGAGACCACCGCGTTAGCCGCTGTGTTCGTCCCCCTCGTGCCCGTCCCCCCGTGCTCCTTGTCAAATACTCGATATAACCACCGCATGCTACCATGCTCGCCTTCGTTCCGGCCACCTCCTCTCATCTCCACCCCGTCGTCGACGCCTCCTGCTACCCTATGATTACCACACCACAGCCGAGCACCGTCCTCCCTCTCATCTTGTTCTCGGCCACGAATAAAAGATCCAAACCCTAATCGGGTTCCATACCAAGGAAAACACAAACGAACATGCGTAAAAGCATAAAGGAAGAATACCTTGGTTAAACATAGGGTTATCCATTCGGATCTGTCACGAACCCTCCTCCTCCAGCGTCTCTTTCTTCTCCTTTCTTTCTCACTGCTGCCGTCCGATGCAAGCCTAGGCCGATTGGCCTAGGGTTTGCGCAAAGAAGGTTTTTAAATCTCTTAACGTTTCGTTTCGGGTCCCTCCTAAACTCCTTTGGTGCGTTTCCAACCTGAACCTTTAAAATAACGGCTAAATGGGTCCTTTAACCTTATACACTAAGCACCACGTGAAGCCGTTATAGTCAAAGTTGTAAAGGAAATAAGGCCATGTTCCCTCATTGACCCAACCCATTTAGATAGATAAGTTTTCGGAATGTTACATATACGGGTGTACTTTTTTTAATAACTAAACCTTGCAAAATAAACCTTTTTTTATTTTATAATATACACCCCGGTTACATTTTTTTAACGGCAACACCTAGATATTCTAGGATAATTGAGTTTCTCCGGGGCAACACCTAAAACATCCAGGGTAGCCCACCCTAGGAGGAACCTCTAGACCTGCTACAGACCCTTTTTTTGCTGTGACAAGGATTCAAACCCAAGACCTTCACTATGGAAAGTTTTGAAGCTACCATTGCACCAAATGACCAACGGTACCCCGGTTACATATTCCTACTACTCTTAAAATGCCACGTCGGTGGCAAATGCCACATACCACCTTTAAACCCCAAATTTGTTACATTTACCAACTAAACCCTTAATTTTCTAAATTTTTCACTTGGTTCATGTACTATATATAATAAATGATTTTAACCCCATTACTTTTTTTACTAATTTATTTATCCAATTACTTTTGTTTGTCAACTTTTTTTCTTTTAAATCGTTAAATATATATTTTAGAAATCGTTGGTTATATCGACTGTTGGTCACGTGCTGGTATCTAGCAGAATGAAACCGACACCGACTGAATAACATCGATACCGTTATATAACTGTCTTTGTTACTAATTTTTTTAACGAGTTTGTCGTGTCAATGTTAAATCCTGTTTACATCGCAACGTTAATTTTATACGTTTCTTTTTGTGCTTAGCCATCTTTCAATCACAATCGCTTGAGTCGATCAAAAATTGGGGCATAAGCTGAATATCGCTCTCCCAAAACCACCATCAACTGCTTTCAAGTGCCAAGAATCTCCGGTTAACATGGTTTGGGGCCTCTTTCCGGTCGATCCCCTTCCAGGTTAATCTCGCATTCTTCCCTTTCTTTCATTCATAGTATCTGTTCATCAAAAGCATAATAACTTTGCAGTGTAATCTCTTTCTGGCATTTCGTCGAACAACTTAGGCGCACTTCGTAGACCACCAGATGGTGCAAGAAACCATAGTGGACTAGGACTATTGAGTGACTATTATAATTCACTAGATGATATTTACCTAGCTCAAGTCCTTGTCTTTTTCAAATGATGATTGCACTTGAATTAATTGTAAACGAGGGTTTCTGAAGGTTATTTGATACAGGCACATAAAAGTGTTAGATTTGTTTATAGCATTGAATCACACATTTGAATCTTGATAAATGATATGCTATACTTTCAAACTTAGATGGTTTTCTAAATACTAAGTAAATGAAATTGCTGATTTTCGGAAACCGTATGTTCAAATATTCTGGCTCTAGTGAGCATGACCATGGTAAACTTACAAAGCAGTTTATTATTCTATACACGCCGTAATGTTATCTTTGTATTATACAACGAGTGGCATGATTTGTTCTAAGGTTACAATCATTTGCAGGGGAAGAAAGTTATTATTTCTTTAGCAAAGGGACGTATAAAGTGGGGCGTAAAGGTAATCTGAATTGTTGATTCATCTTCTTTCATATAACGCCATCTTTGCCATGTTTATATTATGTAGAATAGAGAACATTAGGTCTTATGTTTCTGTTGTCTTGCGGTCAGTGGCGGATACAGAAATTTTTTGTAGGAGGGGCAAAATACGGGTGAGTAAAAAAGGAATGGAGGAAAAAAATGAAATGACAATAAAATAATATAGTTCATCAAATATTTAAACACAATATAAAAATACCTCGATTACAATTGTCCTCTACGTGTTTTCATCTTTTGGAAACGCTCGATTGAGAGCCTAAATATACGTTCATGAACTTATTTAAGAGGGTAAAAGATACACACCTTGTTTAACTTTATGTGAAGACATCATCAAGTATTCAAGTGATTAAATCACCAACGATCCAACTCAAAGCAATATATCACAATTTCAAATATGTATTTATGTAAATTAACAACTAATTTGTATTAAAATCGGGTTATCAACTATCAAGAGATAAAAAATAATGTAAAAATGATTGAAAACTTACCGGTTACTACATGAAATCAGTTAATCAGAAATCAAAAACCGAAAACCCTAGACTTCGAATTCTGGCCGGCTTGAATTGGAAGGGTTCGAATTCCGGCCGCCGACTTGAAGTGGAGGCTCTTGCGAGTGTTGCGACGCCGGATTTGATCGGAACAGGGCCGGCAGAAGAAGTGCAAGGGACGTAGGGGAAGACTAGGGAGCATGGACGCGAATCGTACGTTAAGCCATTAAAAAAAAATGGAATGTGAATGGGCCTTAGTATGGACTGGACGGTGGGCATTGGCCCACCCAGGTTATAACGTGGATCCGCCTCTGCTTACGGTATAGTTTACCCATCACTGTATGTTAGCGTTAGTTTACAACTTTCATTATTAGTAATGTTGTATTCTCGTAGCTATATTTTATGCTATTTGGATTACTATATTACAATATACTATACTATATTGTAAGAAAAAAAAAGAAATGAGGTTTCTGGAGCCGCGGGTCTCCGGGTCTCAGCATGACTAGCCTCTCAATCCCCTGGGATGGAGGTAAGGTTTGACCCTATCAATAGTTCTGCTATGAGTGGGATTATACTGGGTACGTTTGTTTGTTTATGTTGTCTTCCTAGCAAAAGGGTAATGTAGGAATTAGGATCATGGTTTAAAAAAACGGTCGAGGCGAGGCAGTAGGAAAACGAGTATGAGGCGACGCCTCATAGGGTATTTTTGTACGTACGCCTCTAAGGGCTGAGACGGGTTGAGGCGAGGCGGTATGAGTGAGGCGGTAGAAATGGAAAAAAATTGACTTTTGACTCCATAATTCGCACCTGGTTCTCCCTAATTTGACCTAATTTCTCATTGTTCTCCTTAATTTGAACTAATTTCTCTTTCTTCTCCCACACATCGCACCTGGGAAAGGCATTGGAAGGGGCTGATGTAGTCAACAAACAAGATACAAACATTGTTTGATGTTTAGTATTTTTGTAACATATATAATTGTTATATTTATTTTTTAATTCCGCCTCGGGCTTACGCCTCGGTTAGTCTCGAGGCGCGATTCCGTTCTTTTAAACCTTTATTAGGATATGAGAAACCAATCTCATTTGTATAAATGTAAATTATAATGGTCAAATTAATCTGGTTTCAAAATGAAAAAAACCATGAACATATGCGTGCTTAGTATGCATATATTGATAGCCTATGTATGATTACTTATGAATTTGTTTGATAAGTTACAAAAAAGGTTGATAATCTTGCATTCTTTGTTGTATAGGATGTGATGTAATTGTTAATAAAGATAAAGGAGTCTCGCGGGTCCATGCAGAAATAGTCATTGATGAAATAATTTCCAAGGAGAATACAAAAAAGAAATCGTCTGAAATTAGGATAAGAGATTGCTCAAAATACGGAACATTTATTAAGAAGCCTGTTGGGTCAAAAGAAAAGGTTCATGAATTTCCGAATAAAGAGACAGCATTGGATGATGCAGACCTTGTTTCATTTGGAACTGGTAATGCTACTTACAGGTATACAATCTGTATTTTATTAAATTATTTATTTTCCATTATCATTGTGTTTTCTTTTTTCTCACTTAACTTAAAGAAGATTGCTAAATTAGCTTGTTGTGCGTGATACCTACAGGTTTAATTATGTTCCTCTCGTCATTTTTATTTGTGGGTTGGAGCCTGGCCAGTCAAAAGAAGTTAAAGATAAGATATCATCAATAGGTAGGGTTATTTGTTAATTGTTTTATTGATTTATTTATTTAATATTATTGTTATTTGTATGTGCTTGTAGAAATTATTTTGTTAGATACGAAACTTCCTAAACGAACAAAATATTTTTGATGAACAACATTACAAAATGATGTGCAGGTGCTTCTATGACTAGCAAATGGAGCCCAAAGTGCACACATGTTCTTGTTGATGATAATGCATCACTGAATGCTGATGTAGCTGATGCTATAATTTCTAAGAGACATTTTGTTAGTTATAAATGGATAGAGGTAACTTACTGTATTCAGTATTGCATGCATATGCACATTGACCTCATGTCACATGTTTGATTACTGATTTTTACCATATTCTTAATGTACTTAAACATGGGTAAAGGTGCTAAAGATGCCATTTTATTTTCCCAATTGGAAGTTGTTCATTTATAGATCAAAGTTGTAAGATGTTTCCTAAATTCATGTTACTAGTTGGTTGTGTTTAAACTTTTTCCATGGTATTTAGTTACTTGCAGATAAACGTATTGGCACTAACATCCCGGATTGCAATTCGTAAGTATCAGCTTATGTTATCATTATTGATTTTTCTTTAAACTAGAGGTGGCAAACTGGCAATTCAACCCATTTACTCATGAATGAATTGAACTGGTTGTGTTGTATCTCAAGCGTGTCAAATAAAAGAATTTTAGCTAAAAGGGGAACATATTGAAGTTGAAAGTCAGTCGAAGTCTACTTTTGATACAAACCTCCTAAATCTTTTTATTCAAAGATCTTGATTACTAGTGTAATAATATTGTTTTTGCAATCATAAGTAATTGATGACGCATTTTGACCCGTTAGCAAACCTGCAGCTATGCTCCTACTTTGAAGTTGCAAGGGGTCTCTACTAGAGTTGCTGATCCTGAGTCTCGAGAAAATTGTTTAAATGGATACACTTTTCTGCTGGAGTCATCAGACAAGGTAAGCCTTTTATACACACACACACACACACACATATATATATATATATAGGGGGAGGATCAAATAAGAAGTAGTTTTTCGCTAAGAAATCTAGAAAATGACAAAAACCTTAAGAAACGATATCAAACGAACTCCGATTGAGCTAATTTCAGCGGTGTTGGAACCGTCTCGTCGAACTCTACCATCTTAGCTTTTAGGGTTTAACTTTTAAGGTTTAGATTTTACGTTTGAATTTTAGGGTTTTAGCCTTAGGGTTTAGCTTTTAGGGTTTAGGTTTTTTTTTGGGGTGGGGGGTTTAGGTTTTTAGGGGTGGGTGGGGGTGGGTTTAGGTTTTTTTTTGGAGGGGGTGGGGTGGGGTGGGGTGGAGGGTTTAGGTTTTTTGGGGGGTGGTGGTTTTAGGCTTTTCGGGGTAGGGTTGGGGGGGGGTTAGGTTTTTGGGGTTGCGGGTGGAGGGGGGTTTAGGTTTTTGGGTCTGGGTTAGGGTTCGATGAGACGGTTCCAACGCCGCTGAAATGAGCTCAATCGGAGTTCGTTTGACCCACTTCTTAGTATTTCTTAGCGTAAAACCATTTCTTAGTGGAACCGTCCCCTATATATATAGGGGTGAATTCACTAGAAAACTCATTTTTATGAGAAAACCAAAAAACTCCTCATTAAAGGTGCTGCATATGTGTAGTACACCCAAAAACCTAACCCTCACCCAAAAACCTAACCCCCACCCCACCCCGACCCAAAAACCTAAACCCCCCACCCCCCCAAAAACCTAACCTAAAAGCTAAACTAAACCCAAAAGCTAACCCTACTACACATATGTAGTAGGACGCTGGTTTTTATTTATTTATTTTTTTTGGGGAAAGAGGACAACGTGGGGAACAAGGTCTTCGAAGCGGTTTTTTAGTTTTTGATTTATATTTTGAGTTTTGATTTTTTTTATTATTTTTTTTTACCTTTAATAAATAGTTTTTTGGTTTTCTCATGAACAATGAGTTTTCTTATGATCCTTCCCTTATATATATATATATATATTTATATATATATATATTTATATATATATATATATAGGGAAGGGTTCAAATACTAACCAACTTTTTATGTGATAACCATGCTAACCACTATAAAACATGGTTGTAAAAATCGCTAGGCGCTAGTCGGGCGGTGAGGTAGGGCCTAGGCCTAGGCGGGATTAATCGGGGCCTAGGCGGGATTAATTGGATTTGGAATTTTTATATGTAATTTTCAGTTTTTTATATATATACACACATTTTTATATGTAATTTTTATAAAAATGTTCATTTTTAAACCACACCAAAGGTTTTCGCCGGAATTTGGCCGGAAATTTCAGGTTTTCGCCGGAATGTTCGCTGGAATCTGGCCGCCTAGGCCTGCCTAGGCGCGATTTGGAACGCCTAGCGATTTTTGGACCGACTAGGCCAAAATTAGTCGTTAACGAGCCGCCTAGCGACTAATCGGCGCCTAGGCGCGATTTTTACAACACTGCTATAAAACAATCATATAATTTATAAATTATTTTTTTCTTTTAATTGTTAAAATAGTATTTAAGTATCTTGAATAAATATTTTGAACGTAAATACGGAAATGATGAGTCTTACGTATACGTACCAAATAATGTTACATATACGTGACACATAGTATTTACATATATGTAACATTAACATAACGATAATTGTTACATATACGTAACACTATGTTTGAGAGTGGTTATCATGGTTATCACATAAATATTGGTTAGCATTTGAACCTCACCCTATATATATATATATATATATATGCACACACGCACACATATGTATATTTTGGCCAAATTTATCTTCTATGTTATTAGTGAGGTCAGTGCTAGTTGCAGACTTAACATTAGACTTAAACTCATTGATGCAATGTCAGAATCTGTCAAATGCATGTCTAAGTACATAACTGATTTTGTTACCGACTTTAAACTGGATGCTGAAGCTTTAGCACAGGTGGCAAGATAGGCAGGTCAAGCGGGTTGGGTAACGGGTCAGGTTGACCCACTAACACCTCTTTTTTCATTTTTTATAAAGAAGTATTGTGTTAACTATATGATTATCAAAAGATATTATTATAATAATAATCTAAATCTATGAATAAGACGATTCAGAAGACTTTGGGTGACTTTCAAGTTTCAACCCGTTTGACACTTTTGAGATAGAACATAGCCCAAATTCGAAACAAGGACGTTAAGTTATTCTACATATTTATAACCTTTTTCTTTCTTTTTAATCTGTAGAGTTTTACACTTGTCTTATGTTTTTACAGTATAAGGTCAAGAAAAAGTTGCAGCCATTACTTGAAGCCTTTGGTGCAAAAGTCATTCCTGTTGGAGAATTCGTTCCACATAGTCAGGTTCCCATCTCTTCATTTTAATCCCTATAATTAATAATTATATATTTTATAAAAATGCTTTATCGTGTCTTAGACTAATTATAATTATGTATTTCTTGGAAAAATTATTTTAGGGTGTGGAGGGTGATGAAAATAATCATTTTGTACACGTAATCTCTATAGACGAATCCGAGTGCTCTCATGATCTTAGTTCTCTACCTAACGTGAGTGAAATTAACTTAATTTCTGCTATTTTATCTGGTCACCTGGATGCTGCTGTTCTTGTATCACCACCTGGTAAGAATTCTTATTTATGTATTTTAAAAAAACAATTATAATTCATTTGTTTATATAAAATGGTTTATCAAATAATCACATGTAATTTAATTTCCAATTGCAGTAGTTGTCACATCTACATGCTCCACAGATGAGACGGTGGTAGCAGATTCTGAACCAGAAGTTGAAATCACATCAGTTTATACAGCTAAAATCAGCAAAATGGAATCTGTTGAAGATGAAAAGGAAATAATATCCATTCATAGTGTGGAATCTGTTAATGAAATGGAAATAGATTCAACGAAAGTCAATGTTGACAAGAATACAATCACAGATGATATTAGTGCAAAGTCAAAAGATGGTCAAAAAGATGATGGGATGCTGACCCGAGAGCATAAGACTGATGATGGTGAAGATGCTGAGATTGGGACTTCAGATGTAATTTTCAGCCAAGATTTGATCATCCGAAGTGCAAATTTACAACCTTCTTCGACAAATAATCAAGTTTTGAACTTTAAACGATTCAAAAAGGTAAGTTGGCTTCACTTTAAATGGGCCGGACCGGGTCGGGTTGGTTGGACAGAACTATTTTTTAGTTCTTTATATATAATTATTGTGTTAATTTTTATGATCATAAAAACCATCTTATTACAATAATAATCTAAATCCTTGAATAATAACGATTTAAGAGGTTGTATGTATTAAAAAGAGTTTTTGCAACATTCAACATGTTCAACCCATTTTATTCTTCAGCTAAATTTTTTATTCGACCCGTTTGGGACTAAAAAGCCCAAAGCAAACCATTCATAAGTAAACGGGTCAAAATTGTCAACCTTGATTATCCTTTTTCAATACTTTGGGATTGTTTATAACGATGGAAATTAACTTGCAGATGGCGACCGAATCAGGAAATGGTTTCTTTAATCTTGTACCTTTTTCAAAGCATCCATACAAGTATGATAACATATCTTTGATCCTGCTTTCATTCTTAATATTATTAATAAAAGTTAAAAAAAAAAACTTGAAGGGTTTTTGTATTTATGTTTGAATCTGTCGCAGAGGGTCTGAATATGAGAATGAGGGAGTAGCGGAATCTTTGAAAGAAGAAAAGAAACGTAAACAGAAAGAGGCTGTTGCAGAAGATCTATTCAACAATGCAAAGGTACAGTTAATTTTTGTCGATCCATATTTTAGTTTTATAGGTAATTAACTGATAAATTTACTATTAAACTAAATATCTTTTATAATAAATCGATTTGGGAGGTTGTAAACATATGAATACACTTTGGGCGACTTTTGAGCCGTTCTTTTGTGAGTTCTGTTATTGGCTTAGTTCTAACATTTGACCTGTTGGAGATAACCCGACCCGTTTTTAATTTGTGCTTTCTGAATAATGTTTTTAGGCGAAGCAACGTGGAGTAGCTGGTTTCATGTCGGGCCTTTTTAAGGGAAGATGATGCAAATGTATGACAGTTGCATATTATCATTATTATTATGTGTAATTAGCAACTGCTAAACAAAACATACTGCAAACATTAACCGATCCAGAGAATGCGATGATCCTTTTGTTGTGGGGAAAAATAGTTTTTTTGATTGTATATTAATTTGTTATATTTCATTTATACTTGGTGCGAGATGCATCACAATAACTGCAAAATAAATTAATCCGTTGTAACAAGTATCTTGTCGAATTGAAAATGAATCGGGTTGAAAATGGTTGGGTAAAAATGGCAGGATCGAAAATGAAAACAGTTGAAACGAATAAAATAATTTGTAACAAAATTAGCATCCAATTTGACATTTTCAAAGCTCAAAGCGTTGTATATTAGCCAAGAGAATAAATAACCAAAACAATATAACAAATGCTCATCCTAAACTTTAATGTTTACATTACTCAACTTAAACAATATAAAAAAATCAAAGAAAATTCAAATTATGAAAGTTTATTATATATGAAGTCATCATTTGTTAAAGTAAACTAAATATAAACAATAAGTCAAGCAAAATTTCCAGCAATTTTAAACTAAAAGTGAATTCTTTATGCAAAAAGATAACAAAGAGAAAACAAAAGGGGCTTATTAAAAATGGAATAGATCATGAAACAATTGGAGGTGAACTGCGTGATAAATAATTAGCCGATGTCTCCCCCGCTTACAAAGAATTGGATCCGACTATGGTTTTAAAAAACGTGAGCACACCGAGCCGATATTTTATAAATTTAAATAGGGAAAATTACCAAAATAGACATTTGACCAAACAATTTTATCAAAATAGACTTTGACTTTTAGCCTACGAATTCATAGACGTTCTCTCTGAACAGACGGCTAAAGCCGGCCTAAATTTCAGTACACAACAGAGTTTTGGTCCAATGGAATTTCGATATGTGGCTTAGCCGCCGGCTAAAGGCCTTATAACGGTCGGCTAAACCTTATAACGGCGGCTAAGCCGGCGCCTAGACTCACGGCTAAGCCTAAGCCTGATAACGGCCGGCTAAGCCGGCGCCTAGGCTCACCGCTCACGGCTAAGGGCCTTATAACGGCCGGCTAAGTGCAAAAAACCCCGGCTAAAGGCCTTATAACGGCCGGCTAAGGCTAAATAGCCTAGATGGGCCTACTATTTTTAGCTGTGAAATTTGCCACGTGTCGAGTTTTCTTTGGACCAGAACTCTGTTGTGCACTGAAATTTAGGCCGACTTTAGCCGTCTGTTCAGAGATAATGTCTATAAATTCGTAGGCTAAAAGTCAATGTCTATTTTGAGAAAACCCTATGGTCAAATGTCTATTTCGGTAATTTTCCCATTTAAATACTTTATAACTATGGTCGTCGAATAAATTTACACTCAACATATGACGTCGTCGAATAAATTTACACTCAACATATGACGATGAAACATATATTAATAAAATTATTTGATGATTACTAAATATTTATATTGTTAGGCTAGACGTACCCTTTCCCGAAAAATCATATTAAAACTTGTCATATTTGTCCCCTAAAAACATCATTAAAACACTTCCTATAAAAAAAAGTTTTCTAGAAAATTAAAATAAATGTTTTCTGAAAAATAAAAAAAAACTTTCTATAAAAAGATTATAATGTTTTTAAAAAGTAAATAAAAACAAAAACTTATTATAAAATAATAAACCCAAACATTTTTAAACTAATGTAGTAGGTTTTTTTAGTGTCTTAAAATATTGTCGTCGTCAAGTAGTTAAAAGGTAGAAATAAGAGAAAAAATGACATTAACGTAAATTTTATCTCATCTCTGTCAAATTTATTTAAAATAAAAATAAAAATATGCACATATACATATATGTGTATTTAGATAAAAGACTATCAATACCATATGTTTTTTAAATAAATCTTAAATATATTAAAATCTACATTTATTTTAGTTAATTTATATAACAAATAGTATAAGGGTTAATGTGCTTCTCGCAGTTTTAACACATTATTGTTTCTGGAAAAAAAAATCCTAATATATCTATATTTATATCTATACTATATAATAAATAAAAGTTTTTTCATGCCACGTGTCGCCTCCATATCCATTCTCGTCATTTTTTCCCGCATCTCTCTCTTATTAAATACACATCTATCTTTTAATAATAATATATTTATATAGAAAAATACTAATTATACTAATAAAACACATTTTCTTAAACTATCCCTTATTATAAGAAACTTTAAAATCTAATTATGTAATTTTTATTTTCAATCAAATAGTAAGTTAAAGTCAAATAGTAATTAACGTATTTTCGAAACTCAATTATATATTAATTTTTACATATTTTGAATTTTGTTTTCTATCATTAGTATATGTAATATATTTTTACACCTGTAATATATATATATGGTTAGGTTATAGTAAAAAGAGTTTTAAAAACAAGAAGGATAAGAAGGATTTTAAGCTTGACATGTGTCATTTTATTGTTTTTAAAGGGAGGGCATAATGACCAATGTGTAATATACCATGTCAATGTGTAATATACCAGGTCAATGTGTAATACACCAGGTCAATGTGTAATACACCAGGTCAATGTGTAATACACCAGGTCAATGTGTAATACAAGGTCTAATATTACACAATGATCAGACCTGATATTACACAATGAACTGATATTACACAATGAGCATATTACACAATGACCTGACATATTTGAGCGAATTACACAATAATGAGCGAATTACACAATGAGCTGGAAAACGTAAAACACAATGATGAAAACATATAACACAATGATGAAAAATATTTGACACAATGAACTTGTATTACACAATGAACTTGTATTACACAATGATCTGATTAATTACACAATGAACTTGTATTAAACAATGACTTGACTAATTACACAATGAACTTGTATTACACAATGACCAGATGTGGTATTACACAATGAATTTGTATTACACAATGAACTTGTATTACACGATAAACTTGTATTACACAATGACCTGACTAACTACACAATGAGCTGGAAAACGTAAAACACAATGATAAATACATATAACACAATGAACTTGTATTACACATTGAACTTGTATAACACAATGAACTTGTATTACACAATGACCTGACTAATTACACAATGAACTTGTATTACACAATGACTTGACTAATTACACAATGACCAGGCGTGGTATTACACAATGAACTTGTAATACACAATGACCTGACTAACTACACAATGAGCTTGAAAACATAAAACACAATGATAAATACATATAACACAATGAACTTGTATTACACATTGAACTTGTATAACACAATGAACTTGTATTACACAGTGACCTGACTAATTACACAATGACCTGACTAATTACACAATGAACTTGTATTACACAATGACCAGACGTGGTATTACACAATGAACTTGTATTACACAATGAACTTGTATTACACGATGAACTTGTATTACATAATTACCTGACTAACTACACAATGATAAATACATATAATACAATGAACTTGTATTACACAATGACCAGACGTGGTATTACACAATGAACTTGTATTACATATTGAACTTGTATTACACAATGAACTTGTATTACACATTGACCTCACTAATTAAACAATGAGCTGGAAAACGTAAAAAAAAATTCATTTTTGTTTATAACGACACTATACTCGTTTTAAAGATAAAAAACGCTCGTTTTTATGGTGTAATTTTTTTGAAAAAATAATGTCGTATGTAAAAGTTATGGACTTTTAAAAATGAGGGGGGAACTTGATAAAAGTCAGCAAAAGTGGCCAAGACTAAAATACCCTTCCAACAACTTTTTCTCCTACAATTTAATCTCAACCATTAAATCTTTTCTACAATTTGATCTAATGACCCTAAATCCTTCTCACCATTCTTACAATTAAAATCCTTTTTACCTGAATTTAATCCTATATATATATATATATATATATATATATATATATATATATATATATATATATATATATACATATATAAAGATTTAATAATTTTATGTATTGATATTTTTCACCCCGTGTGTATTACACGGGTTCTAAGCTAGTATGTGTATATGTATATGTGTGTATATATATAAATTAAATATCCAGAAAAGTTATTATAGTTCCAAAATTGGTATAAAATAGACAAAATTACAGAAAACGTCATTTACGTTTATACAAAATTACAGGTTTTATCCTTTATCTTTAAAACACACGCAAGACATCCTTTATGTATACTTTTTTTAATAGATTTCGTCCTTTAGAATAATTAGCGTTAATTTTTTCTATTAAGTCAAGGTTAGTTTGGTCTTTCTACCTCTAAAGGACGATTTATGAAATTTTAGACCTACATGACGTTTTATGTAATTTTGCCATCTTTTTTTATGATTATAAACAAATATTAAAAAAGAAAAATTGGATTTTAATAATCTCACCTTTTACCAATTGGTCAATAATAATCTCAACTGAAAATATTCTTACCACTAGTCCCTACCTTTAAACTATTTTCTTATATTGGACCCCCGTTAAAAAAACTTAACGTCGTTAGATTTTATATGACGTGGACATCTGCAAACTGCCGGAAAGTCAAGCCAAGCTAGCAGTGGTCCCGTGGTGGGTTTTGAAATTGGCTCTGGTGGTGTTTAACGAGTCTCGTTTTTCTTGCAAGTCAAAACGGAGACAACGGTGGTGTTTAACGGTGAAGACGGTGACAAACTAGGGTTTGCAGACCACCCCTCCGACAAAGGCGGTGGCCAGGGTTCTGACTTGGCTCGACTTTCCGACGGTTTGCAGATGTCCACGTCATATAAAATCTAACGGCGTTAAGTTTTTTAATGGGGTCCAATGTATGAAAATAGTTTGAAAGTAGGGACTGGTGGTAAGAATATTATCAGTTGGAATTATTATTGGCCAATTGGTAAAAGTTAGGATTATTAAAATCCAATAATCATATTAAAAGTAGGTTTACTTTATTTTGTATTTTTATTAGAAACAATAGGTGTATTAACTTTTAAATGTAATGTTTTATTACAACTTAAGAAAAAACTATATCGGAAAAAGTAAAAAAAATTAAATATAGGTTCACTAAATAAAAACAAAGCGAAATTACCAGAATAATCATTTTAAATATCGTTTCCGTTTCATTTTTAACAAAAGGAATTTGTTTTAAATTTTATTTTAAACTAAACATTTTATATTGTTTTGTGGTAGCCAATAGGTGTTTTCTTATAACACATTTAAGATTTTCTTAAATATTATCTATCTCATTTCTAATAAAAGTGTTTGTTTTTAAAATGCAATAAAAAATATAACTTGTATTTATATAATTTGTATTTAATATGTGAGATATATATTTATATAATACTAACTAGCTTAGAATCCCGTGTCTACACACGGGATGAAAATATAAATACATAAAATTCTTAATTTTTATGTATATATTTTACATTTGTAAAAATATATTACATATACAAATGATAGAAAACAAAATTCAAAATATGTAAAAATTAATATGTAATCGGGTTTCGAAAATACGTTAATTACTATTTAATGCAATTTGACTTTCATTGCTATTTGATTCAAAATAAAAGTTACATAATTATGTTTCAAAATTTATTATAATAAAGGATAATTTAAAATAAATGTGTTTTATTAGTATAATTAGTATTTTCTTTAAAGATATATATTATTAAAATATATAAGTGTATTTAATAAGAGAGAGAGACGGGAAAAAAATGATGAGAATGAATATGGCGACGACACGTGACATGTAAAAACCTTTATTTATTATATAGTATAAATTATTATATATAATAATAAAATTATTTTATATAAAACTATGATATATGATAAAAGTAAATAAAGAAATATATATTATGTTATATAAAAAAAAAATTATTTGTATATATATAAAAATTGTAAAATACATAAATAAACTAATTTTTTTAATTAAAACATAGCAAAATTGCAGAAAACATCCTTTAGGTTTAAATTTACACAAATAGCTTTTTAGATGTAAAAAGACCAAACTACCATTGATTTAATAGAAAAACTTATCATCAATTGGTCTAAAGGACGGAATCTGTTACAAAAAGCATACATAAAGGATGTCCAGCGTGCATTTTAAAGATAAATAGTGAAACATGCAATTTTGTGTAAACGTAAACGATGTTTCCTATAATTTTGTTTATAGAATATGGTTAATTTAAGACAAGTCAATAAATACAAGGATTAGACAGAAAATTTAATATCAAAATTCCAAAAAGGCAAAAAGTAAAACCATTATTTGACATTTAAGGTTTTTATATTTGAAAAAAAAAATGTAACCCCACGCGTCATTATTTGAAATTAAATGTTGAGATCGACCAAGTCTTCAAAGGTAGCTAACCCAAAAAAACATCCATATCCTTCATGGGTTGTACCTAAAACCCTTGACGCATTACTGTGTTGTACAATTGTTTTTCTAGTTGTACAGTACAACCAGAAGATGCAGTAGTTAAATGGTAGAATCAGGCAACATATAATGTAAACACTATTCCAAAACCGTGTATAAAAAGAGATACCAATAAAGTGACCACTCAACCGATTCTAGGGCTATAAACGAGCCGAGCCAGGCTTGGCTCGAGCTCGAGCTCGAAATTAAACGAGCCAGCTCGGCTCGGCTCGATTTTTTTTCCGAGCTGAAAAGTTGAGCTCGAGCTCGGCTCGTAAAAAGCTCGAGCCAGCTCGTGGCTCGTCGAGCTAGCTCGTTTTTTTTTTTTTTTTTTTTAAATTTTTTTTTACATATTAATATATATATAAACAACAAAAAAAAATATTTTATTCTCGGTTTTAAGTTGATTGTCTTCAAAAAACTAAATAGATGGAAGGGACAATATATAAAATACAAAAAAAAACATAGATAACCCAAAACTTACAAAGTAGAGAGTAAATACAATTGTAGATAAAGTAAAATTTTAGTCCAAAACTCAGAGTTCTTGAAAACAAATTAACTTAAAAAATCAAAACATCATATTTCAAATATAACACATATATAACATATATATATATATTAGTTATTTAGACGAGCCGAGCCACGAGCCGAGCCCACGAGCCGAGCCACGAGCCGAGCCCGAGCCGAGCCGAGCCAACCCTAGCTCGAGCTCGGCTCGTTTAGAATTCGAGCCAGCTCGGCTCGGCTCGTTTAAAACCGAGCTTTTCCCGAGCCAAGCTTTTTCCAAGCTTTTTTCGAGCGAACTTCGAGCGAGCCACGGGCTTTTTGAACAGCCCTAACCGATTCACATACAAAGTCAAAGAAGAAGCTTTTAGCCCTTACACTTTCACTAAATTACAAAACTCATCCATGTATTATACTTTTGGACATAATTAGGGGGAAAAGTTTCAATAAAAACTAAATATTTCAATAATATATATGTATAAATAATTGAATTAAACGAACCGAACACATTAAACCAAACCTTTATGTTCTTACTTTTTAAGATGATGTTATATATAAAAATGAAGTTTTGATATATTTTTTTTATAAATAACATATTAGTTAACACTTATTCTCTTTTATAAATTAAAACGATTGCTAATATTTTATTTAACATGAGATATAATTGAATTTATTCATTGAAATTAGCTTGAATCTAACCATGTCCAAAGCTGACAATTAATCGATGATTAACCGAACAATCTTTTCCAATAACCAAATTAACTGGACCGCTATTAATCAAAACTAGCTAATTATGAAAATCTAAAACCAAAACATCAGCTATAGGTTTGGCTTTATCCCATAATCAAAAGGTTATTAGTTATCACTTATTTTCTTTTATAAATTAAAACGATTCTAATACTTTATTTAACATGAGATATAATTGAATTTACTCATTGAAATTAGCTTGAATCCAACCATGTCCAAAGCTGACAATTAAATTAATTGAACAATCTTTTTCAATAACCAAATTAACTAGACCGTTTTTAACCAAACTAAGCGATTATGAAGATCTAAAACCAAAACATCAGTTTTAGGTTTGGCTAAACGGAAGTATGCTCTGGAAACAACATTTTGACAAATTGGATTGGGTATGCTAATTAATTATCTAATAAGTACAAAACCCAAAGTAGAAGGACTATTTTGTAACATTTACTTCCATATGACTTTATCGACTCTTTCGTTTTTTCATGTCTTATATAACACAACTCTCCTTCATTAAAGAAGAAAAAAAGTGTTCCTACTTTGCTTGCTTCTTGAGCCAAGCACCAAAGTAATATAAAACGACATAGTTTTTCATCAAAAACATCATCTCATTCAAATGGCAGATCACCAAAGAATCCACCCAGACCCGGTTGAACCGACGCCCGATATCGAATCGCAGCAGAAGCCCACTGTACCATTGGTTCCCCGAGGCTCATCCCGATCTGAAAACGGTCACCCAACCCAACCATACCCGCCTTTCCAGCGAACCATCCCGGTCCAATACTCCAAACCACCAAAAAAGAAAAACTGGTGCCGGCGGTGCCTATGTTGTACACTGTGTGTAGTACTCACACTTGTGATCGTTATAGGCGTATTAGCAGCAATCGTGTACTTCGGGTTTGACCCAAAACTGCCAAAATACTCGGTTGACGGGATGACTATCACCCAGTTCAGTTTCAACACCGACAACTCGTTATCGGCTCAATTCAATGTCAACATAACCGCAAGAAACCCGAACACAAAGATTGGAATCTCATATGAAGGCGGGTCAAAGTTGACAGTGATCTACATGGGCACGGTTCTTTGTGAAGGATCATGGCCAAAATTCTATCAAGGTCACAGAAACACGACTGTTCTAAACGTCCCTCTAACGGGTCAAACTCAAGATGCTACGGGTTTACTAAGCTCGTTACAGGCCCAGCAACAGACTGGAACTGTTCCTTTAGTTCTCAGAGCAAAAGTTCCAGTAAGAATTAAGCTCGGTAAGTTGAAATTACCAAAATGGAAGCCGGTAGTGAGGTGTCGGGTGAACGTGAACACGTTATCTGCTGATAATGTTATTAGGATTATGGATAGTAGTTGCAGCTTCAAATTTAAGTTATAATTCTTCAGATTTATTTTGGTTTTTCTGGAGGGTTGTATTATTATGATGTTATATTTGTTTTGTTTATTTCTTGATTCGACATTGCAGAGAACGAGGAGGATCATAGGTCGGTTTTTCCTCCCTTCTCTATATTGGTATTCGTTTGTAACTTAGTAGGTGTTTATGATATATGTTTATATATATGTTTTGAGATAATAAAGATTCTTATTTGTTTAAGTAATCTACATTTGACCCGTTTTAAAGAAGTAGCAGATCCAGTTTCATCAATCAAGCCCGACCCGTTTTGGCCCGTTTTAGAAGTGTACTGTTGTAATCTGAACCTATCACTAAACAACTGTTTTCAGGCAGGTACATAGCATGGTGGATCAAAATAGGTTTAGGGCATGCATTTTATCATAAGCCTCATATAATCCAAAAAAAAGGGTCAATTCATGCTTTCATAAGCTTAAACCACTCCTATACATACCAAATTAATTAACTATTAACATTATTTATCACTTGGCAGACCAATTCAATATGTAGCATCAGCAATAGCAGTTTCAATGTATCAAATATGTAAAGAAATCTAACCATTGATCAAGTCTAACTTTGCTGCTGTAATGTGTGTTCGACTAAACAAATCCCCCTTCCCCCATTACAACGATGAATCTAACTTACGTGTGTTGTTTCTAGAAGCTTGCGTAATTAGACGGAAACAATTACCTCTCACACAGTCACATTAAAGTACACGTGTTGAGTCCTTGTGTCTTCCTACACTTTTTATGATTTTTTATCTTTTTAGATTAACCTTTAAAGGTCATTAGGTCAATTTATGCTTTCATAAATCTAACCACTCCTATACATCACCAAATTTATCAACCATTAACATTATCTACCACTTTGTGACTAAGTAAAGGGTTTGGTAACTATTGTTAATAGGATTGGTTGAGTAACTACTATATATATAAATATAATAATAATAATACACACCCCCACTTGTATGTATGTACTTCACATATGCATGTCTATATGTGTGTACATACTTCTTTGTCCATAAGAATGCATAATCAAGTGATCAACAATACAGGAAGACAAAAAGATCAGCAAATGAGTTCTTTAACATCCTTGGAACATAATAAAAGTTCTAGAAAGATATGATCCACCCAAAGACATAGCAAGCATTAAAGTTTTTCAATCTATGAATCTAACAATGTTTTCTTAAGTAAATCATTTACTTTCTTAAAAAACCATAATTGCAATTAAGCAACATACCATGTAGCTCATCAATGAATAACAGGCTTCAGAGGATGAGCTCTCACTTCTGACAAATCTAGGCTTGCATCAAGTTCCTCATCTAGTTCCCCAATAATGCTTCTGGAGATAAAGATAAGAAGGATTGATTAGTCTCAAAAAACTATAAATCCAAAGAGGCAAAATGAGCAGGTGTGGATAACAGGGTCAAACGGGTAATTTTGGTACGGGTTGAGTTGGGTTTAAATTTTTTTAAAACCTTAATTAGTGTATTAAATATGATTACAAAAACTAGACTACACCAATAATGTTCAAAATTCTAAATAAAACGATATAGGAGGTGTTATCTATTAATTATACACTTCCGTCAACTTTTGGTTGAAATAGACAATTCTAAAATAAATGAACAAATGTTAACTCATTTAAAAGAAACATACATGTTATCACCCCTTATGATGTAAAGACCCAATACGAGTTGTTGAACTCCTTCCTGCAATATAAAAAAAGTGAGCAATATTGGTCAAATAATAAAACAAATATGAAAAAAATACAATTGGGTATTAAAGCTTGCTTTGAAAATCTTAATATTTATCAGTTATAAAGACTATGAATAAACACATGCAAAATGACATTTTCTTTCTAAAAAAATTTGAAAAAGTAAGAATGATGCAGACTCCAGATGCTACCTCTTAATGTTCAGATCAGCTTTCTAATTTAAGCTTTCAACATTTAAATCCCTCAGTGTAACACAACCAGATGGTAAAATAAATCTTTAAGACAATAATAGTTTTGTGTTGAAACTGAACAAACCTTAGTGGAATAAACCCTTTCATGAGATTCATCCAGAATTATGTTTGTCGCTTGATCAAAACCTTTTAGAACCCCCTGAATGCAAACCATGATAATTAATCAAGAAACTATGTGCAGCTTAAGGTGCATTAGCCATCCAATTAAAATAATAAAACTCACCACTATGTTCCGTCCATCGTTTGTGATGACTGAAATGAGTTCTGTAAGGAAACATTTTATCAAAGTGAGAATAGATAGTTAACATTAGAATAAACGCAGAAACAAAAATTTACATTAAAAACTAATAAAACAATAATCATGTTGAGATATTGTACTTACGATCGACAACAGATTCAAGCCCAGGGCCACCCAGCATTTTTGCAATACCACAAAAGCACCAACTTACTTCAAACCACTCGCGATTGAAGCCTTTAATCAATGAAATCCAAGATTTTTAATTAGCCACAGTCAATAAGAGATTTTAATGAAAATAACTTTTCAATATATAACTTGGATGTCATCAAAAGCATTTCTTTCTAAGGCTAAGGAATAAATGCTGTAAATATTAATCCACATTTGCCATAAATGTAGATACAAAAGTTATATCTGCACTCTGCAGAAACCATTTTCTAATGAAAGATGGATGTGGGTTCGTGTTAAATCTGATATCTTTAACTGGTTTTATTGGAGTGATAGACAGACAAGAACCCAAAATGTTAACTAGGTCAACTGATGGAAGATTTTCTTTAACCAATAATTTCAAAATTTTGTGATAGTAATCTATGTAGTCAAAGGCGCACGCCTAGGCGCCCAGGCGAGGTGCAGCCCAGCAAAAACGCCTTGCGTACATCAAGGCGCAGAGGGGCAAAAAAATTGACTAAAGAAAACTTTAACCTGCAAAAAAAAAACTTGTATGAAGTATGAACCAGTCTAAAACAGTCTAGACTAGTCTAAAACATGTCTAAAACAACTACAATTGACCTGGAATACACATACGCCTTGCTTGTGTCAGGCGCACGCTTTTTAGGCGCCTTGCGCCTAGAGGTGCACAAATAGGTTTTTGGGCCCAAACCGGTTCGGGTTTGGTCAACAAAAGTCAATACTGGTTTTTGGTCCAACCGGTTTGAGAAGGAGTTTGACCTGTTTAAAACTGGGTTGAAACCAGTTTTTGAGACGGTTTTGACCGGTTTGGTTCGGGTTAAACCGGTTTCAGTCGATAGGGTTACAAACCGGTTTTGAACCAACAATTTAAATAGGTTTCAAACCTGTTTAACAATCGGGTCGGGTCGGTTTTCAAACCAGTTTTTTTGTGCACCTCTACTTGCGCCTAGGCCCAAGGCTCACCCTTGTACCTTGAGCCTTTAATTAACTAGATAGTAATGTGTGTTCATATGTTTATATGTGCACATTACTAGCCGAAATAATCATTCTATTTACACTGATTTTGTGAATGAAAACTAAACAATCCATAACCTACACAATCATTGTTTCCTTGAACCAAATCCATATTCCATTCAAATATGAAATTATCAAAGAACAAATGCATCTGTGACTGTGAGTACTAAACTTGACAACATTGCCTCCTTTTGAACTAAGTGTTACTCATATGTTTAGGTTGTACTCATCTCTTTCAAGCGGAAATCTTCCATGGAAACAAGTTAATAGCATATCAGACTATTTATTCACTGGGGACTTTCATCAAACATGTGGTGTGCATATTAGGTTAAGGGGATTTAACACCAGAAAAACAATTTCTTTGAAATTACCTCGTTAATGGTGGAGAGGAAACCCAAAAAGACTGGAAGATAACGCTGTTGCTGCTTGTTTTTCTTCACACCGATTTCGGCTATGGAGGTTAATTAGAAGCTACAACATTCGTCGCATTATTATTGTTCAGGAAGGTCAGGGGAAATAGGAAGTAATGTTTTTACTTTTTAGGTACTTTTACTTTGATTTAATGTACACTTTCGCCCCTTATTGTTAGTTTAATGACTTGAAAACCCCCTGACTTTTGGGTTCGTTGTCAAAAACTCAAAACGAAAATTGCATTACATTATGCTTTTCCATATGAAATCTGGTTAGGGCTTCCACAAAAGTTTATTTTCATATAACCCAAATGTTAAAAGTAATTATTTTTACGAAATTTAATTTAAAATATTTTCTGTTGATTTTAAAATAATTATATTTATATTGTAATTTAAAAAAAACTAGCGGGTTATGCATGTGCGTTGCACACCATGCAAATTACCTGGTAAAATTCAAAACTAAATCTCGACTATCAATCTATAGACCCACCATGCATGATATGCATTCAGATTGATATGTCTTAATGTCGGTATGATGCACTAAGGCTGTGAAGCAAAACCTGAGGAACGCTCGTTGGTCAGTCACTTTCTAGTGTCTGAACTCACACTCTACGTGTTCCACCCTAGCCACTGGTTAAAGGATTCAATCCTTTTACTGCCGGGCTAATATGTCTTATCTAAAATAAACGAGGAAGACGAGGGGTGTTAACATGACAAAAGGCGAAAGACGAAGGGGAGGGGAGGCTAAACCTAGCCGCCACCCCTTGTTTCTAGGGGTGTTGTTCGGGTAATTTAATCGGGTTTCGGGTAGATCGGTTCGGGTTAATCGGTTTTTCCGTGTGTGTAAATTTATCCGATAACCGATCCGAATAACATTCGGGTAGATCGGGTTCGGGTTAATCGGTTTTCGGTTTAATCGGGTCGGGTTTCGGGTAGGAACACATGGTTGAAAAAAAAATGAATCAAGTTTAAAAACATAAAATAAACGTGTATGTGAAACAAAAATAAGTACATTTTCAAGAGATTAAAACTTCAAATAGAAGTATTCGTGTTTATGTGGTGGATTTTTTAAACTCATAGTTTAGAAGCGGATTTTGGTGGTGTTGGTGGTGATGGTGAGAAAAGAAATGGTAGAATATATAAATGTTCGGTTTATTCGGGTTAATCGGTTCGGGTTAATCGGGTTTTTAATGCTTGAAAGTCTAACCGAAACCCGACCCGAATAACAATCGGTTTAAACGGTTTTCGGGTTAATCGGTTACGGGTTATTCGGGTACGGGTTTAATCGGTTCGGGTGAAGTTGGTTCGGGTCGGGTTAATCGGGTACGGTTAAAATCAACGGGCCTACTTGTTTCCCCCACTTTCCTTTCATTTGCAAACTAGACAGAGAAAGAGCTTGAGAGGGTCTAGAGAGAGAAAGTCAGGAATCGAATTGAGGAGCTCTAGGATCGTTCACATCATCAACAACAGCTTAGGATCGTGGATTTGAGCTCAAAACAGGTATGTAACCCGATCGAATATGAGTTTTTAGCTTTTAATGGGTTTCGGGTAAAAATACGTAAAGGATGGGTTTCGGGTAAAAATACGTAAAGGATGGGTTTTTACGTATGAAACAACTAAATGAGCATAGATCTATGCTCATGGATAGAAATGGAACGTTTTGGACGTAAAAAGTTCAAAGCTTGACGACGTTGAAAACTTAGCTGAAATTTCTAGAGTTTTGGGGGAAGAAAGCAGCTCGCACGGGTGAACTTGCTAAGTTCGCCTGATGCTAAAATGGAGAACTTGATAGGTTCACTAGATCAACTTCGCCTAAACCTGATAGGGCGAACTTGCTGTACGTTCGCTTGGTTTAAATTCGCTAGAATCCAAGCGACCGAACATGACAAGTTCGCTAATGTCAAAGTGGCGAACTTAACCTTACCTAGTGTCGGTGTATGTGATCTTAACTTGCATGAATTAATTATACAGATAGAGAGTGACGGTTACTGGACCAGTTTAAAAACAAAACTTTAACGCGCGGAAGTCTTAACCCAGGAAAATTTTTTTTTACACTCTCGCGTAGCGCGAGAAAACTCCCTCCCTCCCTCGCGATACGCGAGGGAGTCAGATTTCCAGAAAGTTTCCATTTTCAGCAGTTTTCACACTTAACCATTTTTCCAACCTTTTTTATTTTGCTTAACATCAAAACTTTACCAACACTTAGATTTTTGACCAAAAACATCATGACAACATATGATTACATCAAAACATAACTTTTGTGCCAAATTACACCACTTTACAAGGATTTTACGAAAATCCTCAAAATACCAAAAATGCATACGAGAACCCTCCAAGCTTGGACGTTGACCTTGACCTATTTCGGAGCTTTCCCTGCATAACCACATAAACTTATAACCATTAGTAATGAGATAAACACAACCAACAAGTATTTACAACTTATTTTCATCCTTTTTACCCATTTGACCCGTTTGCCTCTATTTGGTCAATTATAGTTCCATACATTAGCATTTCGTCAACATATTACCATTGTAATGTGTTAAACATAACAAACAAGTGATTACAACTTGTTTTCACACCTTTCACCCATTTGACCCGTTAACACCCATTTGACCAATTAAGGATTTCATACACTTGTATATCACCTACAAGTTACTTTCATCATTTCATTATCACTTTTTCCATTTCCATTATGGCACGTAGGCCATAACTTCATATCCCAAAGGATACGAGATCATAATTCCATAACTAATCTATCCATTATGGTACTTAGACCATAACTCCATATCCATTCTATCTATTATGGTTCATAGACCATAACTCCATATCAACATATCCATTTTAGTGTAAATACTATAACTACATTCCTTCAATTATACATACCATTTTATACTCATTCATACCACATAACAAATTATGCAACTTTACACATTATACATACAACATTGCATAAAACTCATTTATCATCAAAACTAAGTAAGTGCAAAAGCACTTACCTTTCGGGTTAGAAGATCCCGCACCGCTTTCAAGCTTTGCAATTTGATTACCTAAACACATTCGCCTAGTTTAGTAATCTAACATATACCAAAATTTCATTACAATTGAGTTCACAACTCAATTTCCTAATTCCAACCCAAATTGACCCGTTTGGGTTATCCTCATAACCAAACACCCTCTTTCACCACAAACTCACCTACTTGAGTTTCATTAACTTAATCTTAACACTAATTCTTCTTTCAAAAATTATTATTAAGTTAATTTGGTGTTTGTTCTAGTGTCTAACATCTTAAAAACACTTAATCTTCATTAATTCATCATTCAAGCCTTATGACCCAAACACCCCCAATTTTCACCATATGAACCCTAACTTCTCATAATCAAAATCAAAGGGTTCTAGGATGTTAATCATCATTCTTTAACTTTAGTTTAGCTAGATTATCAATAATCTAACACCATTTCATCACATGCATACAAAATTTCGGATTTCACCCAAAACCTACCAAGAACACATACATGGTGAAATCAAGAGGAAGAGAATCACTTACTTGTTGTTAGGAAGGTGTTGTGTGAGCCAAAACCTTCACTAATCAAGCTTCAATTGCACGAAAATGGCTTCAACACACTTTTCTCCTTTTTCTCTCTTGATATGAACGACTCAAAATGTGTAAATGAAGCCAATTTTGACTTCACCAAGTCAAATGGCAGTTTTTTGGCCATTTTACACATTTAGTCCTTCAACTTCCATTTCACCCATTTCGTTCTATAGTTAGTTAAAACTAACATAATCCCATTACAAACTTGAAACCCACTTGTTTCAACTTATTTATAAAATATTATTTCCACCATAATATTAAATATAAATATTTAATTATTTGAAGACGAAACCCGGATTTTGGTTCGTTACAAATCACCTCCCCGTATTTGGGTTTCGTCCCCGAAACCCGACTTCACATAAAAAGGTTCGGGTAGAATTTGAGCATTTCTTCCTCGGTTTCCCAAGTCATTTCCGCCCCCTTTCTATGCTTCCATCGAACCAACACTTGGCTAATCTCTTTATTACGCAACCGCTTCACTTTCCTATCTAAGATTGCCATCGGTTCTTCCACATAGTTCAACTTTTCATCAATTTCTATATCATCCAATGGAACAAAAGTAGATTCATCCGCTAAACATTTTCGCAAATGAGACACATGGAACGTGTTATGAAGTCTACTTAGTCCCTCCGGTAACTCCAATCTATAAGCTACCGCACCCACCCTTGCCATCACTTTAAACGGTCCAATGAAACGTGGGCTTAACTTCCCCCGTTTCCTAAACCTTATCACCCCTTTCCAAGGAGAGACTTTCAATAGCACAAAGTCCCCCACTTGAAACTCAATCGCCCGCTTCCTATTATCCGCATAAGACTTTTGGCGATCTTGAGCCGCCTTCAAGCGTGCTCTAATTTGGTCAATACTATCATTAGTTTCCTTGACCACTTCGACACTACCAAGCTCCCGTTGACCAATCTCACCCCAACACACGGGTGTTCGACACTTTCTCCCATACAATGCCTCAAAAGGCGGCATACCAATACTAGAATGGTAACTATTGTTGTAAGAGAATTCCGTCAACGGTAAATGGTCGTCCCAACTACCACCAAAATCTAAGGCACACGCTCGCAACATATCCTCGAGCGTTTGAATCGTTCGCTCGCTTTGACTATCCGTTTGTGGATGATAAGCGGTGCTAAGATTCAATCTAGTCCCCATATCCTCATGGAATTTCTTCCAAAAACGAGAAGTAAATCTCGTATCACGATCCGATATAATCGACACCGGCACACCATGACGTGACACAATTTCCTTCACATACATTTCCGCCAATCTATCCAAAGAATACGTTTCCTTTATAGGAAGGAAATGTGCACTCTTCGTCAACCGATCCACTACTACCCATATCGCATCATAACCCTTTCGAGTCTTTGGTAGTTTAGTGATCAAATCCATGGTTATATTTTCCCATTTCCAAAGCGGTATTTCAAGCGGTTGAAGCTTTCCATACGGCTTTTGATGCTCCGCCTTAACCCTTAAGCATGTGAGACACCTCTCCACATACTTAACAATATCACGCCTCAAACCCGGCCACCAAAAATGACACCTCAAATCATAAAACATCTTCGTGGCCCCCGGATGGATAGAATATTTGGATTTATGCGCCTCGTCAAAAATAGTTGTCAAGACACTTGACAACCTAGGTATCCAAATTCTATCAAAGCATGTCTTCAAACCCATGCTATTTTCACCAAGCTTATCAACATAAGAAATCATCCGTTCTTTCTTCAAGTCACCACCAAGTGCTAACACTTGGGCCTCCCGGATTTCATCAATAAGAGATGATGAAATTGTCATCTTAAATGACTTCACCTTGATAGGTGAATGACTTGACTTTCTACTAAGCGCATCCGCCACAACATTCGCTTTACCCGGATGGTAAAGTATCTCACAATCATAATCCTTAACCAATTCAAGCCACCGTCTTTGCCTCATATTGAGGTCCTTTTGGTCAAAGAAATATTTGAGACTTTTGTGATCCGTGTAGATCGTACACTTAGCACCATACAAATAATGCCTCAAAATCTTGAGCGCGAAAACCACGGCTGCAAGCTCTAAATCATGGGTTGGGTAATTCACCTCGTGAGTCTTTAATTGCCTAGATGCATAGGCAATCACTTTCCCCCTTTGCATCAAAACACACCCCAACCCCGAATGCGAGGCATCCGAATAAACAACAAAATCCTCGGTCCCGTCCGGCAAGGATAAAACAGGCGCCTTAGTCAACTTTTCTTTCAAGAGTTGAAAGGCAGATTCTTGCTCGGGACTCCAAACAAACTTTGTCTCCTTACGAGTCAACTTCGTCACCGGCAAAGCAATCTGAGAGAAGTTTTCGATGAACCTCCGATAATAACCCGCTAACCCCAAGAAACTTCTAATCTCCGAAGGCGTCTTCGGTGATGACCATTCTTTAACCGCCATAATCTTGGATGGGTCAACGGTAATTCCTCTTTCATTAATCACATGACCCAAGAATTGGATCTCGCGCATCCAAAATGCGCACTTGGAGAATTTAGCATAAAGCTTCTCCTTTTGCAAGACTTCAAGAATCTCACGCAAATGACAAGCGTGATCACCCTCGCTCCTTGAATAGATGAGAAGATCGTCAATAAACACAATGACCGAACGATCAAGGAACGGTCTACACACCCGGTTCATGAGATCCATGAAAACCGCAGGTGCGTTGGTCAAACCGAAAGGCATAACCGTAAACTCATAGTGACCGTAACGAGTGCGAAAAGCTGTCTTATGAACATCCTCTTCCTTCACTTTCAACTGATGATACCCGGACTTCAAGTCAATCTTAGAAAACCATGACGCCCCTTGCAATTGGTCGAAAAGATCGTCAATCCTAGGCAATGGGTACCTATTCTTCACTGTCAACTTGTTCAACTCCCGGTAATCCATACACATTCTGATGCTCCCATCCTTCTTTTTGACGAAGAGAACGAGCGCACCCCAAGGTGAAACACTTGGGCGTATGAAACCCTTGTCAAGAAACTCTTGTAATTGCTCCATGAGTTCTTTCATTTCTGGCGGTGCCAATCTATAAGGCGCTTTAGCTACCGGTTTAGCACCCGGCATCAAGTCAATTCCAAACTCTATCTCCCTATCCGGCGGAATCCCCGGTAACTCGTCAGGAAACACATCTACAAATTGGTTCACGACCGGTACATCGTGAATCTCCTTTGCTCTTTCATTCACATCCGCGACACAAGCCATGAACGCCTTGCACCCACGCGCCATGTACTTGGTCGCCTTCACATAAGTGCACAACCTTACTTTACCCTTTTTATCACCTTCTATGTAGATGGACTCTCCCGACGGGGAAACAAGTTGGATCGCCTTCGGTCCACATAAAATACTCTCCTTATTCTTTGACAACCAATCCATCCCCACAATAACATCAAAATCTCCCATAGCCATAGGAATCAAATCAATAAAGAAAGTTTCGCCCCCCGCTCTCAACTTACAATCTCTAAAAATGTCAAAGACAAGGAAACTCTTATCATTAGCCGCTTCGATTTCTAAGGGTTCATCTAACTTGCTACTTACAAAAGAGGAATGCTTAACAATTTTCAAGGAAACAAAAGAACGGCTAGCCCCCGAATCAAATAGAACTAGTGCAGGTAATGAGTTAATCTTGAATGTACCTGTCACCACCTCCGAGTCGTTCTTTGCTTCCTCCGCAGATATGTGGAAAGCTCTACCCTTAGGCCTGGGTATCTCAACTTTTCTCTCGCTTCCACCTTGCTTCAAATCCGGGCAATCCGCCCTAAGGTGTCCTGGCTTGTAACAATTATAGCATATACGAATCTGGCTTGGACACTGATTTGCCATATGCCCCGGCTTCCCACACTTGTAACAATTCGACGTTCCCTTCTTACAATCCCTATAGTGCTCCTTCCCATAAACTTTGCATCCTCGAGAAGAGAACTTGGTAAAAGGCTTCTTACTAGAGCTCCCGCCCTTTATCTTGCTCACCACTTGATCCACAATTTCCCTTTTCCTCTTCTCTCCTCTAGCTTCTTGCCTCCTCAACTCCACCTCTCTTTCCCGACACCTGTTTATTAAGTCTACAAGTGTGGTAAATGAGGATGGAGATATGCTATCCCTGAACTCCACCGTCAGCATAACATAGAACCTGTCAATCCTGGCTTTCTCGGTCGACACCACATCTGGACAGAACTTGGCCTGATCGAAGAAAGTCCCAGCTAATTCATCAATAGTCTCTGTCGTCTGCCTCATGAGGAGAAACTCCTCGGTCATCCTGTCAATAGCGGCCTGTGGGCAATGGTACTTTAGGAATGCCGCTTTAAACTCCTCCCATGACATGGAGGTCACCCCTCTTTCACCCCTCTCCTTTCGGAGATTTAGCAGCCACTCCTTAGCCCGCCCAATCAAAAGTGGCACGCTAAACATCACTCTATCCTCGGGCTTACACCTTGTCGTCTCAAAATTTGACTCCATGTCTACCACCCACCTGTGGCTCAGAATCGGGTCCACTTGCCCGTTATATTCCTTGGGCTTGATCACCATGAAATCCTTCGGTGTACAACCCCGAGGTTCCTTATCTTTCTCTTTCATGATCTCCTCGAGAGAAACTTTAATAGTCCCCCTCATTTCTTCCATCAACAGATTTGTGGCTTGCTCAAAGGCCTTGGCCACCTCCTCTTTTATCAACTCTTGGATCCGTGGATCCAACGGTTCCCGATTGCTCGATTATTCTGCCATCTCTTAACTGAGAATTAGAAACGAACACCTTAACACCCTTATACTATCAATACCCTAAATACTTATCACACTTACACCCCTATATGTATTAAGTATATGTATACTTATCTACTTATATACATACATACATATATAATCACCTTCACCTAATCCTTGTAAATGTTCATTGTCATATGGTTATTATAAAGGCCCTTGCACATCTCGTCATATTAATCATATTGGCCAGACATGATTAATAACGCGCTATGCCCAATTGCAATTATCATATTCATAAAACAAATCACAAGACAAGTTTCGGCACACATAACACTTTGCCAATCATTCGTACATATACATAAACTCCATATGGAATTATCATTAATCATAACATTACTAACCTTTCATTTCCGAAAGCTTCGAGTCTTAGTCAAGTCCTTCTTGGATTCTCGTATCATCTCCCCCATATCAAGAGCATCCGGTTTGAGTTTAGTGTCTCGCACACCAAATCCCTCAAACCATTGCTCTGATACCAAGTTGAAACACACCACTTTTTAAAAACAAAACTTTAACGCGCGGAAGTCTTAACCCAGGAAATTTTTTTTTACACTCTCGCGTAGCGCGAGAAAACTCCCTCCCTCCCTCGCGATACGCGAGGGAGTCAGATTTCCAGAAAGTTTCCATTTTCAGCAGTTTTCACACTTAACCATTTTTCCAACCTTTTTCATTTTGCTTAACATCAAAACTTTACCAACACTTAGATTTTTGACCAAAAACATCATGACAACATATGATTACATCAAAACATAACTTTTGTGCCAAATTACACCACTTTACAAGGATTTTACGAAAATCTTCAAAATACCAAAAATGCATACGAGAACCCTCCAAGCTTGGACTTTGACCTTGACCTATTTCGGAGCTTTCCCTGCATAACCGCATAAACTTATAACCATTAGTAATGAGATAAACACAACCAACAAGTATTTACTACTTGTTTTCATCCTTTTTACCCATTTGACCCGTTTGCCTCTATTTGGTCAATTATAGTTCCATACATTAGCATTTCGTCAACATATTACCATTGTAATGTGTTAAACATAACAAACAAGTGATTACAACTTGTTTTCACACCTTTCACCCATTTGACCCGTTAACACCCATTTGACCAATTAAGGATTTCATACACTTGTATATCACCTACAAGTTACTTTCATCATTTCATTATCATTTTTTCCATTTCCATTATGGCACGTAGGCCATAACTTCATATCCCAAAGGATACGAGATCATAATTCCATAACTAATCTATCCATTATGGTACTTAGACCATAACTCCATATCCATTCTATCCATTATGGTTCATAGACCATAACTCCATATCAACATATCCATTATAGTGTAAATACTATAACTACATTCCTTCAATTATACATACCATTTTATACTCATTCATACCACATAACAAATTATGCAACTTTACACATTATACATACAACATTGCATAAAACTCATTTATCATCAAAACTAAGTAAGTGCAAAAGCACTTACCTTTCGGGTTAGAAGATCCCACAACGCTTTCAAGCTTTGCAATTTGATTACCTAAACACATTCGCCTAGTTTAGTAATCTAACATATACCAAAATTTCATTACAATTGAGTTCACAACTCAATTTCCTAATTCCAACCCAAATTGACCCGTTTGGGTTATCCTCATAACCAAACACCCTCTTTCACCACAAACTCACCTACTTGAGTTTCATTAACTTAATCTTAACACTAATTCTTCTTTCAAAAATTATTATTAAGTTAATTTGGTGTTTGTTCTAGTGTCTAACATCTTAAAAACACTTAATCTTCATTAATTCATCATTCAAGCCTTATGACCCAAACACCCCCAATTTTCACCATATGAACCCTAACTTTTCATAATCAAAATCAAAGGGTTCTAGGATGTTAATCATCATTCTTTAACTTTAGTTTAGCTAGATTATCAATAATCTAACACCATTTCATCACATGCATACAAAATTTCGGATTTCACCCAAAACCTACCAAGAACACATACATGGTGAAATCAAGAGGAAGAGAATCACTTACTTGATGTTAGGAAGGTGTTGTGTGAGCCAAAACCTTCACTAATCAAGCTTCAATTGCACGAAAATGGCTTCAACACACTTTTCTCCTTTTTCTCTCTTGATATGAACGACTCAAAATGTGTAAATGAAGCCAATTTTGACTTCACCAAGTCAAATGACAGTTTTTTGGCCATTTTACACATTTAGTCCTTCAACTTCCATTTCACCCATTTCGTTCTATAGTTAGTTAAAACTAACATAATCCCATTACAAACTTGAAACCCACGTGTTTCACCTTATTTATAAAATATTATTTCCACCATAATATTAAATATAAATATTTAATTATTTGAAGACGAAACCCGGATTTTGGTTCGTTACATTAACCTTACCTAGTGTCGGTGTATGTGATCTTAACTTGCATGAATTAGTTATACAGATAGAGAGTGACGGTTACTGGACCAGTTCTAGTATTCATTGGATAGCTGGACAGTTGAGTTCTTATTGCCCTTTTTCCCTAACGGTTTTGGGCTGGCATGCATATTGACAGAGCGATAGTTTTCAAAGTTAAAGTATGTTTTAAAAGAATTATATATTTTTATAAAAAGAAAGATAAAGAAAATAGTATTACCCTTAAAATGAAAGGTTTAAAGAAAGTAAAGATAGAAAGTTAAAGGACCTGTACTTCGGTGCAGCTCGACAGTGACAGTGACAGTGACAGATGCCATGTTATATGCATGTGTGTTAATATGTGCTATTTGTCTATGTGATAGTTTATGTGATTGAATTCTATTTTGTGTAGTAGTGTAAGTGCATTGCATAGTAGTTGCATAGTAGAAAGTCCTGCAGACATACTAAAGTAGAAGTCTTACCCCGAGGTGTGAGCAAGCTAAAGTAGAAGTCTCACCCTGAGGTGTGAGCACAACTAAAGGAGTCTTACCCTGAGGTGTAAGCGAGAAAGTCCCACCTTGAGGTGTGGGCACATCTAAAGTAAGAGTATTACTCTGAGGTGTAAGCGATAAAGGGATCTTGTCTTCAGATAATGATCCATATGTGATAGTTATAGTATGTAGTCACTTGTCCTGTACAAGTGAAACGATAGTTGAAATAGTAAAGGAGGACACCTTAACATGTTTCCTCAAAAGTAAAGTTTTAATGAAAGATAGTAACATAACATTTTTATAATTATAACGTTGTAAAGTTCTAAAGTAAAGGTAAAGTGTTTTAGAGATTAAGAAAGAAAGCTTATTTTATTTTATAAAACTAAGCTACCAAAAGAAAGTTTTAGCTTCAAAGTAAAGATAGAACTCACCAGCGTTAGCTAACTTTTTAGTATTCATTACAGGTAGTAAAAGTAAAAGGAAAGAATGAGTAAAGGAGCCGCGAGGGCTGGATAGCATAGACGTCGGGCTGCTATACTTAAAACTGACTTTCCTATTCCCGATAGTTTATGTTTTGATCAATGTTAGACGTTATTGGATTATGAATGTTTGAATTAAAGACTCCCGCTGTAATAGATTCTGATTTCTGGTTTAAAAACTATGTTTGTTATGTTTTGTGCCAATTATGGGGTGTACCCGGTTTTGGGGCGTTTCAAGTACATGCTTTAGTACAGATAGTAGATAGTAAATGCTTTAGCATAGATAGTACATAGTACATGCTTTAGCATAGAAAGTAGACATTATGTGCCTTAAAGTAGGGACTCTAAACTTGGATCGCAAATGTTACTCCTGACAGGGAATGTTCAGAACCCGAGTAGTAAAGTAAATTAGTAATTTCATACCGGTCTCTGTAATTAGTAATTTACATTACTCGAGGTGTTCTAAATTATTGCCTATCATGATGACACAAGTATTCCTTGTTCGCAGTTAGTTACGAATGGCTAGAGGAAAGAGAGGTGGTCATACTGGTCGTCAAGGCCGACCGCCAGGTAACCGAGCACGAGTAGAGGGAAGTGAACGCTCCCGAAATGAGGCTGAATCGGTGCATGTGGAGCATAATGATAGTGGGAACCAAGTGTCGGTTCACGATGATGTGCATAATGAGGGGTTGGTTCTGGAACCAATCGTACGAGAGGCTATAGCGGCTGAGGTCACTTCAATCTTGAAGAACCTCTTACCCAAAGCTCTGGGCGAGGCCTTTAAAGAATTTGGAATAGAAAAGAAAGAGAAGAAAGCAGCAAAAGGACTGAAGTCACTGATAGTGAGAACTCTGACTATGAGGTGGCAGCCCGAGGCTGCAACTACAAATCTTCAAAGTAAAGATAAAGCTCACAAGCGTTTGTTGACTTTTTAGTATGCATGACAGGTAGTAAAAGTAAAAGTAAAAGGAAAGAATGAGTAAAGGAGTCGCGAGGGCTGGATAGCATGGACGTCGGGCTGTTGTGCTGAAGACTGACTTTCTTATTCCCGGTAGTTTATGTTTTGAACAATGTTAGACGTTATTGGATTATGAATGTTTGAATTAAAGACTTCCGCTGTAATAGATTCTGATTTCCGGTTTAAGAACTATGTTTGTTATATTTTGTGCCAATTATGGGATGTACCCGGTTTTGGGACGTTTCAAGTAAAAATAAAATTTTTTCAACCCCAGCCAATTTAGAAAACAAAAATTCAATGCAAAAAACCAAAAATTAAATTTCGACACCAGCTAGGCGCTCTGCCCCCTTGGACCCCGCTTCTAGGGGCTCTGCCCCCGCCAAGGTGGCGTTACCCCCTTGGAACCCCCCATTGCTTAGAGGCTTTGCCCAATCATAATAAACTCAAACAAGTATGCATTCCGCACCTCCTAACTTGATGCATATTATGATTCGTTTGGTCAACAACTCAATCAAATGACACTAAAAATAGTAAACACTGTGTTTGTAACACTTTTCTTCATCCACATCAAAAACTTTCCTGGCTTGTTTTAGTTCTTGACTACAACTCTGTACAACGGTTTAGCTTTGGCAGTTTCTATCAACATATTTAAATGCCAAATAAGTGAAAGATTATGCATAATATCATGTTAATTATTTGTAGAAGTTTTCAAAATGATCATAAATGTGATAATGGGTCAACCCAACCCAATCAGACCTGACCCATTTTGATCTATACAAAAAGTTGCATCTTTTAAGCTAAAAACATTTTGACATATTACCCAACCTGCATGACCCGCCCATTTTTAAAAGCATTATTAAATAACAGATTGAAGTGCAAGTGTGAGAAGGAAAGAGAGTACATTCCGAATCAAAAACAAGAAATCCTCAGCCAAAAGCTTTCCTCTCTTTGATGCAATCTTGAGCTCTATGCACCTAAAATCACACACTTCTACAACTTTAATTGCATATGTACCACAATGAAGCACATTAATGCTTTTCTTTGTGCTTGGGTTCTAATGGGTTGACTAAAATTGACTAACAAGTCAAACGGGTTGATATGTTTAAAACAAATATCTTTTCCATGGGCTAAACCATATCAAAGGCGCACGCCCGAGTGCGGCGTAACGCAAGTAAAAATGCAGGTCAAAATCTGCAAAAAAAATTTAAAAATAAAAAAAACAAGCCCGAAATTGCTAAAACAAGACTAAAACACCCTAAACCAGTGTAAACCTTCCTAAAACGTGTCTAAAACAACTAAAAAAACCTGGAATACACGTGCGTTTTGCTTGTCAAGGCGGTCGCTTTTTTAGTGTCTTGCTTCTAGGCGACTGATGTCGTGTTTTTAGTGTAAATAATATTCTATTTAGAGTTACACAAATCAGGTTTTAAATTTATAAATTAAAATGATAAATAATTCAACTAAACACACACACAATAGGCAATTGTACATATCGCAACGTAGTATAGTCTGGGTAAAAACCAAGTATCGAACCATGGACACGGATCCCGTACTCAACCCTCACTAATGTCAGACTAGGATAATAAGTTGAAAAATTGGTTTTGTTTTAAAAGGAAATAGAAAGGATAAGAAATGTAATTAAAATTGTTTTCTAGTTTAAGAGGTTACTCCCATTGTTTTCGCTTGTTAATTAATGTTATATTTTAGTAAGGTTGGTCATAGTTACTAGTACTAACCCTTTCGATATGGGAGTTAGTATTTCGTAACGGAACAGTGGATACGGTCGACCAACTGTTCCTAATGAATCTCGGGACCCTAAACGGGGTCTCAAGTCCGTCGGCTATCCCGTGATTCATTATTCGGACTAGGATTATCCAATGACTGACGTACGCCATGTCTTGTAACTTCTTTTGGAAAGTCGGAATGTGCAACTTCCTCCAAAGGTACTTTATGAACGCTCAGACCTAACAAATTATATTCTTAAAATAGTTGTCTTTACTTATAATAATATTTTAAATAAATATAACTTTTATACTCAAGATCAAATCCCATGGCTCCCGCTAGAAGTCATCTACAAGCTAACACAAAAGAAGTAAAGAAATACCGACACATTTCATAAGTTCCATCTAGGACTCGAACGATCCGTTGAATACACAAACCTTCAATCAACCCAAAATAATAAACCAATACTAACTCGGCCGTTGTTAGCACCAAGGTTGTATATAGACCGTACAAACCCGAATAAGCTTCTCAAACAAGAGGACTTGCTTAAGTAACTTACAAGATTTAAGATTATTAAGTTGGTTTAAAGATCACTTATTCTGGTCTTTTTAAGATAAACTATAAGAAAGACTTCAAGAACATAACTTACTGAAAATACTTCATTAATTAATTAAGGTTCAACTAACCCGAGCAGCACAAGAGTACTAGTCATAAATGACCATACAAGTGATTCCACTAATCCTTAGACATTGCGTGGAAGTATTCCAACACCAAGGGAGAGTGGGTATAGGTTGACTCTTGTTACTTGAACGAGAAGAATCATTCCGTATTACAATACTAGAAACATAAAATAAATAAAGAAAAGCTAAAGCGGACCAAAACCGAGAGAGTTCCGGCTCTAACACAATGCTATGGCTTTCACAACTCATGGTCTTGGACACCTAAATGCTTGGAATGAGCTTGCTATTTATAGGCTGAGATCTGGGCAATGCACGATCGTGCATTGGATTTCACAGGCGTGCAAAGTACCCATTTCTTGCACGTGAGGGAATCTAGCAGCTTTTGGGAGTACAGGGCCACTTTTCACCATTTGCACGGCCGTGCATCCTCCAATTTTGACCAGTGCTTGATTTTGACTTCCTGGTTTGACTCCTTGGGTGCACGAACGTCCGATTGGCTTTCCAGATGCTGATTTTCCCTTGTTTTTAAGTGATTTTTTCGTGTTTTTGTATGTAAGGGATAATTATCCTGTTGTAACACAATTAAATAGATTAAGTATCAATTCTTATCATTTTATCTATAATTGTGATTAATATGGGGATACTTGTGCATGTAAAATATGTATAAATGATGGCACATTAGCGATATCAAACTTTGTGCCTTAATTGAGTTTGCAGGGGTATATATGAAATTACCCCTATCAAATAAAGATATCAAACTCCCTGTTTAAAAAAGCTTGGCTAAGAAATATAGAAACAAGGTTGTGCAGAATAGATATATGAGATAATCTATAACATATAATAAAGGAAAACAATGTGGGAAACGTGGCATGTTCTGAGGGCATCCTTTATTGTGTTTTCCCGCCTATTGCCCATGGGTAAAAATGACTTACACGCGGATCTTAAAGCAACATAACCCGACCCGATGATTGAATAACCTACCGCTATCTCCTTCCAGATTCATTCTTCCCTTTTCTTTTTTCACTCTCCAAACCCTCACGCCGCATAACATACACAAAATCCTTGGTAGTACACACGCATCCTTCACCTACTTCTCCGTCTCTCTTTGATTGAAGGCTTCGTCTTCAACCTGGTTCTTTCGTTTCAAACGCAGAGTATGCTCGGTGGGTTTTTGTATAACTTATTTCGTCATGTTTCTTGGATTTCATAGAGTATGCTCGGTGGTTGATTTCGTTTTGGGGTTTTATCGATTTCAAAGGATTCGATCGTATTTCGAGTGGGCGTTTAATTCGATCGTATTTCGACTACTCGAATGCATAACTTAATCAAAAGATGCCGATCATTGATTGGTCTTCATTCATCACATAAATTGTTGTAGAAAACCTCCGCCGTAGTGCGCGGGTATTTGGGTACACGGATTCGTGCAGATGGAACTGTTGGAGAATGAGTTAATTGGTCGTATTTTTAACGCAAAATATTGTATTTACTTCTTTAATCCATTTGTGTCTGTTTACAAGTATACGTGGACAACTTATGGGGAAGCAGCCACAGCTAGGACGACTATCGGCTCTGGATTAGTGGCCCATGGAATTCCAAAGGCATGTCATGTGTATAGTAATTTCTACATTCAAATTTAGGTTTAATTATATTTTTATTTAAGTTGTTGATATGTTCAATTGGTTATTATTGCATCAGGATCATGTATTGGAATTTATTTTATCAACAGACTAGAGTGGCTAATTGTTGATCACTTGATCATCATATTCATAATCTCATTTTGTTCGTTTTATAAGGATATGCATGTATAGAGGTGGCAAAATGGGTGGGTTTGACGGGTTGAGTAGCTGGTCAAACTTGATTCAGGTCAAAACCGGTAATTTGGTACGGGTTGAGTCATTTGAACCATGAAACTTTTTTTGACTAATGATTAGTGTGTTAACTATGATTACAAAAAATAGATATTATTTTTGAAAATAGATATTATTCAGAGTATTTAACTAAGAAAAAATATGATATTCAAATACTTACAAATACCATATTGAGAAGTGATAATGCACCAAGTACAAGCGATTGATGCTTAAAACAATTTTGTTTTTTTTCTATAATTTACACTTTGGACCCTTTACTTTAATTAAGTTATATTTTTTCTTTTTCTTTTAAACAATTTATATTATTACCCCTGAACTTTAATAAAGTTACCATACAACCTCTGAACTTTAATAAACTTATTTTTATATGTACTTTTTACTTTTTTCCTTAGATGTTTTAATTTTAATTTTTTGTTTTTTACTTTATTATTTTATTATTATGTATGTTTTCAATGTTTTGCAGTGCATCTTTTTTCGTGAGTGACTACTAATATACCGTTGCATCTTGCTTATTTTTATCTACGTTTTAAACCCGCTGCGAAGCGCAAGTAATACACACAATCGTAAAGGAGTTGCGCGTAAATCACAAAATGGCAACTCTATATGCATAGTTTACAAGTATTCTATGCATGGTCGCGTCACATGTTTAATTTTTTTTATAATTGATTATTTATTATTATAATTAATTTTGAAGTTATTTTATTTTTTTCCTACAACTTTTAAAATATGATGTTTTATAAAATTTCAAATATACGGTTGCGACATGCTTATTTTTATCTATGTTTCGGTGTAAATTTCATTCGAAACGGAGTTGGGCGTAATAATGTACAAGTCATCAAATCGCAAACGTTATACGTAAGAGTTATCAAAGCTGCTTCAAGGTTTCAATTTTTTCATAATTTTTTTTTGTTTTCCACTTACAACTTCTAAAATATGAAGTTTTATAAAATTTCAAGTTTGACGTTGCGACGTGTCTACTTTTATCTACGTTTCAACGTGAATTTTCGTAACGTCATTTTCAAACAGATCAGTTGTTTTAAACGTTTTTTTAAACCGTTTGGTTTTTTAAACCATTCAATGCTCATCTCTAAATATACCGTTGCGGGGTTCCACTTTTTTTATTTTATCTATGTTACCCGCTGCAAGGTTACAATTTCTTTCATAAAAAGAAACAAATAGTGTCCCTGGCCGGTGATTAACGTACGTACACGTACTACAAACCCATCTGTATCTACATTTCGAACCCACCGTTGAATGCGCCATTATAATAAAAAAAGGAAATGATTTACTCTTACAACTTTTAAACTATTTACGTTTCGATGTGAATTTTCGTAACATTATTTTTAAACCAACTGGTTGTTTTAAACGTTTTTTAAACCGTCTTACGCCCATCTCAAAATACATCGTTGTGACGTTTTTTATCTACGTTTAAACCGACCCGCTATAATGCGCCGCCGACATTCTTATTTTTATATACGTTTCAGTGTAACTTTTTTTCGAATAACTTCACATTCGTATACAACAAGGTAACTTTTTTTACTATCGAATACACCACTGCAACGTGTTTTTTTAACGTCACGTTGAATGTACCATCGCGATTCGCTTATTTTTATCTACGTTTCGAACCCGTCGCGGAGCGCGGGTGGTAACCAACTAGTTATTTTTAAATAGATATTATTCAGAGTATTTAACTAAGAAAAATTTGATATTGACTATGTGATTGAGGTTAGAGTAATAGACTATAAAACCCCAGATCGAACATGCACACGTTACTATATTGATGTTACTGATTTAGTTGATGCTCATGTAAAAGCACTTGAAAATGTTAAACCCGTGCATGTTGGAATTTATAATGTGGGTATAGCAAATGGTAAATTTCTTATTTGATATGAATCGTGTCATATTGGCCGGTTGAGTCAGGTTGGATGGTTTGGGTAAGAGGTCAAAATGGATTCGGCTCAAAAGTATTAATTTTTTTTGTACGGTTCTAAACGCAACAGATTGGGTTTACATAAAATTAGAGATGGATTAAGCTATTGACAGTTGATAAAGACGGTAAAATTACAAGCAAAACAACAAATTTGGTTTACAAAGAAGTATTTAGAGTTTTGTGAATTGTAATTGTACCTTCATTTTTTATTGTGTTACTTAATAAACATACTTCATTTATGTAGATTTTTGTATAATTATAGAATTATGTAATTTCTATCATACACATTACTGTACTTTCAGCTTTCTATTATATTACACCGTGCAATACACGAGTCTATATTTACCAGATATTCTTAATGGACTTAAAATATCAGGTTTATCAAATCATAGATTAGTACTAAAGGTCAGAGTTCCGGTAATGCTTTTAAGAAACATTGACGTGCAAAATGGTTTGTGTAATGGTACTAGACTACAAGTCACATCGCTTGGTAATCGTGTGATAGAAGTCGAGATAATATCCGGAAGTAATATTGGTACTCGCACATTTATTCCAAGAATTAATCTGATTCCTTCAGACAAGAAGATCCTGATTCCTTTAGACAAGAAGATCCTGATTCCTTCAGACAAGAAGATCCCTTTCAAGTTTCAAAGAAGACAATTTTCACTGTCTGTATGTTTTGCAATGACGATCAATAAAAGCCAAGGTCAATCATTATCTAGAGTTGGTTTGTATTTAAAACAATCAGTATTCACCCATGGACAGTTGTATGTTGCACTATCAAGAGTGAAGACTAGAGACAGAGTAAAGCTACTGATATTAGATAAAGATGGTAAAGCTACAAACCAAACAATAAATGTAGTATACAAGAAATTTTTTAGAAATTTATGAAAATCTATAGAAACTTATCTTTTTTTTTGTTATTTAATGTAATATGTAATTTCCTTTATGTTTCGTTTATTTCTAGACTAGGTTAAAACGCACGTATTACATGAGTTGAATAAATACAACTTGTTATAAAACAACAGTTTCTATGAAGATTTATATGTTGGATGTTATCAGTTATTGGTGAAATAAGAAATAATGAAGATTTAAGAATTATAAATAATAAATAATGAAGATTTAAAAATTATAAAATTGTATTTTAAGATAAGATATAATTAAAATTTTCTTATGATTTAGTAATTTTTAATAAAATATTAGAACAAATTTTAGATATTTAAATATTTATAAACTTCACCAGAAGTCAACACGTAGCAAGTATAATTATTCATTCATTATAATATAGGTTAGATCCCGGTTTACATAGGTTGAATAAATGCAATGTTATATATACTTAGTAATAAAGATTTACATATTACATATTTATGACATATCACATAGTTTTAATACAAATTCTAGAAACGCTATATTATTATTTTTTTAAAATGTTTTATAAAAAGAATGAAAATATGTTTAAATTATAAAAAGTGTTTTATGAACAAACCTATTCTTTTTTAAATAAAAACGTTTTATGAAAATAATTATATAAATCATTATTATTTAATAGGAGAGAGGCGGAAAACAAAAATTATAAAAAAAGTTTTTAAAAATTTGTATAATTAATAGGAGAGACAGACGAGAAAAAAATGTTAAGGATGAACATGAGAGTGACAAGTGTCCCACCAAAACCTTTATTTATTATATAGTATAGATATACATATATATATATATATATATATATATATATATATATTTATGTTTTCTATAATTTAAATTTTTGTAACCCGTGTAATATACGGGTATATAACCTAGTGTGTTTGTATAAGAAAAAAACCCGGCTATTCGCCATAAAATTTTAACTTTAGGTGATTCACCAATATAATTTTATGTTGTTTATTTTTTATATTATTTAATTAAATAACATTACGTTTTTTTTAATTAATGATTTAAGAATGAAAGACGTTTAAGCTGAGAAAAGTGAATAACGCTTTTTTCATTAGTATCAAATAACGAAATTTAAATTATTTAGTTTCGCCAACTATATAATTTGTATGTTTAGCGTTTTGGACTATGTGGTGTATGTTTTGACGATTCGCCTGCAAAACCATATCTAGAAAACTCTTACATTTATATTTGTAATTATCTCTTGTATTTAGTCCTAAAATAGCTCTAGGTTACAATGATCTCTAATGAATAATCAATTGAATCATTCAAACCAACCAAACCAAATCTAAGGTGATTGGTTCACTTAAACTTAAAACGATAAAGACCATCAACATCGTTAATAAAAGCGTAACACGATTAATGAGTTGTTGCTATAAAAAAATAGAGTAAAGTGTCATTTTAACGTCCCAACAGCTACATATCAAACAACCCACCACGTTTTTGCTGTCAACAACATTCACTTCTAGTTTGGTTCTTTAAATTCAATTTAGCTAAATGACTTGTCAAAACCAAAGTTGGATCATGAGCCGAATCCACAAGCCAAGTCATCGGCAAAACCAGATTTCTGCCAACAAGCATAAGTTACTTTAGAACTCATAAGTATATTTTAGCAAGAATTACTCAAATTAGAAACACTAGACATGTACCTTTCCAAAAGTTTGGTTTGACAACGACTGATCATTTCGAGTGTATAGTGTTGGAATCAATTGATAACACCGATTGTTGGAAGACAATCCAAAGGCTCTTTTATTAATAATTGAAGTGAATTACAAAACAAATAAATCTACCATCTATTTATAAGCTATCAATACTAGTTGGACTCAAACTCAAACTAAAACAAACTTTCAAAAATTAAACTAGATAGATATGATCTCCTCCTTGCCACCCCGGTATGCTTCTTCGAATAGGATTAGTAATTCGTTCATTCACCCCCCTAATCCTGTTCCGTACCTCCCAAATCCATTACTCCAAGCAAACTTCGCATCTCTTCAAACTTAATCCTTGGTAAAGCCATAGTAAGTATATCGGCTCGTTGTTTGTCTCCACTAACGTGTTCTACTTGAATTTCCTCTCGCTCAACACATTCTCGGATGAAATGGAACCTTGTATTTATATGTTTACTTCTTTTGTGAAACACAGGATTCTTTATCAACGCTATGGCCGACGTGTTATCAACCTTTAAAGTTACAACCTTTTCTTTAATTCAAGCCAGCTCACTCAACAGCCCCCTCAACCACAGTGCTTGACACGCGGTGGCCGCCGCCGCCATATATTCTGACTCACAAGACGAGAGTGCTACCGTTTGTTGTTTCTGTGAGTTCCACGAGATAAGTGAGTTTCCAAAGTAAAAACTCATTCCTGTGGTACTTCTCCCCTCAGTTTGGTCCGACCCATGACTACTGTCACAGAAACTGACCAGGTCTGCACTTCCTTCTCTGCCATATTTTAATCCATAACTTGTGGTTCCTTTTACATAGCGTAAAATTTGTTTTAAGGCCTGCATATGGGACTGCTTCGGTTCCTGCATGAAACGGCTCGTGACTCCTACCGAGAGACTCAAGTCAGATATCGTATGTGTCAAGTACCTTAGGCTTCCGATACTCCATTGCATTCACGGGTTGCCCATTTTCATCTTTAGTTAATTGCAATCGTGACTCCATAGGATATTTTGTTGAATTACATTCACTCATTCCTGCTTCCTTGAGTATCTTGTTTGCATAGGCTTCTTGTTTTACCAAGATTTTGTTCTTTTGTTGTATAACCTCTAGACCCAAATAATAATAGAGTATGCCATGGTCTTGCATATCAAACTCTCCTCTCATTTGCTCTTTAAACTTGTTGATCTCTATTTGGCTTGAACCTGTGACTATTAGATCATCTACATATATCCCTACGATAATTAGGTCACCCTTTGTCACCCTTCTGTACACGGCTGTTTCTTTTGAACATCGGGTAAAATTCAAAATTTTCATGGTTCTGTCAAGCTTCTCGTTCCAAGCTCGTGGAGCTTGTCGAAGCCCATATAATGGTTTATTTAATCTATAAACCATGTTCTCTTTACCAGGAACCACATAGCCTTCAGGTTGCTTTACGTGTACAACTTCTTTTAACTCTCCATTTAAGAATGTCGATTTTACGTCAAGGTGATATACTAGCCACTTATTTCTTACTGCAAGTGCTAGGATCAGTCTTATGGTTTCTAACCTTGCTATCGGGGCAAATACTTCATCAAAATCCACCCCCGGCTCTTGTACATACCCTTTAGCAACTAACCTTGCTTTATACTTTGTTATCGACCCGTTTGCATCCCGCTTTATCTTGAATACCCATTTTAACCCTATGGTTTTACTTCCGGATGGCAGGTGACATAATTGCCAGGTCTTGTTTTGCTCAATTGACGTTAATTCTGCTTGCATAGCCTTTTGCCACTCGGTATTATTTTTTGCTTCTTCAAAGTTATAAGGTTCATCATTCAGTAGTAAATATTCCTCTTGATGGAGCATGACATAATCATTGAACCTTTGTGGTACTGAACTTGTTCGAGTTGAGCGTCTTGGCCCATCTTCATTGCTGCTTCCGTTTTCGTCAATAGGATCAACCAGACCCAGGTCACCTGTTTGTGGGTCTGTGGGCTGCTCAGATTGAGCCTCTTCTTCCGTTTGAGTTTTTGTTTCTGACCTATTTAGTGGTGGGTTAGTAGAAGGGTTGTTTGGCACATGCCTTTCACCTTCTATTACGAACTCGCCCCATTCTGGCCCTTTACCTATTTCCATGTTGTTTCTGCATTGAGCCCATTCAAACTTTGTTGTTTCTTCAAAACGTACATCTCGTCTTACATACAACTTATTTTGGATTGGATCATATAATCTATTCGCTTTGGTACCGGGCTCGGTACCCAAATAGACTACTTCTTTACTTCTGTCATCCAGCTTTTTCAAGTGGATACTTGGAATCTTCATGTGTACTTTGCAACCAAATACACGTAAATGTGTTATGTTTGGTTTTCTTCCATGCAAGGCTTCATATGGTGTAACGTCTCTCAATGCTTTAGTGTACACTCGGTTTAGGATGTATACTGAGTGTCTTACGGCTTCGCCCCATAGACTTTGCGGAAGTTCCATGGCCTTCATCATACTCCTCGTTGCGTTCAAAATAGTTCGGTTTCGTCTCTCTACTAAACCGTTTTGCTGTGGTGAGTAGGGAGCCGTAAACATCCTTTCGATCCCGACTTCATCACAATAGGTGGTGAACAACTTGTTGAGAAACTCACTGCCTCCATCACTCCATAGCGTCTTTACTTTCAACGAATGCTCCCTTTCTACCTCCTGTTTGAACTTTTTAAACACAGCCAATGCATCATTCTTGTTCTTTATAGTGTAAATCCACATATATCTTGAGTAGTCATCAACAAAGAGCATAAAATACCAACTTCCTCCTAATGTAGGAGGTGAAATCGGCCCACACAAATCGGTGTGGATTAACTCCAAGGGTTTGCTTGCTCGATATGCCGTTTGCTTTGGGAAAGGGTCTCTAGTTTTCTTTCTAAGCATGCAAGCATCACAGATATGGTCACCTTTCATTGTATGAACAGTTCCATGCACCATATTTCTTGCCTTCATGTAATTTATGGACTTGAAGTTCAAATGTGCAAGCCTAGCATGCCAACGCCATGCTAAGTCATTCATTGAACTAAAGAGACACACCGGTGTTCCAATTTTCAAATATACTTTGTAAAGACGGTTCGGTATCTTTGGAACCTTCATTAGTAGCTGGTCATCTTCTTCATACAACCACAAGTGGTCTTCGGCTATCCAAACTTTGTACCCATCTTCAATTAATTGTCCGATGCTAAGTATGTTACTACATAGATCCGATATGTAGTATACATCGTTTACCACCTATTGTTCTCCATTTTTGCAGGTGAAAACAATTGACCCCTTACCTTTAATTTGGACTTTTAACCCGTCACCAATTTTTACTAGCCCTGTGACACCAAAGTTTAGTTTGGTGAAATGTGACTTTCGTCCGGTCATGTGGTTTGAAGCACCGTTGTCAAGATACCAAACACAATCATCATTCGATTCGCTCTCCTAGAGTCTAGGGTGTACCTTTTCTTCATTTAACAGAACTCTTTCTTGTACTCCTTCGACCACCGCCATCATTAGATTTGGAGCTTTAGTTTCAGTTTGGTTTAGGTTTGCTTCTTGATCGGTTGGCTTGGTGCATTCCGATGCAAAATGGCCATAATTTTTACAATTATAGCATCGAACGTTTCTTTTATCACGTCCCCGGTTGTTGTCACTGCTTTGATCACGGTTCTGATTGCTCCCGTGGTTTTCTCCCTGTGGCTGAGATCTTCCTCGACCCCTACCACAACCACGTCCTCATCCTCTGCCATGGCCACCCCGATCCGACCCACGACCATGACCTGCATATGACCTTCTGTTTTGGTCGTGTTCTTTGTTCCCGGTTTTATCATTCTTGGTGAATAGGAGACTTCCCATCTCAGCGGATGACTCCTTCCCTTTGATTCATTCCTTGAAGGCCTTGAGTCTCCCAATACAGTCTTTGAACGTCATTGTTGATAGGTCCGCCCATTGTTCAATGGTTGCTACAATGGCGATAAACCTATCTGGTACACTATCCAACAACTTTTTGACAAGATCGGACTCCTCCAATGTTGTTCCTAGGCTGTTGAATTTGTTTGAGAATTCGGAGATTTTTCCGGCGAACTCTTCGATTGAATCTTTTTCACCCATTCTTAACCCTTCTAAGTCACGCTTTAGGGACTGCAATCTAGCTTTCTGCACACGGTCCGCTCCAAGAAATCTGACTCTGAGCGATTCCCAGATTTGGCTTGCGTAGGGCTTGGTAGATGATAGCCCTTTCCATCTTGTTCTTCTTTTCTTCTACTGCGTTCCTGGTCACCGGGTCAACCGCCTCCCACAACCCTTGGGCGTCAAGGATAGACTCCATGATGACTACCCAGGTATTGTAATTCGATTTTGTAAGTTTGGGACACTGCAAGGAGGTTGCGCTTGATTCCCGGTTAACGTGATTCACTATGGGTCTATTTTCATCTCCCATGTCTTTGATCTGATCGGGTTTAGTTCAGAATTGATTACCGAATTTGAGCAGTGGTTAAACACCCCACCGTTCTTCCTGATCCGTATGATTATGCACCTCACACGTGATTGATATTTCGAGCCTAGTAAACCTAGGGCTCTGATACCACTTGTTGGAATCAATTGATAACACCGATTGTTGGAAGACAATCCAAAGACTCTTTTATTAATAATTGAAGTGAATTACAAAACAAATAAATCTACTATCTATTTATAAGCTATCAATACTAGTTGGACTCAAACTAAAACAAACTTTCAAAAATTAAACTAGATAGATAGATATGATCTCCTCCTTGCCACCCCGGTATGCTTCTTCGAATAGGATTAGTAATTCGTTCATATAGTTACCAAAAGCACCCTCCAAACGTTTTGCACGTTGTTGTATCTGTGACAACTGTAAGATGTCCCAAAACTTCAAACCTTGCACACATAGTGAGTTTTCACAGACAATGTCTACACTCCAAAGAAGACATAGATCTCCATTGACATTGTATATCTCGAACATGTTGAGCATTCCTCGTTTGTCGTTGTAACTGTTTCTTTTATTTTTCTTTACTTGGCGCCAACCACTTGAAAGCTTCACAAGAAGTGATACAACTAGTTTACGAACATTAAGATTCCCAACACCTAATATTCTTTCAAGAAACATGTTGGTAAAGTTGACCTGCCCAAAAGAATCATAATTGAAACTTATATCGACTAAACAAACGAAATAAAATGTGTGTTATGTATTTTACCTTCCATTTTGCATCCTTAAAAAGTATTGAGTCGGTTTTTAGTAAGGAAACACAATCGGCTAACTAAACCATGGCATTTACCATGACTTGAGCCAAGTTCTTGTCTTCGTGTGCATAAAAAACGCATCCACGATTTTCTGCATCATAAACTAGAGCGTTCCATACTGAACCACTCTTGATCATGGTCTCTTTGTTTCCTACAATCAAGAGGTAGTGCCTTGCTCGGGTTAACGCAACATTTGCTCTTTCACGACTTGAAAGAAACCCAATTGATTCTCGATGGTTACATCTAACAGTTGAAAAAATTATCATATCTTCTTCGCTAATTTGAAACCCATCAACGGATGGAATATTCACATAAAAACTCCAACCATTCCCCTTCTGGTTGTACTTTGTGCCCAATTTTGCTTGAATTGCATCCACCTGAGCCTTGTATGGTGAAATGCAGCCAACGATCACCTTTTGTTTCTTTGAGACGGATTATGTCATGAAAGAGTGTTCATAACAATATAAAAAAAACAAAAAAAAATGAAAATACCTTTGAAAATATTTGCAACTATCTGCGCAATCACAGCAACTTCCAACATGTGTTTTGTGCTATAGTTCATGTTGAGTTCCTCCTTTGCATAATCAACATTGATGAACGAGTACGATCTGTACATATCCTCTTGAAGAAAATGCTTATCTCGAGCTTTATCAATGACATTAGGACCGTCCAAGATCTGCCCGTTGTAAAACTCTGCGTTAGGAAACTGGCTAATTGATGGATGCATCCTGTATTGAACATTGAGAAGGTGTTTTTGGTGTCCGAGTAACACCAGCCTTTCAAATAAACTCCTTCCGAACTTAGCCTCCTCACAAATCTGTCATAGACTAAAAAGATTCACACACTATTTTCTTGTGATAACAAAAGAGATTAGCAACAAGTTTACCGACAGTGACCTTGCTTTGAACCATCGGTGGCAGCTGCCTTTCATCCCCAACGAGCACTGCATTTCGAACCCCTGGAAGCTGCAATGGTATAAGAGATTCACACTCTTTAAGCTGTGCAACTTCATCAATCAAAACCATTTCAATTGGCATCATTTCTTTTCTACACAATTTGATTGAGCTTGAAGCAGTACAGAAGAGCAAACAAGCTTTACTCAGGCAAAAGTTTTTAAGTTTATACATGTTCATAGAATTTTGAATTAAAGATGTTGCTCTAAGATCATTTAGTGCCTGCAAGCATTCGGTTTTGCACAGTCTTAGCTTTATAAAATGCGATCTATTTACTCTATTGCCGAATGCTTCCTTTAAGCTCTGGTTTCTAGTTACTATCTCCTTTACAGACTCCCCAACCTTCCGAACCAAATCAATTGAATGATTCATTTTCTTTGCAAAACTGAGCGGAATCACAGAAGTGGGCAAATGGGTATACAAGTTCCTGATACAAGCAATAAACTTTTTGCCTAGAACACTGAATCTGCTCAATACAAACTCCTCAAAAGTCAAATGATTTTCTTCATGGTTCTCATCAGGCTTTTGTTTATTCTCCTTCTTCTTGCTTTTGGTCTTTGTTTTCATGGGAACTATGAAACACTGGTACTCTTTCAAGTGATTTTCAAGAAAACGAATCATATCACTCGTCAAAGTTTTCCACAAAGATAAACAGTTCCCAAGAGCATTAATCCGGTTGTCAAGAAACACATCAAAAAGCTCTTTATGATCAACCGTAATTTTCATTCGTTCTTTGTTTCCAAATAAAACTATGTCTCCGAATCCATAAGTATCACAGCCCAAATCATGATCAATGAGCAAACTCAACAATTTTTTTGCAACTCCTACAACTGCAAAAGTAAGAGTCCTGTGTTTTGTCCTTAACAATACGAACAATAATGAGGCAATTGTCTTTGTCTTTCCAGTCCCTGGAGGACCCCAGATCAATTTTATTAATAAGTTTTTATGATAACATTTTTTAGTAGCAAGACAACTTAAAACAACAGCTTATCCAACTTAAATGAATCAAAAGATTGCCTTAGCTTTAAGTCAATAACACCATTTTCTTCATCAGCACAACACTTATCACAGTCCGGTTCTACCTGTACGTATACAAAAATATAAGAAAAAACTATGTTATAAACTAGTATCTTTTTATTGTAGTTGTGTAATGTGACAAGTTTGAACTAAAACACTTCACTTGGTGCGAACAAACTTACATCACCGGGCAAGGCAACCAAACAAAAATACTTATACTATAATCATTCAATAAAATGACTTGTAGACACTAAAATCATTCGATAAAATGAATTGTAGACACTAAAATCATTCAATAAAATGTCCACATACATTTAAAAAGGTAAGTTTTGTTTCAGTATTCTATGTGTTTATAAGTATTATCTATCATGTAGTAAAATGTAGAAAGAAGTGTCATATACTTACAAACTAATCAGGGGTGTTCAAATTTGGATATATGAAATTTTCGGATAGTTGATTTCACCATCCGGATCCGTATCCAAAATTTCAGATACAGATTTGGATTCGGATAGTGAAACGGATATCCAAAACAGTTAAAAAATAAAAAAATTATATATTAATATAAAACTTTTAAATAAAACAATTAGAAAGCTTAAAAAACTAAAAACATATACAAAAATATATATATATATATATATATATATATAAATATAATTATTTTTTTTACATATATATCATAAATTTTATATTTAAAAATTAAAAATAATTATATATATATATATATAAATAAATATATAATACTTCGGATATTCAAATATCCGAAATATCCGATTTTTTAAAAATCAATCACTATTCGAATCCGAAAATACAGATATTCAGAATTTTGGGTTTTTCATTCGGATGTTCAGATTCAGATCTTTTTGAACCCCCTAAAACTAAATACAAACTTTTGCTTTGCAGTTCAACTACAATACCACTTTTCAAGTTAAAACAAATATAATGATCTTTGTGGCCAAAACACTTATAGAAGAACTAAATGACAATGTTCGTCGAATAACATTCTCATTATCAGCCAAATTGAGAGACTGCCATATACGCAAATTTGTAGTCAAGTTTGTGAGATAAACAACGAATCCCTTAATCTCAGATGGGTTGGATTTGTTGAAGCACTTTCCTGTGACAAACACTCTGGATAGATAGAGTCTTAGTCTTAGGTTGTCTTGTCTTGTTTGTAATTGTCTTTGTATGTAAGAGTCTTTATGTATTAGTTTATCGAGTTGTATCTACTTTTACATATTGAATGTTGCAAAATTCTCTAAGTGTTTTGCGCACTTGTAAGTGCGCAGGAGAAAGCTCCTGCGTACTTAGCAAGTACGCAAGAACAACTCTGCGTACTTAGCAAGTACGCAAGAACAACTCTGCGTACTTAGCAAGTACGCAAGAACAACTCTGCGTACTTAGCAAGTACGCAAGAGCATTTTGCCATGCGCACTTGCTAAGTGCGCAGGCATCAGGTCTTGTATAAATAGGATAGGTTGACAGAAGTTAAGTACGCATGCATTATAGCAAATACGCAGATTGTAATCTCAGTGCTTTTCTCTGTAACCTTCAAGTGTTGATAATACAAAGAACATTTAAAGTGTTTTCTCTTGTCGGTTTACTTTGTTTAGCTAGACTCTCCGCCTAGTCACGTACATTACGCACCCGGTCCGACTAGTAGACCTACTTGCATGTGACGATCCGACACACCCGAGGGACCTACAAGTGGTATCAGAGCTCTTGCTCCTGATTTCGAGTGTTGTGAGTGAGTTTGGAGAGTTTTTATAAGCAAAAAGAGGTATTTTTGTTGACTTTTGTGATAAAATAGGGGTAGCTATTGAGCACTATTTTAGAAAGAAAAATCACTCAAAAAAACTGATTTTTGTTGTGTATTTGAGTGTTTTGAGCATCAAAGGTTGGTTAGAAACAAGTTTCTGACCCTTTGGCTCATTTGCATTGATCATCAGACCAATTTTTACCATCTCCGGCGAGTTTCAGGTGACAGGAAAAGTTTGGTGAAAGTTGCTAAAAAGGTATCCTGCGTACTTACCATTTCTGGTAAAAAGTACAGTTTTGTACGTAGTTACTAAATACGCAAGACTTATCTCCTGCGTACTTATAAGTGCACAAGACTGAACTTGTGCGAACTTAAGTTATATCATGCGTACTTACATTTAATCCTGCGTACTTACAAGTACGCAAGAGGAAATCTAAATACGCAAGACCATTTTTCAAGTGCGCAAGGCCAAAATCAAGTGCGCAACTATGTCTGATTTTTTCTGAAATTTGACTAAGTGTTCACTATGTCGAATCTTCAAAATCTTGGAAACTTGTTGAATTATGATAATGAGATCGGTACACCACAGAAACCACCAAAGTTGCTGAACGTGAACGATTATTCTAATTGGAAAGCACGTTTTGAGTACTAGATTTCGTATACCGACTCATCGCTATGAATACCAATCCTTGAGGGATATAAGCATCCCACGCACATCTATCTTGATGAAACCATGGCCAAACCTATATCTAAGATTTCTGACGAAGAAAAGAAAGCTTATGACCGAGAAAAGAAGGCACTTGGTTCGATCACTATGGCATTAACTCGGGAATTGTTCCACAGTTTCCGAGGGTATGACAATTCTAAGGATCTCTGGAAAGCTTTACAGAAGAGATTCGAAGGAAATAGTGACATCAAGAAGAGTAAGAGGGATCTTCTCAGGAAGCAGTATGAGTGCTTCAAATTTTTAGAGAACGAATCTTTAGATGACCTCATCTCTAGATTCTATCATTTACAGACTGAGTTGAAGGCTTTTGAACTCAGGTATCCAGATGAAGAGATGGTGGAAAAGTTTTTGGATTCTTTACCACCCAAATTTGAGATGTACACAACCCTGATGAGGGAAAATACTAAATTCTATGAGTTGACAGTTGAGGAGGCAATAGGAAAGGTTCAAGCTCATGACATGAACCTAAGAAGAAAGGAGAGCTCAGGAAGACCCCAGATACAAGACCCCTCTATGTATCATGGGACGACTTCTACATCCAAGTCATCGGGCTCTGGAATTGCCCTCTTCACTGGAAACCCTACTCAAAAAGACCACTCAACTGGGTGTGGTGGTCATGCTTGCTATGCTTCAGGATCAGGGTTAGGATCTCATCATCAACATACCTCAAGAAATCCTTCTGCTACGTCTTCAGCTAACCAATCAGCTATAGCTAGAATAGCTGAAGATCATGTAGCACTATTCTCATCTTGTATGCTTGCGTATGAGAATTTCATAGGTGGCAAGCTTACTGATCCAGAGACGATTGAAGAAGATTTTAATCAAGTGGATCCTGATGACATGGAGGACATGGATATTCAATGGAATATGGCCATGCTATTGAGGAGAGCCAAGCGTTTCCTGAACAGAACAGGAAGAAAGTTTATTGGCGGGCATCCTAATGCCAAGGTCGGGTTTGACAAATCTAAGGCCAAATGCTATAAGTGTCTAAATTTTGGACACTTTGCTCGTGAGTGTCAGAAAGACAAAGCACTAGCCTCTGGTTTTACCCGACCCAGCCAAGGAAACAGCATTGGCCACAACAACTCAAACCACCACAATCAAAGCCAAAGTGGAACGTCCAATGCACTGGTAGCCCAATAGGACGACAGCTTTGATTGGGGTGTTCATCTTGAGGATTCCATCATCGCACAAACCCAGGTTGGTCTCATGGCTGAGATCATGGAGATGATGGAAGCAGAGAAAAGGGAAGCTTCTATGGCTGACCTAGAAGAATCTACAACTGCTGCTACAGAGGAGGTGAAGGAAGCTGAAGAAAAGGAAGCTTCTGTAGCTGATGAAGAGGAAGCGACGACTGTTGTTGCTCTCATGGCCATTGGAGAAGCAACAAGTTCATCTTCTGAGGTAGATTCTAACCCTTTCTCTGTTATTTCATGTTCTAAATGTCTAGGGCTAAAACTTGAAAATTCTAGGCTCCAAGACAAAATCGAACCCCTAAGTATGGCAGCCCTAAACTATAAAGAAAATGAAAAACGTTTTAAAGATTCTATTGAAACATTGAAAAAAGAAAAATGTGAATATTCTCTAAAAATAAGCGATCAACAGCTTCATTTAGACGTTGCATACAAGGGGTTAGAAAAACGGAACAATGAAATCAACAAACTGCAAAATGAGATCTTGTAGTTAAAATGCACTAATGAGAAGTTGAAAAACTCTCGCTTTGTGGTGGAACACTACGAATATGTAGTGAGACAATTGAATGGGTTAGGGCTAGGTACTAATGCCATTCTTCCACCAGTGAGCGGGAAGTTTGTCAATAGCTTAATAGACATTGATCTCACTTGTCTAGATGAGTCCTCTGATAAGGATGATTCCCCTAAAAAGGATGAATCCTCAAGTAAGGCTAACTCCACATCTAGTGAGGAGTTTGTTACTGCTTCTGAAGATGGGTCGGTTAACACTTACCCTGAAAGAGTAGTATCTGAGGAGTTGTTCACTGAACAAAAGGTAAAGAAAAACGTTATCACTAATGGTGATAATTGCATTTTAACTGAACCCGATATCATTAAAACAAATGATAATCTAATGGTAATGCTTTATGGGGGGTATAAAAGTCTTAACCAAGCAAAGAAAGAAGCTTTTTCAGCTCATTATGGGCTTGGGTATAAAGAAAATTTGGAAAAATATTATACTCCCAAAACCAAACTGTAAAGGTTCAGACTAATGTTCATAAACCAGCTCCTCCTTCTCATAATGCTGAGTTATCTAAGGCCAGATTTAATGAGCCTTACAAGAGAACTTATCTAGACAAGAGAAATTATTTTCACTGTGGCTTGGCTGGTCACATTATTGTGAACTGTCCTTCTAAGAACCAAGGGAAACGGCATGTTGTTCCACAACCAGCTGTTATCCCCAGGTCGCCATCAGTGAAAGCTCCCAAAAATCCAAAACAAAATGTGGTGAAACCACCAGTCAAACCGATGGTAAAGCCTAAGATCAAATCTGAAGCTAAACCATCTGTTTCAAGAAAGGTAACGCAACCTGCTGTACCTTGTGTACCTACCTCCGGTAGTACATGCACTGGTGAGAAACCTGTGGAGAGACTCTCAAAGCCACAGAGAAGAAGAAGAAACAAGAGGTTGAGAAAGCTGGAACAGCTGACTTCAGCTCAATCAGGTGAAGCTTCCACAAGTTCACCTGCTGTTGTTGAACCAAAGTCTCCTGTTCCGGTTAAGAAACAGAAGAGATCCTGGACTGCCAAATCCAAAAATTCTCAATCTCCCAATTCTAATTCTTTTAAAGATTCATCAATTTTGAACAGTCATCATGACTGTGAGTTAAAGGAAGTAGTTTATTTCGAAAAGGATGGACGACCCAAGACCACAATGGCTTGGGTCTCCAAATCTAACTAATTCTTTTGTTACTCGTGTAGGGACGTCCGAAGGGTACTATCTCTAACCGATGGTATGTAGATAGTGGATGCTCCCGGCACATGACAGGAAACATGGCGTTGCTTCAACATGTTAAACCATTCAGAGGCGGCTATGTGGCCTTTGCCGGAGAAAAAAGGCGGCAGCATCACATGTCAAGGCGTGGTTTCGAACGGTTGTGTCAGCTTTGACAATGTCAACTTCTGCGAGCAGCTGAAGCATAACCTGTTGAGTGTCTCCCAAATGTGTGATAAGGAGTACTCGGTGATGTTTGACAAGTCAGAATGCCTGATTCTCAAACCTGGTTTTGAAGTTCCCAAAGATTGGATCCTGGTGAGAGCGCCAAGAACTAACGACACCTATCAGATCGATATGAGCGTGGCAACAACCACCTCATTAGTTCCTAAATGTTTGCTTACTAAAGCGACAGAGCTCGACTCCATCTTGTGGCATAGGAAACTCAGACATATTTCGTATCGTAAAATGAATCATCTTGTCCGAAACGGTTTGGTAACAGGGGTTCCTAAGCTGAGATTTACCGTTGCAGATGACTGTATGCCTTGTAAAAAGGGCAAACAGCAACGGAAGTCTCACAAGCCCAAGCTCCAAAACTCTATTGATACCCCTTTGGAGCTATTACACATGGATCTGTTTGGCCCCATAAGTATCAGGATTATTGGAGGTAAGTTGTTCTGTCTAGTAGTAACTGATGATTTCTCACGTTTTTCTTGGGTGCATTTTTTAGGTACTAAAGACGAGACTGCTGATATTCTTCAATACTTGATCCTGAGCTTGGAATCTCTTTGCAAGCTGAAAGTTAAGAATAAGGAGTGACAACGGAACTGAGTTCAAGAATAATTTGATGGAGCTTTTCTGTCTCAAGAAAGGGATCCGTCACAAATTCAGCGCGCCGTACACGCCTCAGCAGAATGGAGTTGCTGAATGGAAGAACATAACACTGATTGAGACTGCAAGGACTATGCTGTCGGATGCAAAGCTTCCTGTCACTTTCTGGGCAGAAGCCGTTAATACAGCTTGTCACGTCTTAAACAGAGTTCTGGTTGTAAAGAGGCACAACAAGACTTGTTACGAGTTGATCAACAATCGACTTCCCAATCTTGATTACCTAGTTCCTTTTGGTAGTCCCTGTTCCTTATTGCTACAGTACAAAGACCGCCAGTCTAAGTTTCATGCAAAAGCGGTGGAAGGCATCTTCTTAGGATACGTTGCCAACTCGCCTTGCAAGAGAGTGTACAACATAGGAACTCGTACTGTTGAGGAATGGTTTGAAGTGGACTGCCATAAACACATCATTCCACCCGAACCAACAGGTCCAGCTTGGGGTTTTGATTATGATGCGCTATTCAAGTCATTCAATCTTCCTGATCTATCTGCAGTTGACGCCGCAAATGTTTATGAATTATTGGGAGGCAGCGATGACTCCAGCTTCTCTACTCGTGCTACTGTACCAATTATAACTCCTAATTCCAATGCTGCATCTGGAACTCATGACAGTGATAACAATGAAAGTGATCATGTGGTTGGAGATGACGCTTAAGCCAATCCTAACACAACTGTAGGAAATGAAGCTCTAGCTGATCCAATTAACATTGAATCTTCTTCCTCTGGAACACAGGAAATGGGAGAGTTAAGCACGAATCTTGATCCAGAAATTTAGGAACCGATTGTACCGGATACGAGAGTGTATAGGAATCATTCAATCGACAACATTATTGGTGATCCTTATGCCGGTGTTCATACTCGTCATCGAACCATCACTGAGAACACCAGTCTTTACACAGAGATACTTGACACTGGTGTCATGGAAACATGTCTGCATGCTGCATTCGTGTCCCAGTTAGAGCCGAAGAATGTGAAGGAGGCTCTCACTGACAACTGCTGGATTGAGGCGATGCTAGATGAATTGTCTCAATTCCAAAAGTTGCACGTGTGGGATTTGGTTGACTTTCCAAAAGGCTTTCAGCCAATTGGAACCAGATGGGTGTTCAAATGCAAGACGGATGATCGTCATGTGGTTGTGAAGAACAAAGCAAGATTGGTTGTTCAGGGTTTTTATCAGCAAGAGGGCTTGGATTACACGGAAGTATATGCCCAGTTGCTAGAATTGAAGCCATTCACCTGTTCTTGGCTTATGCCACATATGTCGGCTTCAAGGTCTACCAACTTGATGTGAAGAGTGCTTTCCTTTATGGTAAAGTTCATGAAGAGGTCTATGTCACTCAACCTCCGGGCTTTGAAGATCCGCATATTATCAATAAAGTGTATAAGCTCGATAAAGCACTTTATGGTCTTCATCAAGCACCGCGGGCATGGTATGAGACATTATCTAAGCATTTACTGTCTAATGGTTTCGACCGTGGATAGATTGACTCAACCCTCTTCATTAGGAAAGTAGGAGGTGACATTCTTCTTGTACAAGTATACGTCGACGACATTATCTTTGGATCTACCAATGAAGGGATGTGTAGGGAATTCGAGCAGGTGATGAAGTCTAAGTTTGAAATGAGTAATATGGGTGAATTGTCATTCTTCCTGGGTCTGCAAGTCAGTCAAAGAGAAGATGGCATTTATCTACATCAAACTAAGTATGTGTAGGACATCTTGTCAAAATACAAGATGAATGATAGCAGTACTTATGGCACACCTATCCCAGTCAATCACGGTCTGCATCCTGACAAAGATGGAAAGGATGTAGATAGCAGACTGTACCGTGGGATGATCGGATCACTTATGTATCTCACAGCTTCAAGACCTGATATAATGTTTGTTATGTGCTTGTGCTCAAGGTTTCAGTCTCAACCGAAGGAGTCACATATGATAGTCGTGAAGAGAATTTTCAGATACCTGAAAGGGAAACCCCGATTAGGTCTTTGGTACTCTAAGCAGCAGTCATTCGACTTCAAAGCCTACACTGATTCAGATTATGGCGGTTGTAACCTTGACAGAAAGTCAACTTCTGGTGGATATCAATTCTTAGGAGACAGACTGGTCTCCTGGCAGTGTAAGAAGCAGTCAACGGTTTCTGTCTCAACTTGTGAAGCAGAATACATTGCTGCAGCGAGCGGTTGTTCTCAGATACTGTGGATTCTGCAGCAGTTGAGAGACTACGGCTTAAACTTCACTGGAACTCCTCTATTCATTGACAACAATGCCACCATGTCCATCACAAATAACCGGGTGAAACATTCCAAAACTAAACATATAGAGATTCGCCATCATTTCATCCGTGATTGTGCTGAAAAGCATTTAATTGAACTTGTAAAAGTTCACACGGATGACAATGTTGCTGACCTTTTCACAAAGGCATTTGATCGATCCCGTTTTGAGCATCTTGTCAACTTGATAGGAATGTTCAATCCTGAGTGAAAATTAAGTTTTCTTAAATCAATTCAATTCATGGAAGTTAAATTTTATTTCTTTTAAATCTTCTGTATAGTTCTTTTAAGTTTCAAAATAATTTACAAAAACAAAAACAAAATTGAAAATGGAGAAAATTTCAAAGTTAACTTGAGAAAAGAGGAAATGATAGTACATCAGAAATGATCTAAACGTCACAGACTGCTCATATGGGAAATGATTGCGTCATGCTTACTTAATTGTTTAACTTATTATGTTTTTAATCTGCTTATTTACAAGTAATTTAAATTGTCAGTAGGCTGTATGCGTCTTTGAATCACTAGTAGTGTGGAAACTAAATCTAAACTACAACTGTGATTTGAACCCATGTTTGCAAGTGTGTATGCGTAAAAGAATAGAAAAGATCATTATCAGATAAAGGATGTTAGATTTTGGCAATAGTTTTCTTTTGAGGTCAGTTTCGGGTTATGTCATTAGCACAATTAATGCGGTTCGTCTCACTGCCCATACTCACAAGTATGCAAGGAGAGATTGAATCAAGTCATGTCTCTACATTAACCGTTGAGCATGTATTCACCCTTGAATCACTCCTGATTCATTGAAATCAAATCCAGATAAAAGTTGGATCCCCTTACCTTAAAACTCAAACACCATATATATTATCCTGAATCATCATACAATTATTCAATGAAGAAAATCAAACGAAACCAAGACAAATGAATCACTCGATTCTGAATCTTATGATTCCTGATAATCCTTATGGATTCTGCTTGATTTTTCCTGTGCTAATAGATGTAACTTCATTCTGAAAATTTAGAAAATCATTGGGAAAATCTTAGATGCCTTGAGATAATGCAATTTACATTAGTGTAGCATATCAGTTGGGTACACGGTGTATATCTTATAAATAATACCTTAATACACAAGAATGTGATACAAAGATGCTTATAGTTTCAAATCTTATAATATTGTCAACTTGAATTACTTGTTTATGTGCTTATTACGTATGAATAAATAGTAATTCATGACATGATCCCATATTCTTTGATGTTTATATTGTATCGTTTTTGCTATAAGATAGCCTGATATGATCCTCTGCTTGTGTCTTTGATCAAAAATAGTTTGTGTGAATACTTGTATATTTTTATTAGAAAAGATCAAAAAGATTTTAAGTTTATGCATAGTTTAATTTTATTCAGAAAAGCCAAAAATATTTGTGTTTAACCTTCCTGAATTGTATTTGAATCCTCTTGATTGAATATTTTTAACTTGTTTGTTATTTGACTTGAAAAACTTCATAAATTTGAGTTGAAAGTTTGCGCATTTAAGGGTGTGTGCGTACTTGTAAGTGCGCATGAGGTAAGCCCTGCGTACTTAACAAGTACGCAAGAGTTAAGTCTTGCGCACTTGTAAGTACGCAAGAGTTAAAGCTTGCGCACTTGTAAGTACGCATGAGTTAAAACGTGCGCACTTGCTAAGTACGTACGACCTTTTGGTCTGGGGTATAAAAAGGGGACTTAGAAATTTTTAGACTTTTTCATCACATTCAAACAGACCTTTTTCCCTCTGCAAATCTTTACTCAAAATCCAAGTGTACCCAATCCGATTTTTCGTCCCACTACAAGTTTCATCACTTCATTACATCGATTTGGTGAGATTTTGGGCTTAATCCATCCACAAAAACTCATGACAGTGGACCGATTCCTTGACTAAGAAAATCTAAGTTCAGTCCATGATTTTTAGGGCAAATTGTGGGTTGTTTGGGTAACCTATTATCATTAAAACATGATTAGATCACATAATCGACCCTTAATCGTCCTTTTTAGTCTTCGATTTTGACCTTGTGCATGAAGTTGAACCGAAAGTGGTTCGGTCGAACATTTTTAGGTCAAAATTGGTCATGTATAGTAGTATTTGGTGTTGTTGTTGGTCCCATAGGTTAGAATCATTGATTCCGACCTAGTGGTGACCCAATACACACCAATTTTTGAACATTGGTTGAATTTCAAACTTCTGAATTTTTCCACCATGTGCGTTTCCTGCGCACTTAACAAGTACGCAAGAAGCACTTCATGCGTACTTGTTAAGTATGCAAGAAGAAACTCCTGCGTACTTGCTAAGTACGCAGGACCAACACTTGGCAAAAATTCCTAAGTCTGAAATTCAGTTCAAAGAGTAACTGCTATACTAAGTCATGTTTATCCGTTTCCAATGATACATGTTGTTCTTATTATGTTTTCTGTGTGTTTTTGCAGATCATGGCTCGGGCGTTTACTAACGAATTCAACCTGTTAGCTAACACTGAACCTGAGTGGAAGGGTGCAACATTGCAGTACAGAGACATAGTTGATTTGTTGAACCGTTCAAGAATCAGCTACGCCATTTCTGCTGACACCCAGACCCTACCTCGAGCAATTTTGGGAGACTGCGTTGCACGACTGCACGGTAACCCCCAACGTTATAAGGGCTACCGCTGCTGGTCATGCTATTGCTTTCTCTGAAGATACTATCCGAAGGGTCCTTCAATTCAGAGATCTCGTAACCGACCCAACAGCCTATCCAGATTACTTTGTGGACGGCTGTTGGAGACAAAGAATGGGCTATGTCGGTGCGAGGGACTATGCTTCATACAAGAAGATGTGGGTGTTAGACCAATGGAGATACTTCGCCCACGTCATGATCATGTGCATCTCATCAAGGAAAGCTGGGAAAGATGCCATGGGTCATGACCTTGCAGCAGCCATGGTCGGCCTTTCTCTCAACAAGGGCTACAACTTCTCCCGCTACATCTTTAAGGCCATCAATGACCAGATCAACACAGCGGAGAGGTTTTGGTTCTTGTTATACCTTCGGTTTGTGCAACTTCTGATTAATGACGCGTTGCCAAACCTTCCTGCCATAGGGGACTGCAAGTAAAGAGGTTGGACAAAAGAGTATTCGCCCAATTCCTAAAGCCAGGCAGTGTAGATCCTACCCCTGTGCATACAGAACTCTTTGGCCACCTCATCAATGAAGCGTATGTGGCCCCAGGTGACTGGAGATGGTACAGTCATGACTCGAAGCCTGAATTGAGTGAACACTCCAACGAACAACAGGAACAACAACAGGAGGAAATGGACAGTGATGATGGTTCATCTGATGATGGAGACGACGAAGAAGGACATGATGGTGCTGAGGGATCCGACTCGGAAGCGACTGAGTCAGATTCTTCTTATTCCGATGATGCACCATCGCAGGTACACCCACGGAGAACGGCTAAGGTAACCCTACCTGAGTCGTCCACCAAGAAAAAGTGACAGTCCTCTAGCAGCGAATACGAGCCAGACTCTAACTCTGACGCTGCTATACAAAGACAAAGAAGGGAAAGCATTCACAAGAACAGGGGCGATAGGCAACAGTCTTCTATCCCAGTGTGGTGGAGGCTCAGCAGGAAGTACAAGTGTCAGCTGCTAGTCCGGATTTAGCCTCCACCCCACCTTCACAACGGCTTTACCGTAGGAGGAGGAAGCCACAAGTGCAAAGTGAAGTGGCCGTCACTACAGTCACAGAAGTGATTCCTGTGATAGTGACCCTCCCTACAACAACTACTCAGGTGGCGGTGACTACTCCAATTCTCACGGAGTCAGTCTCCATCACCCCTACCATTACCCCTACAACTCTCATCACATCTTCCATCCCAACTACCACCATTGAGCCTCCAAGTCAACCCTTCAACTATGAAGACTTCACACAAGGGTTTGACTTTGATACCATATTCTCCTCCTCTACTCATAATGCCAAGGCTTCCTCATCCAGACATCCTGATCCGAATGATGCTAGGATAGATGTTCTGGAAACCCAAGTTGCTGGATTACTGAAGACTATTCAGAAATCGAAGGAGGAGTCTGACGCTCAACAAGCACAGATCAATTCTTTGGTAGATGAAGTTACAATCCTTCGTAGCCAGAGAACAAGGACTGAGGAACGACTGAAAAACGTCCTGGCCCAGAATGAGCTCCTAATCAAGACAAATGAAATGCTTCTGGGTCATGGGTCGTCCTTGGAGCTGAGGTTTGACGCTCAAAGGAAGGAGTATGAGCTAATGGTCAAGCTGATTGCTGATCTGACCAAGAAGCTTGATGCTCAGGGGGAGAAGGACAAGAGAAAGAGAAAGAGAAGGAAAAGAGGACTACTGGTGATGAGGCGTGTCATCCGGTCTACTTGACTAAGGATGACGACAAAGACAAGGATCCCGAAGCCGGTCCTAGTGGAGGTGAGCACCAAGCTTTAGCAATCGTGCCCATCTCTGCTGTTCCAATGGTTCAAGGGGGGTCTACTCATCAAGAGGGTGGTGATACCTCTGTTGGTGGTGGTGGTGATAAAGGAAAGTCAGTGGCTGAAGTACTTAAGGACTTATCTGATGATGAGATCCTATATCTAGAGCCTGACTATTCCAAAGAAGCACAGATCGATGCTCTCTTCAATCTAGAAGAAGGAGAGATCGACTCTGGTGACGATTGGGATGATGATGACGAAGACGTTGTAATCGAAATTCCCAGGGGTGACGGGGAAGGAGAGTACGAGCTAGAAGATGGAGAGATCTTTGAATTTCCATCCTTCGACGCTCCGCTCGACACAGGTTCAGTCGAGCAGGCCAGTAGTGTAGAAGCCTCGACTGAAGCCTCCCCAGTTGACCCTGAACCTGTGGACCCAGAGGCACCGAAAGAAACAGACATGCCTTCTACTTCATCAAAGGGTCCAACTCCTGTGTGGCAAAATATGTCTGTTATAGACAAACACGGAGCAACAGGGATGATCTTGGCTGTAAGGTTCGAGGAGGACAAGCAGCTGTTCGCTATCAAAAGATCTGGCGGGGTTCAATACTTGAAACCCACCGGTGAAGCGTTTAGCACCTTGCCCAAATACGACCTCGTGAACCTAGCAAACTGAGAGCTGCTGAGTCATTCCAATCACGCAGTGGCAATGGGTTTGTGGGTGGTTCTGCAGCGAGAAGCAAGATCGGGGAAATTCGAAATGTTCAAGCCTCAAGTGCCCAAGAGAGTCAAGGATAAGCACGCTGTACATCCTGTGACTAAGAAGCACTTAAAGAAATTGGTATACAAGCCAGTGCGATGTGAAACTAAGATTCCCCTGAGCAAGTTATCTCAAGATATTCTTGGTGACATGTGGTACTGGTACGTAGATCCAAAGACGGGCGAGGCTGTGATCATGGGTAAAGGACGTTCAGAGAGTGGGAACCTAGTGCCAAAGGAATTGATCAGAATCTTTGATGAAGTCTGCTTCATCAACTTTTCTGTGAAAGATCTGGAGGTACTAGCAGAACACTATTGCGTCTACACGGATGAGTGGACAAAGCTCCTTGCTTCTAAATTCGACAAGGTGATTAAGTTCTGCCTTGATTACAAGAAGAAGATGGAAGCTAAAGATCAAGCACTGTGAAGACTGAAGATGTGAAGAACGAAGACTGAAGATTATCCAGAGCTGTTGTCAAGGGGGAGTTTGTTGAAGCACTTTCCTGTGACAAACACTCTGGATAGATAGAGTCTTAGTCTTAGGTTGTCTTGTCTTGTTTGTAATTGTCTTTGTATGTAAGAGTCTTTATGTATTAGTTTATCGAGTTGTATCTACTTTTACATATTGAATGTTGCAAAATTCTCTAAGTGTTTTGCGCACTTGTAAGTGCGCAGGAGAAAGCTCCTGCGTACTTAGCAAGTACGCAAGAACAACTCTGCGTACTTGCTAAGTACGCAAGAGCATTTTGCCCTGCGCACTTGCTAAGTGCGCAGGCATCAGGTCTTGTATAAATAGGATAGGTTGACAGAAGTTAAGTACGCATGCATTATAGCAAATACGCAGATTGTAATCTCAGTGCTTTTCTCTGTAACCTTCAAGTGTTGATAATACAAAGAACGTTTAAAGTGTTTTCTCTTGTCGGTTTACTTTGTTTAGCTAGACTCTCCGCCTAGTCATGGGCATTCCGCACCCGGTCCGACTAGTAGACCCACTTGCATGTGACGATCCGACACACCCGAGGGACCTACAGGATTCAATGAGCTGTGATGACAAAATTTGTACTCTTGTTTCATGGATCACTTTTGTCACGTAAGCTGGGAAGAAAAAGGTGTTTGATCGAGCAAGATCATCAATGCATTTAGGTTTAACTTGTGTCAAGGCAATAAGATCTCCAACTGATGGATCATACTTCATTCCATATAAAGTCAGGTGATAAAACAGTTGTTTGTGACTGTCTGTATTCTTTGCAAACCCAATATGGGACTAGCCGGTGCCTGAGAGATTTGGGCAAGGTGAGAGAACAAATCTGCACGTGTTTCTTCAAGAAGCAGATAGATGAATGAGTTCATGTAATGGGTTGTGGATGAAAATGTCAATGGAACTTCTTCAACGTGTAAAAAAAACATCATATAATATCCATCCAGTATTCCATGTTTCATTGATCTGTATGCAAGAGCAATTTTTTTATTATAGTTGATTTTGCAAACCATTCATGGTTAATGATTTTGAAACCAGACCGACACGTCCAACCAGGAACCAGTACATTCGGCGGTCCGGTTGTATTTTGTGTGACCGTTTTACAAAGAACCAGGCGGTTCATACGATTATGCGATCGAACCGTGAACCGGGAGTTAGAACCGGGATCTCTAATTTAAGCTTTTTTTTTTACTTTTTTTTTACTTTTAAAAAAATAAATAATCACAAAACTCTTTTAACCCTAAATTTGGATTATGTTTGTTTAAATGGTTGTATATCTTGTATTTGTTAATTTTGCTTTTTTCAGTATATTTTTATGAATATTTATATTATTTCTTATGTCATCCGGTCTGACTGGTCGGACCAATGAACCTCTATGACGTCCGGTTAGTTATCTGATCCGGTTCTGAAAACATTGCTCATGGTTTCTTGGTGGGTTTTGAATTTTTCATGGTTTCTAGGTGATCCGGTAGTTAAACTAGCGGATGTGAATAGTGTAGGTGGTTATCTGCTAGTTGAACTAGCGGATTTGAAAGGTAAAAGTGAACATCAACTTTGTTAATTTTGTTTTGTTCACTTTCACTGTTCACTTCAACTAGCGGATCACCACCGCCTGTCCGCCTGCACTATTCAGATCTAGCGGATCATCTAGAAACCATGAAAACTTCAAAACCTACCTAGAAACCATGAGTGAATTGCAAAACCACCTATAACAAAAAAAAAATTCCATGCAAGAACATTTGCAAAAAAACAGCAAAAAAAGAGAAACAAACCTTAAATTTGTAGGGATGATTGTTGAGTATATCAGATAAAGACCAAGAAAAGATCACATCTAAAAATTCTTGATGTTTTCTGCATTGTGTCTGCTTCTGCTTCGAATTCCTACTGCTGCCTTTGTTCGCCATTTTTCTTAAGCTTCGTTTGATTAAAAGTGTGTTTAGCAGAGAAAAAGAAGATGCAAAGATAAAAGGAAGAAGAGGATGGCAAGAGTCCCGCCGGAATCCATATTGTCCGGGACTTTTGGTTCTCTCTTCATATAATAATGGACCCTTAATTTTTGATAAAAAAACATATTATAATAACTTTAAATGTTGGGAAAGAAAGGTCCAAATGTGTCAACAGTTCATTCAATTTTAAATTTTACTTTCAAAAGTACATGTAATTAACCCTTTTAATATTAAAAAAAATGAAAATCACCAAAATGAAAAGTTTTAACTTTTAACCACCCTTTTACTAAAATCAATATTGAAAAAAAAGATCATTCTAAACTCGTAGTAAAATGGTATGAATTTTATTAAAAAGCTTCAAGAAATACGAGGCAACTCTCATACATATTGGATGAGAAGAAGAAGAGTAAGGTGTAAGACAAAGGTAGAATTCGATATCTCCGAATACCACGCGAGAAGATCAGTCTAAAAAAGAGAGGATGCGGTGAAACAACAATCTCCATAGACAGCTTGCAGAAGACCTTGATTGCCGGCATTGATCACGATATCATTATTCATTCCAAAGATATACATAATGAGTTCTTGAATGTGCCACGAAAACCTCTATAAATATGCTACATAATGAGCCAAAAGAAAAAAGAATCCTAGCCCATCATTAAGCCCAAACCAAAAAAGAAAATCAACAAAAAAGGAACATAAGAAAAATAACGTTATATGTTTGGTTATATGAATTAGAATATTTTTAACAAGAGCACGTCCAACACTTGATGCAATAAAAACGTCACATCAGGTGCCACTTCAGATTTCACTCATTCTTTTAAACACTTATTTTTACTACAACGCTACATCCTTTTTCAAACACTCACTTTTTTTTAAATAAAAAATAATTTAATATATGTGTGTGAGAGTGGGTGGCCCACCATTTCAAGTTTGCACACTTAAAAACTACAAACGGAACCGGACGAAATCAATGTTTTTCTCCTCCAATGGGCTCATCCGCTACAAAGCGATGGAGGTGCTCTTATAGAAGCTCTCAAACTCTATAAACTGAACTTTAATTTGTGTCCCGCTATTTCGCCCCTTTACCCCATCTATCTTGCTTGCTATGAGCGTTATTGCTAGTTAGAATAGTCTTTGATATTTTTTTTAAATGTGTGCTAAGGTGTTCATGTGTGTTCTCCACATGGTTCAAGTCATCAAGATAAAACCAAAGAAGATCCCGAACTTGGTCAATATATACAAAGTTAAAGAGAGGTTTAAAACATCATTCGGAGGTGTCGATGATTTATACAACCCTTAAGTGAGCAAGTAAACATATTTTTGGTTTATATTCTTGAAAAAGTTAAAGTTTGAAATCCATGTTTGGATTTTTGGGTTGTAATATGCAAATAACACTTCCAATAAGTAAACATTTTTTTTGGTTTATATTCTTGAAAAAGTTAAAGTTTGAAATCCATGTTTGGATTTTTGGGTTGTAATATGCAAATAACACTTCCAATAAGTTAAAAATAGTGTACATGGTGTTATATAGTTGACTGCTACCATAACAAAATACTAAAGAAGATTAGAGAAGTTGTAAAACCGAATTTTATTGGGTTTGAGAACCCTAAAGGTAGAATGTGTTAGTACTTATTTGATTAAGTGAAGTGTTGTGTTTGATATATATATATATATATATATATATATATATATATATATATATATATATATATATATATATATATAGGGAAGGGATCAAGAGAAAACCACAAACTTAGGCGAAAACCGAGAAAACCACTAAAAGCCAATCAAATAATTTATAGAATTTTTATTTTTTTTAACTTATTTCTAAGTGTATTAATATAATATTACACAATTTACCAAAAAAAATCATTTTACGTATACGTAACCGCAATTTTTGTTTGTTTTCTGTTTACGTATACGTAACACTATGTGTTACGTATACGTAAGCCAATACTTAAATGACTTTTTGGCAAAAATGTGTAATATTACATTGATACTCTTATAAATAAATAAAATAAAAAATAAATATTATTATATGATTGGTTGAAATTGGTTTTTTTAGTGGTTTTCTCGGTTTTCGCCTAACTATGTGGTTTTCTCTGGAACCCTCCCCTATATATATATATATATGATGTGCATCCAATCAAAACCCACTTTTATTGTCAAAACCCAAAAAACCCCGCAAAAATCGATCCAATCATCAATTTTCTTTTTTAAATAACATTATTACACGAATTCAACGTCATGTTCTTTTTTGCATTTTTGTAAATTCGCAAGTGTAAGGGGAGTTTACACCCGGTAAACTTCCTTATACCAGTGTAAACCTTACACCAATGTAAACCCCTTACACTAGTGTAAACTTTCTCACACTTACGAATTTACAAAAATGTAAAAAAGGAAGTGATGTTGAATTTGTGTAATAATTTTATTAAACTAAAAAAATTCATGTTTTGATTGATTTTTGCTAGGGTTTTAGGGTTTTGACAATAACAGTGAGCTTTGATTGAAACCTTTCCCTATATATATATATATATCAAATGAAAACCCTGTCTTATTATGTAAATTCTTAAACTCTATCACAGCCACTAATCTTAAATGAATAAAAAAAACATGTGGTCGTGGTTATTTCTTACATTATAATAATATATGATTGATAAAGATTTAAATAAAATATCTCATCAGGGGCAAATAGGTAAATTACTTCCCTGATCAACCAAATCCAGCTTAAATTTTTTCACGTGTTCCCCATAAAGTCTGATAGACATTTCAACTTACTAAAATGAATGAGTTTTTCATTGTACTCGTTTGTTCAATTGAGCCATCAACGCATCAAGTGTAAAATAAAAAATACATATGTGTACCAACAAAATAAATAAGTGTAAAATCAAAATACACATAATTTTTAACTACCCACTAACAAAAAGTCACTAATCCACACTTTTATGGTATTTTTAGATTATAGCTGCAAGAACACATATCAGCATAAGCAATGTGATGCAGAGGAATCATTGGTTGAGCTAAGATTAGCTCCTCATAGCAGATTGCTGCTTGTTTATACCTAAACATGAAAAAAAAATAGAATTCCAAAACGTAAACCAAATGATAATAATTGGTAACAAAGGTAAAAAAATACGGCTCGACTTAAAATCCACAAAAGGATAAGGAAACAAGCACACAAGCGAGTAAGGCTGCTCACATTTGCAATGAAAGATATATTTCAGCAAGTTCTCTCCGGGCATCATGATCTGCCATATATCTGGAAAAAAAACATATACACAAAGTGTAAAATCAAAATACATATGCGTACCAACAAAATACATAAGTGTAAAATCAAAATACACATGGGCATACCCATTTAAGAATCTTTTCAAAACATCAAGCTAGAACTCAACATTTAATAAACTATTAACTTGAAGCAGAAAACCCAAATGTTTGCATACCCATTTAACGAACTTGAAGCAGAAAAACAAATACATTCAAGAATTACAAAAAACTGAAATGTTATACTTGTGTAAAATCAGTGTAAATTCATTTATACTTGTGTAAAATCAATTTACAAAATAACCAATTCATTAGTAAATCAAAAACAAGATTTATTCATCAGATTAGATCAATTTACATTTAATTGTTACTTGCTGGAAACATAATTTATTCATAAGCTCAATAAATGATTAAAATATCTATTAAAAAAACATAGGATAAATTATGTTTTTAAACAGAGGGATAAAGATAGATAAGAGGTTTTCTTCATGACGCGGAACTATATGAGAAATATTCAGACCAAAATCGCTACCATTTGGTCATAATAAAAAATAAGAACTTTACACAAGAAATCAAACACAACCCAAAAAAAAATATATTTTTGCTAACAAGAAATTACCAAAAAAGATCCAAAATTCACAAAATCTTGAAAACCAGCGATCTGTATAAATCTCATGCAGGAAAATACTTCAAGTACAACAACTTTTCAATTTCCAAAAAGCAGGAAAAATTACCCTTCGAGCAAAAAAGCAAAATCGCTACCATTTGTGTTTGATTTCTTATGGACTCTCGTCGATGGAGGGTATTCATCGGCGGCGTCAAGGGACCAGAAAATGGGTCGAGATAGTCAAAAACCCTTTTCTTGCTTAACCTCCAAGCCCCCTTAAACTACCATCATCGATCAAGAAAATTATACTCGGGTGTAAAGAGAGAGATATGAGAGGTCGGTGGTGGTAGATGGACGGCAGATCTGCAGTTGAAGGCGATAAAACCCAGACCTGCAGATCCAGATCTTGTTCTACGATCTTAGAGGTCATCTTTCATATTGTATGCGATTTCATCCGGGGAAGGGGACGATTTAATTTTGTAGTCATCTTTCATATATAGGGAATGGTTATTGTACAAAGTGATTTCAGCGTACGAAGGCACCATCATGCGACACGTGTTCAGTGAGCGAGGGGTAAATGCGTCCGCGTAATAATAACGCATCAACATTGGTATAATCACGTAATCACTCTCAGCACATCAAAATATTTGTATAATCACGCTTGTTGTATAATAACACATTTTCATAAATTAATCACGTAATCACTGTCAGTACATCAACATTTAAAAAAAAGTCATTTTAAAAAAAAAAGTATAGCAAAAGTGTACTCAAATTAAAGAGAATAAAATGCTCGATTTTATGGTGTAATGTTTTTAAAAAAATAATGTCGTATAAAAAATTTATACGTGTTTTAGAAAAATGGAGGAACTTGAAAAAAGTCAACAAATGTAGGATATAACCATTTTACCCTTTCAGACTCTTTTCACGCTTAAAAACAAGCTGACTAGGCACGCTTTTGATCTTAACCCTTGAATTATGAGATCAATGGTCTATAATCACTTCGTTCGCTTCGCACAAAAAAACCCTTTGTATTTTAAACTTTCTCTCCCTCTCTCTCTCTCTCTATATATATATATATATATATATATATATATTACGAATGGCAATGGCCATGTCGTATGCGTATAGATTTACTCAGGTCTAGCAATCTATGTGTGCACGGTGTGTGTATATATATAGGGGAGGGTTCCAGAGAAAACCACATAGTTAGGTGAAAACCGAGAAAACCACTAAAAAAATCAATTTTAACCAATCATATAATAATATTTATATTTTATTTTATTTTATTTTATTTTATCTTTATTTATTTATAAGATTATCAATATAATATTACACATTTTTACCAAAAAATCATTTAAGTATTGGCTTATGTATACGTAACACATAGTGTTACGTATACTTAAACAGAAAATCAAAAATTGCGGTTATGTATACGTAAACCGCAATACGTAAAATGATTTTTTGGTAAATTGTGTAATACTATATTAATACACTTAGAAATAAATTAAAAAAATAAAAAATCTATAAATTATTTGATTGGCTTTTAGTGGTTTTCTCTGTTTTCGCCTAACTTTATGGTTTTCTCTTGATCCCTCCGCTATATATATATATATATATATATATATATATATATATATATATATATATATATATATATATATATATATATATATATATATATATATATGGTGTGGTTCAAATGATAACCAATATTTATGTGAAAACAATGGTAACTACTCTAAAACATAGTGTTACGTATATGTAACACTATGTGTCACGTATATGTAACATTATGTGATACGTATATGTAAGAGTCCTCATTTCCGTATTGTGTTCAAGATATATGTTCAAAGAGTATTTAACAACTAAAAGAAAAAATAATTTCTAAATTATGTGATTATTTGAAAGTGGTTATCACATAAAAAACCGGTTATCATTTGAACTCTTCCCTGTATATATATATATATATATATATATATATATATATGAAGTTTTAAATACAAAGGACTTATTTGGTACGAAACAAACGAAGGGATAACAGTGCGCTGCGTGTTCCTTTTAATTTTTAGTTGGAGAGATATTTTTATCATTTTACCCTGTTAGTGATTTCAGGTCGTCTACGCCAAATAAGAGTGAACGTGATATCAAGGTTTCATTTATACGTTTTTATCACATAAAGGTGAACGTAATTTCAGGTCGTCTACGCCTACGCCAAATAAGAGTGAATGTGATTTCAGGGTTTCGTTTATACACTTTTATCACATAAGAGTAAACGTGATTTCAGGTCGTCGACGACGTTTTTACAAAGATTGTTTTTGACGCATGTTGTTAGAAATTGACCTTAATACACTTTTTTACCTAGATGCTTGTTTATTTTTTTCGTTCTATTTACATCTATGCTACCAGTGGCGGACACACAGCCCATGGTGGGTGGGCCGCTGCCCACCGTCCGATCCTACACAACAGCCGTAAGCCCAGCCCATCCGTAGCCCAGCCATCACCAATTTTGAACGGATTCTTCCTATCTCCATGCCTAGCCTACGTACGTGACCCTTCCAATTCCCGAATCCAACCTTCTGCCGACCACTAGCTGAGCCTTCTGCCTTCTCTGCCTCCGGTCGCATCGCCTGAGCCTCCCCCCGATCGCATCACCTTCTTCTGCCTTCTCCTGCTCCGATCGCATCGCCTCCCCCTAGGGTTTTTAATTTTTGATTTTGTGTAAGTTTCTCCTGCCTCCTCCGATTTTGTGTAAAATAATTAATTTTTAATTTTTTGATTTTGTGTAATTTTTTATTTTGTGTAATTTACAGCAATACAAGTTGTACAACCTTTTCTTGATGATGTCTTCACATAAAGTTAAGCAAGGTGTGTATCTTTACCCTTTTAAATAATTCGAATGTTTTGTGATTTATGTTTTGTTTATGTAATTGTGTATTTTGTTTTTCATCTAGTAACTCTTTTTGACAATTTCTTAAAAAGAAAAGAACCATCCTCAAATGAAATTCCATCTGGTAGTATGAATATTCAAATGATAAGCATGACAGAAGATTATGGTCACTTAAGATCTCGAAAACAAAGAAACAAAATCACCAATCAACATCATTTTAAGTTTGACTGTTTTAACACTATTGTGGATATGTTGCTTCAAGAATTTGGTGATCGTTTTAGTGAGGCTAACATGGAATTACTTAAAAATATGGCGGCTTTGAGTCCACGTGACTCTTTCTATCAATTCAACACATCCAAGTTACTTCAGTTGAGTGAGTTCTATCCATATGATTCTGATGATGGAGAAAAGATAGACTTGAGCATCAACTTCCCTTGTATCATCATAGTGTTCTAAAAGACATGAATTTTGCTAACTTGTATGGTATCGCCGAACTTGCTAAAGTGATGGTGAAGACTAGGAAACTTTTATCTTATCCTTTGGTTTATCGACTATTAAAGTTATCATTGGTTTTGCCTATTGCAACCGCATCTCTGGAGAGAAGTTTTTCGGTGATGAAACGTGTAAAGTCAAGTTTGCGCAATCGTATTGGTGATGATTTCTTGAACGCTTGCGTAATTTGTGCGGTAGAAGTAGATGAACTTCTCAGTGTTACTAATGAAGATGTAATCGAGCGTTTCCAAAAGATGAAAACACGTAGGGGATAATTGTAATCGAGGTAATTTTATATTGTGTTCTGAATATTTGATAAACTATATTATTCTATTGTCATTTCATTTTTTTCATCTGTTCCCTTTTTATTTACCCGTATTTTGCCCATCCTATAAAAATTTCTGTATCCGCCACTGTATGCTACCATGTTTTTTAAGCCCTAGATTAAATCAAATCTACGGGTAGGAAACCTTCGTATGCTAAAAACCCTTTATACGTTAACCGCCCTCTATATATATACACACTATTTTATAATACATATTGGAATGGCAAAATGGTTTTTAAGCATAAAGTACTACTATTAAAGCATGGCATATTCTCAAGACCCCTAAATTTTGAATTCTCGCCCATTTAGTCTGAACAACCCAACCTTTCCCCTTTGTTATTCTTTCCCCACCTTTTCTTTATTCTGCGAAGAGAGAAAGAAAGTAGCGAGAGATAGAGAGAGAACGTGAAAGAGAGAGAACGAGAAAGAGAGAGGGTACGGAGAAGGATAAATCGGCCATAGCCTCCGACCGGCCACCTTAATCCGGTAATATCGACAACAATGATGGTGGTTTGAGAACGAGAAGTCGAAATCAAAACCAAATGGCAGCGGTTTATGAGCTATGGTAGCATCTGTCAAGGGTACGTATCTAATCTCTCTGCTTTTTCCTTTATAATGTTTCATTCTAAGGAAATCAGTCTTATTTGTCTATTTAATTTTGATTTCCGCTGAGAAATCCGAAAAAATAAAGGGGTTTGGCTCAAAGTAGATATGGGTGGAGTCGGATTCTAGGAAGGAGGGGGACGATGGGAATGTGAATTTGAATGCAAATACTTCTAGGTCATGTAGGATGGTTGGGCGAGTTGTAAGTTTAGGTTATTAATAGAGGGTAATTCTACGCACAATACACCTACAAAGAGTGTGAGTAAACCTCCAAATCCAGGGTTGCTTCATGAGGGTAGTTCAAAGCCCCCTGCTCGTGGAAGTGTTCACAACTATGGAAACATTGCCTCTTTGTCTAGAGGATCTCCGTCCTACACTGCTGTAAATATGTTGGGTTTTATACATGTCCTTTTGAAATCATTTTGCAATGGAAGCATTTTGACATGTAGATCTAAGAAAACATTTAGAAAACAAAACCCACCAAGGATCCATATCTGATTAACTTGAAACTAAAACATACATAGGGTGTTTAGCATAACAACCTTTTCTAGAGAAGTGGTAGCCCGTTGGTGAAGATGGATGATTAAAGACCCAAATGTTTCTTCTCCAAATGTATCCACACCAAGCATGTTCAAGCTCCAAGTGATGCTAGTCACTTAAACCTATAAAATGTCAAGAACAACAAACAAGATTTCTTTCCCTTTTGTTGTTAGATATATGCAAGCATATGAACACATTCAAGAACCCAAGCAAACCACTTTATGACTTAAAGTGTTTGTTAATGTACTTTGTGTTTAAAACCACAAAACGATTTCTTGCACCACTTGGTGAGCACACATTTTTAATCTCTCCAAAATATCCATATATCACCAAAATGATTTTAGTGGCTATCATAGGAGCTCTCGGCCATTTACATAAAACCCACATAAGTTGTCAAAGTTTCAACTTAAATGACCCATCAAGGATCCATATGTGATTAACTTGAAACTAAAACATACATAGGGTGTTTAGCATAACAACCTTCAGTGGGAGTCATCCGAGACGACTAGATGCACGGAAGTCCATCCTTGTGGTTGTTTTAATTTTGTGGACCCCGTGATCCGTTTAGTCTTGCTAACTGGCTCTAGCAAGATCAAACAAACTTGGCCCTAAAAGATTTACATATTTATTTGCTTTATGGTTGCTTTTAATTTTTTATAACTTAAATTTATTATAAACCAACCAAACACCAAACGTTTTAAAAGTAGTTTTAAAATGTCACAATCTGTCACCACAAGTTCTAATTTTACAACTTATAGAATTTTATAAAAATAACAACTGACTTGTTTTTATAAAATAAATAACCGCTAAAGTTTTGCAATTTAAACTAAATTTAATTTCAAAACTTATAACTTAATAGTTTTCAACTATTAACTTTAACTAGTTATTCAAGTCGTGACAAACTTTGTTTTAATAGGTTATTTAAAATTAAGTGTCCTGAGAGATGAAAGGGTTCATCAAATTTTTCATGACTTTAAATAGTAAAGCTGGCTTTTACAACACACGTATAATTTAATCATTCGTTGTGTTTAACCCTATTAGGTAAACACTAAAATTGGAACCCATATTTAAAACCAATGGTCTATGCGATCCTATTATAAGGAACACTTGGAGCATAAAACGAATCATCGGTGTTTGGAGCCACATCACCACACTGGATGCGTAGTTTATCCTTCCAAGGTGCAAGGGTTTCGTTGACACATCCGGCCCTTCCGCAAGTACCTGTTTTTAGGACGACTATTACTTTTCTCTCTTGTTACATGCCCCAGCTGTCAAGAGATTAAAAGTGGGCATAGATGAGGCTAAACGTATCAATGTATAATCATGTCTTGTCTTAGCGGCTTCATACACGAGAGTTGTGCATCTTTCCACAATTGACACTAATTGTCAGTCTAGTTACCTACTTACTAATGTTGTATGCCACAGCTACCATTAGTGACTGATTTAGCTAGATTCTCACTCCTTATTCTAATTTCTGTAATTGGGTCATAAATTAATAAGGATTTTTCACTTTCTTTATACTAATTTATTTTCTTTGCTTATCTTGACAGATGTCTACTGAAAATAATAATACTAATAACTCCTTCGCTCTCAAGTCTATCCTTGAGAATGAAAAGCTGGATAACACCAACTTTCTCTCGCGGCAGGGCAATCTGAGAATAGTTCTCAAGATGGCCAAGAAGCTCTATGTTCTCGATGCACCAGTCCCTGAGGCACCCAATGGTAACACGGCTGCCGCTCGTAAGGCCTGGGAAAAACAAAGAGATGATGCCACTGAGGTGGCCTGCCTTATACTAGCATGCATGTCCCGTGAGCTCCAAAAGAGCATGGAGGATCTGAGTGCCTTTGACATGATTGAGCAACTTAAGGGCATGTTTCTGAAACAAGCCCGACAAGAACGCTATGAAACCATGTCTCAGCTCATTCGTTGCACGATGCAAGAGGGCACGCCTGTTAGTGCTCATGTACTTAAGATGAAAGGGTACATCGACCAGATGAAAAAACTTGGATATAAATGAAGGATGACATGGCTACTGATTTCATCTTAAACTCTCTCCTAAGCTCCTATGCTCAATTCGTAATGAATTTCAACATGAATGGCTTGGAGAAGACAGTGGCCGAGCTACATGGTATGCTCAACACGGCCGAGATGAATATCCAAGGAAAGAAAATTCAAGTTCTGATGGTCAAGAAAAGAGGTTATAATAGCAAAGGCAAGAAGAAGGTTAATGTTGCTGCCAAGCCTGCCACCAACAATAACAAGAAAACTTCAAAAGCACCCCCTCCTGAGGAGCGCCAATGCTTTGAATGCAATAAAATGGGGCACTGGAAACGTAACTGTCCTGAATATATAGCCAAGCTGGGCTGCAGAGGGCCGTGGTGAGGGCACCTCTTCAGGTATTCTCATTTATGTTATTGAAATTTTTACTGTTTCTAGCAACACATGGGTATTTGATACTGGATGTGGATACCACATCATTAATGTCTTGCAGGAGCCTAAAAGTTGGAGGAAGTTGAAACAAGGCGACATGGAGCTCATCGTTAGTGATGGGAAAAGGGTACCAGTTCTTGCAACTGGAACATATCATCTCTCATGTCCTTCTGGTCTTGTGGTTGTTTTGAACAATTGTTTGTTTGCATCTGGTTTAACCAGAAACATTATTTCAGTTTCTTTATTATTTGAACAAGGATTTAAGTACGTTTTTTATGGTTGCTATTTCTGCCTACTTAAATGATATCTTTTATTTTGAGGCTAAACCTCAAAACGGTATTTATGAGATCGTTCAAACTGACAATAACATATATAATCTTTCTAAACGTATTAAATCTGGCATTAATGATACTTTTCTATGGCATTGTCGACTTGGCCACATAAGCAAGGCACGCATTAAAAGGCTCCAATCCGAGGAATTGCGAGTCTTGTTTAGCTGGCATACTCACAAAGGACCCATTCACCCATGTTGGTGAACGAGCCAAGGATCTGCTAGGCCTTATACACACTAATGTGTGTGGCCCTTTCAGAACCATGTCTAGAAATCATGAAAGATACTTCGTTTCATTTATTGACGATTATAGTCGATATGCTTATGTCTATCTTATGAAACACAAGCATGAAACATTTGAAAAGTTTAAAGAGTTTCAAAACGAAGTAGAGAAACAACTCGATAAATCTATTAAGACACTTCGATCAGATCGAGGTGGCGAGTATCTCAGCTTAGAATTTCTTAATCATCTGAAGGAGCACAAAATTATTTCTCTGCCCACTCCTCCTCGCACACCCCAACTTAATGGCATGAGCGAGAGGAGAAATTGAACCCTACTTAATATGGTTCGATCGATGATGTGTAGAACTAACTTGCCTCACTCCTTCTGGAGTTATGCTCTTATGACCGCTGCCCGCCTTATAAATCTGGCTCCGACTAAGAAGGTGGACAAAACCCCATATGAGATATGGCAGGGGTCTAAACCCAATTTGTCTTACCTTAGAATATGGGGATGTGATGCATATGTCACCAGCGATTCTGGTGACAAGCTCGATCCCAGAGGCGAAAAAGTTGTTTTCGTCGGTTACTACAACAAAAGCGGATATTATTTCTATCATCCTGATGCAAACATTGTTTCCATCAAAAGGAAAGGACGATTTCTTGAGAAAGATCTTCTAAATCGAGGAACCGGAAATAATATTATGTATCTTGAAGAAATTCGAGAAACAAAAACAACCGTTGAGGAAGTCGAAGCGTCTGATCAACAAGAAGTTGTTGCTGATGAATCAGACATAAACACAAGCGTTCGCAGAAGTAGCAGTTCTCGTAAAGAACCTAATAGATACCTATGGCATCTTGAAGCTTCTAAAGTCCTGTTAGTAGCTGAGTCAAATGACGAACCTACAAACTACAAATATGCTATCTCAGATCCTGAATCCGAGAAATGGCTTGAAGCCATGAACGACGAGATGCAATCTATGCGTGATAATCAGGTCTGGGACTTGATTGAACTACCCCCGTTTCTCGGGCAATATGGAGCAAATGGATTTTCAAAAGAAAAACCGACATGCATGGTAATGTACAAACCTATAAAGCACGGCTAGTTGCAAAGGGTTTCACTCAAACTCAAGGTATTGACTATGATGAAACTTTCTCACCCGTTGCTATGATCAAAACGATCAGGATACTGCTTGCCATAGCCGCTTACCATGATTACGAGATATGGCAAATGGATGTCAAAACCGCTTTTCTTAATGGACATCTCTATGAAGATGTCTATATGGTTCAGCCTGACGGTTTTGTTGATCCAAAGTATCCTAGTAGGGTCTGCAAACTGAATAAGTCCATTTATGGACTTAAACAGGCATCTCGAAGCTGGAATTTTCATTTTGATAAGAAAATCAAAGAATTTGGTTTTGTCAAGAATGAAGATGAGCCTTGTGTTTACAGAAAGGCTAGTGGGAGCACTATATCATTTCTCATCTTGTATGTGGATGATATACTGATCATTGGAAAAAATATCCCTGTGCTTGACAAAGTCAAACAATGGTTAGGATCTTGTTTTGCAATGAAGGATCTTGGAGAAGCTGCTTACATTCTAGGAATCAAGATCTACAAAGATAGATCTAAGCGGCTTCTAGGGCTAAGTCAGAGTACTTACATAGACAAAATGATGACACGCTTTAGGATGGAAAACTCCAAGAAAGGAGGTGTTCCGATGACTAAAGGCACTGTGTTGAACAAATCACAATATCTTTCCACGGACATTGAAATTAAGGAAATGGAAGCAATTCCATATGCCTCAGCGATTGGTTCTATCATGTATGCTATGTTGTGCACTAGACCTGACGTCTCGTATGCTTTAAGCATGACCAACCGTTTCCAGCAAAGTCCTGACATTGCCCATTGGACTGCAGTCAAGAACATCCTGAGGTACTTAAGAAGGACCAAAGACATGTTTTTAATATTTGGAGGAGTCAAAGAGGAGCTCACTGTACGGTGTTACACTGATGCTACCTTTCAAACTGACCGAGATGACTCTCGCTCACAGTCGGGTTTCGTATTCACTCTTAATAGAGGAGCTGTCTCATGGAAAAAGCTCCAAGAAGAGTGTAGTGGCGGATTCAACCACCGAATCTGAGTATATAGCCGCATTAGATGCTGCTAAGGAAGCTGCTTGGATGAAGAAATTCATTACTGACCTTGATGTGGTTCTGAGTATTCGCCAACCAATCGAGATACTTTGTGATAACACAGGTGCTATAGCTCAAGCCAAAGAGCCCAGATCTCATCACAAAGCCAAGCACATTCAAAGGAAGTTCCACTATATACGGGAAATTGTGGAACGTGGAGACGTCGTGATAAGCAAAGTAGACACAGATTTAAAACCTAGCAGACCCGTTTACTAAGCCCATGACTCAGGACAAGCATGATCTTCTCAGAGATGCTATTGGTCTTAGATTTGCTAGTGATATGTTTTGATTTAGTATTTTGAATGTGCGAACATTTAAACAGTTGTACTTTTGAATTCTTTTGGTTTACTGATTTAAATGCAATTCTGAATTCTTACAACTGTGTTCGATTTTAATACGTTCAATCCATGAATCTTGTATTCTTAATTATCCGTAGTCGGTCAGACTAGTGAGAACGTCTCTGAATTAAGACTTTTCTGAACTTCGGCTCAAAGAGTTGACTCTGAACTTCACAGGCCTCATTTTAAATGACGTTGGATGTAACTCGCATCAAATCATCTTCGTGGATCTTTGTCATAAGATATTTTGCTATTGGTATACTCATTAGTATCCTCTTACCTGAGATACGTACTAGAACTGCCGTTTACCAAGAACCATTCTTTAATCACTGTCAAATGCTGTCGCGTAACTGCCAATCATAAAGGCTTTGATTAGGAATAGTTGAAGTTCAGTGGGAGTTGTATGTAGTCAATAAGGGATTCTGTACTCTTGCATTATATGTAACAGATAAGCATCGTGGCGCCCTCGTTGATTCAAACTGGTGAAGTGTAAGACCTTACCCAAACTTACTGTGTGTTTGATTGGACCACTTTGATTCTTGATCGAGAACAATAATAATTGAACGCCATATGAGAATGAACTAAATCCATGTCTCGTTGATTCAATTGATGTCTTATATGAAAAGGATGAATGACAACTATTGCCATAAGTCTATTGTCTTGCTTTAGTTAGCTGTTACTAACACCGAGATATTCGGTTAATGACTTTAAAGCGTCATACTTTGTTAGGGACAGCCATGTGCAGCTAGAGCGCCGCTGACTATTTGCGTTGATTTATCATGGATCGTCCAAGTGGGAGATTGTTGGATTTTATGGACCGACCCGATGGACAACGCGGTTGACCGATCTATGACCCGTAAGAGTTACACCTAGGGCAACGAACATTAAATCCACTTAACTGGTAATTACGAACTGTTAGCGAGACGATATATTTTATATATATATTTGTTACACGGTATTTATTATTTATACCGATTTATAAATGATAATTTTATATTTATTTTAATATTTTATTAAAATAATTAAATGGGTTCAGACTTTAATATTAACTATTAGGTTTAGGCCTGGTATGGTTTTATTAGGTTAAAAGGATTAGAGTAATTAATACATAAAGATATATTAAAATCTAATAAAAAAGATAGACGATTCCTTTTAATCGAAGAAAGCAGAGGCAAACAAAATTTTTTTCTTTTGCTTTTCTTTTTGTTTTGGTTTTCTCCACCCGCCAAGACCAAAAACGGTGGTGATTTCCGGAACCACCAAACCAACCCAAGTCGGACCCTGCCCCGCTGCTGTTCCGTTTCCGGCCAGCCCCGGCGCTACTCGTCTCTCGTTTTGTCAGTTTGTGATCTAGCATCGGTTCATTGTACCTTGGTGTTTCAACCGATTAATCATTAACCACTAAGGTATGATTAATCTCATCAGTAGATTAATTGTTTTTCGTGTTTGCGTGTTCATAACCAGATCATGTTCTGTTTGTCAGTGCTGTTAAATAAGTTATGGTTTTATTTTCCGCTCCGTATTTATTAATTAACTGAATTAATTAATTTCTCTGTCAAAACCCGTTTTTTACAAAAGTCAAACTGATCACCACTGAATCCCAACAGTTAAAACATACATAGGGTGTTTAGCATAACAACCTTTGTAGAGAAGTGGTAGCCCGTTGGTGAAGATGGATGATTAAAGACCCAAATGTTTCTTCTCCAAATGTATCCACACCAAGCAAGTTCAAGCTCCAAGTGATGCTAGTCACTTAAACCTATAAAATGTCAAGAACAACAAACAAGATTTCTTTCCCTTTTGTTGTTAGATATATGCAAGCATATGAACACATTCAAGAGCCCAAACAAACCACTTTATGACTTAAAGTGTTTGTTAATGTACTTTGTGTTTAAAACCACAAAACCGTTTCTTGCACCACTTGGTGAGCACACATTTTTAATCTCTCCAAAATATCCATATATCACCAAAATGATTTTAGTGGCAATCATAGGAGCTCTCGGCCATTTACATAAAACCCACATAAGTTGTCAAAGTTTCAACTTAAAATCATGAAATTAAATCTCATATCTTTTCAATGAAAACTTACGGCCACCATAAATTAGTGAAGGTATTTTTTGAGATTTAATATTTCAAACCAAAAGGTTTTGAAGTTCATAGTAACATAATGGCCGAGAGCTTGGAATCATGAAAAGAATTGATTCACCCCACATCTGTGTGTAAGAGATATCTTCCCCTTTATCAGTAGATCCATCAGTCAAAACTCTTCAAAAAAAAAGGCCGATTCTAACCACACACGGAATATTGCTAATTGGACCCGCCGTCGCGCGATACGCCCTCGTATAGGTCAATACGAGGGCGTATTGAGTTTAGTCTCTGACACCAGAATGACACGTGTCATTCTCTGTGTCCCATACGATTCGTATTGCCCTATACGCCTCGTATGAGGCAGGGCTCAATATTTTTCTTCAAAAGTTGGAAGATCTGGTGTTAAATAATCCTATACGTGGCGTATAGACCTATACGCCACGTATAGGATTATTTATTTAATTATATTTTTTTTATAATAATATATTATTTTGTATTTTAATTTATATAATTTTGTTAATATAAGTTTGTTATCTATTTATAAATTTTATATATTTTATATTTTTTTTAAACATTTATTATATTTTTAAAGTATAATCAAACAAAATATTAAACATTACAAACCAAACAAAATATTAAACATTACAAACCAAACAAAATATTAAACATTACAACCAAACAAGTAAACTAAACATTATATACATTACATCATAAAATTAAATATATACATCAAAATGTTTTACATACATAACAACGAAATAAACAAAATACAAATAAAAGAACTAAACCTAATCGGCTCCGGCGTCACCCTGACCTGCCCCGCCCTCACCCTGAACGGGGTCGTCCGGATAATGACGTGGCGGTGGTAGTGGGGGTGGCTCGATGCCGGCGGCTCGTGACTGATTCACGAGCTGTCCAACCGCCCACGTCATCAGGTCCTCCATGCGATCGAGTTGACGACCCTGTCGCCGTGAGTCGGCAACAAGGCCATCAAGCAATGCCTGGGTAGCCCTATCCAGCCTAACAGACCGACGTACGTGTCGGGGATGCTGTGGCAGATGCTCGTGGACCTGCTCGACGTGTGGCGGCTCGTCCTCAATCGCCATACCCTGCAGCGGCTGAGGCATAGGCGGGTCCCTCTGTCCAGGCATCTGCGGCAGCGGCACCGGGACCCAAACCTGGTCCTGGACGGCCCCTACGAACCGAAGGCCCTGCGGGAATCGGTGCGTGATGCGCATGCCGCTCGCCGTGCGACGATCTAATCGGACAGGGGGAATGGCCGGTAACATCTGAGGCTCATGGTGGCCAAATGGTATGACCGACCGCATGATATGCGTGATGAATGCACCGCCATATAAAAATCCGCGCCTCTGTCGCATATAGGCTGAAGCAAAATAAAGCGCCATGCTCGTGGACTGGTCGCACCGCCTCCCAGTAAGCAGGCAGAAAAGGAAGAAAAGATCTCTATCAGTGCACCACTCACGGCTTTTCAGACGCGGTGCGATCGACGTCGAAATAAGCCGGTGCAGATATCTATACAAAGGGTCTCTAATACCCGAGACCCTCCCCTTGGTACCCAACCAAGGACTATCTGAAATCAAGCCCCAAAAAACAAGGAGTTCCTCCTTGTCAACCTCCGTCACCGCCTCGGTGAATAGCGGCGAGACCGTCTCAGGCTCGTAGTAGAAGCCCGTCGTGACGGCCTACCGACGGAGGGTCTGACGGTAAACGACCCCAAAAATAGAAAAAGAAATACGATCCGGATCCTCAATATCCGGCGCCTCCCCGGGTAGAGGCTGCAGCTCAGTCTCTGAATAGATGAACGTCGAAAGAAACTCGACGACAAGCTCTCGGTATGTCTCCTCAAAAGAAAGGTCAAAAAGACGCGACCATGGCGTGTCCTCACCGATGATGGCCCTAGCTCGCTCGGCCTCATGCACCTCCTTGAGGAGGGCCCAATCCACCGCCATACCCGGACCCATCTGCACCTCCCAGAGCTTCTAGCACCGGGAATAAGCCTCTGTATCGGGCGGAAAATCTAGAAAAGGATAGTGCGCAAAATCGTCTAGCTGATCCATCTGAATATCATCATCATAATCCGCCATATCTGATAATAATTAATTGTTTTTAATATTTTATTTTAAATAATAAATAATAATAATATATTGTTTAAATTTTAAATAATAAATAATAATAATATTTTTTTAAATAATAATAAATAATAATAATAATAATATATTGTATTTATTTTAAATAATAAATAATAATAATAATAATATATTGTTTTTATTATATTTTCTTTAATTGAATTAATTTATATAATTAAAAATTTTTTTAAATTAAAAACCTATACGCCACGTATAGGCTTATACGTGGCGTATAGGCGGTTGCCGGGTAAACAAAGCCATACGCAGGACAAGTAGGCCATACGCGGGCGAGTTGCCGGGTAAACCAAGCCATACGCGACCAAACTAGGCCATACGCAGGCATGTGACCGGGTAAACTGAGCCATACGCAGCGTATAGGCTTATACGTGGCGTATGGCTTCATCTTCTTCCTTAGATCAATCCAGAGTTTCGTGTTTAAAAAAGGTTAGGGAAGATACGCCACGTATTGATCTATACGTGGCGTATAGAAATTTGAATTTTGAAAAAAATTGAATTTTGAAACATTTGAATTAAAATTAATTATTATTATATTTAATTAACATTATAATTAGTTATAATTAAATAAAAATATTTAAAATGACAATAAAATTAATTTAAAAAGAATTACAATACAATTTTAAACAAATATCATCCGAGTTTCGTGAAATATTGTGGAAAACTAGATCTATTAGTGGCCATTATTTTCTTAAATCGTTCTATACGATCATTGTATATATTTTCCCATTTTGCTGCATCATCATTTCGGTGCAAATTCCAAAGTGCATTCGGCGTAGGAATCGGAAATTCTCCGTCTAACTTGACGTGGATGAAATGAGCATTTTTGACGTGAACTAACGATAAGACTTGATGTTGAGCGTGAACGTTAGGACCAAACCACAATGGAAAAAATGTTTAATTACCGTTGATGCTTAAAAGATGAACAATCACCCCAAATCTTTTAGCAATTAGGAGTCCTGTGTATGGCATCGACATCCAACGACTAACTGGTGCAGCTTTCACATCCTGCCAATCTATTGTGTGACGTAGCTTATCATACTTTTGAAAGGCGACTGTCAAAAACAGTTCTCCACCATTCCTCTTTATTGTCCATCTCATGTAGAAGTTGTTGTCGGACAAAGAGCCACCGGTTTTCATTTAACCCTAAGCCCAAAGCTACCGATCGAAAACCACAGTTACCGTCGGGTTTTACATCCTGTATATGTGAAATGTACGGATAAAATAAAGATGGTATCGAATCCTTAAAATATTTTATATTGTTAACCGCATCATTCCCCGTAATCAATGGAAACCCAAGATGGGCGTTATCATCTTGCGGTTGCTTTCCTTTACCCTTAGTTGAACGACTGTGTTGAAAGACCGAACTCGCTTGTATAGAGTCTTGTGACGCAATATACGAGCTGTGTCTCGCAGGGTCACATTTGCTTTGTTGGGATCCTGTGAATGAGTTGTTTCTCGCGACATCCTGTTTCCTTTGTTGTTGCTTTTTCAAAGTTGGACGACCGCGAGTATCTTCTTGTACCATAGGCGCTTTCTTGTTACTTTTGCTCGGAAAGACAACCCCTGCAATTCTCGACAGCATACTTCTTTTGACCTGATCGGGTTGTGACATAATTTTGTTTCTCACTTGACCCAGTACCTTATCCACGTCTACATTTTCATCATCGACAAACGACGGTTTTAAATCAAGTTTCCTCTAGAAGACGTCCAATGCATCTAGAGGGATTATGCCACCTGTATAATAATAATAATAATATATTGTTTAAATTTTAAATAATAAATAATAATAATATTTTTTTTTAAATAATAATAAATAATAATAATAATAGAAATATATTGTATTTATTTTAAATAAATAATAATAATAATAATATTAATATATTGTTTTTATTATATTTTTTTTAATTGAATTAATTTATAATAATAATAATTAAATAGTCAGAACAGTTTACCTGTAGCTTCGATATTTGCTAGACGACAAGCACACGGCAACCCACAACTACTGAAAAGTTGGCACCCACACGTTGAATTTTGTTTCCGTATATTTGATAACTTGTACCACTCGTTTTCTATCAAATCTAGAGCTTTATGTGAAACTTTACCGTGCAAGATATCAAACAATTGAATAGCTATGTGGCTGTCCATTTTCCTTATGATGCTTGTTACAAATCCAAACTGTAAGTGATAATACTGATCTGATACAATTTCATCAACAAACCCAACAAGTCTATCTAGCGAGCTGTTAGCGTTTCTAAGATAGCTCTTTAAGAGCGAATAGTGGCTCTCGACTCGGTTCGTTGTATGTTGACCAAAATTGAGGTTTTTGTTGGACCACACGGATACAAACTTTTCTTTATACGAGTCCAGCCAATTTTTAGTCACATAATCAATAACTCCTGGAAAAATATTTAATATTGAATAAATATTTAAATACTGAAAATATTAAATATTTAATATTTAAAACTTACTTCCTCGTTTGGCTGCGTACAGACGTTCGTAAAGTCGGTTGAAGTTGTACTGGTATATATCTGGCGTGGGAGACTCACATAATACCGACCATGAATACTTGAAATTTTTCCAGTCTTCGTCTGTGAATGATGCCCTGCAATGTTTTGCGATATTCTCGTGTATGTGCCACCGACATAGGTTCTTGGAACAGCTCGGAAATATTTTATCACACGCGTTCATAAGAGCTTTGTCCCTGTCTGTTACTATCACACGCGGCTCCATACACTTTTGCAACATTGCTTTTATTTGAAGTAACACCCAGACGAAGTTTTCCTCCCGTTCTTTTGATATAAATGCATGAGCGACGCAAAACGACTGGTGTGTGGAGGTCACACCGACCACTTGGACAAATGGAAGTTTGTACATGTTTGTTTTGTATGTCGCGTCGATCATCAACACGTGCGGGAATGCACGTCACATCTCGTACGATTTCGGATGAACAAAGAATATCTCCTCCACACTATTTGTAGCAGGATCTTCTCGAGTATAGTAGACGTATTTTTTTGAAGAAAGCAGGTTTTCCAGAATCTGTATTGGAGTTTCACCGACTCTCGTTTCGTTTTTTATCTTTTGTATTGCATTATAAATGTCTTTTTTAATGCAACTACTCTCTGGGTTTTGTTCCCTTATAGTTGCTAGAATGTTTCGTGGCAACATGTTTTGCGAATACAACTTCCCCACCAAAAGTTGTTCCGACTGAGACAGTCTCCTTGCAAACGAGTGCGCCTCAAGATGTTGACTAGGATCGTGGTTATGACTGTCATCCTTCACCGTTAATTTCCAATCACCAGTATTTTCTTGGTACTCTCCTTCCAATTTAAAGGGACAACCAATTTTCTTGCTACCGGCACGTCTAACCGTGGCAGTAGACGCACGTTCGCCGTGACGGTCACACACAAGCTATACCTTGATAAACGGTTCCGTCGGATCGTCGCCTTTTCTCCTCGATCGTCGGGTGACAATGACGTAACCATTGTCACGTCCTCTCCGGATAGCCCAATCAACCAACTGTTCACGAGACTGAAAATTCTGGTTAGTTTTATAAGACATATTTTGATTATTTTGTTCTTCGTCTTCGGAGTCATCGGTTTGTTGTGTCGGGTAAGAGACTTCATCGTATACGTATTCGTTCGTGGGTTGTGTAAGGTAAGACGGTTCACCGTATACGAACTCGGGATTGCTTAGTGGCTCGTTCAAATCTGGAAGCCTTACCCATTGATGAGAATAAACGTTGGACGAGACCTCCTCCTGGTTCACCTCTTGAACGCCAAAACTTTGCGGATTGTTTTCCACCGACTCGTTAGAATATACCTGAAAACCGTAGTTACCATCCCACCACCAAGACATGTTTACAATTTTTGAATTTTGAAAGCATACGTTCGGTTCGAATGAGAATTCTGCATGGTTAAATACATAAAATTTGGGCCCTATACGCATCGTATAGCCCAATAGGATGCGTATAAGGTACGATGTGATGGGTTTAGTGGCAGAAGGAATCTTTATCCTAAACTGCATCGTATTGACCTATACGATGCGTATACGAGGTTTGAATGACAGGTTGTAAGAGAATGTCGGGCACGGGAATTTGTGAAGGGCTATACGCATCGTATTGCCCTATACGATGCGTATATGGTCAAGTCCGATTAGCATTCTCCGTATGTGGTTAGTACTCCCCAAAAAAAGAGACTTGTCTTGTTGCTTGATGCCAACTACACACAATGATGTCTCTTCTATCCTAGACAACAAGTACCACCTTTTGGGTAACCCATGTGCCTTGAAACTAGAATAGAGAGAAGTCAAATAAGAAGGGATAGACTCATCCTTCCAATCGACTGATCCAAACCTTTTATTTTATTGAAAGTGACAGATCATACACATTGGTTAATAACCAACTTTGTATTTATAAATCTTTGCATATAGTTTAATAAATTTATAAAACTACATGTTGCAAATTGCTGAACATAATTCATAATTTCAACAATTTAATAGAATGCAAAGATCACATAAAACATTCGTCACTAACTTGCATTGAATCATGAATATAAATAATCATTTCTATATTATACATTATATATATTATGTCACATATAAAGATAAAATGTAATGATTCATGTTATGTTATTATTTTACTTAATAATAAAATACTTGACATTAACCGGGTTGTATACATTTAAATCGAGTTTAAACGCGTACTTGGAATAATTGCTTAGTGTGTGACCATTTTGGATCATATGTCAATAGCAACATTGTCATATGTTGAATCTTGGGCATATTGTGTTGGAAATATATATGTCCGGTCCCGATTATTTAACGCTACTAACTGAGTTATGACCTGTAAGAGTTACCCCTAGGGCAACGAACATTTAAATCCACTTAACCCGTTTAATTGGTAATTACAAACTGTTAGCGAGACGATATATTTTATATATATTCGTTACACGGATTTATTATTTATACAAATTTATAAATAATAATTTTATATTTATTTGTTTTAATCTTTTATTAAAACAATTAAATGGGTTCAGACGGTATGACTTTTATTAGGTTAAAAGGATTAGAGTAATTAATATATAAAGATATATTAAAATATAATCAATAAATAGATGATTCCTTTTGATCGAAGAAAGCATAGGCAAAAAATTTCTTTTCCTTTTGTTTTGGTTTTCGCCAGCCGCTAAGACAAAAAAAAACGGAGTCATCCCTTTGGTGACTTCCGGAACCACCAAACCAACCCAAGCCGGACCCTGCCTCGCTGCTGTCCAGTTTTCGGCCAGCCCCGACGCTACTCGTCTCTCGTGTTGTCAGTTCGTGATCTAGCATCGGTTCATTGTACCTAGGTGTCTCAACCGGTTAATCATTAACTAAGGTATATCTATCTCATTAGTAGATTAAATAATTATTTCGTGTTTGAATGATTTTGTAACCCAGATCCTGTCGGGTTTTTATTTTGTGTTGAATCGGTTTCGTTCCGCTGCGTATTAATAATTACTAAATAATTATTATCAATTTATAATTAATTATCAACCGTTTTTATAACTAATCTAACTGATCACCACTGAGAAAACCCAACAGTGGTATCAGAGCCTTGGTTACGACATACGAATCGGATCCGGTCTTGTAACCGGTTATAGATAACAAACTTGAACTTGTTTAAAGTTTCTGATCTAGATCTTTATTTTAGGGCAATTTTATTTATTTATTTTGGTCAAAATTTTATTTTTTTTATTCGACCAAAAGGATTGCCTAGTTATTTGATTGTATTTAATATGTAAATCTGGCCCGACCTGTCTTGTGTTTGTTTTATGTTTTGGTTTTATGGTTTGGCTCATTTGATGGCTCAAAGGTGTAATACGCTAGCACGGTTGCAATAGCATACGGTTTTATTTTTTTGTATTCTATATAAATATTGTAAAGATAAAGACTCGAAGACAAAACTGAAGACAGAGACATGGTCTTGGATTTAGTGGGAGTCACACGGAACAACTAGACGCATGTACGAAGTCCATCCTTGTGGTTGTTTGTGTGTTGTGACCCCGTGACCTGGTTTGGTCTTGCTATTAGGCTCTAGCAAGATCAAACACTTTTTCTTTGACCATATGATTTACATATTTTTGTGTTTGCTATTGTGGCTGCTTTTATCTTATAAATATTATAACGTACCGACCAAATACCAAATTTTTCACAACCAAATTAATAACAAGTTCTGAACTATTTTTTACAACTTGTGGATTTTTATATTAAAACAAAAAGTTTGTTTTTAAAATAAATGATAACCAATGGAGTTTTGCAATTTAAACTAATTTTAAATTTTCAAAACGAATAACTTAATAGCTCATTTAAACTATTAACTTTTAATTGGTTAATTACATCGCGACAAACTTAGTTTTAATAGGTTATTTAAAATTAAGTGTCCTGAGTGATGAAATGGTTCATAACGTTGTCACGATCTAATATATAGTAAAACTGACTTTTACAACACACGTATGATTTATCATTCGTTGTGTTTGACCCTGTTCGGTTAAACACTAAAATTAAATCCCATATTTAAAATCTTTAGTCTATGTCATCCTACTATAAGGGACACTTGGAGCATAACGTGAAACACCAGTGTTTGGAGCCACATCACCGCACTTGGTGCGTAACCTATCCTCCAAGGTGCAAGGGTTTTGTTGACACATCCGACCCTTCCATATGTACCTGTACAAGGGCGACTATTATTTTTCTCTCTAATACATGCCCTAGCTGTATGGAGACCAAAAGTGGGCATAGATGAGGCTAAATGTATCAATGCATAGACAAGAGTTGTCTTAGCGGTTTCATACTCGAGAATTGTGCATTTTTCCACAATTGGCAATTATTGTCAGTCTGCCTAAATCACTTACTAATGTTGCGTGCCACAGCCGCCATTACTAATTGATATAACCAGATTCTCTATTCTTATTCTATTATTGCCATGGGTCATTAATATAAGAATTTATTACATCCAAAATACTAATTAACATTTAATTTGCTTATTTAACAAATGTCTACTGAAAAAGAATCTCACTCCTCCTTCTCTCTCAAGTCTTTGCTTGACAATGAAAAACCGAATGACACCAACCTCATCTTGAACTCTCTCCCTAATTCTTATGAAAACTTCGTAATGAACTTAAATATGAACACATTGGAGAAGACTACGCCCGAACTGCACGATATGCAGGAAACGACCGAGATGAGCATATCAAGTGAGACTAATCAAGAGTTGATGGTCAAATTTGCTGGTGTTAACAAGCCCAAAACCAAGAAAAGGGGTTATAACATCAAAGGTAAGAAGCAAGTTGTTGTTACTTGTAATATCTGTACTTTTCCGTTTACAATTTCCGGCCATTTGGCATTTATTGTAAACCCTAATTATCCATATTTAATAATATGTGAAAATTCTTAAATGAATTTCTTAAACTATGTGGCTAAAAACCATACTCAAACTATGTATTAGGGCTAATATTCATGGTATTTGAATAAAGTTCCCTAAACTATATAAAATTAAATCTCATAAATTATCTAAGTGTAAACAAAAATTATACCTATTTAATTTGAAAAATCTTAATTGTGTTTGATTCAGTTAAAACACAAAATTATATAAATTAAAATGATTCCTATAAAATTATTATGAATGTTTAAGAAATAATAAGATTTATTCCTAAATAAATCAAATAAATAAAGTTCAATTAAATAAATATTTTTAAAATAAAGTTTTATAAAAATATGTTTTTTTTTTTTTTTTTTTTTTTTTATCATTTTTAAAGTAAATTAGTTAAACCCCTTGATCCATTTGAACCCTCAATTTGGACCCCTTGTGATTTAGAACCCACTCCACGCAGGTTTGACTTTTGAAAGTCAAACCTAACCAAAACCTCTCAAATTCGAGCACAAATCCGTCGAATTCAGGTGTTAAAGTGCAATCAATCCACTGTAAACCAACGTGCGACGGTTCTAATCATCCATAACGGGTCAATTACACCTAAAATCATTGAAGTTGAGTGCAAACGGCTCGTAACCGTCAACCATCAAACCCGACTTCAATACGAGCATTAAACATGGAATTGGGCTGTAAAAATCGAACTTACACCTTCATTACAGATACCACAAACTTTCTAAACACTCACGCGCACTGAATTTCGTCTCCAAAGCTCTGTCGAATTCGAAGAACACCGAACTCGACCCCTCCTACCGTTCTCCTTCGTTGTTTCACCATTTCGGGTAACTCTTGTACCTTTAGTTTCATTTTTGTACAAGGAACAAAAGCCCCATGACTTCTTGTTCAATCGGACACGAATCGGGTGACTTTAGGTCTAGGGTTTGGGACGGGGACGATTGGGGAAGGAGATGAACAAGGGTTGGGCGATAAATTCTTTTCGCATCCGATGATTACCAAGGCATTCGCCCAGAACCACCGGTTAACTCACTTGACTCGTACAGAAAAGGTCGCGGGTTCGTGTCCTCCTTTTTCTGTTGCGCATGTTTTGACCCTAAAACCCGGTCCACTCTTGAACCCGGGTTATCAAATAAACTACTGGACTATTAGCACAAAGACCAGGCTGGTCCAGTGGTTGCGCGCCTGTGTCCACACCAAACCCACCCGGGTTCGAATCCGGGCAAAACCCTTTTTCCTATTTTCTGATTTTTATTAATTAAATCTTTAATCTTTAAAAATTCATAACTTTTTATTTACAACTCGAAAATGTACAAATAAATAGTCCAAATTTTTGTAATAAAATTCTCTACTGTTTTATAAAATAAAAACAGAAAACTTTCTGAGTTTATAAAATTATTTATTTAAAAGTCTAATTTTAAAACTTGGATTATTTATTTAAAAATTAGTAAATCTATTCCAAAAATTATACAAAAATTACAGAAACTTAATCTATATATTTTTAACAAAATATTAAGTTTCTGGAACTTTTAGACATTTTTACTAATTTTTACTAATTTTGTTTTGTAATTAAATCAATGGAATTATTGATTTAATTAAACTAAAAATAAGTAAATTTTATAAAAATTTACTTATTAACAGAAAATATTTATATAATTTATAATTTAAATTATATTCTTACTATCTTTTTGACATATTTAGTTAATTAAACACATTTATTAACTAAATTACTAAATAAGTAATTAATTAAACAAGTACTTAAAATATTTTATAAAATCAGAAATTTTATTTAAATTACTAAACATAATAATTTAGTAATTTAAATACTTACATCTTAATACCTTAAACTATAACCTAATTACATTTTCAAACCTTAAACTTTCCAAAACCTTAATTTCCCAAATTCGAGAACACGAACGAACCTTAGCTTATTCCTTTAAACTAAATGACTAAACTACAACTATAATATGTTAATTGTGACCTACTTTGGATTATATCTTTGGATCAAACTTAGCTTGGAAACTACTTACAAACCATGTGAGTTTTCATGCCCCTCTTTATACATTTTATCACTTTTGGGGTGAAACATGTTCCTATATAATTACACTTACACTATTGACAAATCTCACAACTTGAAACAAATTCCCTTATGTTAGACTTGTTTAATTGCATTATGTGGCTTATTTGTTGATTACACTAGTTCATATTATTAACTGTTGCGACAGCCTATGAATGGAATTAGTGGTACCATGTGGGTTAGCTACCCCATGCATTTCTTTGATCTAGGATGCATGTAATGAATTCTGAAACTGAAAAACTGTTAACTATATGTTGGACAATCTGAATTGGATAAATCTTAAAAGGAAGGTTTAATTTGGACTGTGTGTATATACAATAAGACTATAATGTATTACTTGTCTTAGCATGGAATTTGTACTTTATCTAAACTACTATATCTATATCTACCATGATTGCTCACCAACAATTCATTTTGTTGATAACTCTTATTTTAAACATGTTTCAGGTGCACCAAGTTCAAGCAACGCTTGATTTATGTTCAACACTTAGGCTTGGACTTAGAAATTTGAAATCTGATTTTATCTTGTTTGGAACTATGTTTTGTCTTGTTTATTTGAACTATTTGTAGCCTTTGAGGCACTTTTAATATTATTGAATAAAATTATGAAATTTTAATAGTTCCAAGTGCTACGAGCAATCTGGTTACAACTCGGGTCATACTCCGACGTGTTCCGCCGCCCGGTTGGGGTGTGACAGATTGGTATCAGAGCCTTGGTTATAGGGATTTAGGTTATTAGAAATTCTTAACCTAGACTATAACTTTAGGACCCTCTTTTAGTCTTGCATGATTAGGAACTTATGTGTTTATTTGTCAAATTCTAAATCTTTAACACAAATCTTACAAATCCTCAAAATTCTAAGACTTTACCCTATACTTCCATCAATATTCTTTTATATGAAATTCTTCAATGTTTTAAAATATTTTATAAAACTCCCTAGACTTTGTAAGTCTATCCAAGATCTCGTTAAGGTTTAAGACTTTGACAATGTTCAGAAACTCGTGCAATCTGGAAGGGTGAATGCCTGTATTCTGAGTTTCCTGTCTAGGCAAGCGTATTCGTACAAATCCAAATTACTGGACCTGTTACGCTTACCTGGGGATTCTCGGGATGAGTGTTCACTTATAGGCTAAAGCATGACTTTCTCAAATATTGTTGAAATCTTATTAACCTTGATATGTCCTAAGTAATTGTGTGGTAAAACCCAACTAACACAATTACTAACTATGTGTTTAAACTTAAGCCTATCTTTACTTTCAAAGCTTAACTCTTGAATATTATTATTCATCTCAAACTTACATTTTACTTTATTTTCTTATAGAATGTCTGATCCCGTTGATACAAATCCGGCACTCACACAACAAATTGTTGATCGGATTGCTGCAATACTACCAGCTCTGTTTCAACATCGTGATCAAAGCTCTTCTAATAACAACAACAACAATGCTTGCAACTTCAAATACTTTAATTCGTGTTCACCACCAAAGTTTTCGGGTCATGAAGGAGCCACTGGACTACTCCAATGGTTTGAAGGCATTGAGAACACCTTCCTTAATGCTGGTGTTCCCGAGGCACTCAAAGTCCAATATGGCTCAAGCGTCTTTCAAAAGCGTGCACTAACTTGGTGGAACGGCGAGAAAACTACTCGCACCGTTCTTGTTGCTATGGCTCTTCCTTGGGCTGAATTCAAGGAACTCATGATCAATGAGTTCTGTCCTCGAAACGAAATGATGAAGATCGAGGAGGAATTTTGGACTCTCTCCCAAGATAGTGGTGACAATTCTGCTTATGTCACTCGTTTTTATGAGCTTTGTCTACTCGTTCCTCACCTAGTCGACACCTTGGCTAGGAAGATTGAGAAATTCTGCAAGGGACTCCCAATTCAAATCAGGAGTGCTGTTCTTAGTAGTAGACCTGCTACTATCGAAGAAGCTGTTCGTCTTTCAGCCACACTTACCGACACTTATGTCGATGCGGGAATCCTTCACCGCAAAGGAGGGAAGAAACCTGCTGTGGTTGCTGCTGTGACTTCTAAACCTGAACCTACTGGTAGAAACAGGAAGAGAAAGTCCAATCATAAACAAAATTATGGGACTGTTACACCTGCTCAACCTGTGAGCCAAGTAGCACCTGCTACTACTACTACCTTCAGTCCAACCAAGAAGGCTTATTCGGGGAGTTATCCTCAATGTGATATTTGCAAGTCTCACCATCTTCCCAATGCACCATGTTGGGTTTGCACAAAGTGCAAAAGATTGGGACATACTCAAGATCGTTGCCGAACCCCAAGCAACACTCAATCTCAAGTGCAAGGCCATAACGTGATACAAAACACACCATCCTTAACTGTTAAGGCTTGTTTCCAATGTGGAGATCCAAGTCACTTCAAGGATAAGTGTCCATTACTGGCCAATGCAATAAAAGCTTCAATCTCTGCTTCCAAAGGCCGAGTCTACACCATTACTGCCAATCAAGCTCAAGCCGACAACGATGTTGTCAATGGTACGTATCTGATCAATAATCAATATGCTACTATTTTGTTTGATTCTGGTGCGGATAAAAGTTTCGTGTCCTTTGACTTTGAACCAATGCTTGCTAAGACTAGAACCCAACTAGACAAAACTTATAATGTAGAAGTAGCTAACGGGAAATCCGTTAAAGTTGACTCAATTATAGCAAACAATCAACTACAACTTAACGAACATACTTTCTCTATTGACTTAACTCCTATGCAACTTGGGAGTTTTGACGTGATCGTCGGCATGGATTGGTTATCCAAACATCGTGCTGAGATCGTTTGTGCCGACAAATTCATAAAGATTCCTCTGCCGTCTGGTGAAGTACTACACGTGTATGGAGAGAAACAACCCAAAGGCTTAAAACTGATGACTATAACAAAAGCTCAGAAGTACCTCAACAAGAATTATCCAGCTTTTCTAGCTCACGTTGTGAAGGAGAAGGGCAAGGGTAAACTCATGGTAGATATTCCTGTGATTAAGGACTTTCCTGAAGTATTTCCGGAAGACCTACCAGGAATTGCCCCTACACGACAAGTCGAGTTTCGTATCGACCTTGTGCCTGGTGCAACTCCTGTGGCAAGAGCACCATATCGTCTTGCACCATCTGAAATGCAAGAACTTGCTAGTCAACTTCAAGAACTCTCTGATAAAGGATTCATACGTCCTAGTTCCTCACCATGGGGAGCACCTGTCTTATTCGTCAAGAAGAAGGATGGATCTTTTAGGATGTGTATCGACTATCGGGAACTCAACAAATTGACTGTCAAGAATCGATACCCACTTCCAAGGATTGACGATTTATTTGATCAACTCCAAGGAGCTTCTATTTTCTCAAAGATCGATCTTCGTTCGGGTTATCACCAACTACGTGTTAAGGAGGAAGACATTCCCAAAACAGCTTTTAGAACTCGCTATGGACACTACGAGTTTGTTGTCATGCCATTCGGTTTGACTAACGCACCTGCCGTGTTCATGGATTTGATGAATCGTGTTTGTCGACCTTATTTGGATAAATTCGTCATCGTCTTCATTGACGATATTCTTATCTACTCAAAATCTAAGCAAGAACATGAAGAACATCTTCGCTTAGTACTTGATCTTCTTAAACAGGAACAACTTTATGCTAAATTCTCCAAATGTGAATTCTGGCTAAAGGAAGTCCAATTCCTAGGTCATGTTATTAACGAGGCTGGGATTCATGTTGATCCTGCTAAAATTGAAGCTGTAAAGAATTGGATTGCTCCTAAAACACCAACAGAAATCCGTTCTTTTCTTGGACTAGCAGGATATTATCGACGCTTTATTTCTAACTTTTCCAAGATTGCTGTTCCTCTCACTGCCCTAACTCATAAGGGTAGGATCTTTGAATGGGGACAAGAGCAAGAAGAAGCGTTCCAAACTCTTAAAGAAAAACTGTGCCATGCTCCAGTCCTATCTCTTCCCGATGGCAGCGACGACTTCGTTGTTTTCTGTGATGCTTCAAAGCAAGGACTTGGATGCGTTCTCATGCAAAGGGGTAAGGTGATTGCTTATGCCTCAAGACAACTTAAGGTTCATGAAGATAACTACACCACTCACGACCTCGAACTTGGTGCGGTCGTGTTTGCTCTCAAAATTTGGAGACATTATCTCTATGGAACCAAATGTGAAATCTTTACCGATCACAAGAGTTTGCAACATATATTCAACCAAAAAGACTTAAACATGAGACAACGTCGTTGGATGGAACTGTTAAATGATTATGATTGCGAAATCAAATATCATCCAGGGAAAGCTAACGTGGTGGCTGATGCGTTAAGTCGGAAGGAATATCCTAACATATGTTGTGCTCTTATTCAATCGGATATCGAGACCAAAATTCTTAAAGCTCAACAAACGGTTCTTTCCGAGGGCAACATGCAAAAAGAATTGGGTTGTGGAGTTGAAAAACAATTGGAGACTCGACCCAATGGGTTACTACACTTCTTAAACCGCTTATGGGTTCCTGATCGGGATGATCTTCGTACTTTAATTTTTGACGAGTCTCACAAAACTCGTTATTCTATACACCCAGGAGCCGATAAAATGTACAAAGGCCTTCGCCAACACTATTGGTGGCCCGGCATGAAGAAAGATGTTGCCGTGTACGTTTCAAAATGTCTTATTTGTTCTAAGGTCAAGATTGAACATCAACGACCTTCGGGTTTGCTTGAACAACCCGAGATTCCAATGTGGAAATGGGAGTGTATTTCCATGGATTTTATCACCAAACTTCCAAGAACACCTCGAGGATTTGATAGCATTTGGGTAATCGTGGACCGACTCACGAAATCAGCTCATTTTCTCGCAATTCGAGATGATTGGGGAGCTGAGAAGTTGGCTCAAGTTTATTTGGATGAGATCGTTCGTCTACATGGCGTTCCTCTTAATATCATATCTGATCGTGATAGTCGTTTCACTTCCCGTTTTTGGGGATCTCTACAATCGTTCATGGGTACTCAATTGAATTTGAGTACAGCTTACCATCCCCAAACTGATGGTCAAACGGAAAGAACGATTCAAACTCTTGAAGATATGTTACGTGCTTGCGTCCTTGACTTTGGAGGCAATTGGGACAAATATCTTCCACTAGCTGAGTTTTTGTATAACAACAGCTACCATGCTAGTATCGAGATGGCACCTTTCAAGGCTTTATATGGTCGCCATTGTCGTTCTCCTCTTGGCTGGGATGAGGTCGGTGAAGCACAAATCACTGGTCCCGCTCTAGTCCAAGACACCACTGATCGAATCATCCAAGTTCGTGACAATCTTCGTTTGGCTCGGGAGAGACAAAAGAAGAATGCTGATATTCGTAGAAGACCTCTTGAATTCCAAGTTGGTGACATGGTTCTTTTAAAGGTATCACCTTGGAAAGGCGTTGTCCGGTTTGGGAAGAAAGGGAAATTCACACCGCGATACGTTGGACCTTTCAAAATCATCAAACGTATCGGGAAAGTTGCTTACGAGTTGGAATTACCCGACAAACTTAGCAATGTACATCCCACGTTTCATGTATCTAACCTCAAGAAGTGTCTTGCCGAGGGAAACCTCCAAGTTCCTCTTGACGAAGTTCACATTGACGAGTCGATGCACTTCGTGGAAAAGCCTATTGAAATCATGGATCGAGAGATCAAACAACTTAAAAGAAGCCGAATTCCGATTGTGAAAGTACGTTGGCAATCTAAACGAGGACCCGAGTTCACTTGGGAACGTGAAGATCAAATGAAGGCCAAGTACCCACACCTGTTCACAAACTCCACTACTTAATTTCGGGACGAAATTTCCTAAAGTAGGGGAGACTGTAATATCTGTACTTTTCCGTTTACAATTTCCGGCCATTTGGCATTTATTGTAAACCCTAATTATCCATATTTAATAATATGTGAAAATTCTTAAATGAATTTCTTAAACTATGTGGCTAAAAACCATACTCAAACTATGTATTAGGGCTAATATTCATGGTATTTGAATAAAGTTCCCTAAACTATATAAAATTAAATCTCATAAATTATCTAAGTGTAAACAAAAATTATACCTATTTAATTTGAAAAATCTTAATTGTGTTTGATTCAGTTAAAACACAAAATTATATAAATTAAAATGATTCCTATAAAATTATTATGAATGTTTAAGAAATAATAAGATTTATTCCTAAATAAATCAAATAAATAAAGTTCAATTAAATAAATATTTTTAAAATAAAGTTTTATAAAAATATGTTTTTTTTTTTTTTTTTTTTTTTTTTATCATTTTTAAAGTAAATTAGTTAAACCCCTTGATCCATTTGAACCCTCAATTTGGACCCCTTGTGATTTAGAACCCACTCCACGCAGGTTTGACTTTTGAAAGTCAAACCTAACCAAAACCTCTCAAATTCGAGCACAAATCCGTCGAATTCAGGTGTTAAAGTGCAATCAATCCACTGTAAACCAACGTGCGACGGTTCTAATCATCCATAACGGGTCAATTACACCTAAAATCATTGAAGTTGAGTGCAAACGGCTCGTAACCGTCAACCATCAAACCCGACTTCAATACGAGCATTAAACATGGAATTGGGCTGTAAAAATCGAACTTACACCTTCATTACAGATACCACAAACTTTCTAAACACTCACGCGCACTGAATTTCGTCTCCAAAGCTCTGTCGAATTCGAAGAACACCGAACTCGACCCCTCCTACCGTTCTCCTTCGTTGTTTCACCATTTCGGGTAACTCTTGTACCTTTAGTTTCGTTTTTGTACAAGGAACAAAAGCCCCATGACTTCTTGTTCAATCGGACACGAATCGGGTGACTTTAGGTCTAGGGTTTGGGACGGGGACGATTGGGGAAGGAGATGAACAAGGGTTGGGCGATAAATTCTTTTCGCATCCGATGATTACCAAGGCATTCGCCCAGAACCACCGGTTAACTCACTTGACTCGTACAGAAAAGGTCGCGGGTTCGTGTCCTCCTTTTTCTGTTGCGCATGTTTTGACCCTAAAACCCGGTCCACTCTTGAACCCGGGTTATCAAATAAACTACTGGACTATTAGCACAAAGACCAGGCTGGTCCAGTGGTTGCGCGCCTGTGTCCACACCAAACCCACCCGGGTTCGAATCCGGGCAAAACCCTTTTTCCTATTTTCTGATTTTTATTAATTAAATCTTTAATCTTTAAAAATTCATAACTTTTTATTTACAACTCGAAAATGTACAAATAAATAGTCCAAATTTTTGTAATAAAATTCTCTACTGTTTTATAAAATAAAAACAGAAAACTTTCTGAGTTTATAAAATTATTTATTTAAAAGTCTAATTTTAAAACTTGGATTATTTATTTAAAAATTAGTAAATCTATTCCAAAAATTATACAAAAATTACAGAAACTTAATCTATATATTTTTAACAAAATATTAAGTTTCTGGAACTTTTAGACATTTTTACTAATTTTTACTAATTTTGTTTTGTAATTAAATCAATGGAATTATTGATTTAATTAAACTAAAAATAAGTAAATTTTATAAAAATTTACTTATTAACAGAAAATATTTATATAATTTATAATTTAAATTATATTCTTACTATCTTTTTGACATATTTAGTTAATTAAACACATTTATTAACTAAATTACTAAATAAGTAATTAATTAAACAAGTACTTAAAATATTTTATAAAATCAGAAATTTTATTTAAATTACTAAACATAATAATTTAGTAATTTAAATACTTACATCTTAATACCTTAAACTATAACCTAATTACATTTTCAAACCTTAAACTTTCCAAAACCTTAATTTCCCAAATTCGAGAACACGAACGAACCTTAGCTTATTCCTTTAAACTAAATGACTAAACTACAACTATAATAGGTTAATTGTGACCTACTTTGGATTATATCTTTGGATCAAACTTAGCTTGGAAACTACTTACAAACCATGTGAGTTTTCATGCCCCTCTTTATACATTTTATCACTTTTGGGGTGAAACATGTTCCTATATAATTACACTTACACTATTGACAAATCTCACAACTTGAAACAAATTCCCTTATGTTAGACTTGTTTAATTGCATTATGTGGCTTATTTGTTGATTACACTAGTTCATATTATTAACTGTTGCGACAGCCTATGAATGGAATTAGTGGTACCATGTGGGTTAGCTACCCCATGCATTTCTTTGATCTAGGATGCATGTAATGAATTCTGAAACTGAAAGACTGTTAACTATATGTTGGACAATCTGAATTGGATAAATCTTAAAAGGAAGGTTTAATTTGGACTGTGTGTATATACAATAAGACTATAATGTATTACTTGTCTTAGCATGGAATTTGTACTTTATCTAAACTACTATATCTATATCTACCATGATTGCTCACCAACAATTCATTTTGTTGATAACTCTTATTTTAAACATGTTTCAGGTGCACCAAGTTCAAGCAACGCTTGATTTATGTTCAACACTTAGGCTTGGACTTAGAAATTTGAAATCTGATTTTATCTTGTTTGGAACTATGTTTTGTCTTGTTTATTTGAACTATTTGTAGCCTTTGAGGCACTTTTAATATTATTGAATAAAATTATGAAATTTTAATAGTTCCAAGTGCTACGAGCAATCTGGTTACAACTCGGGTCATACTCCGACGTGTTCCGCCGCCCGGTTGGGGTGTGACATTACTGCCAAGCATGCCATCAATAATAACAAGCAAGTTACAAAAACACCTCCTCCAGAGGAGCGTCAGTGTTTTGAATGCAACAAGATGGGGCACTGGAAACGTAACTGCCCTGAATATCTAGCTAAGCTGAGATCGAAGAGAGCCAATGGTGAAGGCACATCTTCAAGTATTTCTATTTATGTTATTGAACTTTTCACTGTCTCTAGCGACACATGGGTATTTGATTCCGGATATGCTTATCACATTGCTAATGTATTGCACGAGCCTGAAAAGTGGAAGAAGCTGAAACAAGGCGACATGGAACTCATCGTTGGTGATGGGAAGAGAAGACCAGTTCTTGCAACCGGAATATTTCACCTTTCATGTCCTTCTGGCCTTGTAGTTATTTTAAATAACTATTTGTTTGCACCTGATTTAACCAGAAACTTTATTTCAGTTTCCTTATTGTTTGAACAAGGTTTTAAGTACGTTTTCAATGGAATTTTTATTTCTGCTTACTTAAATGATATTTTCTATTTTGAGGCTAAACCTCGAAATGGTATTTATGAGGTTGATGTTCAAACTAATAATAACATATACAATCTTTCTAAACGTATCAAATCTAGCAATAATGATACATTTCTATGGCACTGTAGACTTGGTCACATAAGCAAGGCCCGCATGAAAAGACTCCTATCCGAAGGGATCCTTGAATCCACCGGACATGACTCCTTTGAAGACTGCAAGTCTTCAAAGGAAGCAAACTCAGTAAAGGATCCTTCACCGACATTGGTGAACGAGCCAAGGATCTGCTAGGACTCATACACACTGATGTATGTGGCCCTTTCAGAACCATATCTAGAAATCATGAAAGATACTTCGTTTCATTCATCGACGATTACAGTTGATATGCTTATGTCTATCTTATGAAACATAAGCATGAAACTTTTGAAAAGTTCAAAAAGTTTCAAAACGAAGTGGAAAACAACTCGGTAAAACGATAAAGACACTTCGATCAGATCGAGGTGGTGAATATCTCAGCACAGAGTTCATCAATCATCTCAAGGAGCGTGGAATAGTTTCACAACCCACTCCACCTAGCACACCCCAACTTAAGGGCGCGAGTGAGAGGAGAAATCGAACCCTACTTAATATGGTTCGATCGATGATGTGTAGAACAAACTTACCTCACTCCTTCTGGAGTTATGCTTTTATGACCGCCGCCCGCATTGTCAATCTGGTACCGACTAAGAAGGTAAACACGACTCCATATGAGATATGGCATGGGTCTAAACCCAATCTGTCTCACCTTAGAGTATGGGGATGTGATGCATATGTCACCAGCAATTCTGATGACAAGCTTGATCCTAGAGGCGAAAAGGTTGTTTTCGTCGGATACTATAATAGAAGCGAATATTATTTCTACCATCCTGATGCAAATGTTATTTCCATCAAAAGGAAGGGACACTTCCTCGAGAAAGAAATTCTTAAATGAGGAACTGGAGATAATATAGTGGATCTTGAAGAAATTCGAGAACCACAAACAACCGCTGATGAAGTCGGAGCGTCTGAACAACAAGAAGTTGTTACTGATGAATCAGACATAAACACAAGCGTTCGCAGAAGTGTAAGGAATCGTAAAGAACCTGACAGATACCTATGGCATCTTGAGGGTACCGAAGTCTTATTAGTAGCCGAGTCTAATGACGAACCTACTAACTACAAATCTGTTATTTAGAATCCAGAATCTGCAAAATGGCTGGAAGCCATGAACGCCGAGATGCAATCTATGCGTGACAATCAAGTCTGGGACTTGGTTGAGCTACCCCCGAATCTCGGGCAGTAGGGAGCAAATGGATTTTCAAGAAAAAAACCGACATGCATGGAAATAAACACACCTATAAAGCACGACTAGTTGCAAAAGGTTTTACTTAGACTCAAGGCATTGACTATGATGAAACCTTCTCGCCCGTCGCTATGATCAAATCGATCAGGATATTGCTTGCCATAGCCGCGTACTATGACTACGAGATATGGCAAATGGATGTCAAAACCGTTTTTCTTAATGGGCATCTCTTTGAAGATGTCTATATGGTACAACTTGATGGTTTTTTTGATCCAAAATATCCTAATAGGGTATGTAAACCGAATAAGTCCATTTATGGACTCAAACAAACATCTCGAAGCTAGAATCTTTGTTTTGACCAAAATATCAAAGAGTTTGGTTTTGTCAAAAATGAAGATGAGCCTTGTGTTTACAGAAAGACTAGTGGGAGCACTATATCATTCCTCATCTTGTATGTGGATGATATACTTATCATTGGAAACAACATCCATATGCTTAACGAGGTTAAACACCGGTTGGGAACTTGTTTTGCAATGAAAGATCTTGGAGAAGCAGCTTACATTCTAGGAATCAAGATCTACAGGGATAGATCCAAGCGACTTCTAGGGCTAAGCCAACGCACATACATAGACAAAGTCATGGCACGCTTTCATATGGAAAACTCTAAGAAAGGAGGTGTTCCTATGACTAAAGGCACCGTGCTTAACAAATCGCTATCTTCAACGGACATTGAAACTATGTGTATGGAAGCAATTCCATATGCTTCGGCGATTTGTTTATCATGTATGCTATGTTATGTACCAGGCCTGACGTCTCATATGCTTTAAGCATGACCAGTCGTTTTCAGCAAAGTCCTGGCATTGCCCATTGGACTGCAGTCAAGAACATCCTGAAGTACTTGAGAAGGACTAAAGACATGTTCTTAATATTTGGAGGAGTGGAAGAGGAGCTCACTGTAAGATGTTACAGTGACGCCAGCTTCCAAACTGACCGAGATGACTCTCGCTCACAATCAGGATTCGTATTCATTCTAAATGGAGGAGCTATCTCCTGGAAGAGCTCCAAGCAGAGTGTGGTGGCGGATTCAACCATCGAATCTGAGCATATAGCTGCATCAGATGCTGCAAAGGAAGCTGCTTGGATGAAGAAATTCATAACCGGCCTCGATGTAGTTCCAAGTATTAGGAAACCAATCGAGATATTTTGTGATAACATAAGCGCTATTGCTCAAGCCAAAGAGCCCAAATCTCATCACAAAGCCAAGCACATTCTCAGAAAGTTCCACTATATACGGGAAATTGTGGACCGTGGTGACATCGTGATAAGCAAAGTAGACACATATCAAAACCTAGCGGACCTGTTCACTAAGCCAATGACTCAGGAGAAGCATATAAATGCTATCGGTCTTAGTTTTGCTAGCGATATGTTTTGATTTAGTATTTGGATGTACAAACATTAAACAATTATACCTTTTGAATTCAGTTTGATTTACTTGTTAAATGCAACTTTGAATCTTATAACTGTGTTTGATTTTAATACGTTTAATCCATGAATCTTGTATTCTTAATTATCCGTAGTCGATCAGAATCGTGGGAACGACTCTGAAGTAAGACTATTCTGAACTTGGACTCAAGTAGTTGACTTCCAATTTCACAGACCTCATCTTGGATGACGTTGGATGTAACTAGCTTCAAATCATCTTCATGGATTTTAATCATAAGATGTTTTGATATTGGTATACTCATTTAGTATCCTCTGACTTGAGATGCATACCGGAACTTTCGTTTACCAGTGACTGTTCTTTAATCATTGTTAACCGCTGTCGCGTAACTGCCAGTCATAAATGCATTGGTTAGGAACAGATCTGAAGTTCAGTGGGAGCTGTATGTAGTCGATAAGGGATTCTGTGCTCTTACATGATATGTAACAGTTAGACATTGTGGCGCCCTCGTGATTCAAACTGGTGAAGTGTAAGGCCTTACCCAAACTAATTGTGTGTTTGATTGGACCACTATGAATCTGGAACGAGAACAATAATGATTGAACGCTATATGAGAATGAATCTAATCTATGTCTCATTGATTCAATTGATGTCTTTTACAGAAAGGATAAATGACGATTATTACCATAAGTCTATTATCTTGCAATAGCAAGATGTTTTGGTTAATGACTTTAAAGTGTCATACCTTGTTGGGAGCAACCATGTGTAGCTAGAACACCGCTGACTGTCTGCGTTAAGGAACTTAATCGAAGACCGTCCAAGTGGGAGACTGTTGGAAATATATATGTCCAGTCCCGATTATTTAACGCTACTAACTGAGTTATGACCCGTAAGAGTTACCCCTAGGGCAACGAACATTTAAATCCACTTAACCCGTTTAATTGGTAATTACGAACTGTTAGCGAGACGATATATTTTATATATATTCGTTACACGGGATTTATTATTTATACAAATTTATAAATAATAATTTTATATTTATTTGTTTTAATATTTTATTAAAACAATTAAATGGGTTCGGATGGTATGATTTTTATTAGGTTAAAAGGATTAGAGTAATTAATATATAAAGATATTAAAATCTAATCAATAAATAGATGATTCCTTTTGATCGAAGAAAGCAGAGGCAAAAAATTTCTTTTCCTTTTGTTTTGGTTTTCGCCAGCCGCCAAGACAAAAAAAACCGGACTCGTCCCTTTGGTTACTTCCGGAACCACCAAACCAACCCAAGCCAGACCCTGCCTCGCTGCTGTCCCGTTTCCGGCCAGCCCCGACGCTACTCGTCTCTCGTGTTGTCAGTTCGTGATCTAGCATCGGTTCATTGTATCTAGGTGCCTCAACCGGTTAATCATTAACTAAGGTATATCTATCTCATTAGTAGATTAAATATTTATTCCGTGTTTGAATGATTTTGTAAACCAGATCCTGTCGGGTTTTTATTTTGTGTTGAATCGGTTTCGTTCCGCTGCGTATTAATAATTACTAAATAATTATTATCAATTTATAATTAATTATCAACCGTTTTTTATAACTAATCTAACTGATCATCACTGAGAAAACCCAACATATTGTTCCAACAAAATACAGTTGAGGTACCACATTCTGACCTCAAAGAAGATCCATCATTCTGGATGGATCATAATGTACAAGTAAGTTCTGTTTTCAACATAATTACATTTGTACTAATTTCACAATTATTTAACATAGAAAGGATTTAGCTCATGGAATTTGCCTTTTCTCTTAGGTTTTGATACGAATTAGTCCACTCAACACATGGAGCTTAGTACTCATGGTTATAACTGGTGCTTAAAACAAGAAAGTGCACAATGTGTGACCTTCGTAAGGCATTGGAAACAAGATATACTTTTGACCATGTTGCATGCGAAACCATTGACCAGGTATATCAAGGCAATTTTGTGAACATTTTGTAGCAATTTGTAGCCATGGTCAACACAGTTCTGTTGGATATAGGATGTCCGATCATCGATAATATCAACGTTGCTATCAAGGTACGATCCAAAGAGCTACACTTTGGACAACGATCCAAAGAGCTACACTTTGGACAACGATCCAAAGAGCTACACTTTGGAAAACGATCAAACAATAATGTTTAGTCGTAAACATTATAGTTCACGAAAAACGGGTTTATAATATTTAGCGAAATATTTAAACGGTTTATTCGGTGATTAATTATTTAGAGAAATAATTAATAGACAAAGGTTTCAATGTTTAAGAGTTAAACGTTAAACAATTTAGATTTACTAATTATTTGTAATTAGTAAAGCGCGAGGATAAAAAGTAATTAAGAGTTAATTGCCAAGGTTAAGTGTTAATTCCCAAGGGGTATGGTTTGTAATTATAATTGTTATAAATATAAACTTAATCTAAAACCCTAGTTACACACTTTTTTCCCTCCTCCCTTGTTTGCGCAAGAAGCCACCGCCGGCCTCCCCTCTTCGTCGCCGTCCACTCGCCAGAAACCACCAATGCCGTCGTGACTGCGCCGTCGTTGCAGGACGCCACCATCGCCGTCGCCGCCGCCAATTTTGAGTGAGTCCGTTTGACCATTTTTCCGTTAATTGCAGGTTTCGTGAATGATTCAACGTTCGTTGTTCCGAAGTGTGAATCTTCCGGGAATCGTCAAAGGTATAATCTTTTACCCGCTATGGTTGGATTTTTTTATTTTTTATAAGCGTGTAATCGGATCACTGACGGGATTCCGGTTTAGAACAGTAAACATGTACAATCGCTTCCGCTAATGCTAATCTGATTTGTTTATTTATTTTGATTAATTAAAACTGTTTTAAAAGTTAAAACCGGTACGTGGATTCCCAACGGTGGTATCAGAGCCACCTTTACGTGCGTTTAGATATAATTGCTTTTATTCGATCTTATGTTTTTTTTGTCAAAACTTTTGTTTGACAAAAAGATCGAACCTTTTTCGTTTATGGATGATTGTGTTATTAAATCGAGCACTGGTGTCCCGTGGTTGTGTATTTTTGGTTTTTGTTATCTTTGTATTTTTACGTGTTACTTGAAACCTGATGTAATAGTTAGGTTTATTTTTATTTATTATTTATTGTATGTGTAAATAAATTGTAAATCTAATGAATCGAAGATTGAAGACTGAAGACGGAGATGACCGCGACACGAAGATGGAGATCTTGGAATAAGTGGGAGACGACAAGAATGGTTGTTTTTTGTTTGTCTCTTAGAGACCGGTTCGGTTTTCGTTTGATGGCTTGAACGAAACTGAACAACTTTTTCTAGAGGTTCGATTTATTTGTTTGTGGTTGTTGACATTATTTAGGATAATAACTAAACGGCAAAACTTTTATAAAACGTTTTGACACAATCATAAAACGACGAGAAAATTAAATCGTTTAAAGATTTCTCGCGAAGGTAATTTTTAAATAAAAGTGGTTTTATTTAAATGTAAAACGAGATTTAAATTAAATTGTTTTATTTAAAACTAATTTAAATTAATTAAAGAGTTAATTATTTTAAACTTTGGTTCGCGATCAACGGCCAATTTAGATTAAATAAGGTATTTAAAATTGGATCGTGTCGAGTGTTGAAAGACGTTTCACGAACTAAAACGGTAAAATTGGTTTTACTAAATTGCACGACTTGACTCATTCTTCTAGTCGTCCAAAATGTTTTGACCCTTATATGGTAGTTTAAAACATTAAAGCAAATCCCAAATTAAAATCGATATTTCTGCACCACTCTAAATTGTGACACTTCAACTGATTTATCTAAACCCCCTGTGTTAGAGATTACCCTGCATCCGGGCCTACGGTTTCGGTTGAAGTTACAACCGCGATTCCTAAGTCAATTAGGCCGGTTCTACAGTTGCAATTGAAGGGCTAATATCACTTAAGGTTGTATTAAGTGAGCGTAGTTGGGGGAAACGTATCCAAGTTTGACATTATTCGTCTTGCCCATCAAACCGAAAATTGTGTAGTTGACGCAATCGGTAATCGTTACCTACCTATATAGCCATGCCAATGAAGAGTGTTTAACCATTCACTGAGTAATGGTTAACCGGGATCTCATTTCTAATTATATATTTTTGCAATTGGGTCATAAATTTAAATTAGCATGCATGAAAATACTAAAACTTTATTTTTGAATTTTGTAGATATCTAACGAAATCCATTCCGAATCCTTATTCACACTTAAGTCTATGCTTTATCGGAACATGCTCCATGGAGGAAACTTCTCGGAGTGGTTCCGTATCTTAAGAAGTGTTCTTAAAGAGGAAGGAAAATCATATGTTTTAGATATTCCATTTCCCTCGGTTCCACCGACTAGCAGCTCCAAAGAGCTTTAGAGACGACATGTTGAAGATTCAAATGAAGTTTCATTTGTAATGCTGTCAACTATGTCCAATGATCTTCGTCGTGAGCTAGAGTACTATCATGCCTACGCTAGGGATTAGCTCGCATTTTTCTAAAATGATGAGCCACATCGACAAGCTAAAAGAACTTGGTTCTCCAATCAACCAAGATATGGCTATAGACTTCATTCTGATTTCTTTTCCGGTTGAATATGAAGAGTTCGTAAATTACTACAAAAGGGATGTAATTGGAGGGACTTTATCCGAGTTGCGAGAGTCACTTTTGACTGCCAAAATGACAATGGGATACATGAAAATTTTGAATTCCAAACCGAGAAAGTGAGGCAAGAAAAGAGCTTTAATCCGAGATTGTGACGTCTGTCATCATTGTGGTGAGATTAGGCATTGGAAGAGAACTTGCCCAAAGAAACTTGCTAAGAAGGCCAAGGCTTCAGAAGCCGACACTTCCGGTATATTCGTTATTGAGATCTTCTCTTTGTCTAGAAAATCTTGGGTGTTTGACACTGCATGTGGTTTTCACATTTGTAATAATTTACAGGGACTAAGGAAGGTTAGGAAGCTGAAGCAAGGCGACTTAGAGCTCCATGTTGGCAATCGACAAAGAGTCGAAGTAAAGGCTGTAGAAGATTATGTTCTTTTACTTCCTAGTGGTGTTAAACTTGTTTTGAACAATGTTTGCGACATACCTAGTTTATCTATGAATATTGTTACGGTTTCTGCTTTGCGTGAACAAGGATTTGAATATGCTTTTAATGGTGATTTATTTATGCATATTTGAATGGTTTGTTTTATTTTACTGCAAAGCCCCATAATGGAATCTATGGGATAGAAGTCCATAACAATAACGCATTATACAACATCTCATCTAAACGTATGAAATTGGATTTCAATGACACGTATCTATGGAATTGTCGACTAGGACACATAAACAAGAATCGTATGAAGAAGCTCCAAACCGCAGGAATTTTGAATTCCACCGGTCAAGAGACTTTTGATGAATGTGAATCTTGTTTAAGTGGAAAGTTGATCAAAGCTCCTTTTTTCCGGCATCGGTTAAAGAGCTAAGGATATGTTAGGACTCATACATGCTGATGTGTGTGGTCCATTCAGAACAATGTCTAGGAATAGAGAGAGCTACTTCATCACATTTACTGATGACTTCAGTAGATATGGTTATGTTTATCTTATGAAGCATAAGCATGAAACGTTTGAAATGTTCAAATAATACCATAACGAAGTACAAAATCAACTGGGTAAGATGATTAAGATGCTTCGATCAGATCGAGGTGGATAATATCTTAGTCTAGAGTTTGACGAACATCTAAAGAAATGTGGAATCATTTCACAACTCACTCCACCTGGAACACTACAACTTAATGGTGTGTTTGAGTGTAGAAATCGAACTCTATTAGATATGGTTCGATCTATGATGTGTCGTACAAACCTCCCACATTCCTTCTGGAGTTTTGCTCTTGAGACTGCCATGGGAATCATTAATCTAGCTCCAACAAAGAAGGTGGACAAAACGCCTTATAAGATATGGCATGAGGAGAAACCTAAAGTGTCCTACCTTAGGGCTGGAGATGTAACGCTTATGTCACCGGTGAATCTACATATAAACTGAATCCCCATGGCGATAAGGTTTTTTTTTTGTCAGGTACCCTAAAACAATTGGTTACTGCTTCTACAATCATTCTGAAAACCGGGTGTTCATAAAACGCAAAGCTACATTCTTAGAGAAGGAACTGCTTGCGTGAGGGATTGGAGAAAACTATGTGGATCCGGAAGAAGTTCGAGAACCACAAGTAACCGAACCTCAAGTTGAAATTGCCGATTAACATGAGATTATTGAGAGTGAATCTGAAAGAGTTCAAGATTCAACAGTAACACCTAGCACACGCAGAAGTACTAAGGATCATCATGAACCTGACAGGTATATCAAGATTCACGATTCTGAATCTAAGAAATGGCTAGAAGCCATGAGCGCCGAGATTCAATCCATGTATGACAACCATGTATGGGACTTGGTTGATCTTCCTCCCGAGTGTCGGACTGTAGGAAGCAAGTGGATTTTCAAGAAGAAAACCGACCGGATGGAAATGTGCAAACCTACAAAGCTAGGCTAGTAGCGAAAGGTTTTACTCACACTCAAGGAATTTATTATGAGGAAACCTTCTCGCCTGTAGCCATGCTTAAGTCTATTAGGATCTTGCTTGTCATTGCTGCGTATTATGACTACGAGATATGGCAAATGGATGTCAAAACCATGTTTCTAAACAGACACCTTACTTAAGATGTCTATATGGTTCAACCGGAAAGTTTTGAGGATCCAAAGAATCCTAATATGCTATGCAAGTTGAACAAATCCATTTATGGATTGAAATAGGTGTGTCGAAGCTGGAATCTTCGATTTGACCAGAAAATCAAAGAGTTTGGTTTTGTCAAAAACGAAGATGAACCGTGTGTTTACAAGAAGGCAAGTGGGAGCTTCATTACTTTTCTGTTCTGTATATATAGATGACATACTGCTAATTAGAAACCATGTTTCTATGCTACAAGACGTAAAGTCTTGGCTAGGAAAATGTTTCGCAATGAAAGATCTTGGCGAAGCCGCCTATATTCTCGGAATAAAGATCTATAGAGATAGATCGAAGCGGCTTATAGGTTTAAGTTAAATTACATATATTGATAAGGTCATTCGACGCTTTTCAATTCAAGATTCCAAGAGGGGATCGTTGCTTATGGAACACGAAACCATACTGAGTAACAATGCCCCCAGTCGGACGAGGAAAAGAAGAAGATGGAAAGAGTTCCATATGCTTCTGCTATTGGTTCCATCATGTATGCCATGTTATGTACTAGACCCTACGTATCGTACGCGTTAAGCATGATAAGTAGATATCAGCAGAATCCTTGTTAGAGTCACTAGATAGCTGTGAAGAACATCCTTAAGTACTTGAGAAGAACTAAGGATATGTTCTTGATATATGGAGGAGTGGAAGAAGATCTAGTAGTTAAATGTTATACTGATGCTAGCTTCCAGAGTGGTCGAGATGATTCTTGATCTCAAACGGGATATGTGTTTGTTCTGAACGGTGGAGTTATCACTTGGAAGAAAACCAACCAGAGCGTTGTTTCTCAATCCACCACCGAGTCAGAATACATTGCCGCTTCAGATGCTGCAAAAGAGGATGCTTGGATGAAGAAGTTCATTGCTGATCTCGATGTGATGCCTAGCATTCAGAAACCAATCATGATACTGTGTGATAATACCGGTGCCATAGCTCAGGCAAAGGAACCAAGGTCACACCACAACACAAAGCACATACTCAGGAGATTTCATTATATTAGAGATATTATGCTCCATTTTTGCTATTAAAGATCTCGGCTAACTGCATTATTTTTTGGGGATTTAAGTCATTCATCATAGAAAGGACATCATCCTCTCGCAACAGAAATACATTCTTCATATTCTCAAGTGTTAGACATCGATGACAGTCCATTCTTTCTGATCCCACTCAGTATTGTCAGACCGTTGGGGCTCTGCAGTATGCTACTCTCTCTAGGCCGGATATTGCATTTGCTGTGAATCATGTGTGTCAATTTATGCACGCTCCAACAGACAATAATTGGTCCGCTGTTAAACGCATCTGGCGTTACTTACAAGGGACAACAAATTTAGGCCTTCTCATTCGACATACCTCTGGCTCCTATTTACAAGCTTTCACCAATGCTCAGTGGCACAATGTTTCCTCCTCTCCGGTCCAAGCCTTATCTGACTTCGATTGGGCTGGCCGCCCTATCGACCATCGATCCACAAGAGGATTTGCTATCTACATGGGATCAAATCTTGTCTCCCGGACTGCACGCAAACAACAAACTGTCTCAAGATCCTCATCTAAATCTGAGTACAAGGCCCTGGCTGATATAGTAGCTGAACTAATTTGGCTAAAATCCCTCCTACATGAACTCAACATTTAAGTAAGCTCACCTCCTAATCTTTGGTGTGACAACTTGGGACCCACTTATCTTTCTGCCAGTCCTGTGTTTCGTGCTTACATTAAGCATGTTGAAGTGGACTTTTATTTCGTTCGTGAACAGGTAGCTCAAGGTCAACTAAGGTTCAATTTATCTGTACGTCTGATCAGATCACAAATGTCTTCACCAAGCCTCTATCTTCTAAAATATTTCTGCATTTAAGGTTCAAGTTGTAGGTCGTTCCCCGCCTTCAACTTGCGGGGGAATATTAGTCTTTGCTTATATATCATTCTAGAGGGTTCTAAATGTAATATCTAGCTCTTTATAATGAGCTCTTATTGTATCACAATTCAGTCAATCAATAAACAAAAAACCCTTGGTTTATCTAGAAAGACAATTAATCAACAAATGTCATTAAAATATAAAAAAACAATTATGAAGATCTTTTGGAATTTTCAACAACCACATATCAAACAATCCACAACGTTTTTGCTGTCAATGGCCACTGAATCGCAACCACTAATCATCATCGTATCTATTTACCATCATTATCCACTCCTAGTTTGGTTGTTTAAACTTAATTTAGATAATTCACTTGTCAAAACCAAAGTGGGATCATGAGCCGAATCTATAGGCCAAGTCATTGGAAAAGTCAGATTTCTGCTAACAAACACAAATTACATTAGAACTCAGAAGAATATTTGAGCAAAAATGACTTAAACTAGAAACACTTGATCACATGTACCTTTCGAAACGCTTGGTTTGACAACGACTGATCATTTCATACGTATAGTTCCCAAAAGCACTCTCCAAACGTTTTGCACATTGTTGTATATGAGACAACGACAATAAATACCAAAACTTCAAAACTTGAACACATAGTGAGTTTTCATAAACAATGTCTACACTCCAAACAAGATGGAGATGTCCATCTACATTGTATATCTCTAACATGTTGAACATTGCTCGTGTGTCGTTGTAACTGTTACTTTTACTTTTCTTCAGCTGGCGCCAGCCACTTGCAAACTTCACAAGAAGCGATAAAACTAGTTTACGAACATTAAGATTTGCAATATCAGCTATTCTTTCAAGAAACGTATTGGTAAAGTTGACATGCCAAAAAAATATCATATTAGAAACTAATGTCAATTAACAAACATAAATAGTAGGTGTGATCTCAAAAGTTAGTGATATGTATTTTACCGTCCATTTTGCCTCCTTAAAAAGTATTGAGTCTGTTTTTAGTAAGGAAACAAAATCGGTTAACTCAACCATGGCATTTACCATAACTTGTGCCAAGTTCTTGTCTTCGTGTGCGTAAAAAATGCACCCACGATTTTCTGCATCAAAAACCAGAGTGTTCCATACGGAACCATTCTTAATCATGGTTTCTTTGTTTCCTACAATCCACATGCAGTGCCTTGCTCGGGTTAAAGCAACATTTGCTCTTTCACGACTTGAAAGAAAGCCAACTGATCCACGACTATTACATCTAACTGTTGAAAAAATTATGACATCTTCTTCACTACCTTGAAACCCATCAACGGACCGAACATTCACATAAAAGCTCTAGCCATTTGCCTGCCGGTTGCACTTTTTGCCAAGTTTTTCTTGAATTGCATCAACCAGAGCCTTGTATGGTGAAATGCACCTAACAGTCACCTTTTTTTTCTTTGAGATAGATTCTGTCACAAAAGAGTGTTCATAACAAAGTAAAAAACAAACAATGAACAAAAAATGAAGATACCTTTGAAAAGATTTGCAACAATCTGTGCAATCACAGCAACTTCAACCATGTTTTTCGTGCTATTGTTCTTGTCGAGTTCCTCCTTCGCTGAATCAACATTGATGAAGGAGTATGATCCATACATAGCCTCTTGAAGAAAACGCTTTTCTCGAGCTTTATCAATGACATTAGGACCGTCCAAGATCTGCCTATTGTAAAACTCAGCATTAGGAAACTGGCTAATTGATGGATGCATCCTGTATTGAATGTTAAGAAGGTATTTATAGTGTCCAAGTAACACCAGCCTCTCAAACAAACTCCTTCCAAACTTAGCATCCTCACAAATCTACCATAGACCAGAAATGCTTCACAAAGTATTATTTAAGAAGAGAAGAAGTGGTTAGCAACAAGTTGTATTGTTACTGACCTTGCTTTGAACCATCGCTGGCAGTTGTCTTTCGTCCCCAACGAGCACAACATTTTGAACACCGGGAAGCTGCAACGGGATAACGGATTCACATTCTTTAAGCTGTGCAGCCTCATCGATCAAAACCAATTCGATTGGCATCATTCCCTTTTTGCACAATTTGATTGAGCTTGAAGCAGTACAGAACAACAAACAAGCATTTATCAGACAAAAGTGTTTAAGTTTAAACTTTTTCATAGATTTTGGAATAATAGGTGATGCTCTAAGATCATTTAGCACATGCAAGCATTCAGTTTTGCACAATCTTAGCTTCGTAAAGTGAGATGTATTTACTTTTGTGTCGAAAGCTTCTTTTAAGCATTGGTTTCTATTTACTATCTCCTTTACAGACTCCCTAACCTTCTGAATCAGAACAATTAAATGATTCATTTTCTTGGCAAAATTGAGAGGAATCACAGAAGTAGGCAAATGTGTATACAAGTTTCTGATACAAGTAGTAAGGTTGTTGCCCAGAACACTGAATCTGTTCATAACAAACTCCTCAAAAGTCAATTGGTTTTCTTCATGGTTCTCGTCAGGCTTTCGATCATTCTCGTTGTTCTTCATGCTTGTAGTGTTTGTATTCTTCAGTACTAATTGGTGCTCTTTCATGGGATTTTCTAGAAGAAGAATCATATCACTTATGTACGTTTTCCACCGCCATAAAGAGTACCCAAGAACAGTAAGTCGGTTGTCAAGAAACACATCGAGAAGCTCTTCATATCAACGTTAATTTTCATTCGTTCTTTGTTTCCAAATAAAACTATGTCTCCGTATCCATATGTATCACAACCCAAACCATGATCACTTAGCAAGCACAACAATCTCTTTGCAACTCCTACCACTGCAATATTAGTGGGAGCACAAGTAAGAGTCCTATGTTTCTCCCTTAACAACACAAACAATAGTGATGCAACTGTCTTTGTCTTTCCGGTCCCTGGAGGACCCCAGATTAATTTTATGCATGAGTTTTCATGAAAACAATTTTTAGCAGCAAGACAACTTAACACAGCAGCTTCTTGTGAAGAATTCAACTTAAATGAATCAAAATATTGCCTTAGTTTTAGGTCAATTAGACCCTTTTCTTCATCAATACAACACTTATCACAGTCCCTAGCAACCTACATATAAAAAAAAGAAAAAAAAGTAAACTAGTATTTTTTGTAGTTGTGAAATTGTGAAGAACAAAACAACTTCACTTGGCTCGGACAAACTTTACATCTTCGGGCAAGCCATGTTGACAAAAATACTTATAGAAGACTAGTGGCGGAGGTACTCAGAAGAGAATGGGGTCAACCGATACCATTCTTTTTCGCCTCTTATGTACAACGCATAAAATTAGATTTTTGAACGACCTAGTCATTTTTTACGACTGGCTAGATTGTTTTTATGGAAAAAATTATAACCCCATTGCCCATATGAAAACAAAAATTATATAAGCATAAAAAGGTTATTGTTTAGTAAATAGAGTAATTAGTATTTGAGTCCCTAACATTTGTCCATTTTAACTAATTGAGTCCTTTATGTTTAAAATCGTTGCTCTGAACCCTGATGTTTCATTTTTGCATCTTTTTGAGTCCTTTTGACTAACTCTGTTAAATTTTGTGTTAATTTTTAAAGTAAAAGACCAAAATACCCTCAGGGACTCAAATTGTTAAAATTACTTTTATTTTTACCAACCCACTATCTCTCTATCTTCACCCTTTGTCTTCACCACCACCGTCATCTCCGGCAACCACCACCACCTCGTGTGTGATTTGGGCTTCTCCACTGCTGTCAAATATATTCATTTATATCATCTACAGATCCGCAAAAACCCTCTATCTGCAAAAACTCTCCACCAACGTTTTCTTCGCCATCGTCAGCGTTGGTGTCCTCGGCCTCCCCTGCACCTTCAAACACACCGGATACGTCACCGAAAGTCCCTATGTGAGAATTGGTAGTTCCGTCTGGTCAAAGCCAGGGGTCCAAAACCAGGAGAGCCTGCATCGAATCCAGAATGGCACCAGGTGTTTGCTCTAGCATATAACAAACCGGAACCTATGAACTCGTCGACGCTCGAGATCTCGGTGTGTGACGCACAAGCGGAGAATTTCCTCGGCGGTGTATGTTTCGATCTCTCCGACGTTCCTGTTCGTGATCCGCCTGACAGTCCGTTAGCTCCGCAGTGGTGCCATCTTGAAGGCGGTGATTATCCTAATGTCGCCGAAAAGTTTCCGGTGACATACATTTTTTCGTTTGGATCGGAACTCTGGCTGATGATGCGTTTCCGGAATCATGGAGCTCCGATGCACCTTATGTTTCTCATAGTAGATCGAAGGTTTATCAATCGTGTAATTTGTAGTACCTTAGGGTTACAATAATGGCAGGACCTTGAAATTGCCCTAAATCTTCCTCCATTGACAGCGCCAGATGTTCGAGTGAAGGCACAACTAGGGTTTCAATCTGTACGGACAAGGAGATGAGTAATGAACAACCGCACGTGGTCGTCGTGGTGGTGGTTGCCGGAAATGATGGTGTTGGTGAAGACAAAAGGTGAAGATAGTGAGTTGGTAAAAATAAAAGTAATTTTAACAATTTAAGTCCATGAGGGTATTTTGGTCTTTTACTCAAAAAATTAACAGAAATTTAACGGAGTTAGTTAAAAGGACTCAAACAGATGCAAAAATGAAACGTTAGGGTTCAGAGTGACGATTTTAAACATAAGGGACTCAACTAGTTAAAATGGACAAACGTCAAGAATTCAAATAGTAATTTACTATAGTAAATAAGTTATAATCTAACCAATTTAATTGAGCCAAATTTGTTACTTTCAAGTTCCAATCAAAACAAACCTAATGACGACCAAGTTAAATAAGCCCATAACTATTAGTCTATTACCAAATTAAAAAGAAAACATAATATCATATTTCCTCAATTCACCCAAATTTGTAACCTAAAATTAAAACCATAAATTGAAAATTGTCGATATGTTGTTGCGCCGTGAAAGAAAAAAACGAGGCAGATAAGGTAAGTCCACGATTAAACGAGATAAGAAAAACCAATGCATACCGGTGAACGAGATAAGCAAAAAACGAGGCTTGCGATTTGCGAAAATGAGTGAAGGTTTGTATTTTACTAAATTTTTTTCTTGTTCTTCAACCTTGAAACTTGAAATTGGACGTGTTATGTGTTAACATGTGAAATATGATGTTGATCAGTGGCGGATCCAATATTTTTTTCTTGAGAGTTCACCTTTTTTAGACTATCAGATTTCTCACAAGCAGGCGTTAGAAATTTTAGGTGCAGATCGGGTCGGGTCAGATCAGGCCAGGCAGTAACGAATCCTGGAATTTTGTTACGTTTGTTAGTGTACACGGTTTTTTTTATCAATTAATATATAAGTTGCAATTATAATCATCAAGATTCCGATAATTCAACTTTTTCTCAACTTTTTATTGTTATTTTCATTCATATTAAGTGAAATCTTAATGTTTCTCTCACTTTTTTTTACTAAAGTATATTTTTTTCAAATAAATATTTTCACAATTTAATAGAAAAGATTGTTAAATAAACATATAAACTAATCATTCCTAAATTAAACGATATATAGTAAATTAATCAAATATTTAACGGTATAAAATAAAATAAAAAAACCAAAACTCATACTCAGTTTATGAACTAAAATAATTAAAAAAAACCCAAGTTAAAGAAATAATATGATAAATAATAAAATTAAAATTAAAGAAATATTGTTTTTAGAATGAAGCTACTTCTTTTGAAAGGGGATGGTCAAAGCTATGAATGATATAGGTAACAAACTTTTGAAAGGGGATGGTCAAAGCTATGAATGATATAGGTAACAGACTGTTACTATCAGTGAGAACTGTCTACCCTCATTAGGGTTTTTCGTGAACAAAAAAAAATAATAATAATAATAAAATATTATATTTGTGTACTAGGCTATGAAATAAAGTCACCTTTAGAATAAAAACCCACTCAAGTGTATTTACTCACTCATCGGCATTTTCTTTGTTCTTCTCACATTTCAGATTCATAGCTCCGTCGTCCTTACCGGTCTCTGGAAAAGCTTGAAAACTTTGATTTTGTTTCTTTCTTTCCATCTTCTCTCTTTCCTTTTTAAGGGGTTCACCGTATATATTTTTAAGGGGTTCATCCAATTTTTTCTATATAGCTTTCTACTAAAATTTTGAAACTCGGGGGTTCCGGTGAACCCCTCCCACCCTATGTAAATCCGCCCCTGATGTTGATTAAAGTTATTGATTAGTTGAAACATTAGTTATTAAAGTTATTGATTAGTTGAAACATTAAAGTTATAGAAACATTAGTTATTGATTAGTTGAACAATAGTGATTAAAGTTATTGAATATTTAGTGATTAAAGTTATAGATGTTTGTGTGAAATTTGTGTTTAGACTTAATAAAGTTATTAATTAGTTGAAACATTAGTGATTAAATTATTTGATTTTGATTATTTTGTATATTAAACTTGAATTTTATGGTTTATGCAAAGATTTTTAAAAAGAAAGTCAACAAACTTTGATTTGTCATCTTCAAATAGTAATCCAGACAAAATTGATTTTGATGAACTTTTATGGGATCATTCCGAATGGAAACCAACTATTCAAGACATTTTTTATATTTCAAATGACATTTATTATGGTATTGTTTTTAATTATATGACCCGACCCGACCGGACCCGAAACTTAAGACGTTTGGTTGTTAGAAATTGAGCACCAAAAATACGGAAAAAAATCCTGTCTCCGCAACTCTAGAAGACTACATATGGTATGTGTGCAAAAATAAGTCCACAAAGTGTAATCAATCATTAAAATGTCTAGATTCATTTAAAATGTAGCATTTTTAAAATGGTCCAATTAGAACCTTTTGCTTTTGAAGTTCATCTGTCATATAGTGTTCAAAACGGTAAATCTGCACCAGTTACTTCAAGTTAAAACAGATGAGATTTGTGATCAAATTTTTAGACTTAAAAGTGACTCATAAGCAACTTTTACAGCTCATATGTACAATAAAAGTTAGATTCCACACACCTTTAACTATCTCACTATGTTAAGAAAATATAAAAAGCAAACAAGTTGTAGAAAAAAAAAGAAAGACTTACAGAAGAAGTAAACGACAATGTTCTTTCAATAACATTCATGTTAGCTTTTGGGGTGGGGGGATTTAGGTTTTTGGGGGTGGGTGGGGGTGGGCTTAGGTTTTGGGTGGGGGGGGGGGGTTTAGGTTTTTTTTTTGGGGGGGGGGGGGGGTTGGGAGTGGTGGTTTTAGGCTTTTCGGGGTGGGGTTGGAGGGGGGGTTTAGGTTTTTGTGGGTGCGGGTGGAGGGGGGTTTAAGTTTTTGGGTCTGGGTTAGGGTTTGATAAGACGGCTCCAACGCCGATGTAATGAGCTCAATCGGAATTCGTTTGACCCATTTCTTAGGATTTCTTAGTGAAAAACCATTTTTTAGTGGAACCGTCCCCTAATAATCCCGAGAAAATTGATTTGGATGATCTTCCATGGGATCATTCCGAATGGAAACCAACTATAAAAGGCATTTTTTATATTTCAAATGACATTTATTATGGTATTGTTTTTTTTCTATATGACCCGACCCGCCCCAAAACTTAAGACGTTTGGTTGTTAGAAATTGAGCACCGAAAAATACGGAAAAAAAATCCTGTCTCCGCAACTCTAGAAGACTACATATGGTATGTGTGCAAACAAATAGTCCACAAACTGCAATCAATCATTAAAATGTCTAGATACATTTACAAAACTAAGCATTGCTTTTACTATTTTATGTGTTCATAAGTAGTAAGTGTAGCATTTCTCAAATGCAAAGAGAAATGGTCCAATTAGAACCTTTTTCTTTTGAAGTTCATCTGTCATATAGTGTTCAAAACGGTAAATCTGCACCAGTTACTTCAAACAGATGAGATTTGTGATCAAATTTTTAGACTTAAAAGTGACTCATAAGTAGGGGCGTTCACGGTTCGGTTTAAAATCGTGAAACCGTCCAAACCTATCATCGGTTTGGTTTCATTGTTGGTTTTTTTATGTTACTTTCGGTCGGTCGGTTTCAAAAATTATAATCCGTAACGAACGGTTTGGTTTACGGTTTATACCAAAAACCAACTATAGAAAACCGGACCGGACCGTTAGATTTAACTATATTTATTTTTTGTAGTTATTTCATATTAAGTATATTTAGTTATTTATTTCAGTTTAAATAAAATTTTAAATAAGGGGGCTAGCTAATAGTTTGTGTGATTTAGGCCTATATTATTGATTGCTGACGTGCTGCTTCAAGCCTTCAAATAAATAAAACCCAACGAAAATTTTTGATGTAGTTGGAGTGTGTATTTTTCTTTTTAGCTTTAGGATGGCATTTAAAGTTTTGGAACTTTGGATTACTTGTTTGAATTGTATTTTGTTTCTATATAGTTTATAGACAGGTTGTTTTGTATTTAATGAAATTAAGCAGTTTTACTTTTTTTTTTTTATGTTTTTGAGAAACTTTGGCCCAAAAAACAAGCCCAAACCGTGAAACCAAACCAGAACTAAACCGTTAGTAACGGTTCGGTTTGGTTCGGTTTTAATTTTAAACGGTTTGGTTTTGGTTTTCGATGATCAAAAACCGTTACTAACGGTTTGACTCACGGTTTGATCTAAAAACCGCAAAAACCGGACCATGAACACCCCTACTGATAAGCAACTTTTAGAGCTCATATCTACAATAAAAGTTAGATTCCACACACCTTTAACTATCTCACCATGTTAAGAAAATATAAAAAGCAAACAAGTTGTAGAAAAAAAAAAGAAAGACTTACAGAAGAAGTAAACGACAATGTTCTTTCAATAACATTCAAGTTAGCAGCCTGAGTGAGAGCCTGCCACGTACGCAGATTTGTAGTCAAGTTTGTGAGATAAACAACAAAACCCTTTGGTCGGTCCTTGATCTCAAATGGGTTGGATTCAATGAGATGTGATGACATAATTTGTACGGCCATCGGCCTTCTACCGATTCGTTTTGTCACGCAAGCTGTGAGAAAAAAGCTGTTTGTTTGAGCAAGATCATCAATGCATTTAGGTTTAACTTGTGTCATGGCAATAAGATCTCCAACTCTTGGATCATACTTCGTCCCATCTAAGGTCATGTCATGATATAACAGTCCTTTTTGACTATCGGTCTCTATTCGTTGCAAACGGGAAATGGGACTCGCGGGTGCCTGAGAGATTCCGGCAAGGTGAGAGGACAAATCAGCACGGGTTTCTTCAAGAAGAAGATTGATGAATGAGTTCATAAAGTGGGTTGTGGATGAAAAAGTTAACGGAACTTCTTCCACCTGTGAAAAACGTCATATAATCTTCATCCAAAATTCCATGTTTAAAGGATGCATGAACACATGCAAGAAAAACATAAGAAAAGAGAAATTAACCTGAAATTTGTAGAGATGGTTGTTGAGTATATCAGATAAAGACCAAGAAAAGATCACATCTAAAAATCCTTGACGTTTTATGCTTGGCTCCTGTTTCGAATTCATACTGCTGCCTGTGTTTGCCATCATGTTTGAAAGTCTATTTAGCCAAGAAAAAGTAAAAGAAAAAGCAAAGAAAGTGAGGAGGATGAAGGCAAGAATCCGTCCTTAATCCATATTATAAAAGAACATTATTTTTTAATGGTAAAATGGCCTTACAGGGTATTAATTATGAGGAAAATTCCTAAATTTTACTAATCTTTTTCCCCGATACAAACGTTCAATTTTCAACTTTCATAAAATGAACATGCCAAAATTACCGGATTATTCATTAAATCCGGCAAAATCGCCGACTTACGTATTTCACCAAAAACTTACACATGTATTTTTTTCGTTCTAGTTTTAAAACAATCCACCATTTTCTTTTTAATTTTAAAATAACCCAACGTTTCGTTCTAATTTAAAAAAAATCCGACGTTTTGTTATTATTTAAAAAAAATCTAGCATTTCATTCTAATTTTAAAATAATCCGGTGTTTTCGTTCAAATTTCAAAATAATCTGTCGTTTTCTTTCTAATTTCAAAATAATCAGGCGAAAAAGAAAAAAAATACACGTGCGGGTGAACACACGTAAGTCGGCAATTTTTCCGAATTTAGTGAATAATCCGGCGATTTTGTGATATTTATTTTCTGGAAGTTGGAAATTCAATGTTCGTTTTAGGGAAAAAGATTAGTAGAATGTTCATTTTGAGAATTATCTCTTAATTATTTATAGATGGCAAGCTTAAGAAATTATGCAAGGTAACTATGTTGACTTTGACTAACCAACTTCACTTAGAGTGGTGGGTATGCTTCCTAATTTGGGATCGCATCCCAAAGCCACATCAGCGCCATGCCAGCTTTTTCATCCCTTTCCAATCCATCCCAAAAGGGTGGTATTGCTTCTAAATCTAACCCACTTCATCCCAAACCACATATATATAGAGGTTGGTTCAAAAGGGAACACCAAAAAAGGGGGAACATGGGAGAAATATAGGGGACCGGCTTAAACGAACTCCGATTGAACTCATTTCATTGGCGTCGGATCCGGTTCGACGAGCCGCTTCCGACATCACGTGAATGAGTTTATTTGGAGTTAGTTTGAGTCGGTTCCCCGCAATTCCCCATTTTTTATAGGATGGTTCAAATAAGAACAACAAAAAAAAGGGAATAGAGGGAACTAACTCAAACGATCTCCGATTGAACTCATTCCAGCGGCGTTTGAACCGTTTCAACGAGCCGATTCCAACGCCGCGGTAATGAGTTCAATCGGAGTTCATTTGAGCCGGTTCCCCTTTTTTTAGGTTTAAGGTTTAGGTTTGGGGGGAAGGGGGTTGGTTTAGGATTTTGGGTGTTGAGGTGTAAGAGGGGGAGGGTTTAGGTTTTTGTAGCTTTTTGGGTTTTGTACTTTACATTTTAGCGTTTAGGTTTAGGATTTAGGGTTTCTGGTTTTGGGTATGACGAGCCGGTTTCAACGTCGCTAGAATGAGTTCAATCGGAGTTCGTTTGACTCGGTTCTCCATTTTTTAGCTTTAGGGTTTAGGGGTTGGGGGTGGGGGGCAGGGGATGAGGGTTTAGGTTTTTAGGGGTGGGGTAGGGGGAAGGTTTAAGTTTTTTGGGGTGGAGGGAGGGGGAAGGTTTAGGTTTTTAGGGGGTGTGGGGCGGGGATGGGAGGGGTTAGGTTTTTCACTGGTGTAAACTCCTCTTACACTTGTGAATTTATAAAAATGCAAAAAAGAGCATGACATTATATTGGTGTAATAATGTTATTTAAAAAAATAAGAGCAAATTACAAATTACGTCCTTTATGTATTACCCATATTTCAGTATACGGCTTTAGCTAAGGAAATTGCAGTGCATGTCCTTTAAGTTTAAAAAAAGTTTACTCTGGCCTAACGACAGTTAAATTTTACCATTAAGTCTGGTCACGTGCCATGCATTTGAGGGTTTGGTCTTTTTACCCACAAAATAAACTTAAAACCCTACCTTAAATTTGTAAAAGCCATTGATAGTTTTTCCCCCTTCTTTTTTCCCTACCCTTCACCGTGCGCCATCGACTAGTTCGCCGCCGCCGCCGCCACCACCAGATACCACCAGCCACTGCCCTCTATCACCAGCGCACCATCTCCGCCACCATATACTACCAGCACCAGCGTAAACCACCTACTCTGTTAGTTTTGGAAACATTAACATCAGAATCAAGTAGACGATGGTGATCGTTGATCTCACCTCCGTAGCCGATCTTCGTCGCTGAGACACCCACTTCCCGGATCACCCGAGATGACGGCCACTTGTCGGATTTACTCATGAACATATAGTAAACAAAGATCTTACACAACGTAAGTCTTATATTTTTATTATCATAACTTGTTTAGTGTACATTCTTAAAGAAAGTACAAACATAACTATTCTAATGCCAGCCCGTCAGAGGATGCAAGATGGCCTGCATGAGGCCTCTACTCTTGCTCTTTGCCTCTACTATATTAGACTACATCTTTACTTGATACATATGCTTAAACATCTGTCAGCTTATGCTGGTGAGTTCTAAGTTTAGTAAAAAATATATTTTGTCCTTTTTCTCATACATAAATGGATTTGTATGATACACATTCAAAACATCACATTAACTTCTTACCCAAACATAATATTTTATACTTGCACACTTGTTCTGTCTGAGGTCACGTTAACCTCTAAGCGGTCATCACCACTTATACATACCCTTGCACAAGGTGTCTATACTACATTCCACAAAGGAATGCAGTACTTATCTGTCTCTCTTAAGTTGCAAGATATCATGTGGCATTTGTCCAGACGTGGAAAAATCTTTTCTTTACAAACCAATATGGTCAAAATATCTGACATGGAAAAACATGCCAAAAACCTGTCTCCTTTCTATCTCTTCTTGTCAAGACAATAAATGTCAAGACATCTATCAGTCAAGGTACAATCCTGACCTCTCTCCCATTACTTATCAGGGCACACCATGATAAGATCTAAAACATTTTACGTGTCAAAACCATTTTCTTTCTCAAAATCTTTTGCTTTGTGAAATCATGCCAAAAACGCAAGTTTTCTTTCTCTCTCTCTCTCTCCAAAACCAGTCCTTATCTTAAATCCACGTAAAGGTTTCTCCATGTTATATCAAAGAAGCTTATATATAGGGTGTACCAACGGCGTACCCACTACTCCTTTGATATTACATGAATACTCTGTTACATGGTTTGAAGATTTAGACATGTTTTCTATATAATCTCTTGCAACAACATGGATACTAGCCCACATACTTAAATCAAGGGAATTTAACATTCATGTAAATCTTTTAGCATGCATACCGGCCCAAAATATTTAAAGTAATGGAAGCATTTAAAAAGGGGTCTCATAGAACTCACCTTTAGCTCTTTTCTCTGACTTGATAATCTTACTTCACGTAAAATGGCATGGCTAAACATCCTAAGCCATTATAATCTTACTTAAGCATACATACCTAGCTTAGTGGTAATAACCAAGTTGTTTAAAAGCTAGTCGAAACCTTACCTCAGGACTAACTACTGCGTTTTTGGGCCGAAAATTGGAAACCGGACTTCTTTACGTGATCCGGGGCTCTTGGCATGCTTCCCTAGGCTAACAGTGTGTTTTGTGAAGTGGAAAGTGTGTGAGAGCTGCCTTATAGCGAGCTCATGGTTTATCTATTTATAGGCTGCCGTGGGGTTCGTGGCGGACCGCTAACACAGCCGGTAATGGACCGCTAAGCATCATGGCGACTTATTTTGACTTGGCGAGCACGTGGCGGACCGCTAAGAAATATTGCGGCTGGCGGACCGCTAAGGTATGCATGATGGTCCGCTATAGGGTTTCCACGCATCAGATTGCATGCGCTAGTCAGCTGACATGTGGCAGCTCATCATTACTGCCTTCTTCACCACGTGGCGGACCGCTAGGCCAAGCGGTAACGGTCAGCTAAGCCTGGCTTTTCATAATTTTTCATTTTCAGTCCTTTGAGTTTGATCTAATTACAATTTAACCCCTATGGTTTCACTTATTGACCATTTATTCCCTCTACTTATATATCTTGTAAGAATTGGGGTGTTACAAATCTATCCACCTTATAAAGTTTTCGTCCCCGAAACCTATCACTTACTCGAATAAGTAGGGATAAGATTGCTTCATCTCTTCCTTTGTCTCCCATGTGGCTTCAGATCTCTTTCGATGTTGCCACTAAACTTTCACTTGCTTGATTACTTTATTTCGTAACCTCTTTTCTTTCTAGTCGAGTATAGCCATTGGCTTCTCGACATAATTCAATCTTTCGTCTGTCTTAACGTCGTTCAGTGATACATGAGAGGTCTCATCTGCCAGGCACTTACGAAGTGCAATACATGGAATATTGAGTGGATTCCACTCAATTCCTTTGGTAATTCTAGTCTATATGCAACCTTCCCTACTCGAGCTGTAATCTTAAAGGGTCCAATAAATCTTGGACTCAATTTCCCTTTTTTTTTTCTGAATCTAATGATTCCTTTTCAGGGAGATACTTTTAACAAGACATAATCTCCAACATGGAATTTTATCGGTCTACGTCTCTTATCTGCATAAGACTTCTGACGGTCTTGTGCAGCCTTTAAACGAGCCTTAATCAAATCTAACTTTTCTCTGGTTGCTTGGACAATTTCTTTACTTCCTAACTTTTTCTGTCCAATTTCTCTCTAACATATGGGAGTTCTACATCTTCTTCCGTATAACATTTCATAGGGTGGCATACCAATGCTTGCATGGTAGCTATTGTTATACGAAAATTCTACCAAAGGTAGATGACGATCCCAACTCCCAGCAAAGCCAATGATACACGCACGTAGCATATCTTCAAGTGTTTGAATCGTTCTTTCACTCTCCATCTGTTTGAGGATGATATGCCGTACTGTTCAATAACTTAGTTCCTATTTCTTCATGGAACTTTTTCCAGAAACGTGTATCTCTATCAGAAACGATTGTCACTGGCACTCCATGTCATGAGACAATTTATTTAATAAATGTTTCTGCTAACTTCTCTAAAGAGTAAGTTTCACGTATTGGTAAGTGAGCACTTTTAGTTAGTCTGTCAACTAATACCCATATGGAATCATAACCTTTAGCTGTCTTTGGTAGCTTTGTTATGAAATCCATAGTAAGGTGTTCCCACTTCTATTCTGGAATCTCTAAGAGCTGTAGTCTACCGTAAGGTTTTCGATGTCGAATTTCATGATAGTTCCTGAACAAGGTTTTTGAACAAGTTAAGCATTTAGCCACATATTTCCTGATATCGAATTTCATACTGGGCCACCAATAATATTGGCATAGATCTTGGTACATTTTTGTAATACCCGGATGAATCGAATATCGTGACTTATGAGCTTCGTCCAAAATCTAACACTAAATTCACCTATATGTGGTATCTGCATACGACCGAATCGAGTTTTAACTCCATACCTATTCTCTTCCAAATATTTCTCTTGTCCAACAATTCTTTACTTCTTGACATTCTATGCTTTCAAAGCTTCTTTCCGGACATTTTTAAGCTGTGTCATAAAGTTAGGAGTTACAACTAACTTATATAACTTCAGCCAGATAGGAGGATGATCTTTTTTACGGCTTAGAGCATCTGCCACTACATTGGCTTTTCCTGGGTGATACAGGATTTTACAATCATAATCCTTTATCAGCTCTAACCCTCTTCGTTGTCTCATATTCAGATCTTTTTGCTTAAAGAAGTACTTTAAGCTTTTATGATCCGTGTATATTATGCACTTAACTCCATATAGATAATGTCTCCATATTTTAAGTGTAAATACTACAACATCTAATTCCAAATCACGAGTTAAGTAGTTAGCCTCATGTGATTTGAGTTATCGTGAAACATAAGCAATAAATTTTCCTCTTTGCATGAGCACACACCCTAGTCCCAGATACGAAGCATGAGAGTAAACTACCAGATCTTCATTTCCTTCCAGTAAGGATAATACCGGAGCCTGAGTTAATTTCTCCTTTAACTTTTGAAAAGCATTTTCTTGCTCTTCTCCCCATATGAATTTTGTCCCCTTCTTCGTAAGTTTCGTGAATGGGGTAGCAATTTTGGAGAAATCCTGAATAAATCTCCTATAATAACAAGCCAAACCTAATAAACTATGAAATTCTGTAGGTGTCTTTGGCAGGTTCTATTTCATTATCATTTCTATCTTTGAAGGATCCACAAGGATAACTTCTCGGAGCCAAAAACGCATACTTAGAAAATTTTGCGTTAACTTTTCTCTCCTAAGTGTCTCCGGTACTTCCTTGAGCTGACATGCATGATCCCCTTCATTCTTTGAGTTGATTAGAATGTCATCAATAAAGACGATTACAGATCGGTCTAACATTGGTTGACATACCTTAGATCGATTATGGAGAACCAGTTCGCTCCTTGTAATTGATCGAACAAGTCATCGATCATAGGTAATGGGCATTTACTCTTTACGGTAAGCTTATTCAGCTCTCGGTAGTCTATGCACATACCCATACTACCATCTTTCTTCTTCACGAACAGTACCGGAGTACCCTAAGGCAAGATACTCGATCTGATAAAACCTCTATCCAACAACTCTTGTAGTTGTGACATTAGTTCCTTCATTTCTGACGGAGCTAATCGATAAGGTGCCTTACCTATTGGTTTAGCACCAAGCACTAAGTCGATTCTAAACTCCACTTCTCTCTCTGAAGGTATTCCAGGTAATTTTTCTGGAAATATATCAGAAAAGTCACATACCACTGGCACATCTTCTAATTCCTTAGTTTTCACTTTGGAATCAATAACAGATTCCAACTAGGCTTCACTACCTCGATTCATAAACTTCGTGGCCTTCATCATAGAGATGATCCTAATGGTTGATCTTAATTTATCACCATGGATTATAATCCAGTTGCCGTTCGGAGTCTGCGTCTGAACTGCTTTCCTATTGCAAATTATCCGAGCATCATTTGCTGCCAACCAGTCCATTCCCAAGACCACATTAAATCCTTAGAGGATCATTGGATATAGCCTAATGGGAAATCTATGTCCTTCACGATCGATGAAACAATCTTGAATGACTTCTATCACCTTCATTGTCTTCCCGATAGCCGTTTCAACTTCCAATGTTTCGTCCAGTCTTACAGTAGGTCTAGCTAGTAATGGATAGAAGTCTAAAGATACAAAACTTCTACTAGCTCCTCAGTCGAATAACATAGTAGCAGGTACGTTATTAACAAGAAATGTACATGATACTACGTCAGGCAATGCCTTAGCTTCTTCCGTTGTCAATGTATAGGCCCTACTCTTGGACTTTGGAGCTTCATTCTCCTTTCCATCCTTGATTAGCAGTTGTGCTGAAGTCTTAAGTGTTGGGCATTCTATTATTCGGTGTCCGAGTTCTCCACACTTAAAACACCTCATTCCTGACTTACTTGGGCAATTGGTGGCTATATAGCCAGGCTTACCACAACTGTAGCAAGTATTGGTTCCAAACTTGCATTCTCCGGTATGTAGTTTGCCACATCTATTGCATCTACTAGTGCCACTAATAATTTCTTGTCTCTTTCTTCCTCCTCCTCCATCCTTCTTGTTTTGATTTTTGGAAAAATCCGACCACTTTCTTTTTTGTTCGACAGGACTGAAACCGAAGACTTATCGTACATAGTCGAAGCAAGTTGTACAACAAACCGATATTTCTTTATGTCAGAAGTCTTCACCAACCTTCGCATCTCAAATGGCAATCCCTGTACGTACCGCTTGATGCGTACAAATTCAGGAGTTACCAGATGAGGTACCAAACGAGCCATTATGTTAAAATTGGTACTATACTCGCGGTCAGTTATATTACCAGCTTCTAATATGAGAAAATATCTCTCTAGTTTGTCTATTTCGTTGTCTAGACAAAATTCCTCTATTAGCAACTTCTTCAACTCTTCCCAAGACATCCGATCAATAGCTTTATCTCCCATAGCTATGACCAAGTTCTCCCTATAACACAAGGCTTTTGCAACAAACGAGTGAGTTGCAGACTTTACCTTCTTGTCATCCCTACACTCACTAATCTTGATTACCGCCTCTATCTCTCTTATCCACTGATGAGTAACAGTGGCATCCTTCGTCCCGTCAAATTTTGGAGGACTTCCGTCCTTAAATGCCTTGTAAGACATCCCTTCTTTTCCTTCTTCCGAGGTCTAACCTCATATGAATCGTCAGATTCATAATCCTAATCGTAATCATCTCCATCTTTAACATCTAGACTTTCATTAATTTCTTCTGTTGGGTTAGTCTCGTTATTCTTCTTTCTACTCTCCTCTAGGCATGTTAACAGAATTGGCAAAGCCGTGTCTAATCCCATTCATTTTTTTCTACATGTTCTATCTCTGGTTCGGCATTGGCGGTAGACCGCGTCTGCCTTCTAGGAGTATTTGGATTAATTCTCCCTCCTCTTCTACCTCTACTGGCCATTTCTACCAAAGATATAGAGTATTTTAGTATTGGCATGATCGATTGATAGCTCAGAACACAAGTGTATTGTAAATCATTAATAACTGTAGCCACAACGAAATTAATCATTTATGCCACTTTCGGTGCTCTAGTTATCCCTCGATCATGTTTTCTATCAGATACTTATATCCTTTCTCTATCCTTAGCATCAAGCTATCTTTACTAGCATCTCTGTCGGCATTCTTACTGTCCCTTAATATTAGTTTAAGTCTAGATACTTAGGCAAGTATCTAAATCTCTTAAAATATAGCTCTATGATACCAACTTGAGACACCCACACCCTGAATCACCCGAGATGTCGGCCACTTGTCGGATTTACTCATGAACATATAGTAAACAGAGATCATACACAGCGAAAGTTGATATGCCCTAAATAATACATGTTTTGCATGCATAATAATTCCCATATTATGGTACTAATTGAATAATAACCTTGCAATAGATACTTAAAACATTAATATTTCATAATTGCAGGTTACTCGGTTTCCTAAGATAAACAAAGCTAAAACCAATCAAAAACACCATGAAATCAAGCTTCTAGATGGATCATTCCCGAGCTTTGACCCCCAAGAAGTCAACCAAGGTCAACAAAAGTCAACGAAGCAACTAAAAGACAAAACTGGGAAGCAGGGAGGGGATGCACGACCGTGCATCCCAATGCACAGGCGTGCATTGCCCACCTTGCTACCCAAGGCTCTAGTACATTGCCATTTGCACCCTGTTTGATTTCTGAGGTGTTTGCATGCTCGTGCAAACCAATGCACGATCGTGCATTGCTCATTTTGAGGCCTATAAATAGATGTCTTGAGTTCTTCATTCCACACACCCAAATGCACATATAGTCCGTTTCTTTAGTTTAGAGTAGAGAGTAGAGAGTATAGAGGCTCCTCCTCTTTGTACGCAATAGGGAAGCCTACGAAACTCAGCGTTACGCTAGTTAGTATGGTCATTCGTGGCTAAACTCTTTGTATTGCTAGAGAGAAGATGAATTTTGATTATGTTAATGTTTAACGTATTAATCTAATGGTATGTTTATGTTCTTTAGTCATTCGTTCTTAAAACCATCTTCATGATGGATTTTTATTACTACTTGATTTTGTCTTTACATTTGTGAGTGTTCTTGATTTTAACGTGTAAGACCGTAAAACCTTTTTAATAAAACTTCTCTTGAAATTTGTACGTCTTTATACAAGCTGATTTTGATAAGCCAAGACTTGGTTAATACTAATAAGATCGTACGTCTTTATACGAACATATTATGAAACCAAGAATTGGTGAACTCATGTTGGTAACGATACGTCTTTATACGTGGTCCCATTGTTACACGGCCTCCCGGTAAACAAAGTCTAATCACTCTTTCAAATAATAATAAACGTATTTAAGTTCGATGTCTTAAACCAACTCGGAGATAGCATTCAAAGAGTTGAGGGGAACGATGTCCCTAGCTAGGAATCCTACCATTTTATTCTAAAGAACATATTTCTTGAACCAAATGTTGTGAGAATGAGGCTTTAGCGGTGTATCGTTCACACATTTGTATTAGTCATACCACCAAATTAGTCAACTTAACATTATCATATACCAAGTGGATTCGAAGCCCGAAGTAATACTCTTCGTGACCTGATATTCCTCGAGATATTTACTTTCCTACAATTTACTATTTTGCTATTTACATTTCTGTTATACACTTCACGCACATTTTTACTTTTCTGTTATTTACTTTACCATCATTAATGTTCTGTCATTTACATAACTGCTTCACAAGCACACAAAACCCATTCACTAATTAAACCGGCTAAACGATAACAAAAGTTGAGTATTGGAACTCGACCGTGTCCATTGGTTCGATACTTGGTTCTTACTTGAACTATATTACACTGCGATAGGTACACTTGCCTATTTTGTGTGTTTTAAGTTTGAGTATTTATCATTTTATAAATTTAAAACCTGATCTCGTGAAACCAATAACTATATATATATATATTATATTTATATAACTTAACAACAAGCACATCAAGTTTTTGGCGCCGTTGCCAGGGACACGGTGATTTCAAGAAAAAATCGAGTTAACGGACTAACCTTTTTAACCTTAACATTTTCCATCTGTTTTTCTGTTACGTTTGTTGCAGGTAGTGTATGATCCATATCTCTACTACTGGTCTATATCAACCTTTAGCATAACCCGAAAGATTATTTCACCGCCGATTACGTGAAAACCGTACTAGAAGAATGGCCGTAGAAAACCGCACTATTTCTGACTTTGCAAGACCTTCACTTGAAGCTTTGGGGTCTAGCATCACAAGGCCGACGGTTGACGCTAACAACTTTGAGATCAAAATGCATGTCATTCATATGATCCAATCATCATGCACTTTCCATGGATTACCCGATGAAGATCCACATGCCCATATTGCAAATTTCCTCGAAATTTGTCTTTTAAACTGAATGGAGTTTCGAATGACGTAATTCGACTTCGAATGTTTCCCTTTTCCTTAAGGGAACGAGCTAAGGCATGGCTGAACTCTCTTCGTACCGGGTCAATCACTACGTGGGATGAACCGGCTCGTGACTCCTACCGAGAGTCTCAAGTCAGGTCTCGTATGTGTCAAGTACCTTAGGCTTCCGATGATTTTCCGATACTCTGTTGCGTTCACGGTTTGCCCATTTTCATCTTTAGTTAATTGCAATCGTGACTCCATAGGATATTTTGTTGAATTACATTCACTCATTCCTGCTTCCTTGAGTATCTTGTTTGCATAGACTTCTTGTTTTACCAAGATTTGGTTCTTTTGCTGTATAACCTCTAGACCCAAATAATAAGAGAGTATGCGAAGGTCTTGCATATCAAACTCTCCTCTCATTTGCCTTTAAACTTGTTGATCTCTATTTGGCTTGAACATGTGACTATTAGATCATCTACATATATCCTTACGATAATTAGGTCACCCTTTGTCACACGGCTGTTTCTTTTGAACATCGGGTAAAATTCAAATTTTTCATGGTTCTGTCAAGCTTCTCGTTCCAAGCCCGTGGAGCTTGTTGAAGCCCATATAATGCTCTATTTGATCTATAAACCATGTTCTCTTTACCAGGAACCACATAGGCTTTGGGTTGCTTTACGTGTACAACTTCTTTTAACTCTCCATTTAAGAATGCCGATTTTATGTCAAGGTGATATACTAGCCACTTATTTCTTGCTGCAAGTGCTAGGATCAGTCTTATGGTTTCTAGCCTTGCTACTGGGGCAATAACTTCATCAAAATCCACCCTCGGCTCTTGTACATACCCTTTAGCAACTAACCTTGCTTTATACTTTGTTATCGACCCGTTTGTATCCTGCTTTATCTTGAATACCCATTTTAACCCTATGGCTTTACTTCCGGATGGCAGGTGACAAAATTGCCAGGTCTTGTTTTGCTCAATTGACGTTAATTCTGCTTGCATAGCCTTTTGCCACTCGGTATTATTTTCTTCTTCTTCAAAGGTTCATCATTCAGTAGTAAACATTCCTCTTGATGGAGCATGACATAATCATTGAACCTTTGTGGTACTGAACTTGTTCGAGTTGAGCGTTTTGGCCCATCTTCATTGCTGCTTCCGTTTTCGTCAATAAGATCAACCAGACCCAGGTCACCTGTTTATGGGTCTGTGGGCTGCACAGATTGAGCCTCTTCTTCCGTTTGAGTTTCTGTTTCTGACCTATTTAGTGGTGGGTCAGTAGAAGGGTTGTTTGGCACAGGCCTTTCACCTTCTATTACGAACTCGACCCATCCTGGCCCTTTACCTATTTCCATGTTGTTTCTGCATTGAGCCCATTCAAACTTTGTTGTTTCTTCAAAACGTACATCTCGTCTTACATACAACTTATTTTGGATTGGATCATATAATCTATTCGCTTTGGTACCGGGCTCGGTACCCAAATAGACTACTTCTTTACTTCTGGGATCCAGCTTTTTCAAGTGGATACTTAGAATCTTCATGTGTACTTTGCAACCAAATACACGTAAATGTGTTATGTTTGGTTTTCTTCCATGCAAGGCTTCATATGGTGTAACGTCTCTCTATGCTTTAGTGTACACTCGGTTTAGGATGTATACTGAGTGTCTTACGGCTTCGCCCCGTAGACTTTGCGGAAGTTCCATGGCCTTCATCATACTCCTCGTTGCGTTCAAAATAGTTCGGTTTCGTCTCTCTACTACACCGTTTTGCTGTGGTGAGTAGGGAGCCGTAAACATCCTTTTGATCCCGACTTCATCACAATAGGTGGTGAACAGCTTGTTGAGAAACTCACCGCCTCGATCACTCCGTAGCATCTTTACTTTCAACGAATGCTCCGGGTCTACCTCCTGTTTGAACTTTTTAAACACAGCCACTGCATCATTCTTGTTCTTTATAGTGTAAATCCACATATATCTTGAGTAGTCATCAACAAAGAGCATAAAATACCGACTTCCTCCTAATGTAGGAGGTGAAATCGGCCCACACAAATCGGTGTGGATTAACTCCAAGGGTTTGCATGCTCGATAGGCTGTTTGCTTTGGGAAAGGGTCTCTAGTTTGCTTTCCAAGCATGCAAGCATCACAGATATGGTCACCTTTCATTGTATAAACAGTTCCATGCACCATATTTCTTGCCTTCATGTGATTTATGGACTTGAAGTTCAAATGTGTAAGCCTAGCATGCCAACGCCATGCTAAGTCATTCATTAAACTAAAGAGACACACCGGTGATCCAATTTTCAAATCTACTTTGTAAAGACGGTTCGGACTCTTTGGAACCTTCATTAGTAGCTGGTCATCTTCTTCATACAACCACAAGTTGTCTTCGGCTATCCAATATTTGTACCCATCTTTAGTCAATTGTCCGATACTAAGTATGTTACTACATAGATCCGGTATGTAGTATACATCGTTTAATTTGGACTTTTGACCTGTCACCAAATTTTACTAGCCCTGTGACACCAAAGTTTAGTTTGGTGAAGTGTGACTTTCGTCCGGTCATGTGGTTTGAAGCACCGTTGTCAAGATACCAAACACAATCATCATCCGATTCGATCTCGTAGAGTTTAGGGTGTACCTTTTCTTCATTTAATAGAACTCTTTCTTGTACTCCTTCGACCATCGTCATCATCAGATTTGGAGCTTTAGTTTCAGTTTGTTTTAGGTTTGCTTCTTGATCGGTTGGCTTGGTGCATTCCCATGCAAATTGGCCATAATTGTTACAATTATAGCACCGAACATTTCTTTTATCAGGTCCCGGGTTGTTGTCACTGCTTTGATCACGGTTATGATTGCTCCCGTGGTTTTCTCCCTATGGCTGAGATCTTCCTCGACCCCTACCACAACCACGTCCTCTGCCACGGCCACCCCGATCCGACCCACGACCACGACCTGCATTTGACCTTCTGTTTTGGCCGTGTTCTTTGTTCCCGGTTTTATCAGTCTTGGTGAATAGGAGACTTCCCATCTCAGCGGATGACTCCTTCCCTTTGGTTCATTCCTCGAAGGCCTTGAGTCTCCCAATACAGTCTTCGAACTTCATTGTTGATAGGTCCGCCCATTGTTCAATGGTTGCTACAATTTGCGATAAACCTATCTGGTACACTATCCAACAACTTTTTGACAAGATCAGACTCCTCCAATGTTGTTCCTAGGTTGTTGAATTTGTTTGAGAATTCGGAGATTTTTTCGGCGAACTCTTTGATTGGATCTTTTTCACCCATTCTTAACCCTTCTAAGTCACGCTTTAGGGACTGCAATCTAGCTTGCTGCACACGGTCCGTTCCAATAAATCTGACTCTGAGCGATTCCTAGATTTCGCTTGCGTTTCTACTTCTAGCAACCTGCAACAGAACGTTTTCGGGTAGGGCTTGGTAGATGATAGCCCTTGCCCTCTTGTTCTTCTTTTTTTCTACTGCGTTCCCGGTCACCGGATCAACCGCCTCCCACAACCCTTGGGCGTCAAGGATAGACTCCATGATGACTACCCAGGTATTATAATTCGATTTTGTAAGTTTGGGACATTGCAAGGAAGTTACGCTTGATTCCCGGTTAACATGATTCACTATGGGTCTATTTTCATCTCCCATGTCTTTGATCTGATCGGGTTTACTTCAGAATTGATTACCGAATTTGAGCAGTGGTTAAACACCCCATCGTTCTTCCTGATCCGTATGATTATGCACCTCACACGTGATTGATATTTCGAGCCTAGTAAACCTAGGGCTCTGATACCACTTGTTGGAATCAATTGATAACACCGATTGTTGGAAGACAATCCAAAGACTCTTTTATTAATAATTGAAGTGAATTACAAAACAAATAAATCTACCATCTATTTATAAGCTATCAATACTAGTTGGACTCGGACTCAAACTCAAACTAAAACAAACTTTCAAAAATTAAACTAGATAGATAGATATGATCTCCTCCTTGCCACTCCATGAGATCTCCTTGCCAACGGTCACCTTTGTTTCTTTGAGACGGATTCTATCATGAAAGAGTGTTCATAACAATATAAAAAACAAAAAACAAATAAATGAAAATACCTTTGAAAAGATTTGCAACTATCTGTGCAATCACAGCAACTTCGAACATGTTTTTTGTGCTATAGTTCATGTCGAGTTCCTCCTTTGCAAAATCAACATTGATGAACGAGTATGATCCGTACATATCCTCTTGAAGAAAATGCTTATCTCGAGCTTTATCAATGACATTAGGACAGTCCAAGATCTGCCCGTTGTAAAACTCTGCGTTAGGAAACTGGCTAATTGATGGATGCATCCTGTATTGAACATTGAGAAGGTGTTTTTGGTGTCCGAGTAACACTAGCCTTTCAAATAAACTCCTTCCGAACTTAGCCTCCTCACAAATCTGTCATAGACTAAAAAGATTCACACACTATTTTCTTGTGACAACAAAAGAGATTAGCAACAAGTTTACCGACAATGACCTTGCATTGAACCATCGGTGGAAGCTGTAATGGTAAAAGATCACTTTGAAATAATATACTAAACTCACCATGAGAGTTATTTATTTAAAAATAATATTTTTTTTGTTAAAAAGTAATGTAATTGAAAAAAATCTATTTATTTATTTGTTTATTTACGACAAAGTGTCAAAATATGTTAATACAAGTCAAAAAAGAACCGTAGGTGAATTTATTATTGTATAATGTTTTAAATTTATTTATTTATTTATTGTTAAAGTATAAAATAAATAAAAATGAAGTTCATATATATGTGTGTGTGTGTGTATATATATATATATATAAAAGAAAGATAATTGATTGGAAAAAATGTGTATTTTTTTTCTTTATATAAAAATTTCTTGTCAAAATATTTATAAACTAGGAAATTTAATTATTTAAAATATATATATATTTTTAAATAATTAAAATGAGGTTTTAAACAATCTAATTTATAAAAATAGGTATTTTAGGTCAAAAATTGCAAACTCTTATTGTGTTATGTTTTTAATAAGGTATAGTTTATAAAAATAATTTTTATAACAAGTTTAGGTTGTTAAAAAATGATTTTAAAAAGAAAACAGACCACGGTTCGAACCCGGGTGGTTTCTGTGTGAGGCAGCCGTCACAACCACTGGACCAGGGGACTAACCCGTGTTATGGAACCGGTTTGATTTGTATATAACCAATTCAGTACAAGAGGCCGGGTCTGGCTTTGAGTCACGCACAAAAAGGACCGGTTATGTGGGTTTCGAACCCACGCCCTCTGGTCCGACGGTGCAATGTCTTAACCGGTCGGACCAGATGGTTCGCTGTTAGATTATAGTGTTTAAATGATTAAATACACTAAGCCCTTCGAATTAGAAAAATCTCCATTTAGAACCCGTATTAACAGCTCTCGATTTCAAACACATTTGGGTTTGATGCCCTCTGTCATATGAAATTGACAAAGCGCTTTCGATCTTAACACGAAAACGATTCGAATGATTCAAACCATACCTGAATCGGTTGAGTACAAAGGGCCGGCGACTAGACGTTCAGTGGCAGAGTTGTTGGTGCTCAATCGGCAAACAGAGATGGAATGAGACTCAAATGAGGTATTGACGAGTTTGTATAGAGTCGTGCGAAGGCCTATGGCGATTTAATTTGATTAATTTCATCATTAATGTCCGATTCGATTGAGAGGATTACGGGTGTCGGTTTTAGTCTCGATTACGCGTTATTAAAGTTGTAATTGAATGAATTGGGTCGCGATAACAGGTGTGGTACTTGAGGAAACAGTCTACACTTGATTCACGTGATTGAACGCGTTTAATTTCTCATTTTTGGAAATGATTTGTGTCCGGTTTGACTCTGAGGAGTCAAACTTATTCAAAATTTGAAATCCCCGCTTTCTTGATCAAGTTGGGCCATTTATCAGGATTGGATTGATGTCGATTATTGAATTCGTGTGTAGGAAAGTCCATAATAACAGGTTTATCGATTCTCCTATGTTGGATTTCATTGAATTGGGTCGGTTTGACTTTCCAAGGTCAAATTTGACGAATGAGGTCAAATTTTGGTCATGGGGAGTCAAATCTAGACCAAAAGTGAAATTTGTAAAGATTGGGGGTTCATGTTTAGGGTTCAAAGACCTTGGGGAGAAGGTTCAAGACTAATTTGCTAATAGAAATGCATTTATATACATATATCTATATATTCTTATATATATGTTTACATGTATGACTAAGTGAATTGTTTTGACTATGAAGGGTTTATGGTTTTGATAATTAATCGTCGAGTTTCAATATATGTATATTCATGTAACCCTTGAAATGTATCAATTGGAATGTTAGGGTTAAGTGTTTGCATCAAGAGTTGTGTTAAAATTGAATTTTTTGTTCATTGCACCAAACGATTACATGAAAGAAAAATCAGAGATGTTACAGTATCCCCATGTTGATGGAATTTCGTCCCGAAATTTAACTAGTTGAGTCTGCTGAATCAGAAAAGAGGTGTGGATACTTAAGCTTCATTTGATCCTCACGTTCCCAAGTGAACTCAGGACCGCGCTTAGAATCCCAACGAACTTTGACAATAGGAATACGGCTTTACTTGAGTTGCTTGATCTCACGGTCCATGATCTCCACCGCTCTCTCAACGAAGTGCATCGTTTCGTCAATGTGCACGTCGTCAAGAGGTATATGGATGTTCTCATCAGCAAGACATTTCTTTAGGTTGGACACGTGAAAAGTAGGATGTACATTAGCAAGTGATGGAGGTAATTCGAGTTTGTAAGCCACTTTCCCGATCCTTTCGAGGATCTTGAATGGACCCACATAGCGAGGTGCTAGTTTACCCTTTATCCCGAAGCGGATCACCCCCTTCCAAGGAGATACCTTTAGAAGTACAAGATCACCGACTTGGAATTCCAAGGGTTTACGTCTCTTGTCGACATAGCTCTTTTGCCGACTCCTTGCTACTTGAATGTTGTTGCGGATCTGAAGGATCTTGTCGGACATTTCTTGGATTAATTCGGGACCGGTGATTTGTGCTTCACCAATCTCGTTCCAACAGATAGGAGAGCGACACTTCCGGCCGTAGAGAGCTTCAAATGGAGCCATGTTGATGCTTGTGTGGTAGCTATTGTTGTAAGAGAACTCAATGAGAGATAGATGTGAATCCCAATTGCCACCAAAATCAATTACACAAGCTCTAAGCATGTCCTCGAGCGTCTGGATTGTTCGCTCGGTCTGACCATCAGTTTGGGGATGGTAAGCCGTGCTTAAATCCAAGCGTGTACCATGAGCAGTTTGGAGAGGTTGCCAAAAGCGGGAGGTGAAATGAGCATCCCTATCAGAGATTATGTTAAGTGGGACCCCGTGACGACTCACAATTTCGTCAATGTGGATTCGGGCTAATTTCTCTACCCGATAGTCTTCTCGGATGGGTAGAAAGTGAGCAGATTTGGTGAGACGGTCAATGATCACCCAAATGCTATCATAACCGCTAGAAGTACGAGGGAGTTTGGTAATGAAATCCATGGCTAGGTTCTCCCATTTCCATACAGGGATTTCCGGTTGCTCAAGCAAACCAGAAGGACGTTGATGTTCAGCTTTGACTTTGGAACAAGTTAGACATTTTGCAACATAAAGTGCAATGTCTTTCTTCATTCCGGGCCACTAGTATTGTTGGTGAAGACCCTTGTACATTTTATCCGCCCCGGGATGGACGGAGTAATGAGTTTTGTGTGCCTCGTTCATAAGGACTGTGCGAAGGTCATCACGATCGGGGACCCAGATACGATTCAAGTAATAGAGAAGGCCATTAGGTTTGGTTTCTAATAGGAGTCCAACACCACATGACATTTCATTATACAGATTACCCTCGGTGACCGAGACGTGTTGAGCTTCTAAGATGCGATTTTGAATATCGGTTTGAATCCTAACACAATGAAGCATAACGTGGTCCTTACGACTCAAGGCATTGGCCACAACATTCGCTTTACCGGGATGGTAACGAATCTCGCAGTCGTAGTTGTTAAGGAGTTCGACCCAACATCGTTGCCTTATGTTGAGTTCCTTTTGATTGAAGATGTGTTGGAGACTTTTGTGGTCAGTGAACACCACACATTTCGTGCCATAGAGATAATGCCTCCAAATCTTCAATGCGAAGACGACCGCACCCAATTCAAGATAGTGCCTCGTATAATTCTTTTCATGAATTTTGAGTTGTCTTGATGCATAAGCACCTTGCTCCGTTGCATGAGATCACAACCGAGACCTTGGTTTGATGCATCACAGTAGATGACCAGATCATCGTTTCCATCAGGAAGAGTGAGAATAGGAGCATTGCATAATTTTTGCTTGAGGATTTTGAAGGCTTCCTCTTGCTCTGGTCCCCACTCATAGTGTTTACCTTTATGGGTCAAGGCCGTGAGAGGGACAACAATCTTGGAAAAGTTTGAGATGAAACGACGGTAATAACCTGCAAGACCAAGAAATGAACAAACTTCGGTAGGGGTCTTAGGGGTACTCCAATTCTTAATGGCTTCGATCTTTGCGGGATCAACATGAATTCCCTTTTCGTTGACAATATGAACCTAAAATTGAACTTCCTTTAGCCAAAATTCACACTTGGAGAACTTAGGATATAGTTGTTCTTTTCTTAAAAGGTCTAAAACCAACTTAAGGTGTTGTTCATGATCTGATTTAGTCTTGGAGTAGATCAAGATGTCGTCAATGAAAACGATCACGAATTTATCTAGGTATGGTTTGCATACGCGATTCATAAGATCCATGAAAACCGCAGGTGCATTGGTTAGCCCAAAAGGCAAAACCATAAATTCGTAGTGACCGTATCTTGTACGAAAGGCAGTCTTTGGAATATCCTCCTCTTGCACACGAAGTTGGTGATATCCGGATCGGAGATCAATCTTCGAGAAGTAGATGGAACCTTGGAGTTGATCAAAGAGATCATCAATCCTAGGCAAAGGATAACGGTTCTTGATGGTAAGCTTGTTGAGTTCGCGGTAGTCAATACACATCCGGAATGAGCCATCTTTCTTCTTCATGAATAGGACGGGTGCACCCCCATGGTGAATGCCTGGGACGAATGAAACCTTTATCGGAAAGTTCTTGGAGCTGACTTGCAATTTCTTGCATTTCAGAAGGTGCTAGACGGTATGGAGCTTTAGCCACAAGATTAGCTCCGGGTACAAGGTCGATATGAAATTCTACTTGACGAACGGGTGGAAGACCGAATAGATCTTCAGGAAATACTTCGGGAAAGTCACAAATGATGGGGATGTCTTGAATACTCTTCTCTTGGTCCTTCTTTTGAACGATATGGGCTAAAAAGGCCACATACTTCTTCCGTAAGTACTTTCGGGCCGTAGTGCATGACATGAGCTTAAGCCCACTATATGGTTTCTCACCAAAGACTTTTAATGTATTACCCGAGGGGAGAGGAATTCGGATGCACTTCTCGAAACAAACGACCTCAGCATGATGACTAGATAGCCAATCCATGCCTATGATGATATCAAAGCTTCCCAGTTGCATAGGTATGAGGTTGACGGGAAAGGAATATTCATTAAGTTCGATGAAACAATCGCGGATAATGGAGTAAACGATGATGGGTTTTCCATCCGCTACTTCAACGGTAAACATTTTCTCTAACTTAGTTCGGGTTTTAGCAAGCAAAGGTTCAAAATTAAGTGAAACAAAACTCTTATCGGCACCGGTATCAAATAGTATGGAAGCATATTGGTTATTAACGAGGAACGTACCGTTGACCACATCATTGTTGGTCTGGGCTTCATTAGCATTTATGTTGAAAGCACGCCCTCTAGCTCCACCTTGATTAGAGTTGGTAAGTTTTGGGCATCGGTTTCGGAAGTGGTTTGGGTTACCACATTCAAAGCAAGCATTCCCATTAGTGATAGTTGGAACCCATTTGTTTCCCTGGTTGGCTGTATTGCCGGGTGGTTTGACTCTGCAGGTGTTGGCTAAATGCCCATATCTTCCACAGCTGCCACATATCCGACACGGTAGATTTGGGAAGTGATGGTAATTGCACGTGTTGCACAAAGGGCTGCTGCCCACATAATGTTTCTTGGCTGAATTCTGAGTCATAGGAGCAACCTGATTGACTGGGGCAGCTGGGGTAACAACAGTAAAGTTCCTAGTCTTTCGTTTCTTGTTGTTGGACAAAGGTTCGAGTTTGATCCGTTTGGAGGGCTCAGAAGGTGTTGTCGTGTCTAGGACTTTCTTGGCACCCTTCCTTGTTAACGTACCCGCCTTTACATGGTTATCGGTTAATGTGATGGCATCTTCAAGGGTAGCGGAGTTTCTCCCTAAAACAGTGTCTTGAATCTTCATCGGCAGACCACCGATGTATTTTTCAATACCCCGAGCCAAAGGTGTGACCATATGAGGTACTAGAAGACTTAGCTCATGGAAACAAGTGGTGTAGGCTAAACTTTCACGACTATCTTAGGCAGGACTCTAACTTTTTCATTTCATTGCGAGGACAGAACTCCTCGGTCATGAGTCGTTTGACCTCATCCCATGGCAAGGCCATTGCCACATCTATGCCCCTATTCCTCTTTTCACCATTCCACCAAGTGAGAGCTCGTTTTTGGAAGACGCTGGTGGCATAGAGGACCGGAGGTTGTCGGGACAATCGCTCTTGAGAAAAGTGCTTTCAATGCTCTCGAACCATTGCAAAAGACCCGTGGCTCCTTCAGTGCCATAAAACTTAGTGGGGTTGCACGAGTTAAAGTGCTTGAAAGTACAATGCGGTGGGTTGGCACCACCACCACCATTAGTTCGATGGGTACCACTAATGGCTCCATTAGCTTGGGTGAGTTGAGTTACAAGTTGTGCAAGAATAGCAGCAATATCGGTGTTGTTGTTGGTCACGGTAGCAAGACGGGGAGGCATTCTACAGATTTGCACAAGACAAGAAAAGATGTAAGAACTTATGAAAGTTGATTGAATTTAAAGGGAACAAAATAATAGATGAAGTAGTAAATCATATTTTGGATTGTACTCAAATAGTGACATAATCACTTGAGTACTATGACATATTAAGGTCAATTAAACTCATATAATTTTCAAGGAGACATGCTTTAGCCTATAAGTAAACACTCATCTCGGGAATTCCCAAGAAAGCATACGGGTCCCTCGGTTGATTGGGATTTATACGAAATACTTTCCTAGACAGAAAACCCAGAATATAGGTGTCACCCTTCCAGATTGCACGTGTCCTCTAATAATTAAAAAGTTTAAAACCTTAACGAGGAAGTAAAGAAATTCTATAGATTTAAATCCATGAAGTTTCCACATGCTATGATGATGATGACAGAGAAGTAGGTAAGAATGTTATAATGCTTAGGGTATGGGTAGGGGTTTTGTTTATTTAATTTATTATTTAAGTATAGTCTAATAAGTCATGAATTTTAACAAATAAGGTATCAAAATGAAATAAATATTAATATAATAAGCAAGTAACACATAGCATGTAGCATATCATATAACCATAGAACATGGCAATAACGGGTGTCCTAAGGTTATAGTCTAGGTCAAAGGTATCTAATAACCTAATTCCCTATAACCAAGGCTCTGATACCAATCTGTCACACCCCAACCGACGGCGGAATACGTCGGGGCGAATATGTAGACTGTTCAAAAGCTCAAGGTTTACTAAAGTTTAAATATTTAAACAACCAACTTCATATCATAAATAATCATGAATCTAACAATACAAGGAAAATAGAAATACATAAATACTTTCTTTAAATTAGATTCTAGGTCCTCGGTCCTAAGTGAAGCAACTTGTACTTATTCTCAAGCATTAGTACCTGAAACATGATGAAAACAAGGTCAACTAAAAAGTTGGTGAGCATACATAGGTTTTAACACACAACCAAACTTAAAGTGTTTTATACAATTCATACGATATACGTGTATAAGGCAATTATGGAGAATCTATAGTTAAACTGAGTGTGTACAATCAAACCTTGTGACTGAGGCATAATACGCAGGTTACCCTTATGTAAAGTCGGTAACAGACACCCTAACCGGGTGGGTTTGTCAGACACAATAGATCTATCAATGTTAGCCGTTGGCTTGTACGGAGTTAAAGATTATACTAATGTCATGTATATGTAGTCTTAACTCATAACATTCAAGCATAAAGCACATAACACATAATATCATATTATTGAATTGTATTTAAGTTTATGCAAAAAGTTTCAAAAAGTAAATCATGTTTCACCCCAAAAGTACAAAATGAAAAAAGGGGGGCTATGTAAACTCACTTGGATATATTGTGTGGGTAACACGAGCAAGTATGTAGCACAAGTGATTTTCAAATCACAAGTTAACCTAGTGTGAAAAAGCATGATCTTAGATTAATAACGTGCACAAGTTTAAGGATAGGTCTAATGTTCATCGGGTTTTGTTATGTGAGAACTTATATAAAGTTTGTGTTATTTTATGTGAAAGAATAAGTTATCGAAAGTTTGGTGTAAACCTTGGAAGTTCAAAGTGTAATATGACACTATTATTTTAGGGTTTATAATTAAATAAATAAATTCTTTTTATTTATTTAAAAATAATATTTTTTTGTTAAAAAGTAATGTAATTGAAAAAAATCTATTTATTTATTTGTTTATTTACGACAAAGTGTCAAAATATGTTAATACAAGTCAAAAGGGAACCCTAGGTGAGTTTATTATTGTATAATGTTTTAAATTTATTTATTTATTTATTGTTAAAGTATAAAATAAATAAATAAAAATGAATTTCATATATGTGTGTGTGTGTATATATATATATATATAGGGGGATGATCAAATAAGAAGTCTAATTTGGCTAAGAAACCTAAGAAGTAATCTCATCCATTTAATTAGATGATCAACGGTAGAGATTTAAGTGTATGAAAAATAAGGGATGGGAGGGTATTTAAGTAATAGCCACTTTTTTTGATTTTTTTCAACTTCCCCCACTTTTTTTTAAACGTTCATAACTTTTTCATAGGACATTATTTTTAAAAAAAATTACACCATAAAATCGAGCGTTTTTTTATCTTTAATTTGAGTATAGTATTGCAATATTTTTTTTGCAAAAAAAAAACGACACTTAACGAAATTGTGCTAATTTACGTAAATGTGCTGGTTTCTCGTAAATGAGCTGGTTTCTGGTAAAACAGTACAATTTAACACATTAAAAATTTGCTGGTTTCTGGTAAAACAACACAATTTACGTAAATGTAATGGTTTCTTTAATGTGTGTACTTTTAGTCAATTATTATGTGCCTAATTTGGTAGCATTATTTAAAAATAAAAATTTAAAACATCCATACACAAAAAAAAAACGGTTTAGTGGTAGACAACAAAAAGCTTATGCATCAAAATGTTGTTTTGTGCTGGTTTGATATACTAGTTTTATTGTGCTGGTTTTGTTTGTGTTTGGTTAGCTAAGAAAAGCAAGGTACACAATGAACCGTGTTCTTTTGGTGTTGTGAAACAACACAACTAATTGTTATGTTTGGTGTTGTTTTATGATAAAGCAGCACAGTTAATTGTGTTGTTTTACAATGCAGCACAGTTAATTGTGCTGTTTTACAATGCAGCATGGTTAGTTGTGCTGTTTTACTATAAACCAGCACATTTACGTAAAGTAGCACAATTTCACTAAGTGTTGATTTTGTTTTAGAGTAAAATATAGCAATACTAAACAATTTCACTAAGATGTATTGAACGTTCAACTAAATAATAGCTTTTCTAGCAATTCTTCTTGCTTTACCGTGCTCTATTTTTTTTTCATTGTTATGATTTTACCAAAGAGAAAATGTATTGTGCTGGTTTTTTTTGTTCTACTTAATGTGCTGGAATTTTGTTTTCCTGTGATGTATTTTTTTATGTTGTGTTGGTTGGTTGTGCTGACTTTTTTTGTGCTGTTTTCCTCTACTATTTTTTCGACTGTGCTGAGTTTCTCTTGTGCTGTTTTCCTCTACTATTTTTTCTGTTGTGCTGTTATCACACGTGCTGGTTTTTTGTGCTAATTATTGTGCTGGTTGGTCTTGTTCTCATTATTTGTGCTGATTTGTTTTTATAAATTACATTGTTGTTGTGCTAGTTTGTTAGTGCTGGTTGTGCTAGTAACTGTGCAGGTTTGTTGTTTGTGTGCTAGTTTGCTAATTTTGTGCCTGTTTATTTGTGCTGGTTTGTCTTGTTCTCATTATTTGTGCTGATTTGTTTTTTTAAATCACATTGTTGTTGTGATAGTTTGTTAGTGCTGGTTGTGCTAGTAATTGTGTAGGTTTGTTGTTTGTGTGCTAGTTTGCTAATTTTGTGCTTGTTTATTTGTGCTGGTTTGATATTTTTGTTTGTGCTGGTTTGATTTTCCATAAAACAGCACAATTTATGTAAACCAGCACAATTTATGTAAAATAGCATAATTTTGTATAGTGTCTTTTTTTTAATAAAAAATATAGTAATACTATACTCGAATTAAAGGTAAAAAAACACTTGTTTTTATGGTGAAATTTTTTAAAAAAAATAAGGTCGTATGAAAAAGTTATGTACGTTTAAAAAAAAGTGGGGGAATTTGAAAAAAGTCAACAATTGTGGGTTTCCAAAAATGCCCCTCCACCTCTAAGTTTTCCTACATTTAAATATCTACCATTGATCATCCAATTGAATGGATAAGATTGCTTCTTAGGCTTCTTAGCCAAAGTGCACTTCTTAGGGGAACCACCCCCTATATATATATATATATATATATATATATATATATATATATATATATATATATATATATGAAGTTTTAAATACAAAGGACTTATTTCGCACGAAACAAACGAAGGGATAGCAGTGCGCTATGTGTTCCTTTTAATTTTTAGTTGGAGAGATATTTTTGTCATTTTACCCTGTTAGTGATTTCAGGTCGTCTACGCCAAATAAGAGTGAACGTGATATCAATGTTTCGTTTATACGTTTTTATCACATAAAGGCGAACGTAATTTCAGGTCGTCTACGCCAAATAAGAGTGAATGTGATTTCAGGGTTTCGTTTATACGCTTTTATCACATAAGAGTAAACGCGATTTCTGGTTGTCGACGGCGTTTTTACAAAGATTGTTTTTGACGCATGTTGTTAGAAATTGACCTTAATACGCTTTTTTACCTAGATGCTTGTTTATTTTTTTCGTTCTATTTACATCTATGCTACCATGTTTTTTTAAGCCCTAGATTAAATCAAATCTACGAGTAGGAGACCTTCGTACGCTAAGAACCCTTTGTACGTTAACCGTCCTCTATATATATACACACTATTTTATAATACACTAGTTTAGATCCCGTGTATACACACGGGGGAAAAATATCAATAAATAAAATTTTTAAATATTTATGTGTATATTTTACACGTGTAAAAATGTATCATATACTAAGGATAGAAAACAAAACTCAAAATATGCAAAAACTAATATATAATTAGGTTTTGAAAATAAATTAAATACTATTTAATGTAATTTGTTTTTCATTTATTATTGGATTGAAAATAAAAGTTAAATAATTAGATTTTTAAAGTTTCATAAGTGATAATTTAAAATAATTATTTTTTATTAGTATAATTAATATTTTCTTTAAATATATATTGTTGTTAAAAATAGGAGGTGCATTTAATAAGAGAGAGATGCGAGAAAAAATTGATAAGAATGAATGTAAAGGCGACACGTGTCATGAAAAAACCTTTATTTATTATATAGTATAGATATTGGAATGACAAAATGGTCATTAAGCATAAAGTACAACTATTAAAGCATGGCATATTCTTAAGACCCTGAAATTTTGATATCTCGCCCATTTAGTCTGAACAACCCAACCTTTCCCCTTTGTTATTCTTTCCCCACCTTTTCTTTATTCTGCAAAGAGAGAAAGAAAGTAGCGAGAGATAGAGAGAGAACGAGAAAGAGAGAGGGTATGGAGAAGGATAAATCGGCCATAGCCTCCGACCGGCCACCTTAATCCGGTAATATCGACAACAATGATGGTTGTTTGAGAACGATAAGACGATGATGAACTAGGGTTCTGATGACCAAAACTACTCTGCATACCTTAGACTCGGTGACCCTTGGCAGTAACGGTGATGAAGGAGCTATGGTAGCAGTCGAAATCAAAACTAGATGGCAGCGGCTTATGAGCTATGGTAGCATCTGTCAAGGGTACGTATCTAATCTCTCTGCTTTTTTCCTTTATAATGTTTCAGTCTAAGGAAATCAGTCTTATTTGTCTATTTAATTTTGATTTCCGCTGAGAACTCTGAAAAAATAAAGGGGTTTGGCTCGAAGTAGATATGGGTGGGGTCGTATTCTAGGAAGGAGGGGGACGATGGGAATGTGAATTTGAATGCAAATACTTCTAGTTCATGTAGGATGGTTGGGTGAGTTGTAAGTTTAGGTTATTAATATAGGGTAATTCTACGCATAATAGGGTAGTTCAAAGCCCCCTGCTCGTGGAAGTGTTCACAACTATGGAAACATTGCAGCTTTGTCTAGAGGATCTCCGTCATACACTGCTGTAAATATGTTGGGTTTTATACATGTCCTTTTGAAATCATTTTGCAATGGAAGCATTTTGACATGTAGATCTAAGAAAACTTTTAGAAAACAAAACTCACCAAGGATCTATATGTGATTAACTTGAAACTAAAACATACATAGGGTGTTTAGCATAACAACCTTTGTAGAGAAGTGGTAGCCCGTTGATGAAGATGGATGATTAAAGACCCAAATGTTTCTTCTCCAAATGTATCCACACCAAGCAAGTTCAAGCTCCAAGTGATGCTAGTCACTTAAACCTATAAAATGTCAAGAACAACAAACAAGATTTCTTTCCCTTTTGTTGTTAGATATATGCAAGCATATGAACACATTCAAGAACCCAAACAAACCACTTTATGACTTAAAGTGTTTGTTAATGTACTTTGTGTTTAAAACCACAAAACCGTTTCTTGCACCACTTGGTGAGCACACATTTTTAATCTCTCCAAAATATCCATATATCACCAAAATGATTTTAGTGGCTATCATAGGAGCTCTCGGCCATTTACATAAAACCCACATAAGTTGTCAAAGTTTCGACTTAAATGACCCACCAAGGATCCACATGTGATTAACTTGAAACTAAAACATACATAGGGTGTTTAGCATAACAACCTTCAGTGGGAGTCATCCGAGACGACTAGATGCACGGAAGTCCATCCTTGTGGTTGTTTTAATTTTGTGGACCCCGTGACCCGTTTGGTCTTGCTAACTGGCTCTAGCAAGATCAAACAAACTTGGCCCCAAAAGATTTACATATTTATTTGCTTTATGGTTGCTTTTAATTTTTTATAACTTAAATTTATTATAAACCAACCAAACACTAAACGTTTTAAAAGGAGTTTTAAAATGTCACAATCTGTAACCACAAGTTCTAATTTTACAACTCGTAGAATTTTATAAAAATAACAACTGGCTTGTTTTTGTAAAATAAATAACCGCTAAAGTTTTGCAATTTAAACTAAATTTAATTTCAAAACTTATAACTTAATAGTTTTCAACTATTAACTTTAACTGGTTATTCAAGTCGCGACAAACTTAGTTTTAATAGGTTATTTAAAATTAAGTGTTTTGAGAGATGAAAGGGTTTATCAAAATTTTCATGACTTTAAATAGTAAAACTGGCTTTTACAACACACGTATAATTTAATCATTCGTTGTGTTTGACCCTATTCGGTAAACACTAAAATTGGAACCCATATTTAAAACCAATGGTCTATGTCATCCTATTATAAGGAACACTTGGAGCATAAAACGAAACATCGGTGTTTGGAGCCACAGCACCGCACTGGATGCGTAGTTTATCCTTCCAAGGCGCAAGGGTTTCGTTAACACATCCGGCCCTTCCGCAAGTACCAGTTTTTAGGACGACTATTACTTTTCTCTCTTGTTACATGCCCCAGCTGTCAAGAGATTAAAAGTGGGCATAGATGAGGCTAAACGTATCAATGCATAGACATGTCTTGTCTTAGCGGCTTCATACACGAGAGTTGTACGTCTTTTCACAATTGACACTAATTGTCAGTCTAGTTACCCACTTACTAATGTTGTATGCCACAGCTACCATTTGTGACTGATTTAGCTAGATTCTCACTCATTATTCTAATTTCTGTAATTGGGTCATAAATTAATAAGGATTTTTCACTTTCTTTATACTAATTTATTTTCTTTGCTTATCTTGACAGATGTCTACTGAAAATAATAATACTAATAACTCCTTTGCTCTCAAGTCTATCCTTGAGAATGAAAAGCTGGATAACATCAACTTTCTCGCGTGGCAGTGCAATCTGAGAATAGTTCTCAAGATGGCCAAGAAGCTCTATGTTCTCGATGCATCAGTCCCTGAGGCATCCGATGGTAACACGGATGCCGCTCGTAAGGCCTGGGAAAAACAAAGAGATGATGCCACTGAAGTGGCCTGCCTTATGCTATCCTGCATGTCCTGTGAGCTCCAAAAGAGCATGGAGGACCTGAGTGCCTTTGACATGATTGATCAACTTAAGGGCATGTTCCTGAAACAAGTCCGACAAGAACGCTATGAAACCATGTCTCAGCTCATTCGTTGCACGATGCAAGAGGGCACGCCTGTTAGTGCTCATGTACTTAAGATGAAAGGGTACATCGACCAGATGAACAAACTTGGATATCCCATGAAGGATGACATGGCTACTGATTTCATCTTAAACTCTCTCCCAAGCTCCTATGCTCAATTCGTAATGAATTTCAACATGAATGGCTTGGAGAAGACAGTTGCCGAGCTACATGGTATGCTCAAAACGGCCGAGATGAATATCCAAGGAAAGAAAAATCAAGTTTTGATGGTCAAGAAAAGAGGTTATAATAGCAAAGGCAAGAAGAAGGTTAATGTTGCTGCCAAGCCTGCCACCAACAATAACAAGAAAGCTTCAAAAGCACCCCCTCCTGAGGAGCGCCAATGCTTTGAATGCAATAAAATGGGGCACTGGAAACGTAACTGTCCTGAATATCTAGCCAAGCTGAAGCTGCAGAGGGCCAGTGGTCTCTTAAGGTATTCTCATTTATGTTATTGAAATTTTTACTGTTTCTAGCAACACATGGGTATTTGATACTAGATGTGGATACCACATCATTAATGTCTTGCAGGAGCCTAAAAGTTGGAGGAAGTTGAAACAAGGCGACATAGAGCTCATCGTTAGTGATGGGAAAAGAGTACTAGTTCTTGTAACTGGAACATATCATCTTTCATGTCCTTCTGACCTTGTGGTTGTTTTGAACAATTGTTTGTTTGCACCTGGTTTAACCAGAAACATTATTTCAGTTTCTTTATTATTTGAACAAGGATTTAAGTACGTTTTTAATGGTATTTTTATTTCTGCCTACTTAAATGATATCTTTTATTTTAAGGCTAAACCTCAAAACAGTATTTATGAGATTGACGTTCAAACTGACAATAACATATATAATCTTTCTAAACGTATCAAATCTGGAATTAATGATACTTTTCTATGGCATTGTCGACTTGGCCACGTAAGCAAGGCACGCATTAAAAGACTCCAATCCGAGGAAATTCTTGAACCTACCGGACATGACTCATTTGATAATTGCGAGTCTTGTTTAGCTGGCAAACTCACAAAGGACCCCTTCACCCATGTTGGTGAACGAGCCAAGGATCTGCTAGGCCTTATACACACTGATGTGTGTGGCCCTTTCAGAACCATGTCTAGAAATCATGAAAGATACTTCGTTTCATTTATTGACGATTATAGTCGATATGCTTATGTCTATCTTATGAAACACAAGCATGAAACATTTGAAAAGTTCAAAGAGTTTCAAAACGAAGTAGAGAAACAACTCGATAAATCTATTAAGACACTTCGATCAGATCGAGGTGGCGAGTATCTCAGCTTAGAATTTCTTAATCATCTGAAGAAGCACAGAATTATTTCTCTGCCCACTCCTACTCACATACCGCAAATTAATGGCATGAGCGAGAGGAGAAATCGAACCCTACTTAATATGGTTCGATCGATGATGTGTAGAACTAACTTGCCTCACTCCTTCTAGAGTTATGCTCTTATGACCGCCGCCCGCCTTGTAAATCTGGCTCCGACTAAGAAGGTGGACAAAACCCCATATGAGATATGGCACGGGTCTAAACCCAATTTGTCTTACCTTAGAGTATGGGGATGTGATGCATATGTCACCAGCGATTCTGATGACAAGCTCGATCCCAGAGGCGAAAAAGTTGTTTTCGTCGGTTACTACAACAAAAGCGGATATTATTTCTATCATCCTGATGCAAACATTGTTTCCATCAAAAGGAAAGGACGCTTTCTCGAGGAAGATCTTCTAAATCGAGGAACCAGAAATAATATTATGGATCTTGAAGAAATTCGAGAAACACAAACAACTGCTGAGGAAGTCGGAGCGTCTGATCAACAAGAAGTTGTTGCTGATGAATCAGACATAAACACAAGCGTTCGCAGAAGTAGCATGTCTCGTAAAGAACCTAATAGATACCTATGGCATCTTGAAGCTTCTAAAGTCCTGTTAGTAGCTGAGTCAAATGACGAACCTACAAACTACAAATATGCTATCTCAGATCCTGAATCCGAGAAATGGCTTGAAGCCATGAACGCCGAGATGCAATCTATGCGTGATAATCAGGTCTGGGACTTGATTGAACTACCCCCGTTTCTCGGGCAATAGGGAGCAAATGGATTTTCAAAAGAAAAACCGACATGCATGGTAATGTACAAACCTATAAAGCACGGCTAGTTGCAAAGGGTTTCACTCAAACTCAAGGTATTGACTATGATGAAACTTTATCACCCGTTGCTATGATCAAATCGATCAGGATACTGCTTGCCATAGCCGCGTACCATGATTACGAGATATGGCAAATGGATGTCAAAACCGCTTTTCTTAATGGACATCTCTCTGAACATGTCTATATGGTTCAGCCTGACGGTTTTGTTGATCCAAAGTATCCTAGCAGGGTCTGCAAACTGAATAAGTCCATTTATGGACTTAAACAGGCATCTCGAAGCTGGAATTTTCATTTTGATCAGAAAATCAAAGAATTTGGTTTTGTCAAGAATGAAGATGAGCCTTGTGTTTACAGAAAGGCTAGTAGGAGCACTATATCATTTCTCATCTTGTATGTGGATGATATACTGATCATTGGAAACAACATCCTTGTGCTTGACAAAGTCAAACAACGGTTAGGATCTTGTTTTGCAATGAAGGATCTTGGAGAAGCTGCTTACATTCTAGGAATCAAGATCTACAAAGATAGATCGAAGTGGCTTCTAGGGCTAAGTCAGAGTACTTACATAGACAAAATGATGACATGCTTTAGGATGGAAAACTCCAAGAAAGGAGGTGTTCCGATGACTAAAGGCACTGTGTTGAACAAATCACAATCTCCTTCCACGAACATTGAAATTAAGGAAATGGAAGCAATTCCATATGCCTCAGCGATTGGTTCTATCATGTATGCTATGTTGTGCACTAGACCTGACATCTCGTATGCTTTAAGCATGACCAGTCGTTTCCAGCAAAGTCCTGGCATTACCCATTGGACTACAGTCAAGAACATCCTGAGGTACTTAAGAAGGACCAAATACATGTTTTTAATATTTGGAGGAGTCAAAGAGGAGCTCACTGTACGGTGTTACACTGATGCTAGCTTTCAAACTGACCGAGATGACTCTCGCTCACAGTCGGGTTTCGTATTCACTCTTAATGGAGGAGCTGTCTCATGGAAAAAGCTCCAAGCAGAGTGTAATGGCGGATTCAACCACCGAATCTGAGTATATAGCCGCATCAGATGCTGCTAAAGAAGCTGCTTGGATGAAGAAATTCATTACTGACCTTGATGTGGTTCCGAGTATTCGCCAACCAATCGAGATACTTTGTGATAACACAGGTGCTATAGCTCAAGCTAAAGAGCCCAGATCTCATCACAAAGCCAAGCACATTCAAAGGAAGTTCCACTATATATGGGAAATTGTGGAACGTGGAGACGTCGTGATAAGCAAAGTAGACACTGATCAAAACCTAGCGGACCCGTTTACTAAGCTCGTGACTCAGGACAAGCATGATCTTCACAGAGATGCTATTGGTCTTAGATTTGCTAGTGATATGTTTTGATTTAGTATTTTGAATGTGCGAACATTTAAACAATTGTACTTTTGAATTCTTTTGGTTTACTGATTTAAATGCAATTCTGAATTCTTACAACTGTGTTCGATTTTAATACGTTTAATCCATGAATCTTGTATTCTTTATTATCCGTAGTCGGTCAGACTCGTGGGAACGTCTCTGAATTAAGACTTTTCTGAACTTCGGCTCAAAGAGTTGACTCTGAACTTCACAGGCCTCATTTTAAATGACGTTGGATGTAACTCGCATCAAATCATCTTCATGGATCTTAGTCATAAGATGTTTTGCTATTGGTATACTCATTAGTATCCTCTGACCTGAGATACGTACTAGAACTGCCATTTACCAAGAACATTATTTAATCATTGTCAAACGTTGTCGCGTAACTGCCAGTTATAAAGGCTTTGATTAGGAATAGTTTTGAAGTTCAGTGGGAGTTGTATGTAGTCAATAAGGGATTCTGTACTCTTGCATTATATGTAACAGATAAGCATCGTGGCGCCCTCGTTGATTCAAACTGGTGAAGTGTAAGGTCTTACCCAAACTTACTGTGTGTTTGATTGGACCACTTTGATTCTTAATCGAGAACAATAATAATTGAACGCCATATGAGAATGAACTAAATCCATGTCTCGTTGATTCAATTGATGTCTTATACGAAAAGGATGAATGACAACTATTGCCATAAGTCTATTGTCTTGATTTAGTTAGCTGTTACTAACACCGAGATATTTGGTTAATGACTTTAAAGCGTCATACCTTGTTAGGGACAGCCATGTGCAGCTAGAGCGCCGCTGACTATTTGCGTTGATTTATCATGGATCGTCCAAGTGGGAGATTGTTGGATTTTATGGACCGACCCGATGGACAACGCGGCTGACCGAGCTATGACCCGTAAGAGTTACACCTAGGGCAACGAACATTAAATCCACTAAACCTGCTTAACTGGTAATTACGAACTGTTAGCGAGACGATATATTTTATATATATTTGTTACACGGGATTTATTATTTATACCGATTTATAAATAATAATTTTATATTTATTTTAATATTTTATTAAAACAATTAAATGGGTTCAGACTTTAATATTAACTACTGGGTTTAGGCCCGGTATGGTTTTATTAGGTTAAAAGGATTAGAGTAATTAATATATAAAGATATATTAAAATCTATTAAAAAAGATAGAAGATTCCTTTTAATCGAAGAAAGCAGAGGCAAACAAATTTTTTTTTTTGTTGTTAGATATATGCAAGCACACACATTCAAGAACCCAAACAAACCACTTTATGACTTAAAGTGTTTGTTAATGTACTTTGTGTTTAAAACCACAAAACGATTTCTTGCACCACTTGGTGAGCACACATTTTTAATCTCTCCAAAATATCCATATATCACCAAAATGATTTTAGTGGCAATCATAGGAGCTCCCGGCCATTTACATAAAACCCACATAAGTTGTCAAAGTTTCAACTTAAAATCATGAAATTAAATCTCATATCTTTTCAATGAAAACTTACGGCCACCATAAATTAGTGAAGGTATTTTTTGAGATTTAATATTTCAAACCAAAAGGTTTTGAAGTTCATAGGAACATAATGGCCGAGAGCTTGGAATCATGAAAAGAATTGATTCACCCCACATCTGTGTGTAAGAGATATATTCCCTTTTATTAGTAGATCCATCAGTCAAAACTCTTCAAAAAAAAAAAGGACCTGTCTTGTTGCTTGATGCCAACTACACACAATGATCCTAGACAACAAGTACCACCTTTTGGGGTAACCCATGTGCCTTGGAACTAGAATAGACTTTTATAAATAATAATTTTATATTTATTTATTTTAATCTTTTATTAAAACAATTAAATGGGTTCAGACGGTATGACTTTTATTAGGTTAAAAGGATTAGAGTAATTAATATATAAACATATATTAAAATCTAATCAATAAATAGATGATTCCTTTTGCTCGAAGAAAGCGGACGCAAAAAATTTGTTTTCCTTTTGTTTTGGTTTTCGCCAGCCGCCAAGACCAAAAAAAAACGGAGTCGTCCCTTTGGTGACTTCCGGAACCATCAAATCAACCCAAACCGGACCCTGCCTCGCTGCTGTCCCGTTTCCGCCAGCCCCGGCGCTACTCGTCTCTCGTGTTGTCAGTTCGTGATCTAGCATCGGTTCATTGTACCTAGGTGTCTCAACCGGTTAATCATTAACTAAGATATATGTATCTCATTAGTAGATTAAATATTTATTCTGTGTTTGAATGATTTTGTAACCCAGATCCTGTCGAGTTTTTATTTTGTGTTGAATCGGTTTCGTTCCGCTGCGTATCAATAATTACTAAATATTTATTATCAATTTATAATTAATTCTCAACCGTTTTTATAACTAATCTAACTGATCAGCACTGAGAAAACCCAACAGTGGTATCAGAGCCTTGGTTACGACATACGAATCGGATCCAGTCTTTTAACCGGTTATAGATCACAAACTTTAACTTGTTTAAAGTTTCTGATCTAGATCTTTATTTTAGGGCAATTTTAATTATTTATTTTGGTCAAAGTTTTTTATTTATTTTATTCGACCAAAAGGATTGCCTAGTTATTTGATTGTATTAAATATGTAAATCTGGCCCGACCTGTCTTGTGTTTGTTTTATGTTTTGGTTTTATGGTTTGGCTCATTTGATGGTTCAAAGGTGTAATACGCTAGCACAGTTGTAATAGCTTAGGGTTTTATTTTTTTGTATTCTATATAAATATTGTAAAGATAAAGACTCGAAGACAAAACTGAAGACGAAGACAGGATCTTGGATTTAGTGGGAGTCACACGGAACAGCTAGACGCATGCACGAAGTCCATCCTTGTGGTTGTTTGTGTGTTGTGACCCCGTGACCTGGTTTGGTCTTGTTATTAGGCTCTAGCAAGATCAAACACTTTTTCTTTGACCATATGATTTACATATTTTTGTGTTTGCTATTGTGGTTGCTTTTATCTTATAAATGTTATAACGTACCGACCAAATACCAAAATTTTCACAATCAAATTAATAACAAGTTCTGAACTTTTTTTTACAACTTGTGGATTTTTATATTAAAATAAAAAGTTTGTTTTTAAAATAAATGATAACCAATGGAGTTTTGCAATTTAAACTAATTTTAAATTTTCAAAACGAATAACTTAATAGCTCATTTAAACTATTAACTTTTAATTGGTTAATTACATCGCGACAAACTTAGTTTTAATAGGTTATTTAAAATTAAATGTCCTGAGAAATGAAATGGTTCATCACGTTGTCACGATCTAATATATAGTAAAACTGGCTTTTACAACACACGTATGATTTATCATTCGTTGTGTTTGACCCTGTTCGGTAAAACACTAAAATTAAATCCCATATTTAAAATCTTTAGTCTATGTCATCCTACTATAAGGGACACTTGGATCATAACGTGAAACACCAGTGTTTGGAGCCACAGCACCGCACTTGGTGCGTAACCTATCCTCCAAGGTGCAAGGGTTTCGTTGACACATCCGGCCCTTCCATATGTACCTGTACTAGGGCGACTATTACTTTTCTCTCTAATACATGCCCCAGCTGTATGGAGACCAAAAGTGGGCATAGATGAGGCTAAACGTATCAATGCATAGACAAGAGTTGTCTTAGCGGTTTCATACTCGAGAATTGTGCATTTTTCCACAATTGGCAATTATTGTCAGTCTGCCTAAATCACTTACTAATGTTGCGTGCCACAGCCGCCATTACTAATTGATATAACCAGATTCTTTATTCTTGCCATGGGTCATTAATATAAGAATTTATTACATCCAAAATACTAATTAACATTTAATTTGCTTATTTAACAAATGTCTACTGAAAAAGAATCTCACTCCTCTTTCTCTCTCAAGTCTTTGCTTGAGAATGAAAAACCGAATGACACCAACCTCATCTTGAACTCTCTCCCTAATTCTTATGACAACTTCGTAATGAACTTAAATATGAACACATGGGAGAAGACTATGCCCGATCTGCACGGTATGCAGGAAACGACCGAGATGAGCATATCAAGTGAGACTAATCAAGAGTTGATGGTCAAATTTGCTGGTGTTAACAAGCCCAAAACCAAGAAAAGGGGTTATAACAGCAAAGGTAAGAAGCAAGTTGTTGTTACTGCCAAGCATGCCGCCAACAATAACAAGCAAGTTGCAAAAACACCTCCTCCAGAGGAGCGTCAGTGTTTTGAATGCAACAAGATGGGGCACTAGAAACGTAACTGCCCTGAATATCTAGCTAAGCTGAGATCGAAGAGAGCCAATGGTGAAGGCACCTCTTCAAGTATTTCTATTTATGTTATTGAACTTTTCACTGTCTCTAGAAACACATGGGTATTTGATACCGGATATGCTTATCACATTGCTAATGTATTGCACGAGCCTGAAAAGTGGAAGAAGCTGAAACAAGGCGACATGGAACTCATCGTTGGTGATGGAAAGAGAGAACCAGTTCTTGCAACTGGAACATTTCACCTTTCATGTCCTTCTGGCCTTGTAATTATCTTAAATAACTGTTTGTTTGCACCTGGTTTAACCAGAAACTTTATTTCAGTTTCCTTATTGTTTGAACAAGGTTTTAAGTACGTTTTCAATGGAATTTTTATTTCTGCTTACTTAAATGATATTTTCTATTTTGAGGCTATACCTCGAAATGGTATTTATGAGGTTGATGTTCAAACTAATAATAACATATACAATCTTTCTAAACGTATCAAATCTAGCATTAATGATACATTTCTATGGCACTGTAGACTTGGTCACATAAGCAAGGCCCGCATGAAAAGGCTCATATCCGAAGGGATCCTTGAATCCACCGGACATGACTCCTTTGAAGACTGCAAGTCTTCAATGGAAGCAAACTCACTAAAGGATCCTTCACCGGCATTGGTGAACGAGCCAAGGATCTGCTAGGACTCATACACACTGATGTATGTGGCCCTTTCAGAACCATGTCTAGAAATCATGAAAGATACTTCGTTTCATTCATCGACGATTACAGTTGATATGTTTATGTCTATCTTATGAAACATAAGCTTGAAACTTTTGAAAAGTTCAAAGAGTTTCAAAACGAAGTGGAAAACCAACTCGGTAAAACGATAAAGACACTTCGATAATATCGAGGTGGTGAATATCTCAGCACAGAGTTCATCAATCATCTCAAGGAGCGTGGAATAGTTTCACAACCCACTCCACCAGGCACACCCCAACTTAATGGCGTGAGTGAGAGGAGAAATTGAACCCTACTTAATATGGTTCGATCGATGATATGTAGAACAAACTTACCTCACTCCTTCTGGAGTTATGCTCTTATGACCGCCGCCCGCATTGTCAATCTGGCACCGACTAAGAAGGTAAACACGACTCCATATGAGATATGGCATGGGTCTAAACCCAATCTTTCTTACCTTAGAGTATGGGGATGTGATGCATATGTCACCAGCGATTCTGATGACAAGCTCGATCCTAGAGGCGAAAAGGTTGCTTTCGTCGGATACTATAACCGAAGCGGATATTATTTCTACCATCCTGATGCAAATGTTATTTCCATCAAAAGGAAGGGACACTTCCTCGAGAAAGAATTTCTTAAATGAGGAACTGGAGATAATATAGTGGATCTTGAAGAAATTCGAGAACCACAAACAACCGTTGATGAAGTCGGAGCGTCTGAACAACAAGAAGTTGTTACTGATGAATCAGACATAAACACAAGCGTTCGCAGAAGGGTAAGGAATCATAAAGAACCTGACAGATACCTATGGCATCTTGAGGGTACCGAATTCCTATTAGTAGCGGAGTCTAATGACGAACCTACTAACTATAAATCTGCTATTTCAGATCCAGAATATGCAAAATGGCTAGAAGCCATGAACGCCGAGATGCAATCTATGCGTGACAATCAAGTCTGGGACTTGGTTGATGTGACAATCCGGACTTTTCAGTTAGTTTCGTTAGAAATCCCGTTAAGTTTTCTGTTAAAACCTAACCCAGTTAACTCAACACTAAACCCCAAGGATTGATTCTGTCATTTCTTCAAACCCTAACTACAAGGACTAATTGTGTAATTAGCCTAAACCCAATTCTATTTGACTTGTAAAGTCAAAATCCAATATTTAAATCCTATTGACTGGTAAAAGTCAACTAACCATGTATTTAACTCAATTAGAACATCAAGGACTATTTCTGCCTTCTTCAAAACATCAAACCAGAAACCTCAGGGACTGAAACTGTAATTTATCAAATCTTGATTTCTGTTGACTTTCAGAAAGTCAACACAGTCGACTTTAATCCAAATTTGAACTTTACAATCGAAATTCATTAAAATCGTAACTGATATGCACGATTAAATCATATACGATCATCATTAGAGCCTTAACATCACAATTAATATGAATTTAAACTTAATTATGGGCATTCAAATCTTAACCGTCGACCATAACCACGTCTTCATCAAATTCGCATCAATTCGTCTGTTTTTCTCTCATTTGAGCATCTACACGCATTAGACGAATTCCACAGAAGTCGTTTCACACCTCAAATTGATCGAAATAGCAGTAGGAGTCGCCGGAGACCAACCCCGTCACAGTCGACAGCCATTTTAGTCGAGCTCAGTCAATTTGCATCTGTTTCTGGTAACTGAACACACCCTCACCTTCGTTTTTACATCCAGATGAAAAGCCCTATGCCAATTAGGGCTTAAAACATCAAAATTAGCAAGAACCCGATTCTAGGGTTCATACATTCGAGGTTTAATCGATTACCAGTCTAGGTGTGATCTCAATTCAATTAACCTACACCTTTAGACTCGAAATATCATGTGCAGTAAAAGCCCTATGAAATCCAGGATGTATATCATCAAATTGAAACTGAATCGAACCTAGGGTTAATATACGTCCCTGTTTAATCGAATTCCTATCTAAACCTGTTTTAAATGAAATTAAACAACACCAATAGATTCGCAATGCTTCAATCAGTGAAAACAGTATGCGAATCTGATCATATAACATCGATTTAATCATAATCCGTAAACTAGGGTTCGTTATAAAAATGTTTTGGGGCTTTTGATCCTGGATACCATCTCAATCAAATTAAAACCTATGAACAGATTCAAAATGTTCATATGAGTAAAAGCCCTATGATTTCAATGAATTTTAATATCGGACTGGATCAGATTCGAATTCGTGTTCTTATTCTAGGGTTCGACTTTTGAATCAGAGATTAAACAAACATAAACCGATTGATTTTGTAATTATAAACTACCACATGTTCGCAAACCTTAGTATAACAAAACCTCTATGCCATCAGTTTCGATCGAAGTCCAAATCGGGAGTATTGGGACGGGTTTCGATCTTGAGTGCATACGGGGGGGGGGGGGGGGGAACCACTGGACTTGTATGTTTTAACCTTCCAGTCCGTATATCACCGCGATACCCTAGCTGGCGGGATTGGTTAGGACAGTGTGCGTGTGTGGGAGAGACCCGGGTTCGAGTCCGGGCTCCCACATTTCTTTTTAGACAATTTTCTAAATATATTTAATTGTTAAAAATCAAACCATATATTATTATAGTATTATATAAATGTGTTTTAGCCCGGGAAACAACCCGTAGACTCGGGTTTGAATTATTAACATATTTTTATTATTCCCACTTTTATAAATAAAATATTATTGTTATTATCAACAAAAGAAATAATATGTTTATATTATTTTATTAAACCGTAAATTTGTATAAAATAATATGTTTATATTATTTTCATCCCGTGACAAATCCTATTAAATAATATATATATATATATATGTATATATATATACTATTTCGTATCGTTTTATACCTCGTGGGACGTTTAAACAATTTAATAATATAATTAATTATATTATTTACTCGTAGATATATATTATTATTTTTCTCAATTTTTGTGAGTGACAAAACATTCGGTTATGTTCATTATTATTTGTGTCATTCGTCGCGTAAGGTAATTCCTAACTCCGTGGACACTTTCGTCCACTCTTGAATATTAGAACGTTTCTCATTCCGTGTCACTATCACAATTCCCATTTTTATCCCTAATTTATGTGTATATAACTTTAGAGCATTCGTAAGTCATTTGAGACTTACACTCGTGGTTTCAACGTAACCCTAGTGTGAAACTACCTTCAACGCAATGCAGGTGAGTTTTTACGGCCCCTTTTTACTGCTTTAATCTGGGGGAGAAAACATGATTAAACTATTTTGAGATTTTGCGAATTCATATGTTATCAATGTTAAAGCTAAGCGTAACACGCTATCACAGAAAGTCCTCAACTTATATCGGACCGTTAATATGGATATTAGTGAGGTAATATTTAGTAGTACTACTAGGTTTGACAAATCACACCCGCGTTAGTCGCGCTAACTCGATTAGAGATCGAACGAGTGAAATGTTAGCCTACTCACACCGCGAGTGTTGATAGACCTGGCAGGAGGCAATAAACAAACAGTCAGCTTCGGTTGCAAGCGCTTGAGTTAAACATGAGCATAGGTTAGCTACCTATAGATACATACTGAATGAACATAAATCTGGTAAACGCTTATTTACATATATTGAAACCTGTGAACTCACCAACCTCGTGTTGACATATTTTCTTACATGTTTTCTCAGGTCACTAAGATAAGACACAGGTGCACATTAGGGCATGCATGGGATTCAACTACTTTGATTATGACTTATTTATATTTGTTTGGATTATTTTATTGTACTTGGTTTGGTTGGACGTTTTGGACTTTGGTTTTGGGCGCGTGTGTTTTGCGCATTTACTTTTTTTACGCTTCCGCATTGAAACTCTGATTATTATGATATTTTCATTTTGAGTCCCATGTAGAGTCATTCAAAGTAACTAATTATTGAGATCCTGGTTCGTCACTTCCCAAACGGTAAAACTCCGTTAGTTGAAATTGGGGGTGTGACAGATTGGTATCAGAGCCATTGGTTATTGAGAACTAGGATTGCATACTAGACTATAGCCTCACACATTAGTTAAATGCCATTTGGATGTTTGGCACTTATACATATTGTTACAGGAACATGTCGTCAACTCCACCTCCATCACCTAAAGCACCAGGACATAAGGCACCTATCCTATCATCCCCGGAGCCCAAAAGGCGCCGGACTAGTCCTAGTGACCATTCAGTTGACCAAGGTGAACCGAGTAGCGCGCGAGCAATAGATTATACTCTCAATTGGAACGTATACCCGCAAATGATCCAAAGGTGGATCGAAATGGGAGATATTCCATCACCCTACTTTGGTTCTGCATCCTCATCATCCCTACTACCTAGCTTGCCATGCACTATGGAACAAGCTTTCGTAGCCTTCGTATCTTACATGTCGAAGGAATTGAGCATTGTGCAAGATTCTACCGAGGAGATACCTAACCTTCTGAAGAATGGGCCTCAAATAGAGGAGAATAAAGTAGGAATAGAACTCTTGACTACCGAACTAGCTGCAACGGACCATGTCCATAACCTTTTAGTGGATCGTGTGGCACATCTGGAGACGAGGGCCGACACTATGGACGATGATATAGAAGGAGTTCTGGAGAGATTGGCTGCTATGGAAGCTCAACTACATGTAGCAAACCACACTGCTGAAGGTCTTCAAGAGAGGGTGACTCATTTGGAAGCCCAACTACAAGCAGCCCCGTTTCCTGAGGAGATTCCACTTTCTGATGGCGAGGATGAGCCCTTTGAGGAAGAGCCCTTTGAGGAGGAGCCCTTGGAGGAGGAGCCACCCGAGGAGGAACCGGTGGAGATGGACGATGCACAATCGTATGTTTCTTCCGATGATGAAGATGCTTGATGATCTTCCTATTCTATCTTCCTTTTCATGCCTGTTTTTGCTTATGTTATTTCCTTTTCAAACCTAGATGGGCAAGGTTGTTCCCGTTCAATAAAAGCATGAGAATTTTAATGTTTGAGTTATTTATTTTGTAGCCTTACAATTTATTTAATTTTCAAAATATTAGATGTTGTATCTTCTTACTCATACCTGAATAATGTTTAATATGCGATATATTTCTCATTGTTTTTCATTTGTGATTGTGAAGAATCATTTCAGGGAAAGGACGCGGAGGTCGTGTCGGTGGCCGAGGTACCATTAACATGACGGCATTGGAGCTAGCGGTACTAATAAACAATAGTGTGGTGGAGGCTCTAGCAGCACAGAATGATGCAGGTAACACTTTGGCTATTGACTAATAATGTCAATTCATCTTCTAAAAACATCTTCCTAAACCCTATAATTCCAATCCTATATTGTTTCTAACTCCAGGTCTACAAAACCCGCAACCAGCCTGTACCTTCAAGGCATTCATGGATTGTAAGCCCCACGCCTTTAGTGGAGCTGAAGGAGCCGTTGGACTACTTCGTTGGTTTGAGAAGGTAGAATCAGTGATTGCCATGTGCAACTGCCCCGTGGCTAATCAGGTAAAGTTCGCCGCTAGAACTTTGGAGGGCCCGGCTCTCACATGGTGGAACGCCCAGGTTCAAATGTTGGGTCTGGCCATGGCAAATGGACTCCCGTGGGAGGAATTTAAATCAATGATGAAGGAGGAATACTGTCCTCGCGATGAAATCCAGAAGTTAGAGGAGAGTTTTGGAACCTAAAGATGGAGGGTTTTGAAATTGAACTCTACACCACACGTTCACATGAACTTGCTACTATGTGCCCGCATATGGTGACCCTTGATTACAAGAGAATTGAGCTTTACATTGGAGGTCTAGCGCCTCAAATACAAATCATGGTTACTTCATCCAATCCTGCCACTATCCAACAAACTATCCGACTTGCCCATAAGTTAATCGATCAGGCGGTGACTCAAGGGACTCTACCTCTGAGAGGTTCGGTCTCTAAACCCACCGACAATCACAAACGCAAGTTTGATCACCATTCCAACACCCACACCCACTCCAACTCTCACTCCAAAGGACCCCAGCCCAACCAACCCTAGTTTAATCAATCGTAGCAGCAGCGGCGTAGGTTTGAGCCTACTAAGAACTTCAACTAGTCGACCTCTTCAGGTTAAAACCAGGGTGGTTACGTGGGAAAGTCTCCTAAGTGTAACAAGTGCAACTTCCATCACTTCGGGTTTTACAACCGTTGCCAGAGGTGTGACAAAATAAGTCATGCTGCCAAGGATTGTAGGGGTGAGTTACAAGCTAAACAACCTTTTTAACAACCTGGATCCACAAGGGGTTGTTTTGAGCGTGGAAAGGAAGGACATATTCGGAATAATTGTCCTCAATTGAAGAAATGGGGTAATGGAAACCACAACCCTAACCAGAATAAGAACAATGGGGGTAACAACGGCAATGGTGGAGGAAATGGTGCGAAGGGATTAGCCTTCGTGCTAGGATACAGAGAAGCTCGTTACGATCATAATGTGGTCACCGGTAAGTTTCTCTTAAATAATTACTTTGCTTCTGTCCTTTTTGACACTGGTGCTGATAGAAGTTTTATATCTAAGAAACTTAGTGATTTGATAAAAGGAACTCCAACTCTGTTAGAAGCTAAGTATATAATAGAGATAGCTGATGGCCAAATAATTGAAGCAACTCACATTCTTAAGGGATGTAAGCTTGAGCTAGCTAGACATATATTTGATATCGACTTTATGCCGGTCACACTTGGTAGTTTTGATGTAATTGTCGGCATAGATTGGCTATCTAAAAACCAAGATGAAATTATCTGTCATGAGAAGATTGCTCGTATTCCTCTCTCGTATGGAGAAATCCTTTCCGTTCAGGGCGAAAGAGTTGGTGCAGTCATGGGCATCATATCTTTTATGAAAGCACAAAAATGCCTTAGAAAGGGGCACACGGCTATTTTGGCTCTCGTTGTTGAGCAGCCATCAGAAGAGAAGAAGATTGATGATATTCCTATCGTTCATGAATTTTTGGAAGTATTTCCCGAGGATCTGCCTGGTCTGCCACCGCACCGTCAAGTTGAATTCCAAATCGATCTAGCACCCGGAGCAGCACTGATTGCTCGGGCACCTTATAGGTTAGCACCTAGTGAATTACAAGAGTTGTCCACACAATTACAAGATTTGTTGGATAAAGGTTTCATCCGACCTAGTTCATCGCCGTGGGAAGCTCCGGTACTATTTGTCAAGAAGAAGGACGGGACTTTCCGTATAAAGTCACAATCAAGAATCGCTACCCTTTGCCTCGCATAGATGACCTCTTTGATCAACTCTAAGGATCAAGTTTCTATTCCAGAATAGATCTTAGGTCCGGCTACCATCAGTTAAGAGTCCGAGAAGAGGATATCTCTAAGACTGCTTTCAGAACAAGGTACGGCCATTACGAGTTTATGGTCATGCTTTTCGGATTAACCAACGTACCTGCGGTATTCATGGACCTCATGAACCGTGTGTGTAAGCCTTACCTTGACCAATTCGTTATCGTTTTCATTGATGACATCCTCATTTATTCCAAGAACAAGGAAGAACATGAGGAACATCTACGCCTAATTTTGGAATTACTTAAGCGAGAGCAACTGTATGCTAAGTTTTCCATGTGTGAATTCTGGATTTGGGAAGTTCAGTTTCTAGGGCATGTGGTTAACGAGAAAGGAATACATGTCGACCCATCAAAGATAGAAGCCATCGAGAATTGGGCAGCACCGACAACTCCGACTGAGGTGTGACAATTTCTGGGATTGGCTGGATATTACCGTCGATTCATCGAAGGATTTTCAAAGATTGCACAACCTCTCACTGCCTTAACTCAATAGGGTAAAGCCTATAACTGGGGCGATAACCAAGAGTCAGCATTCCAACATCTTAAACAGAAAATTTGCAGTGCACCTATTCTAGCTCTTCCGGAAGGAACCGATGATTTTGTGGTGTATTGTGATACATCTATTCATGGTCTGGGTTGTGTCTTAATGCAACGCGAAAAGGTGGTCGCATACGCTTCATGTCAACTAAAGGTCCACGAGAAAAACTACATCACTCATGACTTAGAGTTGGGAGTCGTAGTCTTCGCACTTAAGATATAGAGACATTACTTGTACGGTACCAAATTCACCATCTATACCGATCACAAGAGTCTTCAGCATATCTTCGAGCAGAAAGAGTTGAACATGCGACAGCGTCGTTGGGTTGAACTCTTGAATGATTATGACTGTGCGATCCGGTATCATCCGGGTAAAGCTAACGTTGTAGCTGATGCCCTGAGTCAAAAGGAAACGAAACCCAAACGAGTTCGAGCATTACAGCTTACTATTCACACTGGATTACCTGACAAAATCCGTAGTGCTCAACTCGAAGCCATGAAAGAGGAAAACCTATCCCTGGAAGGTACACGCGGTATGAAGCACAACTCGAGGTCAAATCTGATGGTATTCGCTACTTCGTCGAGCGAATATGGGTTCCAGTATTCAGAAACCTAAGGGAACTAGTCATGGATGAGGCTCATAAATCTCGTTACTCTATTCATCCAGGTTCCGACAAGATGTACCATGATCTAAAGGTGTTATATTGGTGGCCGAAGATGAAGGCCGATATAGCCACCTATGTGAGTAATTGTCTGACTTGCGCGAAGGTCAAAGTTGAATATCAAAAGACATCTGGTCTTCTCCAACAACAAGAAATTCTCATGTGGAAATGGGAACAAATATCCATGGACTTCATCACTAAATTACCACGAACTCCTATCGGATGTGATACCATTTGGGTAATTGTTGATCGATTAACAAAGTCCGCTCACTTCTTAGCAATCAAAGAGACCGACAAAATGGACAAGCTTACTCGTATTTACTTGAAAGAAGTAGTCTCTCGGCACAGGGTGCCAATCTCTATCATTTCGGATCGTGATGCACGATTCACTTCTCGTTTTTGGCTGTCGTTACATAAAGCTTTAGGCACGCGTCTAGATATGAGCACAGCATACCATCCTCAAACTGATGGCCAAACAGAACGTACTATCCAAACTCTGGAGGACATGCTACGAGCTACCGTTGGTGGAGTTCTCCTACAACAACAGTTATCACACTAGCATCAAGGCAGCTCCATTTGAAGCACTATATGGACGGAAATGCCGTTCTCCTATTTGTTGGGCCGAGGTTAGGGATAGTCAACTTACAGGTCCTGAACTTGTACTTGAAACTTCTGAGAAAATCGTTCAAATTAGAAACCGTATGGCAGCAACTCGTGATCGTCAAAAGAGCTATGCAGATAAGCGTCGTAAACCGTTAGAAATTCAAGTAGAGGATATGGTCTTATTAAAAGTCTCACCTTGGAAGGGTGTCATTCATTTCGGGAAACGAGGCAAAATTAATCCTCGTTATGTTGGACCATTCAAGATAATGAAGAGAATCGGGCCAGTAGCGAATCAACTGGACCTGCCGGAAGGACTTAGTGGTGTACACGATGTCTTTCACGTATCAAATTTGAAGAAATGTCTAGCAGACGAATCACTCACAGTTCCTCTTGAGGAACTACACATTGATGAACAGGTACGTTTCATCGAAGAACCTGTGGAAATTATGGATAGGGAAGTTAAAACGTTAAAGCACAGTAAAATCCCTATTGTCAGAGTTCGTTGGAACTCGAAACGCGGACCGGAATTCACGTGGGAGCGCGAGGATCAGATGATGCGCAAATATCCTAATCTGTTCAAGCACTCCGCGTCAAATTCTAAAAGTACTACTTAAATTTTGGGATGAAAATCCTTTCAACTGTGGGATGATGTGATATCCCGGGAAATTTTTTTTTTTATTTTATTTAATTTTCGGGATGAAAATTCTTTCAACTAGGGGATGATGTGACAATCCGGACTTTTCAGTTAGTTTCGTTAGAAATCCCGTTAAATTTTTTTTATTTTATTTAACTCAATTAGAACCTCAAGGACTATTTCTGCCTTCTTCAAAACATCAAACCAGAAACCTCAGGGACTGAAATTGTAATTTATCAAATCTTGATTTCTGTTGACTTTCAGAAAGTCAACACAGTCAACTTTAATCCAAATTTGAACTTTACAATCGAAATTCGTTAAAATTGTAAATGATATGCACGATTAAATCATATACGATCATCATTAGAGCCTTAACATCACAATTAATCTGAATTTAAACTTAATTATGGGCATTCAAATCTTAACCGTCGACCATAACCACGTCTTCATCAAATTCGCATCAATTCGTCTGTTTTTCTCTCATTTGAGCATCTACACGCATTAGACGAATTCCACAGAAGTCGTTTCACACCTCAAATTGATCGAAATAGCAGTAGGAGTCGCCGGAGACCAACCCCGTCACAGTCGACAGCCATTTTAGTCGAGCTCAGTCAATTTGCATCTGTTTCTGGTAACTGAACACACCCTCACCTTCGTTTTTACATCCAGATGAAAAGCCCTATGCCAATTAGGGCTTAAAACATCAAAATTAGCAAGAACCCGATTCTAGGGTTCATACATTCGAGGTTTAATCAATTACCAGTCTAGGTGTGATCTCAATTCAATTAACCTACACCTCTAGACTCAAAATCGCCTGTGCAGTAAAAGCCCTATGAAATCCAGGATGTATATCATCAAATTGAAACTGAATCGAACCAAGGGTTCATATACGTCCCTGTTTAATCGAATTCCTATCTAAACCAGTTTTAAATGAAATTAAACAACACCAATAGATTCGTAATGCTTCAATCAGTGAAAACCCTATGCGAATCTGATCATATAACATCGATTTAATCATAATCTGTAAACTAGGGTTCGTTAAAAAAATGTTTTGGGGCTTTTGATCCTGGATACAATCTCAATCAAATTTAAACCTATGAACAGATTCGAAATGTTCATATGAGTAAAAGCCCTATGATTTCAATGAGTTTTAATATCGGACTGGATCAGATTCGAATTCGTGTTCTTATTCTAGGGTTCGACTTTTGAATCAGAGATTAAACAAACATAAACCGGTTGATTTTGTAATTAAAAACTACCATATGTTCGCAAACCTTAGTATAAGAAAACCCCTATGCCCTCAGTTTCGATCGAAGTCCAAATCGGGAGTATTGGGACGGGTTTCGATCTTGAGTGCATGCGCGGGGGGGGGGGGGGGACCACTGGACTTGTATGTTTTAACCATTCCAGTCCGGATATCATCGCGATACCCTAGCAGGTGGGACTGGTTAGGACAGTGTGCGTGTGTGGGAGAGACCCGAGTTCAAGTCCGGGCTCCCACATTTCTTTTTAGACAATTTTCTGAATATATTTAATTGTTAAAAATCAAACCATATATTATTATAGTATTATATAACTGTGTTTTAGCCCGTGAAACAATCCGTAGACTCGGGTTTGAATTATTAACATATTTTTATTATTCCCATTTTTATAAATAAAATATTATTGTTATTATCAACAAAAGAAATAATATGTTTATGTTATTTTTTTAAACCGTAAATTTGTATAAAATAATATGTTTATATTATTTTCATCCCGTGACAAATCCTATTAAATAATATATATATATATATATATATATATTATTTTGTATCGTTTTATAAATCGTGAGACGTTTAAACTATTTAAAAATATAATTAGTTATATTATTTACTCGTAGATATATATTATTATTTTTCTCAATTTTTGTGAATGACAAAACACTCGGTTATGTTCATTATTATTTGTGTCATTCGTCACGTAAGGTAATTCCTAACTCCGTGGACACTTTCGTCCACTCTTGAATATTAGAACATTTCTTTAGAACGTTTCTCATTTCGTGTCACTATCACAATTCTCATTTTTATCCCTAATTTATGTGTTTATAATTTTAGGGCATTCGTAAGTCATTTGAGACTTACACTCATGGTTTCAACGTACCTCTAGTGTGAAACTACCTTCAACGCAACGCAGGTGAGTTTTCACGGCCCCTTTTTACTGTTTTAATCTAGGGGAGAAAACATGATTAAACTATTTTGAGATTTTGCAAATTGATATGTTATCAATGTTAAAGCTAAGCGTAACACGCTATCACAGAAAGTCCTCAATTTATATCGGAAAGTTAATTTGGATCTTAGCGAAGTAATATTTAGTAGTACTACTGGGTTTGACAAATCCCACCCGCGTTAGTCGCGCTAACTCGATTAGAGATCGAACGGGTGAAATGTTAGTCTACTCACACCGCCAGTGTTGATAGACCTGGCAGGAGGCAATAAACAAACAGTCAGCTTCGGTTGCGAGCGCTTGAGTTAAACATGAGCATAGGTTAGCTACCTATAGATACATACTGAATGAACATAAATATGGTAAACGCTTATTTACATATATTGAAACTTGTGAAGTCACCAACCTCGTGTTGACATATTTTCTTACATGTTTTCTCAGGTCGCTAAGATAAGACACAGGTGCACATTAGGGCATGCATGGGATTCAACTACTTTGATTATGACTTATTTATATTTGTTTGGATTATTGTATTCTACTTGGTTTGGTTGGACGTTTTGGACTTTGGTTTTAGGCGCGTATGTTTTGCGCATTTACTTTCTTTACGCTTCCGCATTGAAACTCTGATTTATATGATATTTTCATTTTGAGTCCCATGTAGAGTCATTCAAAGTAACTAATGACTGAGATCATGGTTCGTCACTTCCCAAACGGTAAAACTCCGTTAGTTGAAATTGGGGGTGTGACAGTTGAGCTACCCCCCGAATCTCGGGCAGTAGGGAGCAAATGGATTTTCAAGAAAAAAATCGACATGCATGGAAATATACACAACTATAAAGCACGACTAGTTGCGAAAGGTTTTACTTAGACTCAAGGCATTGACTATGATGAAACCTTCTCGCCCGTCGCTATGATCAAATCAATCAGGATATTGCTTGCCATAGCCGTGTACTATGACTATGAGATATGGCAAATGGATGTCAAAACCGTTTTTCTTAATGGACATCTCTTTGAAGATGTCTATATGGTACAACCTGATGGTTTTGTTGATCCAAAATATCCTAATAGGGTATGTAAACTGAATAAGTCCATTTATGGACTCAAACAAGCATCTCGAATCTGGAATCTTCGTTTTGACCAAAAGATCAAAGAGTTTGGTTTTGTCAAAAATGAAGATGAGCCTTGTGTTTACAGAAAGACTAGTGGGAGCACTATATCATTCCTCATCTTGTATGTGGATGATATACTTATCATTAGAAACAACATCCCTATGCTTAACGAGGTTAAACACTGGTTAGGAACTTGTCTTGCAATGAAAGATCTTGGAGAAGCAGCTTACATTCTAGGAATCAAGATCTACAGGGATAGATCCAAGCGACTTCTAGGGCTAAGCCAAGGCACATACATAGACAAAGTCATGGCACGCTTTCATATGGAAAACTCCAAGAAAGGAGGTGTTCCTATGACTAAAGGCACCGTGCTTAACAAATCTCTATCTTCAACGGACATTGAAACTACGCGTATGGAAGCAATTCCATATGCTTCGGCGATTGGTTTATCATGTATGCTATGTTATGTACCAGGCCTGACGTCTCATATGCTTTAAGCATGACCAGTCGTTTTTAGCAAAGTCCTGGCATTGCCCATTGGACTGCAGTCAAGAACATCCTGAAGTACTTGAGAAGGACTAAAGACATGTTCTTAATATTTGGAGGAGTGGAAGAGGAGCTCACTGTAAAATGTTACACTGACGCCAGCTTCCAAACTGACCGAGATGACTCTCGCTCTCAATCAGGATTCGTATTCATTCTAAGCGGAGGAGCTATCTCCTGGAAGAGCTCCAAGCAGAGTGTGATGGCGGATTCAACCACCGAATCTGAGCATATAGTTGCATCAGATGGTGCAAAGGAAGCTGCTTGGATGAAGAAATTCATAACCGGCCTCGATGTAGTTCCAAGTATTCGGAAACCAATCAAGATATTTTGTTATAACACAAGCGCTATTGCTCAAGCCAAAGAGCCCAGATCTCATCACAAAGCCAAGCACATTCTCAGAAAGTTCCACTATATACGGGAAATTGTGGAACGTGGTGACATCGTGATAAGAAAAGTAGACACATATCAAAACCTAGCGGACCTGTTCACTAAGCCGATGACTCAGGAGAAGCATAGAAATGCTATCGGTCTTAGTTTTGCTAGTGATATGTTTTGATTTAGTATTTGGATGTACAAACATTAAACAGTTATACCTTTTGAATTCAGTTTGATTTACTTGTTAAATGCAACTTTGAATCTTATAACTGTGTTTGATTTTAATACGTTTAATCCATGAATCTTGTATTCTTAATTATCCGTAGTCGATCAGAATCGTGAGAACGACTCTGAAGTAAGACTATTCTGAACTTGGACTCAAGTAGTTGACTTCCAATTTCACAGACCTCATCTTGGATGACGTTGGATGTAACTAGCTTCAAATCATCTTCATGGATTTTAATCATAAGATGTTTTGATATTGGTATACCCATTTAGTATCCTCTGACTTGAGATGCATACTAGAACTTTCGTTTACCAATGACTGTTCTTTAATCATTGTTAACCGCTGTCGCGTAACTGCCAGTCATAAAGGCATTGGTTAGGAACAGATCTGAAGTTCAGTGGGAGCTGTATGTAGTCGATAAAGGATTCTGTGCTCTTACATGATATGTAACATTTAGACATCGTGGCGCCCTCGTGATTCAAACTGGTGAAGTGTAAGGCCTTACCCAAACTAACTGTGTGTTTGATTGGACCACTATGAATCTGGAACGAGAACAATAATGATTGAACGCTATATGAGAATGAATCTAATCTATGTCTCATTGATTCAATTGATGTCTTTTACAGAAAGGATAAATGACGATTATTACCATAAGTCTATTATCTTGCAATAGCAAGATGTTTTGGTTAATGACTTTAAAGTGTCATACCTTGTTGGGAGCAACCATGTGTAGCTAGAACACCGCTGGCTGTCTGCGTTAAGGAACTTAATCGAAGACCGTCCAAGTGGGAGACTGTTGGAAATATATATGTCCAGTCCCGAATCCCGATTATTTAATGCTACTAACTGAGTTATGACCCATAAGAGTTACCCCTAGGGCAACGAACATTTAAATTCACTTAACACGTTTAATTGGTAATTACGAACTGTTAGCGAGACGATATATTTTATATATATTCGTTACACGGGATTTATTATTTATACAAATTTATAAATAATAATTTTATATTTATTTGTTTTAATATTTTACTAAAACAATTAAATGGGTTAAGACGGTATGGTTTTTATTAGGTTAAAAGGATTAGAGTAATTAATATATAAAGATATATTAAAATCTAATCAATAAATAGATGATTCCTTTTGATCGAAGAAAGCAGTAGCAAAAAATTTCTTTTCCTTTTTGTTTTGGTTTTCGCCAGCCGTGAAGACCAAAAAAAATGGAGTCATCCCTTTGGTGACTTCCGGAACCACCAAACCAACCCAAGCCGGACCCTGCCTCGCTGCTGTCCCGTTTTCGGCCAGCCCCGGCGCTACTCGTCTCTCGTGTTGTCAGTTCGTGATCTAGCATCGGTTCATTGCACCTAGGTGTCTCAGCCAGTTAATAATTAACTAAGGTATATCTATCTCATTAGTAGATTTAATATTTATTCCGTGTTTGAATGATTTTGTAAACCAGATCCTGTCGGGTTTTTATTTTGTGTTGAATCGGTTTCGTTCAGCTGCGTATTAATAATTACTAAATAATTATTATCAATTTATAATTAATTATCAACCGTTTTTTATAACTAATATAACTGATCCAGAAAACCCAACATATTGTTCCAACAAAATACAGTTGAGGTACCACATTCTGACCTCAAAGAAGATCCATCATTCTGGATGGATCATAGTGTACAAGTAAGTTCTGTTTTCAACATAATTACATTTGTACTAATTTCACAATTATTTAACATAGAAATGATTTAGCTCATGGAATTTGCCTTTTCTCTTAGGTTTTGATACGAATTAGTCCACTCAACACATGGAGCTTAGTACTCATGGTTATAACTGGTGCTTAAAACAAGAAAGTGCACAATGTGTGACCTTCGTAAGGCATTGGAAACAAGATTTACTTTTGACCATGTTGCATGCGAAACCATTGACCAGGTATATCAAGGCAATTTTGTGAACATTTTGTAGCAATTTGTAGCCATGTCAACACAGTTCTGTTGGATATAGGATGTCCGATCATCGATAATATCAACGTTGCTATCAAGGTACGATCCAAAGAGTTACACTTTGGACAACGATCAAATAATAATGTTTAGTCTTAAACATTATAGTTCACGAAAAACGGGTTTATAATATTTAGCGAAATATTTAAACGGTTTATTCGATGATTAATTATTTAGAGAAATAATTAATAGACAAAGGTTTCAATGTTTAAGAGTTAAGCGTTAAACAATTTAGATTTACTAATTATTTGTAATTAGTAAAGCGCGAGGATAAAAAGTAATTAAGAGATAATTGCCAAGGTTAAGTGTTAATTCCCAAAGGGTATGGTTTGTAATTATAATTGTTATAAATATAAACTTAATCTAAAACCCAAAACACACTTTTTTCCCTCCTCCCTTGTTTGCGCAAGAAGCCACCACCAGCCTCCCCTCTTCGTCGCTGTCCACTCGCCAGAAACCACCAATGCCGTCGTGACTGCGCCGTCGTTGCAGGACGCCACCATCGCCGTCGCCGCCGCCGATTTTGACTGAGACCGTTTGACCATTTTTCCGTTAATTGCAGGTTTCGTGAATGATTCAACGTTCGTTGTTCCGAAGTGTGAATCTTTCAGGAATCGTCAAAGGTATAATCTTTTACCCGCTATGGTTGGATTTATTTTATTTTTTATAAGCGTGTAATCGGATCACTGACGGGATTCTGATTTAGAACAGTAAACATGTACAATCGCTTCCGCTAATGCTAATCTGATTTGTTTATTTATTCTGATTAATTAAAACTATTTTAAAAGTTAAAACCGGTACATGGATTCCCAACGGTGGTATCAGAGCCACCTTTACGTGCGTTTAGATATAATTGCTTTTATTCGATCTTATGTTTTTTTTTGTCAAAACTTTTGGTTGACAAAAAGATCGAACCTTTTTCGTTTATGGATCATTGTGTTATTAAATCGAGCACTGGTGTCCCGTGGTTGTGTATTTTTGGTTTTTGTTATCTTTGTATTTTTACGGGTTATTTGGAACCCGATGTAATAGTTAGGTTTATTTTTATTTATTATTTATTGTATGTGTAAATAAATTGTAAATCTAACGAATTGAAGATTTGAAGACCGAAGACGGAGATGACCGCGACACGAAGATGGAGATCTTGGACTAAGTGGGAGACAACAAGAATGGTTGTTTTTTGTTTGTCTATTAGAGACCGGTTCAGTTTTCGTTTGATGGCTTGAACGAAACTGAACAACTTTTTCTAGTGGCTCGACTTATTTGTTGACATTATTTAGGATAATAACTAAACGGCAAAACTTTTATAAAACGTTTTGACACAATCATAAAATGACTAGAAAATTAAAGATAACAAAAATGACACTTTTGACTGCCAAAATGACAATGGATACATGAAAATTTTGAATTCCAAACAGAGAAAGCGAGGCAAGAAAAGAGCTTTAATCCGAGATTGTGACGTCTGTCATCATTGTGGTGAGATTGGGCATTGGAAGAGAACTTGCCCAAAGTACCTTGCTAAGAAGGCCAAGGCTTCAGAAGCCGACACTTCCGGTATATTCGTTATTGAGATCTTCTCTTTGTCTAGAAAATCTTGGGTGTTTGACACTGCATGTGGTTTTCACATGTGTAATAATTTACAGGGACTATGGAAGGTTAGGAAGCTGAAGCAAGGCGACTTGGAGCTCCATGTTGGCAATCGACAAAGAGTCGAAGTAAAGGCTGTAGAAGATTATGTTCTTTTACTTCCTAGTGGTGTTAAACTTGTTTTGAACAATGTTAAAGACATACCTAGTTTATCTATGAATATTGTTACGGTTTCTGCTTTGTGTGAACAAGGATTTGAATATGCTTTTAATGGTGATTTATTTATGCATATTTGAATGGTTTGCTTTATTTTACTGCAAAGCCTCATAATGGAATCTATGGGATAGAAGTCCATAACAATAACGCATTATGCAACATCTCATCTAAACGTATGAAATTGAATTTCAATGATACGTATCTATGGAATTGTCGACTAGGACACATAAACAAGAATCGTATAAAGAAGCTCCAAACCGCAGGAATTTTGAATTCCACCGGTCAAGAGACTTTTGATGAATGTGAATCTTGTTTAAGTGGCAAGTTGACCAAAGCTCCTTTTTTCCGGCATCGGTTAAAGAGCTAAGGATATGTTAGGACTCATACATACTGATGTGTGTGGTCCATTCAGAACAATGTCTAGGAATGGAGAGAGCTACTTCATCACATTTACTGATGACTTTAGTAGATATGGTTATGTTTATCTTATGAAGCATAAGCACGAAACGTTTGAAATGTTCAAATAATACCATAACGAAGTACAAAATCAACTGGGTAAGACGATTAAGATGCTTCGATCAGATCGAGGTGGATAATATCTTAGTCTAGAGTTTGACGAACATCTAAAGAAATGTGGAATCATTTCACAACTCACTCCACCTGGAACACCACAACTTAATGGTGTGTCTGAGAGCAGAAATCGAACTCTATTAGATATGGTTCGATCTATGATATGTCGTACAAACCTCCCACATTCCTTCTGGAGTTTTGCTCTTGAGACTGCCATGGGAATCATTAATCTAGCTCCAACAAAGAAGGTGGACAAAACGCCTTATGAGATATGGCATGAGGAGAAACCCAAAGTGTCCTACCGTAGGGTCTGGGGATGTAACGCTTATGTCACCGGTGAATCTACATATAAACTGAATCCCCATGGCGATAAGGTTGTTTTTTTGTCGGGTACCCTAAAACAATTGTTACTGCTTCTACAATCCTACTGAAAACGGGTGTTCATAAAACGCAAAGCTACATTCTTAGAGAAGGAACTGCTTACGTGAGGGATTGGAGAAAACTATGCGGATCTGGAAGAAGTTCGAGAACCACAAGTAACCGAACCGCAAGTTAAAATTACCGATTAACATGAGATTGTTGAGAGTGAATCTGAAAGAGTTCAAGATTCAACAGTAACACCTAGCATACGCAGAAGTACTAAGGATCATCATGAACCTGATAGGTATATCAGGATTCACGATTCTGAATCTAAGAAATGGCTAGAAGCCATGAGCGCCGAGATTCAATCCATGTATGACAACCATGTATGGGACTTGGTTGATCTTCCTCCCGAGTGTCAGACTGTAGGAAGCAAGTGGATTTTCAAGAAGAAAACCGACCGGATGGAAATGTGCAAACCTACAAAGCTAGGCTAGTAGCGAAAGGTTTTACTCAGACTCAAGGAATTGATTATGAGGAAACCTTCTCGCATGTAGCCATGCTTAAGTCTATTAGGATCTTGCTTGTCATTGCTGCCTATTATGACTACGAGATATGGCAAATGGATGTCAAAACCGTGTTTTTAAACAGACACCTTACATAAGATGTCTATATGGTTCAACCAGAAGGTTTTGAGGATCCAAAGAATCCTAATATGCTATGCAAGTTGAACAAATCCATTTATGGATTGAAACAGGTGTGTCGAAGCTGGAATCTTTGATTTGACCAGAAAATCAAAGAGTTTGGTTTTGTCAAAAACGAAGATGAACCGTGTGTTTACAGGAAGGCAAGTGGGAACTTCATTACTTTTCTGTTCTGTATATATAGATGACATACTACTAATTAGAAACCATGTTTCTATGCTACAAGACGTAAAGTCTTGGCTAGGAAAATGTTTCGCAATGAAAGATCTTGGCGAAGCCGCCTATATTCTCGGAATAAAGATCTATAGAGATAGATCGAAGTGGCTTATAGGTTTAAGTTAAATTACATATATTGATAAGGTCATTCGACGCTTTTCAATTCAAGATTCCAAGAGGGGATCGTTGCTTATGGAACGCGAAACCATACTGAGTAACAATGCCCTCAGTCGGACGAGGAAAAGAAGAAGATGGAAAGAGTTCCATATGCTTCTGCTATTGGTTCCATCATGTATGCCATGTTATGTACTAGACCCTACGTATCGTACGCGTTAAGCATGACAAGTAGATATCAACAGAATCCTTGTTAGAGTCACTAGATAGCTATGAAGAACATCCTTAAGTACTTGAGAAGAACTAAGGATATGTTCTTGATATATGGAGGAGTGGAAGAAGAGCTAGTAGTTAAATGTTATACTGATGATAGCTTCCGGACGGGTCGAGATGATTCTCGATCTCAAACGGGATATGTGTTTGTTCTGAACGGTGGAGCTATCAATTGGAAGAAAACCAAGCAGAGCGTTGTTTCTCAATCCACCACCGAGTCAGAATACATTGCCGCTTCAGATGCTGCAAAAGAGGATGCTTGGATGAAGAAGTTCATTGCTGATCTCGATGTGATGCCTAGCATTCAGAAACCGATCGTGATACTTTTTGATAATACCAGTGCCATAGCTTAGGCAAAGGAACCAAGGTCACACCACAACACAAAGCACATACTCAGGAGATTTCATTATATTAGAGATATTATGCTCCATTTTTGCTATTAAAGATCTCGGCTAACTACATTATTTTTTGGGGATTTAAGTCATTCATCATAGAAAGGACATCATCCTCTAGCAACAGAAATACATTCTTCATATTCTCAAGTGTTAGACATCGATGACAGTCCATTCTTTCTGATCCCACTCAGTATTGTCATACCGTTGGGGCTCTTCAGTATGCTACTCTCTCTAGGCCGGATATTGCCTTTGCTGTGAATCGTGTGTGTCAATTTATGCACGCTCCAACAGAAAATAATTGGTTCGCTGTTAAACGCATCTGGCGTTACTTACAAGGGATAACAAATTTAGGCCTTCTCATTCGACACACCTCCAGCTCCTATTTACAAGCTTTCACCAATGCTTAGTGGCACAATGTTGCCTCCTCTCCGGTCCAAGCCTTCTCTGACTCTGATTGGGCTGGCTGCCCTGTCGACCGTCGATCCACGAGAGGATTTGCTATCTACTTGGGATCAAATCTTGTCTCCTGGACTGCACGCAAACAACAAACTGTCTCAAGATCCTCATCTAAATCTGAGTACAAGGCCCTGGCTGATATAGTAGCTGAACTAATTTGGCTAAAATCCCTCCTACATGAACTCGGCATTTAAGTAAGCTCACCTCCTACTCTTTGGTGTGACAACTTGGGACCCACTTATCTTTCTGCCAGTCCTGTGTTTCGTGCTCACATTAAGCATGTTGAAGTGGACTTTTATTTCGTTCGTGAACAGGTAGCTCAAGGTCAACTAAGGTTTAATTTATCTTTACGTCTGATCAGATCACATGTCTTCACCAAGCCTCTATCTTCTAAAATATTTATGCATTTAAGGTCCAAGTTGCAGGTCGTTCCCCGCCTTCAACTTGCGGGGGAATATTAGTCTTTGCTTATATATCATTCTAGAGGGTTCTAAATGTAATATCTAGCTCTTTATAATGAGCTCTTATTGTATCACAATTCAGTCAATCAATAAACAAAAAACCCTTGGTTTATCTAGAAAGACAATTAATCAACAAACGCCGTTAAAATATAAAAAACAATTATGAAGATCTTTTAGAATTTTCAACAACCACATATCAAACAATCCACAACGTTTTTGCTGTCAATGGCCACTGAATCGCAACCACTAATCATCGTCGTATCTATTTACCATCATTATCCACTCCTAGTTTGGTTGTTTAAACTTAATTTAGATAGTTCACTTGTCAAAACCAAAGTGGGATCATGAGCCGAATCTACGGGCCAAGTCATTGGAAAAGCCAGATTTCTGCTAACAAACACAAATTACATTAGAACTCAGAAGAATATTTAAGCAAAAATGACTCAAACTAGAAACACTTGATCACATGTACCTTTCGAAACGCTTGGTTTGACAACGACTGATCATTTCAGACGTATAGTTCCCAAAAGCACTCTCCAAACGTTTTGCACATTGTTGTATATGAGACAACGACAATAAATCCCAAAACTTCAAAACTTGAATACATAGTGAGTTTTCATAAACAATGTCTACACTCCAAACAAGATGGAGATGTCCATCTACATTGTATATCTCTAACATGTTGAACATTGCTCGTGTGTCGTTGTAACTGTTACTTTTACTTTTCTTCAGCTGGCGCCAGCCACTTGCAAGCTTCACAAGAAGCGATAAAACTAGTTTACGAACATTAAGATTTGCAATATCAGCTATTCTTTCAAGAAACGTATTGGTAAAGTTGACCTGCCAAAAAAAATATCATATTAGAAACTAATGTCAATTAACAAACATAAATAGTAGGTGTGATCTCAAAAGTTAGTGATATGTATTTTACCGTCCATTTTGCCTCCTTAAAAAGTATTGAGTGTGTTTTTAGTAAGGAAACAAAATCGGTTAACTCAACCATGGCATTTACCATAACTTGTGCCAAGTTCTTGTCTTCGTGTGCGTCAAAAATGCACCCACGATTTTCTGCATCAAAAACCAGAGTGTTCCATACGGAACCACTATTAATCATGGTTTCTTTGTTTCCTACAATCCACATGCAGTGCCTTGCTCGGGTTAAAGCAACATTTGCTCTTTCACGACTTGAAAGAAAGCCAACTGATCCACGACTATTACATCTAACTGTTGAAAAAATTATGACATCTTCTTCACTACCTTGAAACCCATCAACGGACCGAACATTCACATAAAAGCTCCAGCCATTTGCCTGCCGGTTGTACTTTTTGCCAAGTTTTTCTTGAATTGCATCAACCTGAGCCTTGTATGGTGAAATGCACCCAACAGTCACCTTTTGTTTCTTTGAGATAGATTCTGTCACAAAAGAGTGTTCATAACAAAGTAAAAAACAAACAATGAACAAAAAATGAAAATACCTTTGAAAAGATTTGCAACAATCTGTGCAATCACAGCAACTTCAACCATGTTTTTCGTGCTATTGTTCTTGTCGAGTTCCTCCTTCGCTGAATCAACATTGATGAAGGAGTATGATCCATACATAGCCTCTTGAAGAAAACGCTTATCTCGAGCTTTATCAATGACATTAGGACCGTCCAAGATCTGCCTATTGTAAAACTCAGCATTAGGAAACTGGCTAATTGATGGATGCATCCTGTATTGAATGTTAAGAAGGTATTTATGGTGTCCAAGTAACACTAGCCTCTCAAACAAACTCCTTCCAAACTTAGCATCCTCACAAATCTACCATAGACCAGAAACGCTTCACAAAGTATTATTTAAGAAGAGAAAAAGTGGTTAGCAACAAGTTGTATTGTTACTGACCTTGCTTTGAACCATCGCTGGCAGTTGTCTTTCATCCCCAACGAGCACAGCATTTTGAACACCGGGAAGCTGCAACGGGATAACGGATTCACATTCTTTAAGCTGTGCAGCCTCATCGATCAAAACCAATTCGATTGGCATCATTCCCTTTTTGCACAATTTGATTGAGCTTGAAGCAGTACAGAACAACAAACAAGCATTTATCAGACAAAAGTGTTTAAGTTTAAACTTTTTCATAGATTTTGGAATAATAGGTGATGCTCTAAGATCATTTAGCACTTGCAAGCATTCAGTTTTGCACAATCTTAGCTTCGTAAAGTGAGATGTATTTACTTTTGTGTCGAAAGCTTCTTTTAAGCATTGGTTTCTATTTACTATCTCCTTTACAGACTCCCCAACCTTCTGAATCAAAACAATTAAATGATTCATTTTCTTGGCAAAATTGAGAGGAATCACAGAAGTAGGCAAATGTGTATACAAGTTTCTGATACAAGTAGTAAGGTTGTTGCCCAGAACACTGAATCTGTTCATAACAAACTCCTCAAAAGTCAATTGATTTTCTTCATGGTTCTCGTCAGGCTTTCGATCATTCTCGTTGTTCTTCATGCTTGTAGTGTTTGTATTTTTCGGTACTAATTGGTGCTCTTTCATGGGATTTTCTAGAAGAAGAATCATATCACTCGTATACGTTTTCCACCGCCATAAAGAGTACCCAAGAACAGTAAGTCGGTTGTCAAGAAACACATCGAGAAGCTCTTCATGATCAACGTTAATTTTCATTCGTTCTTTGTTTCCAAATAAAACTATGTCTCCGTATCCATATGTATCACAACCCAAACCATGATCACTTAGCAAGCACAACAATCTCTTTGCAACTCCTACCACTGCAATATTAGTGGGAGCACAAGTAAGAGTCCTATATTTCTCCCTTAACAACACAAACAATAGTGATGCAACTGTCTTTGTCTTTCCGGTCCCTGGAGGACCCCAGATTAATTTTATGCATGAGTTTTCATGAAAACAATTTTTAGCAGCAAGACAACTTAACACAGCAGCTTCTTGTGAAGAATTCATCTTAAATGAATCAAAAGATTGCCTTAGTTTTAGGTCAATTAGACCCTTTTCTTCATCAGTACAACACTTATCACAGTCCCTAGCAACCTACATATAAAAAAAAAGAAAAAAAAGTAAACTAGTATTTTTTTTAAGTTGTGAAATTGTGAAGAACAAAACAACTTCACTTGCCTCGGACAAACTTTACATCTTCGGGCAAGCCATGTTGACAAAAATACTTATAGAAGACTAGTGGCGGAGGTACTCAGAAAAGAATGGGGTCAACTGATACCATTCTTTTTCGCCTCTTATGTACAACGCATAAAATTAGATTTTCGAACGACCTAGTCATTTTTTACGACCGGCTAGATTTTTTTATGGAAAAAATTATAACCCGATTGCCCATATGAAAACAAAAATTATATAAGCATAAAAATTTAGTTAAGTAAAAAGGTTATTGTTTAGTAAATAGAGTAATTAGTATTTGAATCCCTAACATTTGTCCATTTTAACTAATTGAGTCCCTTATGTTTAAAATCGTTGCTTTGAACCCTGACGTTTCATTTTTGCATCTTTTTTAGTCCTTTTGACTAACTCTGTTAAATTTTGTGTTAATTTTAAAGTAAAAGACCAAAATACCCCCAGGGACTCAAATTGTTAAAATTACTTTTATTTTTACCAACCCACTATCTCTCTATCTTCACCCTTTGTCTTCACCACCACCATCATCTCCGGAAACCACCACCACCTCGTGTGTGATTTGGGCTTCTCCACTGCTGTCAAATATATTCATTCATATCATCTACAGATCCGCAAAAACCCTCTATCTGCAAACTCTCCACCAACGTTTTCTTCGCCATCATCAGCGTCGATGTCCTCGGCCTCCCCTGCACCTTCAAACGCACCGGATACGCCACCGAAAGTCCCTATGTGAGAATTGGTAGTTCCGTCTGGTCAAAGCCAGGGGTCCAAAACCAGGAGAGCCTGTATCGAATCCAGAATGGCACCGGGTGTTTGCTCTAGCATATAACAAACCGGAACCTATGAACTCGTCGAAGCTTGAGATCTCGGTGTGTGACGCACAGGCGGAGAATTTCCTCGGCGGTGTATGCTTCGATCTCTCCGACGTTCCTGTTCGTGATCTGCCTGACAGTCCGTTAGCTCCACAGTGGTACCGTCTTGAAGGCGGTGATTATCCTAATGTCGCCAAAAAATTTTATGGTGACATACAGTTTTTCGTTTGGATCGGAACTCTGGCTGATGATGCGTTTCAGGAATCATGGAGCTCCGATGCACCTTATGTTTTTCATACTAGATCGAAGGTTTATCAATCGTGTAATTTGTGGTACCTTAGGGTTACAATAATGGCAGGACCTTGAAATTGCCCTAAATCTTCCTCCATTGACAGCGCCAGATGTTCGAGTGAAGGCACAACTAGGGTTTCAATCTGTACGGACAAGGAGATGAGTAATGAACAACCGCACGTGGTCGTCGTGGTGGTGGTTGCCGGAGATGATGGTGTTGGTGAAGACAAAAGGTGAAGATAGTGAGTTGGTAAAAATAAAAGTAATTTTAACAATTTAAGTCCATGAGGGTATTTTGGTCTTTTACTTAAAAAATTAACCGAAATTTAACGGAGTTAGTTAAAAGGACTCAAACAGATGCAAAAATGAAACGTTAGGGTTCAGAGCGACGATTTTAAACATAAGGGACTCAACTAGTTAAAATGGACAAACGTCAAGAACTCGAATAGTAATTTACTGTAGTAAATAAGTTATAAGCTTACCAATTTAATTGAGCCAAATTTGTTACTTTCAAGTTCCAATCAAAACAAACCTAATGACGACCAATTTAAATAAGCCCATAACTATTAGTCTATTACCAAATTAAAAAGAAAACATAATATCATATTTCCTCAATTCACCCAAATTTATAACCTAAAATTAAAACCATAAATTGAAAATTGTCGATATGTTGTTGCGCTATGAAAGAAAAAAACGAGGCAGACAAGGGAAGTCCACGATTAAACGAGATAAGAAAAACCAAGGCATACCAGCGAACGAGATAAGCAAAAAACGAGACTTGCGATTTGCGAAAATGAGTGAAGGTTTGTATTTTACTAAATTTTTTTCTTGTTCTTCAACCTTGAAACTTGAAATTGGACGTGTTATGTGTTAACATGTGAAATATGATGTTGATCAGTGGCGGATCCAAGATTTTTTTCTTGGGAGTTCACCTTTTTTAGACTATCAGATTTCTCACAAGCAGGCGTTAGAAATTTTAGGTGCAGATCGGATCGGGTCGGGTCGGGTCAAGCAGTAACGAATCCTGGAATTTTTTTACATTTATTAGTGTACACGGTTTTTTTATCAATTAATATATAAGTTGCAATTATAACCATCAAGATTCCGATAATTCAACTTTTTCGCAACTTTTTATTGTTATTTTCATTCATATTAAGTGAAATCTTAATGTTTCTCTCACTTTTTTTTACTAAAGTATATTTTTTTTTCAAATAAATATTTTCACAATTTAACAGAAAAGATTGTTAAATAAACATATAAACTAATCATTCCTAAATTAAACGATATGTAGTAAATTAATCAAATATTTAATGGTATAAAATAAAATAATAAACCAAAACTCATACTCAGTTTATGAACTAAAATAATAAAAAAAAACCAAAGTTAAAGAAATAATATGATAAATAATAAAATTAAAATTAAAGAAATATTATTTTTAGAATGAAGCTACTTCTTTTGAAAGGGGATGGTCAAAGCTATGAATGATATAGGTAATAAACTTTTGAAAATGGATGGTCAAAGCTATGAATGATATAGGTAACAGACTGTTACTATCAGTGAGAGCTGTCTACCCTCATTAGGGTTTATCGTGAACAGCAAAAAATAATAATAATAATAATAAAAAAATATTATATTTGTGTACTAGGCTATGAAATAAAACCACGTTTAGAATAAAAGCTCACTCAAGTGTCTCTCACTCATCGGCATTTTCTTTGTTCTTCTCACATTTCAGATTCATAGCTTCGTCGTCCTTACCGGTCTCTGGAAAAGCTTGTAAACTTTGATTTTGTTTCTTTCTTTCCATCTTCTCTCTTTCCTTTTTAAGGGGTTCACCGTATATATTTTTAAGGGGTTCATCCAATTTTTTCTATATAGCTTTCTACTAAAATTTTAAAACTCGGGGGTTCCGGTGAACCCCTCCCACCCTATGTAAATCCGCCCCTGATGTTGATTAAAGTTATTGATTAGTTGAAACATTAGTGATTAAAGTTATTGATTAGTTGAAACATTAAAGTTATAGAAACATTAGTTATTGATTAGTTGAACAATAGTGATTAAAGTTATTGAATAGTTATTGATTAAAGTTATTGATTAGTGATTAAAGTTATAGATGTTTGTGTGAAATTTGTGTTTAGACTTAATTAAAGTTATTGATTAGTTGAAACATTAGTCATTAAAGTTTTTGATTTTGATTATTTTGTATATTAAACTTGAATTTTATGGTTTATGCAAAGATTTTTAAAAAGAAAGTCAACAAACTTTGATTTGTCATCTTCAAATAGTAATCCCGACAAAATTGATTTTGATGAACTTTTATGGGATCATTTCGAATGGAAACCAACTATTCAAGACATTTTTTTATATTTCAAATGATATTTATTATGGTATTGTTTTTTATTATATGACCCGACCCGATACTTAAGACGTTTGGTTGTTAGAATTGAGCACCAAAAATACGGAAAAAAAATCCTGTCTCCGCAACTCTAGAAGACTACATATGGTATGTGTGCAAAAATAAGTCCACAAAGTGTAATCAATCATTAAAATGTCTAGATTCATTTACAAAACTAAGCATTGCTTTTACTATTTTATGTGTTGATAAGTAGTAAATGTAGCATTTTTAAAATGGTCCAATTAGAACCTTTTTCTTTTGAAGTTCATCTGTCATATAGTGTTCAAAACGGTAAATCTGCACCAGTTACTTCAAGTTAAAACTGATGAGATTTGTGATCAAATTTTTAGACTTAAAAGTGACTCATAAGCAACTTTTACAGCTCATATGTACAATAAAAGTTAGATTCCACACACCTTTAACTATCTCACTATGTTAAGAAAATATAAAAAGCAAACAAGTTGTAGAAAAAAAAGAAAGACTTACAGAAGAAGTAAACGACACTGTTCTTTCAATAACATTCATGTTAGTTGGGGGTGGGGTGGGGGGTTTAGGTTTTTGGGGGTGGGTGGGGGTGGGTTTAGGTTTGGGGGGGCCCATCACTGGTTTTAAATAAAACCCAACGAAAATTTTTGATGTACTTGGAGACTGGAGTGTGTATTTTTCTTTTTTAGCTTTAGGATGGCATTTAAAGTTTTGGAACTTTGGATTCCTTGCTTGAATTGTATTTTGTTTCCATATAGTTTATAGACAGGTTGTTTTGTATTTAATGATATTAAGCAGTTTTACTTTTTTTATGTTTTTGAGAAACTTTGGCCTAAAAAACAAGCTCAAACCGTGAAACCAAACCGGAACCAAACCGTTAGTAACGGTTCGGTTTTAATTTTAAACGGTTTGGTTTTGGTTTTCGATGATAAAAAACCGTTACTAACGGTTTGGCTTACGGTTTGATCTAAAAACCACGAAAACCGGACCATAAACACCCCTACTCATAAGCAACTTTTACAGCTCATATCTACAATAAAAGTTAGATTCCACACACCTTTAACTATCTCACCATGTTAAGAAAATATAAAAAGCAAACAAGTTGTAGAAAAAAAAAAGAAAGACTTACAGAAGAAGTAAACGACAATGTTCTTTCAATAACATTCAAGTTAGCAGCCTGAGTCAGAGCCTGCCACGTACGCAGATTTGTAGTCAAGTTTGTGAGATAAACAACAAAACCCTTTGGTCGGTCCTTGATCTCAAATGGGTTGGATTCAATGAGATGTGATGACGTAATTTGTACGGCCATCGGCCTTCTACCGATTCGTTTTGTCACGCAAGCTGTGAGAAAAAAACTGTTTGTTTGAGCAAGATCATCAATGCATTTAGGTTTAACTTGTGTCATGGCAATAAGATCTCCAACTCTTGGATCATACTTCGTCCCATCTAAGGTCATGTCATGATATAACAGTCCTTTTTGACTATCGGTCTCTATTCGTTGCAAACGGGAAATGGGACTCGCGGGTGCCTGAGAGATTTCGGCAAGGTGAGAGGACAAATCAGCACGTGTTTCTTCAAGAAGAAGATTGATGAATGAGTTCATAAAGTGGGTTGTGGATGAAAAAGTTAATGGAACTTCTTCCACCTGTGAAAAACGTCATATAATCTTCATCCAAAATTCCATGTTTAAAGGATGCATGAACACATGCAAGAAAAACATAAGAAAAGAGAAATTAACCTGAAATTTGTAGAGATGGTTGTTGAGTATATCAGATAAAGACCAAGAAAAGATCACATCTAAAAATCCTTGACGTTTTATGCTTGGCTCCTGTTTCGAATTCATACTGCTGCCTGTGTTTGCCATCATGTTTGAAAGTCTATTTAGCCAAGAAAAAGAAAAAGAAAAAGCAAAGAAAGTGAGGAGGATGAAGGCAAGAATCCGTCCTTAATCGATATTATAAAAGAACATTTTTTTAATGGTAAAATGGCGTTACAGGGTATTAATTATGAGGAAAATTCCTAAATTTTACTAATCTTTTTCCCCGATACAAACGTTCAATTTTCAACTTTCACAAAATAAACATGCCAAAATTACCGGATTATTCATTAAATCCGGCAAAATCGCCGACTTACGTATTTCACCAAAAACTTACACATGTATTTTTTTCGTTCTAGTTTTAAAACAATCCACCATTTTCTTTTTAATTTTAAAATAACCCAACGTTTCGTTCTAATTTAAAAAAAAATCCGGCGTTTTGTTATTATTTAAAAAAAATCTAGCATTTCATTCTAATTTTAAAATAATCAGGTGTTTTCGTTCAAAATTCAAAATAATCTGTCGTTTTCTTTCTAATTTCAAAATAATCAAGTGCTTTCGTTCTAATTTCAAAATAATCAGGCGAAAAAGAAAAAAATACACGTACGGGTGAACACACGTAAGTCGGCGATTTTTCCGAATTTAGTGAATAATCCGGCGATTTTATGATATTTATTTTCTGGAAGTTGAAAATTCAATGTTCGTTTTAGGGAAAAAGATTAGTAGAATGTTCATTTTGAGAATTATCTCTTAATTATTTATAGATGGCAAGCTTAACAAATTATGCAAGGTAACTATGTTGACTTTGACTAACCAACTTCACTTAGACTGGTGGGTATGCTTCCTAATTTGGGATCACATCCCAAAGACACATCGGCGCCAAGCCAGCTTTTTCATCCCTTTCCAATCCATCCCAAAAGGGTGGTATTGCTTCTAAATCTAACCCACTTCATCCCAAACCACATATATATAGAGGTTGGTTCAAAAGGGAACATCAAAAAAAGGGGGAACGTGGGAGAAATATAGGGGACCGGCTTAAACGAACTCCGATTGAGCTCATTTCATTGGCGTTGGATCCGATTCGACGAGCCGCTTCCAACGTCGCGTGAATGAGTTTATTTGGAGTTAGTTTGAGTCGGTTCCCCGAAATTCCCCATTTTTTAGAGGATGGTTCAAATAAGAACAACAAAAAACAGAGAATAGAGGGAACTAACTCAAACGATCTCCGATTGAACTCATTCCAGCGGCGTTTGAACCATTTCAACGAGTCGGTTCCAACGCCGCTGTAATGAGTTCAATCGGAGTTCATTTGAGCCGGTTCCCCTTTTTTGAGGTTTAAGGTTTAGGTTTGGGGGGGGGGGGGGGTTGGTTTAGGATTTTGGGGGTTGGGGTGTAGGAGGGGGAGGGTTTAGGTTTTTGTAGCTTTTAGGGTTTTGTACTTTACATTTTAGCGTTTAGGTTTAGGATTTAGGATTTCTGGTTTAGGGTATGACGAGCCGGTTCCAACGCCACTAGAATGAGTTCAATCGGGGTTCGTTTGAGTCGGTTCCTCATTTTTTAGATTTAGGGTTTAGGGGTTGGGGGTGGGGGTGGGGGTGGGGGTGGGGGGGGGTAGGGGATGAGGGTTTAGGTTTTTAGGGGTGGGGAAGAGGGAAGGTTTAAGTTTTTTGGGGTGGAGGGAGGGGGAAGGTTTAGGTTTTTAGGGGGTGTGGGGCGAGGATATGAGTGGTTAGGTTTTTCACTGGTGTAAACTCCTCTTACACTTGTGAATTTACAAAAATGCAAAAAAGAACATGACGTTATATTGGTGTAATAATGTTATTTAAAAAAATAAGAGCAAATTACAAATTACGTCCTTTAAGTATTACCCATATTTTAGTATACGCGCTTTAACTAAGGAAATTATAGTGCATGTCCTTTATTTTTTTAAAAAGTTTGCACGTTACGAACTTTGGCCTAACGACAGTTAAATTTTACCATTAAGTCTGGTCACGTGCCTTGCATTTGAGGGCACTTTGGTCTTTTTACCCACAAAAATAAACTTAAAACCCTACCTTAAATTTGTAAAAGCCATTGATAGTTTTTTTCCCCTTCTTTTTTCCCCCTTCCCTTCGCCGTGCGCCATCGACTAGTTCGCCGCCGCCGCCACCAGATACCACCAGCCACTACCCTCTATCACCAGCGTACCATCTCCGCCACCATATACTACCAGCACCAGCATAAACCACCTACTCTGTTAGTTTTGGCAACATTAACATCCGAATCAAGTAGACGATGGTGCTCGTTGATCTCACCTCTGTAGCCGATCTTCATCGCTGTGACACCCAATTCTCGGATCACCCGAGATGCCGGCCACTTGTCGGATTTACTCATTAACATATAGTAAAGAGAGATCTTACACAGCGTAAGTCTTATATTTTTATTATCATAACTTGTTTAGTGTACATTCTTAAAGAAAGTATAAATATAACTATTCTAATGCCAGCCCGTCAGAGGATGCCAGATGGCCTGCATGAGGCCTCTACTCTTGCTCTTTGCCTCTACTGTATTAGACTACATCTTTACTTGATACACATGCTTAAACATCTGTCAGCTTATGCTGGTGAGTTCTAAGTTTAGTAAAAAATATATTTTTGACCTCTGTCTCTTACATAAATGGATTTATATTATACACATTCTAAACATCACATTAACTTCTTACCCAAACATAATATTTTATACTTGCACACTTGTTCTGTCTGAGGTCACGTTAACCTCTAAGCGGCCATCACCACTTATACATACCCTTGCACAAGGTGTCTATACTACATTCCACAAAGGAATGCAATACTTATCTGTCTCTCTTAAGTTGCAAGATATCATGTGGCATTTGTCCAGACGTGGCAAAATCTTTTCTTTACAGACCAATATGGTCAAAATATTTGACATGGCAAAACATGCCAAAAACCTGTCTCTCTCTTTCTATCTCTTCTTGTCAAGACAATAAATGTCAAGACATCTATCAGTCAAGGTACAATCCTGACCTCTCTCCCATTACTTATCAGGGCACACCATGATAAGATCTAAAACATTTTACGTGTCAAAACCATTTTCTTTCTCAAAATCTTTTGCTTTGTGAAATCATGCCAAAAACGCAAGTTTCCTTTCTCTCTCTCTATCTCTCTCTCTTTCTCTCCAAAACCAGTCCTTATCTTAAATCCACGTAAAGGTTTCTCCATGTTATATCAAAGAAGCTTATATATAGGGTGTACCAATGGCGTACCCACTACTCCTTTGATATTACATGAATACTCTGTTACATGGTTTGAAGATTTAGACATGTTTTCTATATAATCTCTTGTAACAACATGGATACTAGCCCACATACCTAAATCAAGGGAATATAACATTCATGTAAATCTTTTAGCATGAATACCGGCCCAAAATATTTAAAGCAATAGAAGCATTTAAAAAGGGGCCTCATAGAACTCACTTTAGCTCTTTTCTCTCACTTGATAATCTTACTTCACGTAAAATGGCATGGCTAAACGTCCTAAGCCATTATAATCTTACTTAAGCATACATACCTAGCTTAATGGTAATAACCAAGTTGTTTAAAAGCTAGTCAGAACCTTACCTCAGGACTAACTACTGCGTTTTGGGGCCGAAAATTGGAAACCGGACTTCTTTACGTGAACCGGGGCTCTTGGCATGCTTCCCTAGGCTAAGTGTATGTTTTGTGAAGTGGAAAGTGTGTTAGATCTGCCTTAAAGCGAGCTCATGGTTCATCTATTTATAGGCTGTCGTGGGGTCCGTGGCGACCGCTAACACAGCCGGTAACGGACTGCTAAGCATCATGGCGACTTATTTTTACTTGGCGAGCACGTGGCGGACCGTTAATCTCTTATGTGGCGGACCGCTAAGAAATATTGCGGCTGGCGAACCGCTAAGGTATGCATGATAGTCTGCTATAGGGTTTCTACACATCAGATTGCATGCGCTAGTCAGCTGACATGTGGCAGCTCATCATTGCTGCCTTCCTCCCCACGTGGCGGACCGCTAGGCCAAGCGGTAACGGTCCGCTAAGCCTGGCTTTTAATAATTTTTAATTTTCAGTCCTTGGAGTTTGATCTAATTACAATTTAACCCCTATAGTTTCACTTATTGACCATTTATTCCTTCTATTTATATATCTTGTAAGAATTGGAGTGTTACAAATCTACCCCCTTACAAAGTTTTTGTAACATTTCTGTTTTTAGTATCCGTATTTCAATTCAATGTAATGCATTTCAAACTCAATTCTAGTGCACTGTTTTGTTCTATTCGTACCATCAATTAAATACTATACTACAATACAAATCCACAAATTTTACTCTGTTATATTCTATTAAAACACTACATAAGTGTCTATTTATACAAATACGTCAAAGACTAAAGTTACAAGGTCTGATGTTGAAAAATAGCAAGAAACCCTAATAGGCACGGTCGCGCCAAGTGCTTTGGCACGGTCGCGTGACTTGCTTTGGAACGATCGCGCCCAGTGCCTTGGCACGGTCGTGCCTCGTTTAGGCACGGTCGCGCCTAGTATCAGTTGAAACGTAAATACCGTTTTAAATCACCCAATCGTTGAGTTCCGTAACCGTCCTACACTTCATTCTCATTAACGAATGCAATAAACCTTTCAATTACACAAAACATCTCGGATCAATCTCAAAAATCGCTTAGACATTTCAAGAAAACACAAATTCTTCTTTCGGTTCAAATTATCTCAACCAAGCAGCAGATTCACGCTACTAAATCCTCACTAAAACTTCTGGACTCTCTGGTTTAGCCGGGATTGTAGCAGAAGACGCCGGAAGCCAATCGCATCGCCGCCGGAACTCTTTTCTATCGAACGCTTTCCATACATCGTCCTCCCAGGTAATTGAAACTCCATACTCGTTCGTTTAAGTTCACGGATCAAAAGACCCATATTAATTTGGGCTTTAATTATGGAAATCATCTCGAACCGATCCTAAGTTCCTTTTCAAAATAACGTAATCAAACCCGACTCTGGACATGTTTTTAATACAATTAAAGTAACCTAATAGTCTCGTAATAATCTAATGGGTGAAAGCTGTAAGGCCCCTTTCCGGGTAACCTCACTTGTTGGATTTACTCATAAACATAGTCATGAATACTGAACTTAAATTAAAAAATTCATCATTCAATTACATATCATTCGTCATTCAATTACATAACATAACATAACTTGACAGTGGAAGTCTTAACACATGTATTAAAGTGGGATGTCAGTCTTGTGTCGGGTAACCTTCGCGCCGTCGCACGACCTTTTCTTCCTTTACCTGAAATGTATACTAAAAGTCAGCTAACGCTGGTGAGTTCTAGTTTAAAGACAATCATGCATAATATTTATCTTACCATGAGTATTATATTTATATATATACTTAACATTTGAGCTTTTACTTAATCTTCGCTTTACTGTTCTCACATAACATTCAATTGTGGGTATGTACATATGTACATACGTGCTTACTTGTGGAGAACAGTTATTGGCCATAATCTTTAGGGAGATCAACCCATCACACTTGTCGCGAATGTCACAAAGACATCGCAGTGAGAACTACCGTCGTAGCCCTTTTCATTCTCCGTCCGGCTCTAGAAAACCGTCCGTTCTTTACTTAAATTCGTCCGGCAACTTGTGTCCGTCCGCACTTCACCGTCCTACAGTCGTAGTCCGTCCTTTTGTCCGTCTGTCCTAGGGCGTCTGTTTCTCACGTGACCATTATGTATGCAACCGTTCTACTTGGTTTAAGGCAATTGCTTCGACCGTCCTTTAGTGCCTTAATATACGTCCTAGCTTGCGAAGGAACTTTTTCGTCCCGGTTGTAAAATAGTCACGTGGTCGTCCGTCTACCGAAGTAGCCGTCGTCATAGAAGGGTTCATAACGTTTACTTATATTCATAACATGCAATATATATATATAATATAAAGCAAGATTTCATTCTTTTACATTATGCCTTCTTTCTTTCTTTTCTTTATAATTCATACGCTTCATTCTTTATTCATAATTCTTTTTCATATACAAATATATATATATATATTAGTATACCACGTATGATCACATTGACATTCATAATATTTATTCATTTAGTGTATACACTTTAGCCCCAAAACATTTAAAATGATTTGCACATAACATAGAAGGGGGCACATAGAACTCACCTGATGAGTAGTTTCTGAAATACACTTAGCTGGCTACTGAGCGTCACTAATGTCACTCACAATCTGTATAATAAAGTCATACACGTAAGGTAGTGCTCCTAGATGACACTAGACATTACTATGCTTGAACCTAGTAGTTTCGATGGATTTGCTTATGTCGAAACTTGATAGTTTCGATAGGTTGCTTATGTCAAAACTTGGTAGTTTCGATAGGTTGCTTACGTCGAAACTTGGTAGTTTCGATAAGTAACTTAGGTGTAATCTTAGCTTCAGATCGTGGGCATACCGAAACTATGGTAGTTTTGGTAGGTCTGCATATATATATATATATATATATATATATATATATATATATATATATATATATATATATATATATATATCGAAACTATGGTAGTTTTGATGGGTCTGTATATATATATCGAAACTATGCAGTTTCGATGGGTCTACACATATCGAAACTAAGTAGTTTCGATGGGTCTACATATATCGAAACTAAGTAGTTTCGATGGGTCTGCACATATCGAAACTAAGTAGTTTCGATGGGTCTGCACATATCGAAACTAAGTAGTTTCGATGGGTCTGCACAAACCATCTTCCCAAAAATCTGAAGTGTCTTCATGCGAATCTGATCGTGCCAATATCTCGATTTTTCTTAGATCAAAACGTTCGGTTTTCATTCTAGATGCTATACCTAAGCTCATTTTAAAGTTTCATCCGCAAAATCGTCATCTATTGGGCTAAAACCGTAAATCCCAAAAATCATAAAAACTCAGATTATGATCGAACACTTACCTGGATTGGATTTCTGATTCGGAGAAGATGATCACGAGCACAGCAGCAACGTTCTCCTGAATTCCCGAGTCGATCCGTCACTTTCTCTCTCTAGACCCGAGCTCTCTTCTCTCTCTCTAGAACTTGTGAATGGTAGAAATGAAAGGTTTGGAGCAGCCCTTGCCCTTATATACTTGGGCTTCCTTCGGCCCGTTGGAGCCGAGCCCAAGTCCATCTGTTTTCCTTTCGCCATTTAAAAATTATAAATTTCGACCGTGTCATTATTTATTTATTACCAGTTTTGGGATGTTACAAGTCTACCCCCTTAGAAACGTTTCGTCCTCGAAACCAATTATACGTTAAACAACTGAGGGTATGGCTCCCGCATTTCGTCTTCTTTCTCCCATGTAGATTCCGATCCCTTTCTGTGCTTCCATTGAACTTTGACCAATGGGGTTGACTTGTTGCGTAGTCGCTTCTCAGATCGGTCAAGGATGGCTATTGGTTCCTCGACATAATTCAGACTGTTATCCACCTCGATCTCATCGTAAGGTATTTGAGCTGTGTCGTCAGCTAGGCATTTGCGTAAGTGTGACACGTTGAACGTAGGGTGTATTCCACTAAGCTCAACGGGTAGGTCGAGTCTGTAAGCAACTTGACCCACTCTCGCTAGAATCTTGAAAGGTCCGACAAACCTTGGACTTAGTTTGCCACGCTTTCTGAATCGGATGATCCCTTTCCATGGTGATACCTTTAACAGTACCATGTCCCCTACTTGAAACTCTAACTCCCTTCTTCTTTTATCCACGTATGATTTCTGTTTGTCTTTTGCGGCTTTCATTCGAGCCTTGATTTGATCAAATTTCTCGGAAGTAGCTTTGACCACTTCGAGACTTGCAAAATCATTCTGTTCAATTTCCCCCCCAACAAACCGGGGTCCTACATTTCCTTCCATACAACATTTCAAATGGCGGCATGCCAATAGTCGAGTGATAGCTGTTGTTATATGAGAATTCTGCCAATGGTAGATGGCTGTCCCAGCTCCCACCGAAGTCAATGATACAGGCCCGGAGCATGTCCTCCAAGGTCTGAATAGTCCTTTCCGATTGTCCATCAGTTTGGGGGTGGTAAGCGGTGCTGATGTTCAGTCTAGTGCCCATTGCCTTTTTTGAATTTCTTCCAAAACCTTGACGTGAATCTAGTATACCATGTCTGCTCACAACTTCCTTGATAAATATTTCTGCTAGTCTTTCTGACGAGGAAGTCTCACGTATTGGCAAGAAGTGAGCACTTTTCATCAAGCGGTCGACGATCACCCAAATGGTATCATTGCCTTTAGCTGTTCGCGGTAGCTTGGTAATGAAGTCCATCGTGATCTCCTCCCACTTCCATTCCGGTATTGGTAGAGGTTGCATTTTACAGCATGGTTTCTGGTGCTCGGCCTTAACTAGAGAACACGTTAGGCACTTGCTCACGTATTCTGTCACATCATTCTTCATGCCAGGCCACCAGTATTCTTTCTTCAAGTCTTGATACATTTTGTTTGTCCCGGGGAGGATAGAATAGATAGACTTTTGGGCCTCATCGAGTATTTTGGCTCTAAGCTCGCCAATCTTAGGTATCCACATTCGGCCAAACCTAGTTCGTACATCGTATGCATTTGCATCCAAATTCCCTTGTTGTCCTACTATTCTTTCCCGTCTTATATTTCCTTCTAATAGCGCTTCGTCTTGTGCCTTTGATATTTCACTCATCAAATCTGGTGTTATAATCAGCTGACACGCTTTGATCTGTATAGGTTTCGATTCTTCCTTTCTGCTTAAAGCGTCAGCCACCACGTTTACTTTGCCTGGATGATACAATATCTCACAGTCATAGTCCTTCAGTAGCTCTAACCACCTCCTTTGCCTCATGTTTAATTCCTTTTGCCCGAAAAAGTACTTCAGGCTTTTGTGATCGGAGTAAATGGTGCATTTGACTCCATACAGATAGTGCCTCCATATTTTCAACGCGAAAACTACTGCTGCTAACTCCAAATCGTGTGTTGGGTAATTAACCTCGTGAATCTTTAGTTGTCGCGATGCGTAAGCAATTACCTTTCCTCGTTGCATAAGTACGCACCCCAAACCCTGCCCCGAAGCGTCAGAATAGACTACCAAGTCTTCATTTCCCTCAGGTAGAGTTAAGACCGGAGCTTGGGTTAATCATGCCTTAAGTTCTTCAAACGCGTTGTTTTGGGTTTGACCCCATTCATACTTCACTTCCTTCCGTGTCAACTTAGTTAGTGGCAAGGCTATTCTTGAAAAATCTTTATTGAACCTTCGATAGTAGCCCGCCAATCCCAGAAAACTTCGTATCTCTGTTGGTGTCTTTGGGACGTTCCATTCCTTTACTGTCTCGATCTTTGCAGGATCCACCATGATCCCGTTTGGGTTTATTACATGACCTAGGAATTGGACTTCCCTAAGCCAGAACGCGCATTTGGAAAATTTTGCGTTTTTCCTGCTTTAGCACCTCCAGAACCTCCCTTAGGTGACAGTGGTGATCACCCTCGCTTTTCGAATATACCAGTATGTCGTCTATAAAAACTATAACTGATCGATCCAACATAGGTCGACATACTCTATTCATCAAATCCATAAACGCTGCTGGTGCGTTGGTCAATCCGAAAGACATCACGAGAAACTCATAATGCCCATAACGCGTGCGAAACGCGGTCTTTGGTACGTCTTCTTCTCTTACTTTCAACTGATGGTAACCCGACCTAAGATCGATCTTTGAGAACCAACTCGCACCTTGCAGTTGATCAAAAAGGTCGTCCATTCTAGGCAGTGGGTATTTGTTCTTTACTGTCCTCTTGTTCAACTCGCGGTAGTCAATGCACATGCGCATGCTGCCGTCCTTCTTCTTTACAAATAGTACCGGAGCGCCCCACGGTAAGATGCTCGGCCTAATAAATCCTTTTTCTGTTAGTTCCTTTAGTTGAGACATTAATTCTTTCATTTCTGACGGCGCCAATCGGTAGGGGGTTTTGGCAACGGGCTCAGCTCCTGGCAGTAAGTCAATCTGAAATTCTATTTCCCGATCGGGTGGTAACCCAGGTAGATCCTCAGGGAATACTTCCGGAAAGTTGCACACCACGGGTACTTCCTTGAGTTCATTCATTTTCTTTCTATCATCAATAACATATGCCAAATAAGCTTCGCAACCGCGCCTCATGTAACTTTCGACCTTGATCATCGAGATGATGTTCGGCATCGTGCAATTCCAATCCCCATAAACCGTAATTGGACTGCCGCTAGGAGCTTTGAGGTGTATCCTCTTACGTTTACATATGATTTGAGCTTCGTTGGCAGCTAACCAATCCATACCCAATACTATATCGAATCCTCCTAAGGTGAGAAGGAATAATCTAGAAGGAAACTTATGGCCCTCTATTTCTATGATACAATCCTCTGTTACTTGGAATACTGCCGAATTTTTACCCACGGCAGTTTGTACGCTAAAGGCCTTTACTATGGTGTTGATAGTGCAATCCAGTTTACGACTAAATGCATTTGATATGAAGCTTTTACTAGTACCATATTCAAATAAAATAGCAGCATTTTCATCATTTACTAGAAACGTACCTGACACAACATCAGGGTTTCCTCTTGTTTCTTCCTCAGTCAGTGCATAGGCTCGAGTCCTAGCCTTCGGCGGTTCCTTTTCAGCCTCTTTTTCCTTTCCCAAACCGGATTGTCTGGTTTTTCTACAATCCCTAGTCAGGTGCCCATACCTTCCACAACTTTGGCACTTGATGTCCTTTAAGCAATCTCGGGAGTAGTGCCCCGGTTTCCCGCACTTATAGCATGTGGTGGTGCCGATTCGACACTCGCCAAGATGTTGCCTTCCACATTTCTTGCATGTTTCATATTCATCCGACCTTGGTATCTTAAGTTCAGTTGCTACATTCCCTTTTCCGGTGCTTCTAGACGGGTTCTCCCACTTTCTCTTTTGTGTCTCAGGTGCCGGGTCCTCATTGGCATAATCGTCGTAGACGATTCCAGACAGGTTGACTACCGACTCGAAGGTCGAGGGTAGGTTGGCTTTTACATGGACATGGACACTTTGCGGCAGACCCTTGACATAGTATTTAATCATACGTTCTTCGGTTTCCACCAAGTGTGGTACCAGCTGGGCCAGCTCGTTGAATCTTGAAGTATACTAGCGATGAGTCTTGTTGCCAGCCTTGAAGTTCAGGAACTCGTTCTCCACACGATCAATCTCATTTTATGGGCAGAACTTTTGGATTATGAGCTTTTTCAGGTCTTCCCATGTCATTCTGGCAATAGCATTTGGCGACTTTGTTCTTTGAATGTTTCTCCACCAACCTAGTGCTTCATTGGTGAAAGAATGAGCAACATATTTAACCGCCTGGTCCGGTCGGCACTCGCTGATGTTGATTACAGCGTTCATCCTCTCAATCCATTCGAAAGTAGCCACAGAATCCTTGGTTCCATCAAACTTAGGTGGGTCTCCATCCTTGAAACCTTTGTAAGTACACCCACGATTGCTGGATGCCACTTTTACTTCATCCCCGTCACTGTCATAAATTTTCTCTTCATTGTTCCCTTCATCCTCTTCTTTGCTTTTCTTTAGTGCCTCAGATAATAGGTCAGGCAATATGTTCTTCAGAGTAAGTACAACCTCGCGGGCAATAGCATCCCTAACCTCGGGTTCCAACTGTATAGGCCCTTGATTTCCGTCCCCAGTTGGGGTCACATTAGTTTCGTGCACACTCTCAGTGTGTTCTGCGTGCACACTCTCTTCCTCTTCACTTCTTCGATTCAATGGAGGTCTACCCACTCGGCCAGTGCGACCGCCTCGGCGTCCAGTTCTTCCTCCTCCAGCCATAGTTCTTAGTTTTCCTGATGGTCATAAAGGGAATACATCAATGTGATTTCTTCAGATCATAGTTTGGAACAGTATGAGCAATGTAAATTATTAATTACAGTGACCGGTTTGTGATTACTAATTTACATTGCTTTTCGGGTTTAAAACTCTTCAAATGATTTGTGACATTGACATCTATTCGTTCTAAGTTAAGGTATCTATTCTTATCCAAGAGCATTAACCTTAGTACTTACTTACCGTGCTGCGTTGGCGTTGGTTACCCATACTGACATCCGTGCGTTGGTCCCATAATCAGTTTGAGTCCAGACATTTAGGGATGTCTAAAATCTCTCAAACTATTGCTCTGATACCAACTTGTAAGGCCCCTTTTGAGGTAACCTCACTTGTTGGATTTACTCATAAACATACTCATGAATACTGAACTTAAATTAAAAACATTCATCATTCAATTACATATCATTCGTCATTCAATTACATAACATAACATAACTTGACAGCGGAAGTCTTAACACATGTATTAAAGTGGGATGTCAGTCTTGTGTCGGGTAACCTTCACGCCGTCGCACGACCTTTTCTTCCTTTACCTGAAATGTATACTAAAAGTCAGCTAACGCTGGTGAGTTCTAGTTTAAAGACAATCATGCATAATATTTATCTTACCATGAGTATTATATTTATATATATACTTAACATTTGAGCTTTTACTTAATCTTTGCTTTACTATTCTCACATAACATTCAATTGTGGGTATGTACATATGTACATACGTGCTTACTTGTGGAGAACAGTTATTGGCCATAATCTTTAGGGAGATCAACCCATCACACTTGTCGCGAATGTCACAAAGACATCGCAGTGAGAACTACCGTCGTAGCCCTTTTCATTCTCCGTCCGGCTTTAGAAAACCGTCCGTTCTTTACTTAAATTCGTCCGACAACTTGTGTCCGTCCGCACTTCACCGTCCTACCGTCGTAGTCCGTCCTTTTGTCCGTCTGCCCTAGGGCGTCCGTTTCCCACGTGACCATTATGTATGCAACCGTTCTACTTGGTTTAAGGCAATTGCTTCGACCGTCCTTTAGTGCCTTAATATATGTCCTAGCTTGCGAAGGAACGTTTTCGTCCCGGTTGTAAAATAGTCACGTGGTCGTCCGTCTACCGAAGTAGCCGTCGTTATAGAAGGGTTCATAACGTTTACTTACATTCATAACATGCAATATATATATATAATATAAAGCAAGATTTCATTCTTTTACGTTATGCCTTCTTTCTTTCTTTTCTTTATAATTCATACGCTTCATTCTTTATTCATAATTCTTTTTCATATACAAATATATATATATTAGTATACCACGTATGATCACATTGACATTCATAATATTTATTCATTTAGTGTATACACTTCAGTCCCAAAACATTTAAAATGATTTGCACATAACATAGAAGGGGGCACATAGAACTCACCTGATGAGTAGTTTCTGAAATACACTTAGCTGGCTACTGAGCGTCACTAATGTCACTCATAATCTGTATAATAAAGTCATACACGTAAGGTAGTGCTCCTAGATGACACTAGACATTACTATGCTTGAACCTAGTAGTTTCGATGGATTTGCTTATGTCGAAACTTGATAGTTTCGATAGGTTGCTTATGTCGAAACTTGGTATTTTCGATAGGTTGTTTACGTCGAAACTTGGTAGTTTCGATAAGTAACTTAGGTGTAATCTTAGCTTCAGATCGTGGGCATACCGAAAGTATGGTAGTTTCGATAGGTCTGCATATATATATATATATATATATATATATATATATATATATATATATATATATATATATATATATATATATATATATATATATATATATCGAAACTATGGTAGTTTTGATGGGTCTGTATATATATATCGAAACTATTCAGTTTCGATGGGTCTGCACATATCGAAACTAAGTAGTTTCGATGGGTCTGCACATATCGAAACTAAGTTGTTTCGATGGGTCTGCACAAACCATCTTCCCAAAAATCTGAAGTTTCTGCATGCGAATCTGATCGTGCCAATATCTCGATTTTTCTTAGATCAAAACGTTCGGTTTTCATTCTAGATGCTATACCTAAGCTCATTTTAAAGTTTCATCCGCAAAATCGTCATCAATTAGGCTAAAACCGTAAATCCCAAAAATCATAAAAACTCAGATTATGATCGAACGCTTACCTGGATTGGATTTCTGATTCGGAGAAGATGATCACGAGCACAGCAGCAACGTTCTCCTGAATTCCCGAGTCGATCCGTCACTTTCTCTCTCTAGACCCGAGCTCTCTTCTCTCTCTCTAGAACTTGTGAATGGTAGAAATGAAAGGTTTGGAGCAGCCCTTGCCCTTATATACTTGGGCTTCCTTCGTCCCGTTGGAGCCGAGCCCAAGCCCATCTGTTTTCCTTTCGCCATTTAAAAATTATAAATTTCGATCGTGTCATTATTTATTTATTACCAGTTTTGGGATGTTACAAAAGCCCTATGATTTCCAACCTTGTTATTATAGGAACTAGTCAATTCGTTCCTGATTTGGAACAGACGCGGTCGCGCTAATCATCTAGCACGGTCGTGCCTCATGAGACGCGGTCGTGCCGACTACCAGCGCGGTCGTGTCCTCCTGACCAGACCCAATCATGCCCTTTGGCTAATCTCAGTCGTGTCTCAGAGTCATAGACACGATCGTGCCAAGCCAAGGCACGGTCGTGCCTAATGATTTAGTTAGTTAAGCCCTCGGTTTGATCAACACGGTCGCGCCTTGACTAGCATGGTCGCGCCCGTGGTTCGAGCACGATCGTGCCCTTCCCAGGCACGGTCGTGTGTGAATTAAATTTTTGGCAGAATTATAATTTTATATATTTTTCAAATAATAAATATTTCTGATTAAATTACAAAATAAAAATAGTTGATTGTTATAAAAATGCATTTAATTCTATCTAGAAAGATCAAATATTTAATCTTGGAATAAATAGAAAATTATTTATTTAAAGTTTATAAAAATTAAATTTACAATTATTGCTAAACCTTTCATTTAAAAAGTATTTAAATGGTTAAGTTACATATTATAAATAAATAATCAAAATAATGATTATTTATTTACTTTATATTTAAACAAAGACATTTATTTATTTACACTTGATAACATTTAACACTTACAATATTTTCACAAACGATAATTATTTAATTTACTTAATTAATTATTCAAACTCAAACCTTAAACAAAATGCTTCAAAAATATTTATTTCAAAACCTTATATTTTATTCAATACTTTTAACTACAAATCAATGCCCTTATACACAAATTCAAATTCAACTTTAAACTTAAACTTTTGTGCACATTATTGATTCAATACGCATTACACACTAGGTTAACTTGTGAATTTCAAGGATCCTTATTCTATCTAGTAACTTTGTTAGCTACGCCTTCAAACCAAGTGAGTATACATAGCCCCTTTTACTCTTTTACATTTTTGAGGTGAAACATGAACACTATTCAAATTACATGTTTACATTTACACAAACAACACAAGTACAAATCCTATTTACATTCATGTGTACAATTTGAGCTTTATGCCAGAGTGCTATGTGTGCTACTTTTGTGAACACTTATGTGCAATCAGTAACTATTCAAGCCGACGATTTTCAATGATAGATCTATTGAGTCTGAGAAACCCACCCAGATTGGGGTGATTGATACCGACAACACAATTTTGCATGCTAGTTACAAAGGTTTGATTGTACTTGGTTACATAATAGCTGCTCCCCATAAATGCCTTATTTATCATGTTATGTATGGATTTGTTTCTCAAACTATATGCTATCTATATACAAACCTGTGTTATACTCACCAACTTTTTAGTTGACTTTATTTTATTCATGTTTCAGGTCCTAATGTGTGAGTTTGATCAAGATGTGCTACACTTAGGCATTGGACTTAGCTAATTTAAATAAAGAAGTCTATGTTTTGAGATATTATTTATGTCTTGGATTTGGTTTTGTTTGATTGATTGTAATGGAATTTGAAGTTTAATATATTTCAATTTAGTCAACCTTGTGCTTATGAACAGTCTACATGTCCCGCACCGATGATTCCGCCATCGGTTGGGGTGTGACAGATTGGTATCAGAGCCTTGGTTATAGGGAATTAGGTTATTAGACACCTTGACCTAGACTATAACTTTAGGACACCCACTTATACCATGCTTCATGTTTATATGATTATGTGTTATGTGCTACATGCTTACTATGATTAAATATTATTTCATTTTTGATGCATTACTTGTTAAAAATTCATGACTTATTAGGATATCCTTAAATAATAATTAAATAAATAGTATCCCTTCCTATATCCTAAAACCTCATAATACTCTTATCTCCTTCTCTATCTATATCTTTCTTTGCATGTGGAATCTTCATGAAGCTAAATCCATAAAATTTTCTTTATTTCCTCGTTAAGGTTTTTAAACTTTGTTAATTATTTGAGGACACGTGCAATCTGGAAGAGTGACACCTGTATTTTGGGTTTTCTGTCTAGGAAAGCATTTCGCATAAATCCCAATCAACAGAGGGACCCGTATGCATTCCTGGGAATTCCCGAGATGCGTGTTTACTTATAGGCTAAAGCATGTCTCCTTGAAAATTATATGAGTTTAATTAACCTTAATGTATCATAGTATTCAAGTGATTATATCACTATTTGAGTACAATCTAAACCATGATAACTATTTTATTTCATTATCTTGTCCTTTTAATCCAAGCAATTCTCATAAGTTCTTACATCTTTTCTTGTCTTGTGAAAATCTGTAGAATGCCTCCTCGTCGTGCTCCCGCGGCCAACACCAATACCGACATTGCTGCTATTCTTGCACAACTCACTCAAGCTAATAGTGCCACCAATGGAAACAATGGTGGTAATGGTAGTAATAGTGGTAATGGTGGTAATGGTGGAAATGGTGGTAACAACCCATCTCAATGCACTTTCAAGCATTTCAACTCGTGTAATCCTCCCAAATTCTATGGTACCGAAGGAGCTACTGGACTCCTTCAATGGTTTAAAAGCATTGAGAATACCTTTCTCAATAGTGACTGCCCCGACAACCTTCGTGTTCGCCATGCCACAATTGTCCAACAAAAGCGGGCACTCACGTGGTGGAATGGAGAGAAAAGAAATAGAGGTGTGGATGTAGCAATGGCCTTACCTTGGGATGAAGTTAAAAGGCTAATGACCGAGGAATTCTGTCCTCGAAATGAAGTGAAGAAACTTGAAGCCGAATTTTGGGATCTTGCCCAAGATAGTGGCGAAAGCTTGGCATATACAACTCGGTTTCCCGAGTTAAGTCTTCTCGTGCCCCACATGGTCACTCCTTTATCCCGCTGCATTGAAAAGTATATTGGGGGACTACCTAGGCAAATTCAAGATACTGTCCTAGGAAGAAATCCTGCAACACTTGAGGATGCGATCCGTTTGTCCGCTACCTTAACCGATAATCATGTGAAGGCGGGGACTCTTACTAAAAAGGGCACCAAGAAAGTTTTCGACACCATAACCCCTCCTACCCACATCAAAGAAGCCACATCTGAACCCTCTCGCAATAATAGAAAGAGAAAGACTAGAAATTATGCTGTGGTCACTCCTGCTATTCCTGTTAACCAAGCTGCACCTATGGTTCAAGCACCGGCCAAAAAGCCATATGTTGGAATCTACCCACTTTGTGCCACCTGCAACTAACATCATCCCCAAAGCATCCCATGTCGCCTTTGTACTCATTGTGGGAGATATGGTAATACGGTCAATGTTTGTAGGGCCAAAGCTCTTGCGGGCCAAGTCAACCCACCAAACCAAACCAACCCCCAAGTGACTAATCAAGGTGCTCCTGCTATTGCAAATGGGCGTGCATGTTATGAATGTGGCAACCCGAACCATTTCCGTGACCAATGCCCAAGATTTGCCAAAGCTAGACAAGGTGGAGCTCGTGGGCATGCTTTCAACATAAACGCCAATGAAGCTCAAGCCAACAATGATGTGGTCAATGGTACGTTTCCTGTAAATAGTCAATATGCCTCCATTTTATTTGATACCGGTGCTGATAAAAGTTTTGTGTCACTTAATTTTGAGCCTTTACTTGCAAAGACACGATCCCAATTAGAGAAAACCTTTACCGTCAAAATAGCAAATGGTGACTCCCTTACAATTGACTCCGTTATCTATGACTGCTCCTTAGAACTTAATGATCATGCATTCCCAATCAACCTTGTTCCAATGCCACTAGAAAGTTTTGATATCATCATAGACATGGATTGGCTATCAAATCATCATGCCAAAGTCATCTGTTTCGAGAAGTGCATCGGAATACCTCTACCATCGGGAGAAACCTTAAGAGTCTTTGGTGAAAAGCCTTGTAAAGGACTTAAATTAATGTCATGCACTACCGCTCAAAAGTACTTACGAAAGAAGTACATAGCCTTCTTAGCTCATATTGTTCAAAAGGATGTCAAAGAGAAGAGTATACAAGACATTTCCATCATTCGGGATTTTCCCCAAGTATTTCCCGAAGATCTATCCGGTCTTCCACTCGTTCGACAAGTAGAATTTCGCATTGATCTTGTGCCCGTAGCCAACCCCGTGGCTAGAGCTCCATACCGTCTTGCACCTTCTGAAATGCAAGAACTTGCAAGTCAACTTCAAGAACTCTCCGACAAGGGATTCATTCATCCAAGTCATTCACCGTGGGGTGCACCCGTCTTGTTCGTAAAAAAGAAAGATGGATCATTCCGCATGTGTATTGACTATCGCGAACTCAACAAGCTTACTATCAAAAACCGTTATCCTCTGCCTAGAATCGATGATCTCTTTGATCAACTTCAAGATTCTACTTGCTTCTCAAAGATTGATCTTCGATCTGGTTATCATCAACTCCGTGTTCAAGAAGAGGATATTCCAAAGACTGCCTTCCGAACAAGGTATGGTCACTATGAGTTCATGGTCATGCCTTTTGGGCTAACCAATGCACCCGCAGTTTTCATGGACCTCATGAATCGTGTGTGCAAACCGTACATTGATAAATTTGTGATTGTCTTCATCGATGACATCTTAATCTACTCCAAGACTAAAGCTGACCATGAGCAACATCTTAGATTGGTTTTGGATCTTTTGAGGAAAGAACAACTATATGCCAAATTCTCCAAATGTGAATTTTGGCTTAAGGAAGTTCAATTTCTTGGTCATATCGTCAACGACAAGGGAATTCATGTTGACCCTGCTAAAATCGAAACGATTAAGAATTAGAATGCCCCGAAGACTCCTACTGAAGTTCGCTCATTTCTTGGTCTTGCGGGTTACTACCATCGTTTCATCTCAAACTTCTCAAAGATTGCTGTCCCTCTCACAACTTTGACCCACAAGGGTAAAACTTACGAATGGGGACCGAAACAAGAAGAGGCTTTCCAAACTCTCAAGCAAAAATTGTGCAATGCCCTATTTTGACTTTCCCAAATGGGAATGATGATCTAGTTGTCTACTGTGATGCTTCTAACCAAGGTCTTGGTTGTGTCCTCATGCAACGAGGCAAAGTAATCGCTTATGCATCAAGACAACTTAAAATTCATGAGAAGAATTATACGACGCACGATCTCGAATTGGGTGCGGTTGTATTCGCATTGAAGATTTGGAGACAATATCTCTATGGCACAAAATGTGTGGTGTTCACCGACCACAAAAGTCTTCAACACATCTTCAATCAAAAGGAACTCAATATGAGGCAACGACGTTGGGTTGAACTCCTTAACGACTACGACTGCGAGATTCGTTACCATCCCGACAAAGCGAATGTTGTAGCCGACGCTTTGAGTCGAAAGGACCATGTTATGCTTCATTGTGCCCGAATTCAAACCGATATTCAAATCCGCATCTTAGAAGCTCAACACGTCTCAATCACCGAGGGTAACATGTATGAGGAAATGTCGTGCGGTGTTGAACTTCAACTTGAATCAAAACCCAATGGCTTACTGTATTACTTGAACCGTATTTGGGTTCCCGATCGTGATGATCTCCGTACGTTTCTTATGAACGAGGCTCACAAGACTCGTTATTCTATTCATACTGGTGCGGATAAAATGTACCAAGATCTTCGCCAACAATATTGGTGGCCCGGTATGAAAAAGGACATTGCTCTCTATGTTGCCAAATGTCTAACGTGCTCCAAGGTCAAAGCCGAACACCAACGTCCTTCCGGATTACTTGAACAACCGGAAATTCCCGTGTGGAAATGGGAAGACTTAGCTATGGATTTTATTACCAAACTCCCTCGCACCTTGAGTGGTTATGATAGCATTTGGGTGATCATTGATCATCTCACCAAATCTGCTCATTTCTTGCCCATTCGTGAAGACTATCGGGTTGAGAAACTAGCCCGAATTTACATTGATGAAATTGTGAGCCGTCACGGTGTTCCTTTAAACATAATCTCCGATAGAGATGCTCGGTTCACCTCTCGCTTTTGGTAATCTCTCCAAACTGCTCTTGGTACACGATTGGATTTGAGCACGGCCTACCATCCTCAAACTGATGGTCAGACCGAGCGAATAATCCAAACTCTTGAAGATATGCTTAGAGCTTGTGTAATTGATTTTGGTGGCAATTGGGATTCACATCTATCCCTAATCGAGTTCTCCTACAATAATAGCTACCACACAAGTATCAACATGGCTCCATTTGAAGCTCTTTATGGTCACAAATGTCGTTCTCCTATCTGTTGGAATGAGATTGGTGAAGCACAAATCACCGGGCCCGAGCTAATTCAAGAAACATCTGATAAGATCATTCAAATCCGTGACAACATTCGAGTAGCGAGGAGTCGGCAAAAGAGTTATGCTGACAAACGTCGAAAACCCTTGGAATTCCAAGTCGGTGACCTTGTTCTTCTTAAGGTGTCTCCGTGGAAGGGTGATCTGTTTTGGAAAGAAAGGAAAGTTAGCACCTCGCTATGTTGGTCCATTCAAAATCCTTGAAAGGATTGGGAAAGTGGCTTACAAACTCGAGTTACCTCCATCTCTTGGCAATGCGCATCCTACATTTGATGTATCTAATCTGAAGAAATGTCTCGCTGATGAGAATTTCCATATACCACTTGATGACGTGCGCATTGATGAAACGATGCACTTCATTGAAAAACCGGTAGAAATTATGGATTGTGAAATCAAGCAACTCAAGCGAAGTCGTATTCCTATTGTCAAAGTTCATTGGGAGTCTAAGCGTGGTCCTGAATTCACTTGGGAACGAGAGGACCAAATGAAGCTCAAATACCCCCACCTTTTTACTGATGCCATAGCTTCCTCTAACTAAATTTCGGGACGAAATTCCCTCAACATGGGGAGACTGTAACATTTCTGATTTTTAGTATCCGTATTTCAATTCAATGTAATGCATTTCAAACTCAATTCTACTGCACTGTTTTGTTCTATTCGTACCATCAATTAAATACTATACTACAATACAAATCCACAAATTTTACTCGGTTATATTCTATTAAAACACTACATAAGTATCTATTTATACAAATACGTCAAAGACTAAAGTTACAAGGTCTGATGTTGAAAAATAGCAAGAAACCCTAATAGGCACGGTTGCGCTTCGTTTTGGCACGGTCGCGCCAAGTGCTTTGGCACGGTCGCGTGACTTGCTTTGGAACGATCGCGCCCAGTGCCTTGGCACGGTCGCGCCTCGTTTAGGCACGGTCGCTCCTAGTATCAGTTGAAACGTAAATACCGTTTTAAATCACCCAATCGTTGAGTTCCGTAACTGTCCTACACTTCATTCTCATTAACGAATGCAATAAACCTTTCAATTACACGAAACATCTCGGATCAATCTCAAAAATCGCTTAGACATTTCAAGAAAACACAAATTCTTCTTTCGGTCCAAATTATCGCAACCAAGCAGCAGATTCACGCTACTAAATCCTCACTAAAACTTCTGGACTCTCTGGTTTAGCCAGGATTGCAGCAGAAGACGCCGGAAGCCATTCGCATCGCCGCCGGAACTCTTTTCTATTGAACGCTATCCATGCATCGTCCTCCCAGGTAATTGAAACTCCATACTCGTTCGTTTCAGTTCACGGATCAAAAGCCCCATATTAATTTGGGCTTTCATTATGGAAATCACCTCGAACCGATCCTAAGTTCCTTTTCAAAATAACGTAATCAAACCCGACTCTGGACATGTTTTTAATACAATTAAAGTAACCTAATTGTCTCGTAATAATCTAATGGGTGAAAGCCCTATGATTTCCAACCTTGTTATTATAGGAACTAGTCAATTCGTTCCTGATTTGGAACAGACGCGGTCGCGCTAATCATCTAGCGCGGTCGTGCCTCATGAGACGCGGTCGTGCCGACTACCAGCGCGGTCGTGTCCTCCTGACCAGACCCAATCATGCCCTTTGGCTAATCTCAGTCGTGTCTCAGAGTCATAGACACGATCGTGCCAAGCCAAGGCACGGTCGTGCCTAATGATTTAGTTAGTTAAGCCCTGTTTTTGATCAACACGGTCGCGCCCTGACTAGCATGGTCGCGCCCGTGGTTCGAGCACGATCGTGCCCTTCCCAGACACGGTCGTGTGTGAGTTAAATTTTTGGCAGAATTATAATTTTATATATTTTTCAAACAATAAATATTTCTGATTAAATTACAAAATAAAAATAGTTGATTGTTATAAAAATGCATTTAATTCTATCTAGAAAGATCAAATATTTAATCTTGGAATAAATAGAAAATTATTTATTTAAAGTTTATAAAAATTAAATTTACAATTATTGCTAAACCTTTCATTTAAAAAGTATTTAAATGGTTAAGTTATATTTTATAAATAAATAATTAAAATAATAATTATTTATTTACTTTATATTTAAACAAAAACATTTATTTATTTACACTTAATTACATTTAACACTTACAATATTTTCACAAACTATAATTATTTAATTTACTTAATTAATTATTCAAACTCAAACCTTAAACAAAATGCTTCAAAAATATTTATTTCAAAACCTTATATTTTATTCAATACTTTTAAGTACAAATCAATGGCTTTATACACAAATTCAAATTCAACTTTAAACTTAAACTTTTGTGCACACTATTGATACAATACGCATTACACACTAGGTTAACTTGTGAATTTCAAGGATCCTTATTCTATCTAGTATCTTTGTTAGCTACGCCTTCAAACCAAGTGAGTATACATAGCCCCTTTTACTCTTTTACATTTTTGGGGTGAAACATGAACACTATTCAAATTACATGTTTACATTTACACAAACAACACAAGTACAAATCCTATTTACATTCATGTGTACAATTTGAGCTTTATGCCCGAGTGCTATGTGTGCTACTTTTGTGAACACTTATGTGCAATCATTAACTATTCAAGCCGACGGTTTCAATGATAAATCTATTGAGTCTGACAAACCCACCTAGATTGGGGTGATTGATTCCGACAACACAATTTTGCATGCTAGTTACAAAGGTTTGATTGTACTTGGTTACACAATAGCTGCTCCCCACAAATGCCTTATTTATCATGTTATGTATGGATTTGTTTCTCAAACTATATGCTATCTATATACAAACCTGTGTTATACTCACCAAATTTTTAGTTGACTTTATTTTATTCATGTTTCAGGTCCTAATGTGTGAGTTTGATCAAGGTGTGCTACACTTAGGCATTGGACTTAGCTAATTTAAATAAAGAAGTCTATGTTTTGAGATATTATTTCTGTCTTGGATTTGGTTTTGTTTGATTGTTTGTAATGGAATTTGAAGTTTAATATATTTCAATTTAGTCAACCTTGTGCTTATGAACAGTCTACATTTCCCGCCCCGATGATTCCGCCATCGGTTGGGGTGTGACAGTTTTCGTCCCCGAAACCTGACACTTACTCGAATAAGTACGGATAAGATTGCCTCATCTCTTCCTCTGTCTCCCATGTGGCTTCAGATCTCTTTTGATGTTGCCACTAAACTTTCACTTGATTGATTACTTTATTTCGTAACCTCTTTTCTTTCTAGTCGAGTCTAGCCATTGGCTTTTCGACATAATTCAATCTTTCGTATATCTCAACGTCGTTCAGTGGTACATTAGAGGTCTCATCTGCCAGGCACTTACGAAGTGCGATACATGGAATGTTGAGTGGATTCCACTCAATTCCTTTGGTAATTCTAGTCTATATGCAACCTTCCCTACTCGAGCTGTAATCTTAAAGGGTGCAATGAATCTTGGACTCAATTTCCCTCTTTTTCTGAATCTATTGATTCATTTCCAGGGAGATACTTTTAACAAGACATAATCTCTAACATGGAGTTCTATCGGACTACGTCTCTTATCTGCATAAGACTTCTGACGGTCTTGTGCAGCCTTTAAACGAGCCTTAATCAAATCTAACTTTTCTTAGGTTGCTTGGACAATTTCTTTACTTCCTAACCTTTTCTGTCTAATTTCTCTCCAACAGATGGGAGTTCTACATCTTCTTCCGTATAACATTTCATAGGGTGGCATACCAATGCTTGCATGGTAGCTATTGTTATACGAAAATTCTACCAAAGGTAGATGACTATACCAACTCCCAGCAGAGTCAATGATACACGCACGTAGCATATCTTCAAGTGTTTGAATCGTTCTTTCACTCTCCATCTGTTTGAGGATGATATGCCATACTGATCAATAACTTAGTTCCTATTTCTTCATGGAACGTTTTCCAGAAACGTGTATCTCTATCAGAAACGATTATCACTAGCACTCCATGTCATGAGACAATTTCTTTAATAAATGTTTCTGCTAACTTCTTCGAAGAGTAAGTTTCATGTATTGGTAAGTGAGCACTTTTACTTAGTCTGTCAACTAATACCCATATGGAATCATAACCTTTAGCTGTCTTTGGTAGCTTTGTTATGAAATCCACAGTAAGGTGTTCCCACTTCTATTCTGGAATCTCTAAGAGCTGTAGTCTACCGTTAGGTTTTTGATGTCGAATTTCATGATAGTTCCTGAACAAGGTTTTTGAACAAGTTAAGCATTTAGCCACATATTTCCTGATATCGAATTTCATACTGGGCCACCAATAATCTTGGCGCAGATCTTGGTACATTTTTGTAGTACCCGGATGAATCGAATATCGTGACTTATGAGCTTCGTCCAAAATTCTAACCCTAAATTCACCCATATGTGGTATCTGCATATGACCGAATCGAGTTTTAACTCCATACCCATTCTCTTCCAAATATTTCTCTTGTCCAACAATTCTTTCCTTCTTGACATTCTATGCTTTCAAAGCTTCTTTCTGGACATTTCTAAGCTGTGTCATAAAGTCAGGAGTTACAACTAACTTATATGACTTCAGCCAGATAGGAGGATGCTCTTCTTTACGGCTTAGAGCATCTGCCACTACATTTGCTTTTCCTGGGTGATACAGGATTTCACAATCATAATCCTTTATCAGCTCTAACCCTCTTCGTTGTCTCATATTCAGATCTTTTTGCACAAAGAAGTACTTTAAGCTTTTATGATCCGTGTATATTATGCACTTAACTCCATATAGATAATGTCTCCATATTTTAAGTGAAAATACTGCAACAGCTAATTCCAAATCACGAGTTGGGTAGTTAGCCTCATGGGATTTGAGTTATCGTGAAGCATACGCAATAACTTTTCCTCTTTGCATGAGCACACACCCTAGTCCCAGATACGAAGCATCAGAGTAAACTACCAGATCCTCATTTCCTTCCGGTAAGGATAATACCGGAGCCTGTGTTAATTTCTCCTTTAACTTTTGAAAAGCATTTTCTTGCTCTTCTCCCCATATGAATTTTGTCTCCTTCTTCGTAAGTTTCGTGAATGAGGTAGCAATTTTGGAGAAATCCTGAATAAATCTCCTATAATAACTAGCCAAACCTAATAAACTACGAATTTCGGTAGGTGTCTTTGGCAGGTTCTATTTCATTATCGTTTCTATCTTTGAAGGATCCACAAGGATACCTTGTGCGTTTATCACATGACCCAAGAACTGAACTTCTTGGAGCCAAAACGCATACTTAAAATTTTTTGCATATAACTTTTCTCTCCTAAGTGTCTCCAGTACTTCCTTGAGCTGACATGCATGATCCCCATCATTCTTTGAGTAGATTAGAATGTCATCAATAAACACGATTACAGATCGGTCTAACATTGGTCGACATACCTTATTTATGAGATCCATGAATGCAGTAGGGGCATTAGTCAAACCAAATGGCATTACTAATAAATCATAATGTCCATATCTCGTACGGAAGGCTGCCTTTGAAATATCTTCATCTCTCAGTTTTAGCTGATGATAACTCGACCTTAGATCGATTTTGGAGAACCAGTTCGCTCCTTGTAATTGATCGAACAAGTCATCGATCATAGGTAATGGGCATTTACTCTTTACGGTAAGCTTATTCAGCTCTCGGTAGTCTATGCACATACGCATACTACCATCTTTCTTTTTCACGAACAGTACCGGAGTACCCCAAGGCGTGATACTCGGTCTGATAAAACCTCTGTCCAACAACTCTTGTAGCTGTGACATTAGTTCCTTCATTTCTGACGGAGCTAATCGATAAGGTGTCTTAGCTATTGGTTTAGCACCAAGCACTAAGTCGATTCTAAACTCCACTTCTCTCTCTAAAGGTATTCCAGGTAATTCTTCTGGAAATATATCAGGAAAGTCACATACCATTGGCACATCATTTAATTCCTTAGTTTTCACTTTGGAATCAATAACAGATGCGAAGTAGGCTTCACTACCTCTATTCAGAAACTTCGTGGACTTCATCATAGAGATGATCCTAATGGTTGATCTTAATTTATCACTGTGGATTATAATCCAATTGCCGTTTGGAGTCTGCTTCTGAACTGCTTTCTTATTGCAAATGATCCGAGCATCATTTGCTGCCAACCAGTCCATTCCCAAGACTACATTAAATCCTTCGAGGATCATTGGATAGAGCCTAATGGGAAATCTATGTCCTTCAAGATTGATGAAACAATCTTGAATGACTTCTATCACCTTCATTGTCTTCCCGATAGCTGTTTCAACTTCCAATGTTTCGTCCAGTCTTATAGTAGGTCTAGCTAGTAATGGATAGAAGTCTAAAGATACAAAACTTCTACTAGCTCCTCAGTCGAATAACAAAGTAGCAGGTACGCTATTAACAAGAAATGTACCTGATACTACATCATGCAATGCCTTAGCTTCTTCCGTTGTCAATGTATAGGCCCTACTCTTGGCCTTTGGAGCTTCATTCTTCTTTCCATCCTTGATTAGCAGCGGTTCTGAAGTCTTAAGTGTTGGGCATTCTATTATTCGGTGTCCGAGTTCTCCATACTTAAAACACCTCATTCCTGACTTACTTGGGCAATTGGTGGCTATATGCCCAGGCTTACCACAACTGTAGCAAGTATTGGTTCCAAACTTACATTCTCCGGTATGTAGTTTGCCAAATCTATTGCATATACTAGTGCGACTAATAATTTCTTGCCTCTTTTTTCCTCCTCCTCCATCCTTCTTGTTTTGATTTTTGGAAAAATCAGACCACTTTCTTTTTTGTTCGAAAGGACGGAAACCGAAGACTTATCGTACATAGCCGAAGCAAGTTTTAAGGCAAACCGATATTTCTTCAGGTCAGAATTCTTCATGATTTTAAAGTGTACGGCAAGTTGTACAGCAAACCATCTTCATGATGGATTTTTATTACTACTTGATTTTGTCTTTACATTTGTGAGTGTTCTTGATTTTAAAGTGTAAGACCGTAAAACCTTTTTAATCAAACTTTTCTTGAAACTTGTACGTCTTTATACAAGCTAATTTTGATAAGCCAAGACTTGGTTAATACTAATAAGATCGTACGTCTTTATACATACTTATTCCGAATCCAAGAATTGGTGAACTCGTGTTGGTAACAGTACGTATTTATACATGGTCCCATTGTTACACGGCCTCCCGGTAAACAAAGTCTAATCACGTTTTCAAATAATAATAAACGTATTTAAGTTCGATGTCTTAAACCAACTCGGAGATAGCATTCTAAGAGTTGAGGGGAACGATGTCCCTAGTTGGGAATCCTACCATTTTATTCTAAAGAACATATTTCTTGAACCAAATGTTGTGAGAATGAGGCTTTAGCCGTGTATCGTTCACACATTTGTATTAGTCATACCACCGGATTAGTCAAATTAACATTATCATATACCAAGTGGATTCGAAGCCTAAAGCAATAATATTTGTGACCTGATCATCCTCGAGATATTTACTTTCCTGCTATTTACTATTTTGCTATTTACATTTCTGTTACACACTTAACGCACATTTTTACTTTTCTGTTATTTACTTTACCGTCATTATTTTTCTGTCATTTACTTTACTGCTTCACAAGCACACAAAACCCATTCACTAATTAAACCGGCTAAACGATAACAAAAGTTGAGTATTGGAACTCGACCGTGTCCATTGGTTCGATACTTGGTTCTTACCTGAACTATATTACACTGCGATAGGTACACTTGCCTATTGTGTGTGTTTTAAGTTTGAGTATTTAATATTTTATAAATTTAAAACATGATCTCGTGAAACCAACAACTATATATATATATATATATATTATATTTATATAACTTAACAACAAGCACATCAAGTTTTTGGCGCCGTTGCTAGGGACACGGTGATTTCAAGAGAAATTCGAGTTAACGGACTAACCTTTTTAACCTTAACATTTTCCAAATGTTTTTCTGTTACATTTGTTGCAGGTAGTGTATGATCCATAGCTCCACTACTGGTCTATATCAACCTTTAGCACAGCCCGAAATATTATTTCATCGCCGATTACGTGAAAACCGTACTAGAAGAATGGCCGTAGAAAACCGCACTATTTTCGACTTTGCATGACTGTCCAAGGCCGATGGTTAACGCTAACAACTTTGAGATCAAATCGCATGTCATTCATATGATCCAATCATCATGCACTTTCCATGGATTACCCGATGAAGATCCACATGCCTATATTGCAAATTTCCTCGAAATTTGTGACACTTTCAAACTGAACGGAGTTTCGAATGACGCAATTCGACTTTAAATGTTTCCCTTTTCCTTAAGGGAACGAGCTAAGGCATGGCTGAAATCTCTTCCTACCGGGTCAATCACTACATGGGATGATCTAGCTAAAAAATTCCTGTCAAAATACTTCCCGCCAGCAAAAACTGCAAAATTGAGAAATGATATTACCACTTTCATCTAGGAAGATGGTGAATCACTATATGAGGCTTGGGAACGTTTTAAGGACACGTTGAGGAAATGCCCTCATAATGGGCTAGAAGTTTGGTTACAAGTATCATCGTTCTACAATGGGTTGCGCAATCAAGTTCGTCAGATACTCGACGTTACTGCAGGTGGTATCTTTGGAAAAAAAGGCCATAATAAGCTACAACCTGATTGAGGAAATAACTATGAATAACTATCAATGGTACAATCCGAGAAGTAATAGGGGAGCCAGGCAAGGTGTTCACTCTGTCGATACTGTCACTTCACATTATGCTTAAGTAGATGCCCTCACCACTCGACACATCCAGATCAGCAAGGACAAGGTAAATGTTGAAACTGATGGAGAAACAAAAAGCACCACTGTTGATGTTGAGCAAGTTGACTTTATCGGAACAAATCGCCCGCAAAACAACCCCTATAGCAACACTTACAATCCTAGATGGAGGAACCATCCGAACATCAGCTGGAAGGATAACAAAAACCAAGGATCATCTGGCTTTGGACAACAACAATTTCAACAAAGACAACCTCAAAACTTTCAGGCTCGTTAACAATTTCAAGGAACTAACAAATCGAGTAACATGTTAAGCTTGGAGGCGCGGTAACTAAGTTGATATCTACAACTGAAAGTCAAGCCCTCTTAGCAGATGCTCATCACAAACAATACGAGGAGAAGTTTAGTCTTCTCGAAGCTGAGTTCACGACACAGAAAGCAACTCTCCAATCCATTAAGGTACAACTAGGGTAAATTGAAAAACTTCTATCTAAAAGATAACCAGGATGTCTTCTAAGCAACACCGAACCCAATCCAAAAGCGAATGTTAGTGCTATCACTCTCAGAAATAGCAAGGTTTATCCAGAACCTCCATTACCAGAAGAAGAGGAAGTTCAAACACCATTAAGGGAAATATTCACTGGAGTACCACTTCATTCACCTATCATAGAATCAACCGCTCAAGAACCACCATCGAAGGAGAATCCACAACCTGCTCCACTAAACATTCCTCTTATCGTTCCGACAAAGAGAACTTACAAATCTCACATACCGTACCCAAGAAGGCTAGTGAAGCAAAGGACTGACGAACAATATGAGAAATTCATCGAGCTTTTAAGCCAAATCCATGGCAATCTGCCTTTCCTGGATATAATACAACAAATGCCTAAGTACAGACGTTTCTTGAATTATTTCCTCACTAACAAAAGAAACATAGAGGAGGCAGTAAAAAAGACTAACCAATACGTCGCTCTCATTGAACGATGCCTCCCAAAGAAACTATCAGATCCAGGAAAGTTTTCTTTACCATGTTCTATCGGATCACTAACGATAACTTTCGCACTCGCTGATCTAGGAGCAAGTGTGAATGTGATGCCATACAACATGATCAAAAGAGTAAAGATTGGAAATCCGTAACCTGTCAATGCAACTATTGAGCTTGCGGATGGAACTATTAAATCACCTATGGGAGTTATTGGAAATTTACTTGTAAAAGTCGACAAGTTTGTCTTCCCTGCCGACTTTATGGTCTTAGAAATAGGGCCCGACTATTCAGTTCCTTTAATTTTGGGTCGCCCATTCTTAGCCACTGCTAGAGCAACCATTAACATGAACGAAGGTATTCTAACACTTCGTGTTGGAAAATAGTCGGTATCCTACAACATCGCGGGTAACGAATGTTTATCCAATGATCCCTTTGAAATTTCACAGTTCATAGACACTAATATGGACTACCAACTGAAGAAAGCTAAAGAAATCAACAAAGGAAAGAAGCCTAATTTAAGCAAGGATCTCAACAACACTAACTGGATTGACAGCTATTGGGACCAGCAGCCGAAATTGACTAAGAAAAAGGCTTGAAGGAAGGAATAGGAGACACGGGGGAGATCCAAAGCCCCCACCCAATGATAGACTGATGAAGCACGTACAGGTCCACCCAACGACCCTTAAATAAACGTGGCGTTTCCGGGAGGCAACCCGATGATAATGAATAAATTGAGAAGTTGGTGCATACGGCAAAACACATGGACCTCAGGTTTGGTTTTCCAAGTTTAAGTTTCTCGTACTTTAGCCCCCAGGTATGCCTTCTCGTTACTAGGACCTTAGTAGCTTAACTACTACCTTTTATTTTTCGGACTTGTTTTTATGTTTTTCTTTGTGTGTCAAGTAGCATAGCATCACCAAGTAGTTTCTCTATTTCTTTGAGGAGTTCCACTCCACCTCTACAAACTTGGACGCCGACAAACCACATCAAATTTGTGAGAGATATGATAGAAGTTTTTGGCGTAACATTGAAGACAGTCGCAAGCATTGGCCATAGGTTATACACCGAATTGACCGGGGGAGTACTAGTTTCTTTTCCCTTAAAACTTCATGCATTATATTCATGCATATCATTTCATTACATGCATTTGTACATTGAGGGCAATGCATAGTTTTAAGTGTGGGGTGGGAATTAGAGACTCAGGACAAACTTGTTTCCTCAAAGTAGTAAAACTAAACTCGTGATTTTCTACCCATTTGACTAAAACCCTACTTTAACCGAAAACTTGTTTTCTTAAAAAACTTTAAAATTTGAAAATTTTAAAACCCAACAAATCTAAACCTCTTTGAGTTCGCGCTTAGTTAAACTAAAAAGCAATAAATGGAAACATGGCAAGTAGAAACAAATGGATATTATGCATAATGAATCACTAAACCCTATCCCACCCGTTTTTCATGTGAGAATAATCTGAGCCTTTTCATGAGCATTATTATCATCATTATTCGCATGCTCTTTCGTTTGTATAATGAGTGATTTTTTATCAGATTTTATGCATAATTAGAACTTGTGTGACTTATACATATCAAGACCATGAACTAGTAGTTGTATGGAAATGATTGAGGCACCTAGGACTTTATTACCCTTATATATTATCCTTAAATTCCAAAATACCAAAAACAATATCCGCCTAGATAGCCCTTTGAGCCTTAACCTTTCCGTTTCTACTACCCATATTTATCACCAAACCAGCTTTTCATAAACGCCAGTTATTGGCTAACTGTCTTCGAGAATTATTAGTTTATCTTATGTCGTTATTTCAAGTTTGCAACCGTTAAGACAATTTGGAAAGGATCTGATTCACTTAAGGAATTGAAATACACAAAAAGAAGTGGATGTTTTAGGAAGAAATAGCCGAACGATCTACAAAGAAGATATGGAAAAACATTTCAAGGAAATCGAGGAAAATGATTTATTGACAAGTCAGTCTTGATGTTATGTTCAAAAAAAAGAAGTTGGTCTTTTACCGGTTAGACCTTAAAAGGCTGGACATGCATTCTTTTGATTTCAATTTGGTTTTTTATTTCGCAAAGCCTGAATTACCGCCCGAACTCCGAGAAAAGTTTTCAAAGCAACAAGTGATGTAACAAAATGGTGGCTCAATCAAGAACAACTACCAACATTCTACGGCTTGTCAAAAAGCGCCGCCAAAAGAAGAGCCAAAAGATATGAAAAATGTGTGAAATGTGGCAATTGGAGCCATGATGGAAAATGCAGTAATAATCAAACTGTCACAGCCCGACCGATGGCGGAATCATCGAGGCGGACAATGGAATGATTGTTCATAAGCACATGATAGCTAAAAGGTTGCATAATTCATTAATTTAATTTAAAGACAACAAGATCCAAATACAATACATTCCAAATAACCTAGTCTAGTTCAAAACATTGATTTATTTAACTAGGTCCATAGTCCTTAAATGGAGAAATCTTCGGCAAGTACTCACATATCCAAACCCGAAACATTATTTAAATCAAGTGTCAACTAAAAAGTTGGTGAGTACATAGGTTTAGTAAATCCTATAAATAGTAGTTGTAAATCGTTTTGCAACTCATTGTTTATCTTGTTAAACATAGTATGTATGATGTATCATATATTTAATCACAATTCAAACCGAGTTTGACACGCTTGAACAAAGCACAACAGCTAAGTCCGGCATGTTTGAATATAGTTACCCACTATATCCGATATGATTGAATATAACACGCGGTTATATCCGAGTATGCAGTAATAAACACCCTAACCGGGTGGGCTGGTCAGGCATAATAGATCTATCAATATTACAGTTGGTTGTCTTGTGTTTAAATGTATGAACATCCAAAGAATAAGCATATAGTCTCATGTATAACACGTACAAACAATGTGAGTAGCATGTATAATGTTTCACCCCAAAACGTATAAAAATGTAAAGTAGGGGCTATGTAACTCACCTTGCAAGCGGGTATTTTTCCACGCGTGTAGGTGATAAAGATGTTGAAGTCTAAGCACGTTGAAACCCTATGTAGATAAATGGGTATCATTGTATGTTTACATGTGCGTATTAGCATTCAATTGTGTATAAGTTTATGATAGCATTCCTCAGTGGTATTAGCATAGAAGTTGGTCCAGATTTACTTGAAATTACTGATTTGATCGAAACTGTTTTATAGATGTGACAGGTATCGAAACTATGTTCAATCGAAACTACTAGTTTCGATTGACCATTTATAAGTGATACACAGGCTGTCGAAACTACCATCTATCGAAACTACTAGTTTCGATTGATCACTTATAAGAATTATTCAGGCTGTCGAAACTACCATTTATCGAAACTACTAGTTTTGATTTATCATTTATAAGTGATATTCAGGCTGTCGAAACTACCATCTATCGAAACTATTAGTTTCGATTGACCATTTACTCAATCGAAACTAAGTAGTTTCGATGGCCCAGACTTTAGCAAATAAATCAGTAGCATTAATTTGTTCGGTAATCGATGGTTTGGAGTTGTGACTTCGATTGGTTCAGTTTGTCTTATGATAACAGAAGGTAAAGAAACGAAGTTGAGGATTCTTACGTGGTCGTGAAGGGTCTGGTTGGCAAGGCTTTTAGTTCGAAAATACCAAGAACTTGAATTCCAGAATTCGAGTTGAATTGAGCCTTAAAATCTGGTCACAGCTTCACACAGGGATGGCGATTGTAATGGTGCCTTCAATTTGGAGTGAGATTGGGTGAAGGAGGGGTCGCGAGCTCGAGCAGGTCTGACTATGGCTATTTATAGCCGAGCTTGATTTCTTTGTTAAAACGTGCAATTGGGCACGTTCCGACACTAGTCTGGACGAGACGAAACTATCCAGACATTCAACATGCGTGGAGGTGGTATGTCGGGTGTGACTTCGAAAGTGGGTTTCTCGGCCACCAACAGGATCAGACGATCCTTATGTTGGGGAGACCAATTGGTCGGGGGTTCTTGTTCGCGTGGGAGAGAGGAGCTCAGGGATGCCTGTAGCGGCTGTCGAGGTGCAAGGGACAGCCCTGTCGGGGGTTCGCCGGAAAATGGCTTTACCCGCCGGACCAACGAAGGGGGTGACCGGATAAACGATTTGGGAATTGGCAGTTTTAGTCCCTGGAGTTTGGTTTGACTTAAATTAGCCCTTGAAATAAATACGGATGGATCCTTGTAGTTTAAATTGTCCAGAAACAGCCCCTCAACCGATTTCAGTTTTAAAACCTTCTAGTTTGATTAATTACAAAACAACCCCTGAATTTTTATTTAAATAAATTAATTTAATTTCTTTTAAATCAAATTAATTCAAAAATGTTTTTATAAACTTATTTTATTATTATTATTATAAATAATTTTTTTATAAAAGTTATTTATCTTATTTAAATAGGTTATTTTATTGAATGTGCAACTTTTAAATTTTAGATTTGTATATAATATTTTATATAAGTTTTAAAGCTTATAAAATTTTAATTAATTCAAATCCGTAAAAATAAAAATAAAAATAGAACACTTATTAAATAGAAACACTTGTATTTTATTTAATTTGAGAACGATTACACGATAAACATTTTACAAGTGCGCGATCGAAAATTCGAAATGTCACAGTCTCCCCATGTTAGAGGAATTTCGCCCCGAAATTCAACTAATGGAGGCTATGAAAAGAGATGCGGGTACTTGGTCTTCATTTGGTCTTCACGTTCCCAAGTGAACTCGGGTCCACGTTTAGACTCCCAACGGACTTTGACAATGGGGACGCGGCTACGCTTGAGTTTCTTGACTTCTCGGTCCATGATTTCCACAGGTTTCTCAACAAAGTGCATTTTCTCGTTAATGCGCACTTCATCAAGTGGGATGTGCAGATTCTCGTCGGCTAGACACTTTTTCAAATTAGATATATGAAAAGTCGGATGAACGTTGATGAGTTATGAAGGAAGATCGAGTTTGTAGGCCACTTTTCCTACCCTTTCGAGTATCTTGAATGGACCCACATATCGAGGTGCGAGTTTTCCTTTCTTTCCAAATCGGACTACGCCCTTCCAAGGTGATACCTTTAGGAGGACCATATCCCCAACTTGAAATTCCAAGGGTTTTCGTCTTTTATCGGCATAGCTCTTTTGCCGACTCCTTGCTACTCGAATGTTGTCACGAATAAGAAAGATTTTATCGATGGTCTCTTGGATAAGCTCGGGACCGATGATTTGTGCTTCACCAATTTCGTTCCAACAAATCGGTGAACGACATTTTCGTCCATAAAGAGCTTCAAACGGCGCCATGTTAATACTTGTGTGGTAGCTGTTGTTGTAGGAAAATTCGATCAGTGGTAGGTGAGAATTCCAATTGCCACCAAAGTCAGTGACACAAGCTCTAAGCATATCCTCGAGAGTTTGGATTGTTCGCTCGGTTTGTCCATCAGTTTGAGGATGGTAAGCCGTACTTAAATCCAAACGAGTACCAAGTGCTGATTGCAATGATTGCCAAAATCGGGAAGTAAAACGCGAATCACGATCGGAGATGATGTTCAAAGGGATTCCGTGATGACTTACGATCTCATCAATGTAGATCCGAGCCAATTTCTTGACTCGATAGTCCCCACGAATCGGCAAGAAATGAGCAGACTTTGTAAGTCGGTCGATAATAACCCAGATACTATCGTGCCCACTAGAAGTGCGTGGGAGTTTGGTGATGAAATCCATAGCAAGGTTCTCCCACTTCGACACGGGAATTTCAGGTTGTTCGAGGAGACCGGAAGGCTTCTGGTGTTCGGCCTTCACTTTAGAACAAGTTAGTCATTTTGCCACAAAGAGGGCAATATCCTTTTTCATGCCGGGCCACCAATATTGCTGACGGAGACCCATGTACATCTTATCAGCTCCGGGAAGTACCGAATATCGAGTTTTGTGGGACTCGTTCATCAAAAATATACGAAGATTGTCGCGATCGGGAACCCAGATACGATCCAAGTAATACAATAGGCCGTTGGCTTTGGTTTCTAGCAAGAGTTCTACACCACATGCCATTTCTTGGTACATGTTTCCCTCGGTAACCGAGGTGTGTTGTGCTTGAAGAATACGGGCTTGGATATCGTTATGAATACAAACACTATGAAGCATGATACATTCTTTACGACTCAAGGCGTCGGCTACAACATTTGCTTTGCCGGGGTGGTAGCGAATCTCGCAGTCGTAATCGTTAAGAAGTTCAACCCATCATCGTTGCCTCATATTAAGCTCTTTTTGATTGAAAATATGTTGGAGACTTTTGTGGTCGGTGAAAACCACGCATTTGGTGCCATATAGATAGTGTCTCCAAATTTTTAAGGCGAAAACGACAGCACCAAGCTCAAGATCATGGGTCGTATAGTTCTTCTCATGGACTTTGAGTTGACGTGATGCGTATGCAATTACTTGGCCACGTTGCATTAGAACACAACCAAGACCTTGGTTGGATGCATCACAATAAACGACAAAGTCGTCATTACCACTAGGAAGAGTTAGAATAGGAGCATTGCAGAGCTTGAGCTTGAGAGTTTGAAAAGCTTCTTCTTGTTTGGGTCCCCACTCGTAAGGTTTACCTTTGTGAGTCAAGGCAGTAAGCGGAACCGCAATCTTGGAGAAATTTGAGATGAAGCGACGATAGTAACCTGCTAGTCCAAGGAATGAACGAATCTTGGTAGGAGTCTTAGGAGTACTCCAATTCTTTACCGCCTCGATCTTTGCCGGGTCCACATGAATTCCCTTATCGTTGACTATGTGTCCCAAAAATTGAACCTCTTTTAGCCAGAATTCACACTTGGAGAACTTGGCATATAGTTGTTCTTTCTTCAAGAGTTTCAAAATTAAACGAAGATGTTGTTCATGCTCCACTTTCGTTTTAGAATAGACGAGAATGTCGTCAATGAATACGATCACAAACTTGTCCAAATAAAGTTTGCATACACGGTTCATGAGGTCCATGAAGACCGCAGGTGCATTAGTCAAACCGAATGGCATGACCATGAACTCGTAGTGACCATATCTAGTCCGAAAGGCAGTCTTCGGAATGTCTTCATCGAGAACACGAAGTTGATGGTATCCAGAACGGAGGTCAATCTTGGAGAAACATGTTGAACCTTGAAGCTGATCGAAAAGATCGTCGATACGGGGTAAAGGATAACGGTTCTTAATTGTAAGCTTGTTGAGTTCACGATAATCGATGCACATTCGAAATGATCCATCCTTCTTCTTTACGAACAGCACGGGAGCACCCCAAAGTGAATGGCTCGGGCGGATGAATCCTTTGGATGAGAGTTCTTGTAATTGACTTACGAGTTCTTGCATTTCGGAAGGTGCAAGACGATAGGGAGCTTTTGCCACGGGAGTTGCTCCAGGCACAAGGTCAATACGAAACTCCACTTGTCTAGGGGGAGGAAGACCAGGTAAATCCTCGAGGAATACCTCGGGAAAATCTCGGATGATTGGAATGTCTTGCAATTTCTTACCCTTGTCTTTCGTGTCAACTATATGGGCTAAGAAGGCAACGTACTTTTTCCGCAAGTACTTTTGTGCCAATGTGCAAGACATGATTTGAAGATTACGACATGGTTTTTCACCGAACATAACTAACGTGTCGCCCGAAAAGAGAGGTATACGAATACACTTTTCATGGCAAATAACCTCGACATGGTGCTTGGATAACCAGTCCATGCCAATTATAATATCGAAGCTTCCCAATTGCATTGGAAGGAGATCAACAGAGAATTTGTGATTATTAAGCTCGAGATTGCAGTCGCGGATAACAGAATTTATAGTAATAGATTTTCCGTTTGCTATCTCCACGGAATATGAATTGTCAAGTTTCGTTCTTTGTTTAGCAAGTCGAGATTCAAAGGTAAGAGATACAAAACTCCTATCGGCACCAGTATCAAATAAAACGGATGCATAATGATTGTTTACGAGAAACGTACCGTTTATCACGTCGTTGTTTGCTTGAGCCTCATTAGCGTTTATATTAAACGCTCGTCCTTGAGGACCACCTTGGTGATGAAGTTTTGGGCATCGGTCACGGAAATGGTTTGGGTCTCCACATTCGTAACATGCCCGACCATTGAGAAGTGCCGGATAGATCGGGCGGTTGGCTGGAGCAGCTTGATGGACGGGAGGACGAGTACGGCAAGTAGTGACCACGTGTCCATATCGTCCACAACTTGAACACAATCGGCATGGTAGGTTGGCAGGATGATGGTACTTGCAGGTCTAGCATTGGGGATTTGGGCCCTGATAAGTTTTCGGGTTTTGACCCAAAGAGGCCGCTTGAATAGCAGGCACAGCGGGGGTTACAGCTGCGAAGTTTCGACCCTTTCGTTTCTTGTTGCGGTTGGAAGACTCGGGTTTTACATCTTTGACGGCCGCAAGAGTAGAAACAACCTTCTTGGAACCCTTTCTTGTTAAGGTTCCGGCTTTGACATGGTTGTCGGATAGTGTAGCAGCTAGACGGATAGCTGCTTCAAGTGTAGCACAACATCTTGAATTTGCATAGGCAGGTCGCCTATGTATTTTTCAATCCCCCGAGCAAGGGGAATGATCATATGAGGCACCAGCAAACTTAGCTCTTGACACCGGGTGGTGTAGGCCAGATTATCCCCGCTGTCCTGGGCAAGATCCCAAAACTCAGCCTCGAGCTTCCTTATTTCATTCCGAGGACAGAATTCATCAGTCATAGCCTTCTTCAGATCATCCCATGATAAGGATGTAGCAACCTCAGCACCACGAGTGCATTTCTCACTGTTCCACCAGGTGAGGGCTCTCTTTTGGAGTACACTTGTGGCATAACGAACCCGAAGATTATCGGGACAGTCGCTGTTTAGGAATGTGCTTTCCATGCTTTCAAACCATTGAAGTAGACCGGTAGCACCTTCAGTCCCGAAGAATTTTGTAGGGTTGCACGAGTTAAAGTGTTTAAATGTGCAGTGAGGCGGGTTGGTACCACCGTTCCCTTGGATGTTGTGAGACCCGTCACTATTGTTATTTGGTTGGGTCATTTGCCCTACCAGCTGGGCAAGAAGAGTAGCAAGATCCGGGTTGGAGGTGCTAGAGTTTGCACGTCGAGGAGGCATTCTAACACCATAAGAAAAGACAATGATAATTTAGATAAGATGGATATATATGAGTTATAGCGGGAAATAATGTAAGCAGAAAAACGGGATTCATCATGATGCGTGCCAGTGCATGTGTATTTATTCAAAGTTGATGGGGGGAAGCTAAGCCATCTATTCCGAAATAGAACATGATGTTATAGATCATTATTTGCGTAATAGGGATTGCCGGGACTTGCATGCATTACAAATTGTTATTACGTGTGCACCCGTAATAATGATTTGCTTTGCATGTTCGTCTAGTTCTTCCTATCTTGTTATAATGTCACCAAATTTTGAGTTTAAGTTCGGATCGTATCCTTGCGAATACATTGACTTATCAACGTTAAATAATTCCTCAAAACTTTCAAGGAGACATGCTTTAGCCTATAGGTAAACACTCACTTCAGGAATTCTCAGGAAAGCATACGGGTCCGTTTATTTGGATTTATACGAAATGCTTTCCTAGACAGAAAACCCAATGTACAGGTGTCACCCTTCCAGATTGCACGTGTCCTTTACTGGTTTCAATAAATTAAGTCGTTGACGAGATTTTCAAGATCTTAATAGAATTGAGGGTTTATGTGTATAAAATGTGTAGGAATGTTGCAATTAATATGGATTAGGAAAGAGTATGGATAAGGATGGGTAGTGTATTTGTTTGCATAAGTTTGTTTGTCAAATATGTATGTAAAGTATGTATCATGTATCAAAGTCTTGTATGTATGTGTATAAGTCTCATGTACCAAACTCGGAAAAATTCAAATAATACCTAACTACAAATAATTCACATAGCAGATAATCATTTAGCACGTAACACATAAAAGGGAGTCCTAGGGTTATAGTCTAGGTCATTGTGTCTAATAACCTAATTCACTATAACCATGTCTCTGATACCAATCTGTCACACCCCAACCGATGGCGGAATCATCGAGGCGGACAATGGAATGATTGTTCATAAGCACATGATAGCTAAAAGGTTGCATAATTCATTAATTTAATTTAAAGACAACAAGATCCAAATACAATACATTCCAAATAACCTAGTCTAGTTCAAAACATTGATTTATTTAACTAGGTCCATAGTCCTTAAATGGAGAAATCTTCGGCAAGTACTCACATATCCAAACCCGAAACATTATTTAAATCAAGTGTCAACTAAAAAGTTGGTGAGTACATAGGTTTAGTAAATCCGATAAATAGTAGTTGTAAATCGTTTTGCAACTCAATGTTTATCTTGTTAAACATAGTATGTATGATGTATCATTTATTTAATCACAATTCAAACCGAGTTTGACACGCTTGAACAGAGCACAACAGCTAAGTCCGGTATGTTTGAATATAGTTACCCACTATATCCGATATGATTGAATATAACACGCGGTTATATCCGAGTATGCAGTAATAAACACCCTAACCGGGTGGGCTAGTCAGGCACAATAGATCTATCAATATTACAGTTGGTTGTCTTGTGTTTAAATGTATGAACATCCAAAGAATAATCATATAGTCTCATGTATAACACGTACAAACAATGTGAGTAGCATGTATAATGTTTCACCCCAAAACGTATAAAAATGTAAAGTAGGGGCTATGTAACTCACCTTGCAAGCGGGTATTTTTCCACGCGTGTAGGTGATAAAGATGTTGAAGTCTAAGCACGTTGAAACCCTATGTAGATAAATGGGTATCATTGTATGTTTACATGTGCGTATTAGCATTCAATTGTGTATAAGTTTATGATAGCATTCCTCAGTGGTATTAGCATAGAAGTTGGTCCAGATTTACTTGAAATTACTGATTTGATCGAAACTGTTTTATAGATGTGACAGGTATCGAAACTATGTTCAATCGAAACTACTAGTTTCGATTGACCATTTATAAGTGATACACAGGCTGTCGAAACTACCATCTATCGAAACTACTAGTTTCGATTGATCACTTATAAGAATTATTCAGGCTGTCGAAACTACCATTTATCAAAACTACTAGTTTTGATTTATCATTTATAAGTGATATTCAGGCTGTCGAAACTACCATCTATCGAAACTATTAGTTTCGATTGACCATTTACTCAATCGAAACTAAGTAGTTTCGATGGCCTAGACTTTAGCAAATAAATCAGTAGCATTAATTTGTTCGGTAATCGATGGTTTGGAGTTGTGACTTCGATTTGTTCAGTTTGTCTTATGATAACAGAAGGTAAAGAAACGAAGTTGAGGATTCTTACGTGGTCGTGAAGGGTCTGGTTGGCAAGGCTTTTAGTTCGAAAATACCAAGAACTTGAATTCCAGAATTCGAGTTGAATTGAGCCTTAAAATCTGGTCACAGCTTCACACAGGGATGGAGATTGTAATGGTGCCTTCAATTTGGAGTGAGATTCGAGCAGGTCTGACTATGGCTATTTATGCACGAGCTTGATTTCTTTGTTATAACGTGCAATTGGGCACGTTCCGACACTAGTCTGGACGAGACGAAACTATCCAGACATTCAACATGCGTGAAGGTGGTATGTCGGGTGTGACTTCGAAAGTGGGTTTCTCGGCCACCAACAGGATCAGACGATCCTTATGTTGGGGAGACCAATTGGTCGGGGGTTCTTGTTCGCGTGGGAGAGACGAGCTCAGGGATGCCTGTAGCGGCTGTCGAGGTGCAAGGGACAGCCCTGTCGGGGGTTCGCCGGAAAATGGCTTTACCCGCCGGACCAACGAAGGGGTGACCGGATAAACGATTTGGGAATTGGCAGTTTTAGTCCGTGGAGTTTGGTTTGACTTAAATTAGCCCTTGAAATAAATACGGATGGGTCCTTGTAGTTTAAATTGTCCAGAAACAGCCCCTCAACCGATTTCAGTTTTAAAACCTTCTAGTTTGATTAATTACAAAACAACCCCTGAATTTTTATTTAAATAAATTAATTTAATTTCTTTTAAATCAAATTAATTCAAAAATGTTTTTATAAACTTATTTTATTATTATTATTATAAATAAATTTTTTTTTATAAAAGTTATTTATCTTATTTAAATAGGTTATTTTATTGAATGTGCAACTTTTAAATTTTAGATTTTTATATAATATTTTATATAAGTTTTAAAGCTTGTAAAATTTTAATTAATTCAAATCCGTAAAAATAAAAATAAAAATAGAACACTTATTAAATAGAAACACTTGTATTTTATTTAATTTGAGAACGATTACACGATAAACATTTTACAAGTGCGCGATCGAAAATTCGAAATGTCACACAAACTTATTCCCAACATGAGTATACGCATCTGATCAAAGTAGGTGCTATTAGGTTACAAGCTGAAAGAACCATACAGAAAGGCAGTAATAAGTACTACGCAGTGAGGGAAGAGTTGAACATGATAAGAAGTATCGATCTTGTTAATCTGACTATAAACGAGCTCTCAGATTAGTTATATGCTCATTTTCTGAGTACTGTTGAGGGACCCACTAGTGTTTTCCATCTTAAGCCATGGAGCCTTAGCCGTGTGTTCCATGTTAGCTGCAGTCCTTAAAACCCTTTAAATCCCTAAAAAAATCAAAAAGATTATTCATTTTCACCCTTTATTTTCTTTTAGCCAGATTACAACCCTTTTAAGTCCTCTTAATTCATGCATATTACTTAGTTAGTTGGTCGAGAATTGATTTGTATACAAGCTTATGACTATTGCATAATTTTATTCGAACTTGAGTGTTCTGCTTAACTTACATTATCCATATATATAACCCTAGAGTTGAGTGAACATTGTGAGGAGTGAAAAGATATGCATAATTAAAGTTCTAGTAGGCTTGTCATAGATTCCATCATCCTAAAAATAGAAAATCACAAAAATAGAATAAAGCGACTCATGAGATATCCCGGAGACTCCAACTACTTGGAGCTCCCTTTCCTTTTGTAAAGTTTTTAGTTATGGGTCTGATCATCCATGAGTTTGCTTGAGGATAAGCAAAGTTTAAGTATGGGGTGTTATGATATGTCCTAAATTATACATGTTTTACATGCAATAATCCCCATATTATGGTCCTAATTGAATAATAACCTTGCAGTTGATACTTAAAACGTTAATATTTCATAATTCCAGGTTATTTGGTGTCTTGAGATAAACAAAGCTAAAACCAATCAAAAACACCATGAAATCAAGCTTCTAGAAGGATCATTCCCGAGCTTTGACCTCCAAGAAGTCAACTAAGGTCAATAAAAGTCAACCAAGCAGCTAAAAGACAAAACTAGGAAGCAGGGAGGGGATGTACGGCCGTGCATCCCAATACACGAGCGTGCATTGCCCACCTTGCTCCCCAAGACTCTAGTACACTGCCATTTGTACCCTGTTTGATTCCCGAGGTGTTTGCACGCCTGTGCAAACCAATGCACGACCGTGCATTGCTCATTTTGAGTCCTATAAATAGATGGCTTGAGTTCTTCATTCCATACACCCAAATACACATTTCCACAGCTCAAGATAGTCCGTTTATGTAGTTTAGAGTAGAGAGGCTTCTCCTCTTTGTCTGCAATAAGGGAGCCTACGAAACTCAGCGTTACGCTAGTTAGTATGGCCATTCGTGGCTAAACTCTTTGTATTGCTAGGGTGAAGATGAAGTTTAGTTTATGTTAATGTTTAACATATTAATCTAATGGTAAGTTTATGTTCTTTAGTCATTCGTTCTTAAAACCATCTTCATGATGGATTTTTATTGCTACTTGATTTTGTCTTTACACTTGTGAGTGTTCTTGATTTTAAAGTGTAAGACCATAAAACCTTTTTAATCAAACTTCTCTTGAAACGTGTACGTCTTTATACAAGCTGATTTTGATAAGCCAAAACTTGGTTAATATTAATAAGATCGTACGTCTTTATACGAACTTGGTATGAAACAAAGAATTGGTGAACTCATGTTGGGAATGGTACGTCTTTATACATGGTCCCATTGTTACAACGCCTCCCGGTGAACAAAGTCTAATCACTCTTTCAAATAATAATAAAGGTATTTAAGTTCGATGTCTTAAACCAACTCGGAGATAGCGTTCAATGAGTTGAGGGGAACGATGTCCCTAGCTGGGAATCCTACCATTTTATTCTAAAGAACATAATTCGTGAACCACATGTTGTGAGAATGAGTCTCTAGCAGTGTACCGTTCACACATTTGTATTAGTCATACCACCAGATTATTCAACTTAACATTATCATATACCACACGGATTTGAAGCCCAAAGAAATACTCTTTTAGTGACCTGATCATCCTCGAGGTATTTTGTTTCCTGCTATTTACTATTTTGCTATTTACATTTCTGTTACACATTTTACGAACATTTTTACTTTTCTGTTATTTATTTTTCCGTCATTTACTTTTCGGTCATTTACTTTACTGCTTCATGTCACACCCCGCCAAGGCGGAAACGCGAGGCGTCACACATGTAGTTCATAGCACAAGGTATAAAGACAAATACTAAAGCATCACATAAATTATTAAATTTCATATTTAATGTCAACACTTGTTTCAAATCAACAAACAAACATCAGAAGAAAATATTGTTCAATTTATTAACTAAATCCAAGAGCTTTCCTATGTGATCCTTCATTATCAACTATTTATTTCCTGAAACATGTAAAGTAAAATGGGTCAACATAAAGTTGGTGAGAAACATAAGTTTTATAAGTCATCAAAATAAGTTGGCAAAAAAAAGAGATATACAAATTCAATACAAGTTCAATCAAATGTGCAAACATATCAACACAAGATTTATTGCAATCAATCCTTAATGTTATATGCATCCACAATCTCAATGATTGTGCCGTTGAAATGTTAATGCATCCACAATCCGAAGATTGTGCCATTGAAATCTTATTGCATCCACATTCCCAAAGATTGTGCCGTTGAAATGTTATTGCATCCACAATCCCAAAGATTGTGCCGTTGTTATATCAGTTTCCCCTATATGGCCATACTAGTACTACATTAGGCTTGAAATCAAGTTAATGATTGCAATTTTGTTATTAGTGTTCAAATATCAAACACATAATTGAAATTCCTTGTTTAAGAATGTGTTTGGATAAAAAAGTTTGAGTTATCAAGCCATATATACATGTTTCACCTCAAAAGTAAAAGGAAAAATGGGCGATGTTCTCACCTTTATAAGTAGAGGATTGGACTTGTAACATGTAGCAACGAGATTTAAGGATGTTCTAAGTTAAATAAGATATGTTATTTAATATATAAACGGTTAAGGGAAACGACAATGGTATGATTTGGGATTTAGGGTTTTGGAACGGACGAACGAACGTGGAAATTAAAGATACGAACTTTAATGATAACTAAAGTGATAATATATAAGTGAAATTACATAAAATAATGTTTTATATATTTTTTTATTTATAAATACAATTTAGGCGTCAACAATAAATATTAAACGCAAGTTTAATAATAATCCTTTTAGAATAACTAGGCTAAAATAGTCATCATGCTGGAACGTTATAATGTAATAATATTTATATGGATATCAATTGATATAATTAAATAAATTAGTTATACGAGTTGTAATATTATTATTTATGAAATCAAATTATTAAATGAATCATATAACTACTAATACCTTATTATTGGTGGAAGTATTAATAATAAGATAAAAAAACAATTATTAAAATTCATTATATTAATAACACTAATAAAATATTATTGTTAATAATATATTATAGATCATGTTGTTTTAAAGGTTTTAGGTTGAATATATATATATATATATATATATATATATATATATATATATATATATATATATATATATATATAACACCTTTCGTTTAATAAAAGCCATGACGTTACAATCCCGACCATTTTTATAATTTAAAAGTTATAAAATAATAATGTTTATGAAAATGCACTAACCTTTGTCATGTTTTTGAAATATACAGTGGTAACGAAATAACGCGTACATGAAATAATGATGCTCGTATTCTAATAATCAAAAATTGTTTTTTAGAAAATAATTAGACGCAATTATAAATATACTTTTTTTTTATTTAAAATGATATTAATTATAAAACCCTTGAAAGATTATAAAAAGAAACGGGTTTTTAACCATAATATAATGATAATAGTTTATAAATATATCAATGTGTATGGAGTAGACTTAAAACACAAACTATATAAAAAAAAGGGAAGGGTTGGGTTAGAATCCAAGACCACCCGTTTGTTTGTCAAGAGCTTTTACCACTAGACCAAATGCATAAATTATTAGAATCACAAACAAAAAGATATAACCATTAGATAACTTCTCATCATTTGATTTCAAAAATCGAAAAAGGCAACACAGGATGATGCAAAGGACCGAAACAAAGCTCTTACCTTGATACGCATCTTCGGAACAGAAATCAGTTCGTTTCCGGTCTCGTGAAGAATCCGCGTCGATGACAAAGGGGCGATTTTTGGTGATTCAGTTTTGCGAATGGATATGAGTATTTATAGGGTGCTTAGAGGTGTGCATAACACGCGTTTAGAGCTTTGATTAAGGCACAATTTCCGGGATAAATTGCTTGATTATCGTCGGATTTGAGCAGATTGAAAGGGGTTTTCAAATCAGTTCGATCATCTCGAATTTGGAAGTAATCTACAAAGTAATTAACTGATTTCTCATTCCTAAATGATCTCGAATGATTAGGAACCGATTACGGAGGATTTAAACTCCGTATTTGCAGGGATTGAATGATGATTCACGCGTTTTGACTTTTGGAAGTCAAAATTGGTTTTGGGTAATACCAGGGTTCACGAAAGAGGGGATCAACATGGGGGTGGTTTCTAAAGCATAAGAGAGGGTTCAATTGCTAAAGAGAGGGGTTCATGATCCAATTCTAGATAAAATTCCATTTAATTATCAAATAAAGATTTATTTTATTAAACTTATAGAACCTAAACTTTTATATATATATATATATATATATATATATATATATATATATATATATATATATATCTTCATTTATTTTATTATGATTATTTTTCTTTTAAAAAAAATAAACCTCATTTATATAAACTTAGAAGTTTATAATCAAAATAATATACATACACACACATATATATATATATATATATATATATAAATATAAGGTTTAAAATTCTTAAAATACCAAGTCGTTACATGTTTAAATAATAATTGATATGGTAATATGTAATGCACGCGTACAAGATAACGAGATCGGAATAATATGGCTGTCACAATGTTATTATTGCACAAAAATGAAATAAAATATTACATGCAAAAATCACAGTTGTTACAGTATCCCTAAGTTGAAGGAATTTCGTCCATGAAATTCAACTGGTGAAGGTTACTGAATCAGAAAAGAGGTGAGGTACTTAAGCTTAATTTGATCTTCACGTTCCCAAGTGAACTCAGGACCATGCTTAAAATTCCAACAAATTTTCACGACAGATATACGAGTACGCTTGAGTTGCTTAATGTTACGATCCGTGATCTCAACGGATTATTCAATGAAGTTCAACTTGTGATCAATACGGACTTCGTCCAATGGAATATGGAGAGTGTCGTCAGCGAGACACTTCTTGAAGTTGACACATGAAAAGTGTCATGTACAGCATTGAGTTCCGAAGGTAGCTTGAGATAAGTCGTGCTAAGATCTAGACGAGTCCTTAAGGACTTCATGTCTGAGATGGTAACATAATTGAAAGGATAGGTTCGTCGTGTTTTGGTAGTTGAAATGTCAAGAGAACGAGTCCTCACTTTTGGGCAAAAGTGAATGAATGGCTTAAAACATGCTTGTCTAGTTTCCTTGTGGCCGTGAGCATATTTTATGGTAATCCGGTTGTATGGTCTAAAACTTTGAGGTGCGGTTCATTCTAGATTAGAGATCGGCTACTTAAGTTTTGCAAATGATATTTGAAATTAAAGAAAGTCTATTGATTTAGTAATCATATTCAACCTCACAGTTGAGATTAACGTTCATGGGGTTGAAATTAAATGTTCATAGGGATAATGGTTGTTGCTTACAGGATAGGAGTTGCTAGGATTCGCATGCACTGCAAACTTTTATTACGTGTGCACCCGTAATAGTTGTTTACTTTGCATGATCACCTTAGTTTCTCTTATCCTTCCACCACGTCTATTAGATCGGATAGTCGAAGGTAAATAGTTACCTATGCCTAGAGGTATTGAAGGTGTTTAGTCATGTTAGGGATAATGGTAGAGAGTTGCTTTAAAATACAAGTAGCAAGTTTGGTAATCTTGATGATAACATGGCAGAAAGTAACTTATGCTTACAAGATTGAATTAGTGTGTGAGTAGTGGCATTCTACGAAGACACTTAAGTGACATTATTCATAAAATAGAAATTCACTTGCATTAATGTCATATAAAGGTAGAACTAGTTTATATAACACTTAGTGTTAAGTACAAATGAAATTAAAATTTGACTAATCATAACGTCGAGTTCTCATAATAGCGTGTTAGATGTATATTTGACCTATAAGTAGTGCAGCCACAAAAGGGTTCCCAGGAAAGAGAGGTGGGTTATAAGGGACACACTTAAGTACCAAGTCTTTCCTTACATAGAACCTTTTATGGACCTACACCCACTCTTCCAGCTATCATATTCTACTAACACCTATCATTTGAGCCCATGGTTATGACGAGAACTTCATGGATTGGGGTGCTTTGAGGCCCAAGAGTGAGATCCATCTACTAGAGTGAGCTTCCTTTCCTTGAATGGTAAGTGGGCTTTCTTAGCTTCCTCCTTGCTTCCCTTGTATTTGCTCGTGGTGTCAGATAATAGTTCGGGGCCTTCATCCTTAGGGGCTTTCTTGTTGGGCCTAGTCGTGTTGGTTCCTTCACTTGAATTCATTAGCGAGGTCTAATGGATGGGTCTATAAAAGGTTTCCCTAACGAAAATGGGTAGAGAAAGGTCCGAGTGGACATGCGTTTATTAGAAACATCGGTTGAAAAGAATGATATGGCTAAGGAGAAATAAAGTTAGTATATAAGTCACATAAAGTTTCTATGAAAGTGTAAGGGAGTCTTAGGTTATAGTCTAGGTCTTTCTAAGCCTAATTCTCTATAACCAAGGCTCTGATACCAATCTGTCACCCCCCGCCAAGGCGGAAATGCGAGGTTGCACACATGTAGTTCATAGCACAAGGTATAAAGACAAATACTAAGGCATCACATAAATTATTAAATTTTATATTTAATGTCAACACTTGTTTCAAATCAACAAACAAACATCAGAAGAAAATATTGTTCAATTTATTAAATAAGCCTAAGAGCTTTCCTATGTGATCCTTCGTCATCAACTATTTATTTCCTGAAATATGTAAAGTAAAATGTGTCAACATAAAGTTGGTGAGAAACATAGGTTTTATAAGTCATCAAAATAAGTTGGCAAAAAAAAAGAGATATACAAATTCAATACAAGTTCAATCAAATGTGCAAACATATCAACACAAGATTTATTGCAATCAACCCTTAATGTTATATGCATCCACAATCCCAAAGATTGTGCCGTTGAAATGTTATTGCATCCACAATCCCGAAGATTGTGCCATTGAAATGTTATTGCATCCACAATCCCAAAGATTGTGCCGTTGAAATGTTATTGCATCCACAATCCCAAAGATTGTGTCGTGGTTATATCGTTTCCCCTATATGGCCATACTAGTACTACTTTAGGCTTGAAATCAAGTTAATGATTGCAATATTGTTATTAGTGTTCAAATATCAAGCACATAATTGAAATTCCTTGTTTAAGAATGTGTTTTGATAAAAAAGTTTGAGTTATCAAGCCATATATACATGTTTCACCCCAAAAGTAAAAGAAAAAATGGGCTATGTTCTCACCTTGATAAGTAGAGGATTGGACTTCACCCCAAAAGTAAAAGAAAAAATGGGCTATATTATAGATCATGTTGTTTTAAAGGTTTTAGGTTGAATATATATATATATATATATATATATATATATATATATATATATATATAACACCTTTCGTTTAATAAAAGCCATGACGTTACAAACACGACCATTTTTATAATTTAAAAGTTATAAAATAATAGGGTTTATGAAAATGCACTAACATTTGTCATGTTTTTGAAATATACAGTGGTAACGAAATAACGCGTGCATGAAATAATGATGCTCGTATTCTAATAATCAAAAATTGTTTTTTTTTAGAAAATTATTAGACGCAATTATAAATATACTTTTTTTTATTTAAAAGGATATTAATTAAAAAACCCTTGAAAGATTATAAAAAGAAATGGGTTTTTAACCATAACATAATGATAATAGTTTATAAATATATCAATGTGTATGGAGTAGACTTAAAACACAAACTATATAAAAAAAAGGGCAAGGGTTGGGTTAGAACCCAAGACTACCTGTTTGTTTGTCAAGAGCTTTTACCATGTGACCAAATGACTTAACCATTAGATAACTTCTCATCATCTTCACCAATGAGACCCAGACGCAAAATAACCCAAAGTCAGATTTCAAAAATCGAAAAAGGCAACACTGGATGATGCAAAGGACTGAAACAAAGCTCTTACCTTGATACGCATCTTCGGAACTGAAGTTAGTTCGTTTCCGGTCTCGTGAAGAATCCGCGTCGATGACAAAGGGGCGATTTTTGGTTATTTGGTTTTGCGAATGGATATGAGTATTTATAGGGTGCTTAGAGGTGTGCATAACACGCGTTTAGAGCTTTGATTGAGGCACGATTTCCGGGATAAATTACTTGATTATCGTCGGATTTGAGCAGATTGAAAGGGGTTTTCAAATCAGTTCGATCATCTTGAATTTGGAAGTAATCTACAAAGTAATTAACTGACTTCTCATTCCTAAATGATCTCGAATGATTAGGAACTGATTAAGGAGGATTTAAACTCCATATTTGCAGGGATTGAATGATGATTCACGCGTTTTGACTTTTGGAAGTCAAAATTGGTTTTGGGTAATAACAGGGTTCACGAAAGAGGGGTTCAACATGGGGTGGTTTCTAAAGCATAAGAGAGGGTTCAATTGCTAAAGAGACGGGGTTCATGATCCAATTCTAGATAAAATTCCATTTAATTATCAAATAAAGATATATTTTATAAAACTTATAAAACCTAAACTTTTATATATATATATATATATATATATATATATATATATATATATAGGGGCATGTTCTTTTGAGAACCAACCATATGTTAAGAACCGTGAGAACCGCATTAACTCTTGCTCTATTTATAATATAAATTGACTAGAATTCATGTACATTTCAATATGTTTAAGGTTTGATTTTAAAAGACCTCGAATTTATAGTCGTTTTTTTAAATGCATATATGCACAAATGAATGTATATATGCATATTTTTATAGTTTTCTAAAAAAAATTCAGGAGAGAGGAGATAAACTCAAACTAAGAGTGGGAAGAGATAAATAAAACATTGTTGTTGAATTTTACTATTTTCACTAAAGCGATATGTACACGTTTTGTGCGGTTCTCACGGTTCTTAACATATGGTTGGTTCTCAAAAGAACATGCCCCTATATATATATATATATTCATTTATTTTATTATGATTATTTTTCTTTAAAAAAAATAAACCTCATTTATATAAACTTAGAAGTTTATAATCAAAATAATATATATACATATATATATATATATAAAATATAAGGTTTAAAAATCTCAAAATACCAAGTCGTTACATGTTTAAATAATAATTGATATGGTAATATGTAATGCACGCGTACAAGATAACGAGAAAAGAATAATATGGCTGTCACAATGTTATTATTGCACAAAAATGAAATAAAATATTACATGCAAAAATCACGGATGTTACACTTCACAAGCACACAAAAGTCATTCACTAATTAAATCGGCTAAACGATAACAAAAGTTGAGTATTGGAACTCGACTGTGTCCATTGATTCTATACTTGGTTTTCACCTGAACTATATTATGCTACGATATGTACAGACACCTATTGTGTGTGTTTAAAGTTTTAGTATTTATCATTTTATAAATTTAAAATCTGATCTCGTGAAACCAAAAATTATATATATATATATATATATATATATTTATATTTATATAACTTAACAACAAGCACATCAGAAGTCTTATATTTTTATTGTCATAACCTTTTTAATGTACATTCTTAAAGAAAGTACAAACATAACTATTCTAATCCTAGCCCGTCAGAGGATACTAGATGGCCTGCATGAGGCTTCTACTCTTGCTCTTTGCCTCTACTGCATGAGACTACATCTTTACCTGATACACATGCTTAAACATTTCTCAGAGCTTGCGCTGATGAGTTCTAAGTTTAGTCAAAAATATATTTTTGACCTCTGTCTCATACATAAATGGATTTATATGACACGCATTCAAAACATCACATTAACTTCTTACCCAAACATAATATTTTATACTTGCACACTTATTCTGTCTGAGGTCACGTTAACCTCTAAACGGTCGTCGCCACTTATAAATACCGTTGCACAAGGTGTCTATATTATATTCCACAAAGGAATGCATTACTTCTCTGTCTCTTTTAAGTTGCAAGATATCATGTGGCATTTAGCCGGACGTGGGAAAAAAAATTCTGTATAGACCAATATGGTCAAAATATTTGTCATGGCAAAACATGCCAAAAATCTGTCTCTCTCTTTTTATCTCTTCTTGTCAAGACAATAAATGTCAAGGTATCTATATCCTGACCTCTCTCCCATTACTTATCAGGGCACACCATGATAAGATCTAAAATATTTTACGTGTCAAAACCATTTTCTTTCTCAAAATCTTTACTCTGTGAAATCATGCCAAAAAAGCAAGTTTCCTTTCTCTCTCTCTCCAAAACTAGTCCTTATCTTAAATTCTCGTAAAGGTTTCTGCATGTTATATCAAAGAAGTTTATACATAGGGTGTAATAGTGGCGTACCCACCACTCCTTTGATATTACATGAATACTCCATTACATGGTTTTAAGATTTAGACATATTTTATACATAATCTCTTGCAACAACATGGATAATTGTCCAAATATTTAAATCAACGGCATACAGAATTCATGTAAATCTTTTAGCATGCATACCGGCCCAAAATATTTAAGGCAATGAAGCATTTAAAAAGGGTCCTCATAGAACTCACCTCTAGCTCTTTTCTCTATTGTGATAATCTTACTTCACGTACAATGGCTTAGCTTAACGTCCCAAGCCATTATAATCTTACTTAAGCATACATACCTAGCTTAATGGTAATAACCATGTTGTTTAAAAGCTATTCGGAACCTTACCTCAGGACTATCTACTGCGTTTTGGGGCCGAAAGTTGGAAACCGGAATTCTCTACGCGAACCGGGGGTTTTGGCCCGCTTCCCTAGGCTAAGTGTGTGTTTTGTGAAGTGGAAAGTGTGTGAGATCTGCCTTAAACCAAGCTCATGGTTCATATATTTATATGCTGCCCGTGGGGTCCGTGGCGGACCGCTAACACAGCCGGTAGTGGACCGCTAAGCGTCATGGCGGCTTATTTTGACTTGGCGAGCATGTGGAGGACCATTAATCTCTTCTATTGCGGATCACTAAGAAATGTTGCGGCTGGCGGACCACTAAGGTATGCATGACGATCCGCTGTAGGGTTTCCACGTGTCAGATTCCATGCGCTAGTCAGCTGACATGTGGCCGCTTATCATTGTTGCCTTCCTCACCACGTGGTGGACTGCTAGGCCAAGCGGTAACGGCCTGCTAAGCCTGGATTTTTTCATAATTTTTAATTTTCTGTCCTTGGAGTTTGATCTAATTACAATTTAACCGCTAGGGTTTCACTTATTAACCATTTTAGTCCCTCTACTTATATATCTTGTAAGAATTGGGGTGTTACAGTCGCCACAGTGGCGGGGTCGTTAAACGGAACTACCGGAAACCGCTCATGACGGCAAGAGACGGGGTTAGCAGAATATCACGGTCACACGTAACACATATGGCGGCGGCGACGACCTTGCAGGTGATTGTGGATCAGTTTGGGCTTCACCATCTCACCTAACGTCGATTGTTCCAAGTAAATTACTAGTCTTCTTTTGTAAATATAGACTGAATATAATTAGCACAACTGAATATGACCATCTATGGTCGTTAAGCTCTATTAATCAATGAAAATCGAGATGGTGGTTTTCTTTCAGTTGTGTTTGTGGGAGCCAATGGACATATATATACTAATCTTCTTTGCAGTTGACGGTCTCCGGAGCTTGATTTTGATTTTGGGTTTTGCTACAGGCTACATCACTTTCTCTCTCCGTATTCAACAAAGTTATCCAGACTATCGATTGCTTTTACAAATTTAGGGTAAGTTTGTAAATTTATTTTTGTGGGTAAAAATACCAAAACGCTCTCACATGCAAGACACGTGACCAGATTTAACGGTCGTCAGGCCAAATGGCGTAACGTGTAAGTTTTTTTAAACGTAAAAGACATGCACTGTAATTTCCTTAGTTAAATGACATATACTGAAATATGGATAATACTTAAAGGACGTAATTTGTAATTTGCTCAAAAAATAATGATTTGGATTGATTTTGACGAAGTTAATAAGGTTAACACAATAATAGAGTGTTATTATAAGGTCTCAATCCTATATATATATATACACTAGGTTAGAAACCTCGTGTATTACACGGGTTGAATAAATGTAATGTTAGTAATAAAGATTTACATATTACATATTTATGACATATTACATAGTTTTTTAATATAGATTTTAAAAACGTTATATTGTTATTTTTTAAAAATATTTTATGAAAAGAATGAAAGAAATGTTCAATTTCTAAAAATGTTTTATGAACAAACCTATTTTTTTAAATAAAAAACGTTTTATATAAATAATTATAGAAATAATAATTATTTAATAGAAGAGAGAGGCGGAAAACAAAAAATTATAAAAAAAATAATTAAAGAAAATTTGTATAATTAATAGCAGAGAGAGGCGGGAAAAAAAAGATGATGATGCATAAAAAAGTGACATGTGTCATATAAAATTTTTATTTATTATAGAGTATAGATATGAGAAAGTATAAAATGAAACACAGTTGAGTTGAGAACACCCGTAAAAACCCTATGTAACTTGTTTTAAAAGGATAGTATTTATACATATTTTTGTCACTTAAAAAAAAACGACGACTAGTTTTTTCTTTTTAAATCATGAAAAATTGAAAAAATAAACGTTTTTTTATGTATATACAACATGTTACAAATGAAACGCGGTATCAATGTAAAGTTTAGATGTGAGATAGGTTGTAATCAAAAGCTTTTGTCAAAATAAGCTTTAGTTGTAGAAACATAGCATACTCTTTTAAAAACTAAGGAAATATCATGTCCCAAATAAGGTGTTGATTTATCTCTATGAGTTTTGTGCGTTAATATCTGAGTAAAGGGGGCGTCTGAACCTAATAAGACTCCACGCATCCCTTCTCGGCTCCTTGGGGAGTAGTGCCCCCAAGTGAAGCCTCGCCAAACGACCGACGTGGCTCCATACCTTAGGAACAGTATAGAGAGCTGCTTTTTAGTTTGGATTTTTTTGTTTTTTTCTCGGAAGGATTTCCCGGTGGAGTGGTGATATTTTCATCTCCCCCTCCCCGGACCCCTCCCCCTCTTTTTAAGGTCGAGTTCTTACTCAATTCGTAAACAAATTGCGGACTCGGAGGCTAGACATACTTTGTGCTACTTTGCTTCCCTAGCCGGCATTCAGGCATGGGGCTCCCTCTCCTCTTTTTGGGATACGAGGAAGCCCCTGTTTCAGCCGGCCTTAATGCAAAGTAAAACAGGTTTTAGCCGCTAGGAAAGAAGCTCTATCAGGACCATTTTTCCTAGCTACAGCCGACAGGACAGGTTTTATAAACTGATAGGCTAGACTATTAGCTGACACCCTAAAAGAGAGGCTCTAATGTGTTCTGTATTGTTGATGGTGACCCTTGTTGAAGTAGCCCAGAACTGTCTGATAGATGATTCAAACACATGCAGTTTGTGGCTTATAGCAAAGCTGATGTTGGAGTTGGCTAAGAATTTGAGAACTGGTATGAAATCTGCATTCTTGGGATCAGTAGTATTCAGGAAAGCACATACATTGTGCCTCTTAACAAATAGAAGATCCATTTCCTACAAGAACATAAATATCAGAAAATCAGTAATTTTGACACTTAGAAATTTTTTTCAGAACAACATGATCGAAACTACTAGTTTTGGGAGAGGAACAACTATCGAAACTTCCAAGTTTCGGGAAAGCTTGGGTATCGAAACAACTAGTTTCGATAGAAGCATGTTCAAAATTTAAAATAGAAAATTTAAAGGAAAAACACCTTTTTACTGAAACAAGTAGTTTCGATTCCCAAACCCGGAACAAATGTAGACATCCAAAAAAAAGCAAACAGAAATAAGCAAAAAAAAAAATACAGACCTATATACTGATATGAACCAACAGACTAAAAAAAAAGTAAAACAGATAAAAGAAAGGGTAAGAGAGGCCTGTGAGTGTCGAAACTCCATCTTATCGAAATTTTTAAAGAAATCTGCAAGTATATACAGTAAACAGGTGAGATAAGAACAATGGTGAGATTTTAAACAAGAAGTGATTTTATTTATGAAGAATCAGTGGTAAAATATTCAAAAATGAAACCCTAGTTTCAAATACTTGACTCTGCACTAAAACAAACGAAAGCAACAGTACCTGCTAGTGATGACGACGGGGAAATCAGATCAGGAACACTGATTACGCAAACTTAGACCGATGATTTCAGGCTTGTGTGTGAAATAGAAGGTGTGAATGGGTTTTGGAGAGTGAGAGTGAAAGTGAGCATGAAAAGGTACCTGATTATGAAGACATTTAATATATGCTTGACAAAAGACCAAAATGCCCCTGTCGAAACTACTAGTTTCGATAGGGCAAAGTAGTTTCTGGTGGGAGGTAGTTTCGGGCGGTGGGATGTAGTTTCGGGTGACATGAAATACTTGATCAAAAACAAAGGAAAACTTTCATATGTACACTACTTAAACAAGCTAATAAGGAAGATTAAGAAATTTATATGGAAAAATAAAAGTAAAAACCAGATAAAAGATATGAACACTTAGTCTTGGAAAAGATCCAACGTGAGATCAAGTCTGGTCAACCCTTGAAACACTTCGTTTTGTAGTCAGCTACTGTGAATCCCTGAAGATAACCGATATTTGTGCAAGATAAACCCGAACATTTGCTAGTACAATGATTTCATGTGATTAAGCGGTACCATTTAAGCACGAAACACGGCGTACCCCACGTTTTGAAATAAAATGGTTTTGTAAACCTATCAATCCTCAAGAAATACCTGCATTCATCTTATCATCTCTTACAGGTTAACCAGGGTACAATCTTGGTAATTCAAATTCACCACCAAAAGTAAAATAAGATCCAACTGGATATCAAAAGTTGTAAAATGAAGAAAAATATCCAAGTGGATATTAAAAAGGTATGAACATTCTAGGTCTTTGCGTAAGCAAAATAGAAGAAGCCGTAAAATTATCCAAGCGGATAGGAAAAGGTTGAACACGAGATCTTTGCGTAAGCAAAACAGACGGGGTCAAATCATCCAAGTGGATGGGAAAAAGATGAACCCCCGAGATCTTTGCGTAAGCAAAACAGACGAGGTCATCGGTGGTAATTTTCGTTACTTTGACGGTCACCGGGCGCATGAATCAGAATCCAGCACGTAAGCCTATATATGATTGAATCAGTTTTCTTAGCTTAAAACGGGTTAGATGTTTCAAAAATGGGTTCAAACACACATGTACGATTGCGATTTAGATTTTCACACTACTAAAGAGTTATAACCATATGTCGGGCCTACCGGCTATGCTTCAGTAAGTACCATCGCTTATGGTCCATTCCATGTTCAAAAAGTGTGACCAGACTCTATCATTTCTCACATGGTCGGATCAGATTTTCCTGAAACAAAAATTCAATGCCACTTGTAAGATAGGGATTCAAAGACAAATGAATATATACAGAGTAATTCTTTTCTTTTTATCTTAAAACTCCAATTTCTCCCCCAAAATATTTTCTTAAAAAAAATAAACAAAAACAACGATACGGAAAAAATAAATTTTTTGGATATATTCCAGATTAACAAGTTTAAACAGAAAAAACAATATGCACAAGGGTTACTGAAAGTTGATCATGCCGAGCATCTCCACCAATTTTTCAAATCTGGCAGAATAAAAGGCTTTTGTAAAGATGTCGGCAGTTTGCTTGTCGGTTTTGACTTCAATGATTTTGATATGTTTCTTCTCAAACAGTCACGGATGAAATGGTGTTTGATCTCAATGTGTTTGGTTTTGGAATGTTGAACGGGATTTTTGCTAATATGGGGAACAACGGTGTTGTCACAAAGGATGGGTGTCTCATGGAATGTGATCCCGTAATCAAGCATTTTATGGTGAATCCACCTCTCTTGGGAACAACAAAGGGCTACGGCTGTAACATTTCTGCTTTTCGCGTACTTGTAACACTTACCATATTCGTGAATCAATGAACCTTGAAACCCTCATCATAGCTTGGGTTCACATCATACTTGAAACATACCTATTTCATGCACATTATACTTATTACATGGTCACATGTTGACTGTAACGCTTGGAATTGCCTTCAATTGCAACTTGGACCGTTGAACCGTTTAAAAACTCGTTTACCGACACGAAAACTCACCCACTACTAATTCAAAGGCAATGTATCAACCATATGTGCCTAACATAGTTATTTAACTCATTCAAGTTGTCACATAATTCAAATTGATGCCCTAGTACGTTAGTTAGTGCCTATACGTATCTGTTCGCCTTATAAACCGCAGTTTGACTCCGTACCGTCCATAACCAACAAATACATCCTTTATGACACTAAATTATGTTTTAAAATGACCAACACATCCATTTCATTAATTAAAACAACTTTCATTTACAAAACTTTCCTTAAATAAACACCGAAATTCAAAAAATGATCAAATTGCGCGTATACGAACCGTTTGGACCATCCATGGGTCAAGACGACCCAAGACCCTTACCCACTTTACCATTTGCGAAACCCAAGCCCCAACCCACATGAAAATTCTGGCCTCCTTGTAGAAGCATGTTTTGTAACTATAGATTAAATTCTATGTATCGGTGTACGTGGCTAGTACGCAGGAGGGTGTTCCTGAGTACTTAGCCTGCACACCAGTTTGGTCCTGCGTACTTAGTAAGTACGCAAGGCTTCAGCCTTGCGTACTTGTCAAGTACGCATGATGACCAAACCCTGCGTACTTAGACAAGTACGCAGGTAATGTTCCTTACCCTATAAATAGAAGACTTGTCTTCATTTGTAGTTGGAACTCTGGAACAAAGTCGAGAGGTGTCCGGGTCGGGACGAGCTCTCCCGACCCCTGGACCGTGAGCTTAGATGAGAGATGTGTGCTCCTTTGGTATGTAGTCTGTAATACGGGATGACTTCTATGTTATGGATTACGTTTCGTTTCATTGTCTTTTTGTCTATGTTTGTGTTTCTCTGCTTCGTTTTCTTTGTTCCCACACAAATCACAGAACAGGTCCATGTATCTCCGCTGCGCGACGAGGCTCCCGGGACCTACAAGTGGTATCAGATCCTCGGTGTTCGTTGATTTGTGTTCCAGTTTTGGGTTTTAGGGTTTTTTGAGCAGATCTGAGTTATAAAAGTTCGCTACTTTTTCTTGCAAAAATCCTCAAATCTGAGTTTGTTATCACTTCATTTGGTGTTTGGAAGGCTGAGGGTTTGTTAGAAGATGATTTCTAAGCTTTTGGAAGCATCAATTTCTCAGATCCATCACTTTTCGAGCATTCTCCTCAAGATCCGTCAAGAACGCTGTTACTTTTTGATAAGTACGCAAATTCAGCTTTTCTGCGTACTTACTAAGTACGCATGGGTTTTGTCCTGCGTACTTACTAATTACGCAAGAGAAGTTGTCATGCGTACTTGTTAAGTACGCATGAGTATTTGACTCTGCGTACTTAACATGTACGCATGGGCATTTTGCGAACTTATCAAATACGCATGAGCACTTAGCTTTGCGTATTTACTAAATACGCATGAGCACCCTTTATGTGCGTATTTACTAAGTACGCATGAACTACCATCTAGGATTAAAAAAAAAGTGTTTTTTTGGCTGGAAAACTTTTCTTGGCCAAAATTTTTAGTGATCATTTGTACGCGTGTTTCGGCCCATTCTTGAGAAGATAGTAATTTTGGTTTTTCCGGACCAGAATTTGTATATGATGTGGCTTGGCGAAACATGGACGAGATTTTTGTTGGATGATACCAATTGTCATACATTGTTTAAGGGTCCATACCTGAAAATGTAGGCTAAGAGTATCCAGGATACTTATTTAATAGGGTATGAATGCTGAACTAATGGGAGCAACTGGGTCGTCATCGGCTAAAGGTCTCATTCTATTTGTGAAGATGTGGCTACTTTGGGTCTTTCGGAAAAAGAATCATCTTGTTTAGGTATTCAAACCTCAATATGTAGGCTACGAGTATCCGGGATACTTCTTTAATAGGGGATGAATACTGGAACAACTTGAACCCAAGGATTTGCTGTTTTGGATCTTTGCAAAGGAATAAAAGAATAAAATCCTGGAGTTGGCTAGTTGTGCTTTTTGAGGATTTGAGTGAAGTGATGATGAAGCTGGTCATAGTTTACAGAGAAATGAGGGGGATAAAAATCTAGTATTCATGAAACATTAAAGAGGTGGTGGAAAAGCCGTTGGTACTTCCTATATATATACCTCTTTGACGTAACATGGATCTCAACCGTGATTTCTCATGTAAACTATATTTTTCATGCTCATTGGTCAAGCCTGTGTTCAAGATTTGATATGATTAAATTATGATGGGATTTCTCATTTGGGATCTGGGCGGAATCCAGATAGACAACCTAGTTATGGAACTTCACCGCGGTGAACGTATACAGATTAGGAGGTGTGAACCAGGAATGAAGATCTAATTGAAGAATGTTGGACTTTGGATATAAGGTGATCACTGCTGAGCATGATTTTCGTGTTTGATTCTATCAAGTGTTATCAAGATGAAGCTGGATATCCGTTGGATTATTAGTTGAAGATGGAACCTTTTATCATTGGCCGATGGGATAGGAAACATACCCTTGTTTCTAGTCTAGTCAGATGGAGCTTAAACTAAAAGGGGAAATTGGGAATGAACATCTTCGGGAACTTGGTTGACTCGTGAAGATACAGGATAGAGTTGGACACATATGGTTGAAGACTTAAGTTGGTTCTTATTGAAGCACTTGGTTTTGTCTACAATAAAAGCTACAGTTAGAGGGAGTCGGGTTTGTCATCACTCGGCAACTGAAGACTGAAGTTTGAAGATTTGAAGATCTCAAGTGGAATGCCAGAAGATCAAGTCTCGCCAGAAGACACGTGATGTCATTAGTTTAGAGGGAGTCTGTTAGGACATTCTTTGTAAACTGATGTATATCAGTGTTAGAGATAGATAGAATTTGATGCTATAGTTAAGAGGGAGTTTGTAGAAGCATGTTTTGTAACTATAGATTAAATTCTATGTATCGGTGTACGTGGCTAGTACGTAGGAGGGTGTTCCTGAGTACTTAGCCTGCACACCAGTTTGGTCCTGCGTACTAAGCCTTGCGTACTTATCAAGTACGCATTACCAAACCCTGCATACTTAGACAAGTATGCAGGTAATGTTCCTTCCCCTATAAATATAAGACTTGTCTTCATTTGTAGTTGGAACTCTGGAACAAAGTCGAGAGGTGTCCGGGTCGGGATGAGCTCTCCCGACCCCTGGGCTCTTAACAAGTAATTCTTGCGTACTTGTTAAGTACGCAAGAGGAAATTCCTGCGTACTTGCTAAGTACGCAGGACCAACACTTGGGAAAAATTTCTAAGTCTAGAAATTCAGTTCAAAGAGGAACTGCTAAATAAGTCATGTTTATTCAATTCCAATAAAACTTGTTGTTCTAATTATGTTTTCTGTGTCTTTTTGCAGATTATGGCTCGGGAGTTTACGAACGAATTCAATCTGTTAGCTAATACTCAACCGGAATGGAAGGGCGCAGCACTTCAGTACCGCGAGATAGTTGATTTCTTGAACCGTTCAAGAATCAGCTACGCTATTTCTGCAGACCCGATCGTTTCAAGACCTTATCTGGAGCAATTTTGGGAGACGGCAAAGCATGATTTCACGGTAACCCCCAATGTTATAAGGGCTACCGTGGCTGGTCATGACATCGCCTTCTCTGAAGATACAATTAGAAGCGTCCTGCAATTCCGAGATATCTCGACCGACCCGATAGCCTATCCAGACTACTTTGTGGATGGCTGTTGGAGGCAACGTATGGGATATGTCGGTGCGAGAGACTATGCTTCGTATAAGAAAATGTGGGTGCTTGACCAATGGAGATACTTTGCCCACTTCATGATCATGTGCATCTCATCAAGAAAAGCGGGAAAGGATGCAATGGGTCATGACCTTGCTGCAGCCATGGTTGGCTTATCTCTCAATAAGGGCTACAACTTCTCTCGCTACATATTCAAAGCCAGCAATGACCAGATCAACACAGCTGAGAGGTTCAGGTTCTTATTATACCCTAGGTTTGTGCAACTTCTGATAAACGATGCGTTGCCAAACCTACCTGCTACAGGGGAGAGATTGCAAGTAAAGAGGGTGGACAAGAGGGTGTTCGCACAATTCCTCAAGCCAGGCAGTGTAGACCCTACCCCTGAGCACACAACACTCTTTGGCCACCTTATAAATGAAGCGTACGTGGTACCAGGTGACTGGAGATGGTATAGTCACGATTCAGAGCCAGAATTGAGTGAGCATTCAGATGAACAACAACAACAACAACAAGAGGAGGAAGTTGAAAGTGAAGAGGGATCGTCGGATGGTGGAGACGAAGAAGAAGGTAATGATGGTGCTGAGGGATCCGAATCGGAAGAGACCGAGTCTGATTCTTCTGATTCCGATGATGCACCATCGCAGGTTCACCCGAGGAGAACGACGAAAGTCACCCTTCCTGAGTCATCCTCGAAGAGAAAGCGACAATCCTCTAGCAGTGAATATGAGCCAGATTCTGACTCTGACGCTGCTATTCAAAGGCAAAGACGTGAAAGTGTTCATAAGAACAGGGGGATAGGCAGCAACAACCTATTCCTAGTGAGGTGGTGGTGAGTCCTCAGCAGCAAGTACAAGTTTCAGCTGCGAGTTCTGATTCAGCTTCCACCCCACCTTCACAACAGCTATACCGAAGACAGAGGAGGAGGCCACAGGTACAACCTGACGTGGCAGTCACTTCAATCACAGAGGAGGTTCCTGTGATAGTGACCCTCCCTATCACATCTGCCCAAGTGGCGGTGACTACTCCAATTCTCACGGAGTCAGTCACCATCACCCCTTCCATAACACCTACAACCGTCATCACATCGAAAATCCCAACAACCACCATTGATCCTTTAAGTCACCCTTCAACTATGGGGAATTTACTCAAGGGTTTGACTTCGACACCATCTTCTCCTCCCCAATTCACAATGCCGAAGCGTCATCATCCAGACATCCTGATCCTAATGATGCAAGGATAGATGTTCTGGAAACCCAAGTTGCTGGATTATTGAAAACAATTCGGAAGTCAAAGGAGGAATCTGATGCTCAACAAGCATAGATTAATTCTTTGGTGGATGAAGTTAAGATTCTAAGAAGCCAGAGAACGGGGACTGACGAGAGACTGAAGAACGTCATGGCCCAGAACGAGCTTCTAATCAGGACAAATGAAATGATTCTGGGTCACAGGTCATCTCTAGAGCTGAGGTTTGATACTCAACGGAAAGAGCATGAGCTGATGGTCAAAATAATTGCTGATCTGACCAAGAAGCTTGATGCCCAGGGGGAGAAAGATAAGGAGAAAGAGAAGGAGAAAACTACTGGTGATGAGGCTTGTCATCCTGTTGACTTGACTAAGGATGATGACAAAGACAAGGATCCCGAATCCGGTCCTAGTGGAGGTGAGCACCAAGCTTTAGCAATTGTGCCCATCTCTGCTATTCCAATGGCTCAGGGGGAGTCTACTCATCAAGAGTTTGGTGATACCTCTGGTGGTGGTGACAAAGGAAAGTCAGCGGCTGAGGTGCTTAAGGATCTATCTGATGATGAGATCTTATACTTAGAGCCTGACTATTCCAAGGAAGCACAGATCGATGCTCTCTTTAACCTAGAAGAAGGAGAGATCGACTATGGTGATGACTGGGATGATGATGAGGATGTAGTAATTGAAATTCCCAAAGGCGACGGGGAAGGAGAGTATGAGTTAGAAGATGGAGAGATCTTTGAATTTCCATCCTTCGAAGCTCAGCTCGACACAGGTTCAGTCGAGCATGCTAGTAATGTGGAAGCCTCGACTGAAGCCTCCCCAGTTGACCCTACACCTGTGGATCCGGAGGCACCAAAAGAAAAAGATATGCCTTCTACTTCATCTAAGGGTCCAGGTCCTGTTTGGCAAAAGACTTCTATAATAGACAAACAAGGGGCAACAGGGATGATCTTGGCTGTAAGGTTCGAGGAGGATAAGCAGTTGTTCGCAATCAAAAGATCTGGGGGGGTTCAATACTTGAAACCAACCAGAGAAGCGTTCAACTCCTTACCTAAATACGACCTTGTGAACCTAGCAAACCGAGAGCTACTGGGTCATTCTAATCATGCAGTGGCGATGGGATTGTGGGTGGTTCTACAGCGGGAAGCAAGATCTGGGAAGTTTGATATGTTCAAGCCTCAAGTGCCCAAGAGAGTCAAGGATAAGACAGCAAGACATCCTGTGACTAGGAAATTCTTAAAGAAATTGGTATACAAGCCAGTGCTATGTGAAACCAAGATTCCCCTGAGCAAGTTATCTCAGGATATCCTCGGTGACATGTGGTACTGGTACGTAGATCCAAAGACGGGCGAGGCTGTGGTGATTGGAATGGTGAGGTTAGAAAGTGGATGCTTAGTGCCGAGAGAACTAATCAGAGTATTTGATGAAGTCTGCTTCATTAACTTCTCTGTGAAAGATCTGGAGGCACTAGCAGACATGTATTGCATGCATTCGGATGAATGAACGAAATTCCTTGCTTCTAAATATGACAAGGTGATCAAGTTATGCCTTGACTATAAGAAGAAGGTGGAAGCTAAAGATGCATAGCTGTAAAGACTGAAGACCGAAGACTGAAGACTAAAGATCGAAGATGATCCAGAGCTGTTGTCAAGGGGGAGTTTGTTGAAGCACTTTCCTGTGACAAACACTCTGGATAGATTATGGATAGTTAGAGTCTTAGTTTAGTACTTTCATGTATGTATTTATCTTTGTTTGTAAGTGTCTGTATGTATTAGTTATCGAGTTGTATTTACTTTTACATATTGACTGTTGCAGATTTCTCTAAGTGTTTTGCGCACTTGTATGTGCGCAGGAAGTAGTTCATGCGTACTTAGCAAGTACACAAGAATACCTATACATACTTGCTAAGTACGCATGAGCAAATTGCCCAGCACACTTGCTAAGTACGCAGGCATCAGGTCATGTATAAATAGGAATGGTTGACAGTAGATAAGTACGCATTCAGATTAGCAAATACGCAGAACTTTATAATCTCAAAACTTCTCTCTGTAACCTTCAAGTGTTTATAATAGACGAACGTTTATAGTGATTATCTTGTCGGTTTACTTTGTTTCGTAAAATTCTCCACCTAGTTACGGGCATTCCGCACCCGGTCCGACTAGTAGACCCACTTGCATGTGACGATCCGCCACACCCGAGGGACCTACAAGATAAAAATCTAGTATTCATGAGACATTAAATAGGTGGTGGAAAAGCCGTTGGTACTTCCAATATATATACCTCTTTGACGTAACATGGATCTCAACCGTGATTTCCTGTGTAAACTATATTTTTCGTGCTCATTGGTCAAGCCTGTGTTCAAGATTTGATATAATTCAATTATGATGGGATTTCTCATTTGGGATCTGGGCAGAATCCAGATAGACAACCTAGTTATGTAACTTCACCGCGGTGAACGTATACAGATTAGGAGGTGTGAACCAGGAATGAAGATCTAATTGAAGAATGTTGGACTTTGGATATAAGGTGATCACTGCTGAGCATGATTTTCGTGTTTGATTCTATCAAGTGTTTTCAAGATGAAGCTGGATATCCGTTGGATTATTAGTTGAAGATGGAACCTTTTATCATTGGCCGATGGGATAGGACACACACCCTTGTTTCTGCTCTAGTCAGATGGAGCTTAAACTGAAAGGGGAAATTAGAAATGAACATCTTCGGGAACTTGGTTGACTCATGAAGATACATGATAGAGTTGGACACATTTGGTTGAAGACTTAAGTTGGTTCTTATTGAAGCACTTGGTTTGGTCTACAATGAAAGCTACAGTTAGAGGGAGTCGGGTTTGTCATAACTCGGCAACTGAAGACCGAAGTTTGAAGATTTGAAGATCTCAAGTGGAATGCCAGAAGATCAAGTCTAGCCAGAAGACACGTGATGTCATTAGTTTAGAGGGAGTCTGTTAGGACATTCTTTGTAAACTGATGTATATCAGTGTTAGAGATAGATAGAATTTGATGCTATAGTTAAGAGGGAGTTTGTAGAAGCATGTTTTGTAACTATAGATTAAATTCTATGTATCGGTGTACGTGGCTAGTACACAGGAGGGTGTTCCTGAGTACTTACCCTGCACACCAGTTTGGTCCTGCGTACTTAGTAAGTACGCAAGGCTTTTGCCTTGCGTACTTGTCAAGTACGCATGACCAAACCCTGTGTACTTAGACAAGTACGCAGGTAATGTTCCTTCCCCTATAAATAGAAGAATTGTCTTCATTTGTAGTTGGAACTCTGGAACAAAGTCGAGAGGTGTCCGAGTCGGGACGAGCTCTCCCTACCCCTGGACCGTGAGCTTAGATGAGAGATGTGTGCTCCTTCAGTATGTAGTCTGTAATACGGGATGCCTTCTATGTTATGGATTAAGTGTCGTTTCATTGTCTTTTGTCTATGTTTGTGTTTCTCTGCTTCGTTTTCTTTGTTCCCACACAAATCACAGAACAGGCCCGTGTATCTCCGCTGCGCGACGAGGCTACCGGGAACTACACTCCTTCCCTTTTTGCACCCCTTGAAACCCTAAAACTTGTTCTTAAAGTCTTTCCATACTTAAACCCCTTAACCTATAACTATAAATACAAGGCTTAATTCCCCCATTCTCTTCACACTTTGCTACAACTTTTACTAGCCAAATCTCTGCCCTAATCCCCTACAAAATGCTTGAGCCACTCTCCTCCATCCAAGAATAAATCGCAACAAGGTAAGCTAGTTCGTCTTTCGTTCTTTCATCCTTGTCTTGACAGAATGCTTGTGTCGACTTTGAATGGCCATATTTTGGCCATTCCTAAACCAAAAAGGTTGTTTCTTGAGTCTAAAAGCAAGTTTAAAGAGTCTTCTTTCCATAAAATCTAACCTTGTAATTGTTTGACAGGTTTCAGGCTTTCAAACTAATTTTTTTATAGGTAAAGGTCAATTCTGACTTTTTGACAGAATATTTGTCATTACTTTCCGGGACCATATCTCTCAATATGCAAATCCAATCGTGTTCAATCTTTTTGCAAATCAATATTTATTGAATATTCTTTAAAACCAGGTATAATTGACATCTTAAATCTTTGTAATACTCTATAAAATGATAAATCAAGACAGAAAGGTCTATTCTGTACCTCTGATCTTGTGCCACGATTTCGAGATATTTAAGTTACCCAAATTAAAAGTATTTCTTAACAAAAGTTGTTTATTATAACCTAAGAATCTTAGAATTTTTGGAAATTTTTTATTATTTTTAAAACTTGCCTAAAGTTCAGCAAGACAATCTGTCCAAATCTGGATTTTACAAAACTAACCCTAATCTTTTAACATTTGAGCATCCTTAATTCTTTGATTTTCTTTTCTTAAAAATATTTTATTCATAATATAAGGTGTTGCATGCATTAGAACCCTATCCAAGCCTACGATGCATGTATATGACAAATGAACGGTTTTGGCTACGAAAGACGCGGTAATCTAAACTAGTCCTTTGCGACCGACCCCTCTTTCCTGAGAATCTTTTCATTGGATGTACTACTCTAGGTGAATTATCATGTTCTATTATGCAACCACCTATCCTCCTTCGTCGTTCTCATTCAAACTTTCTCTTCGCGTAACGATAATTCCTTAGACTTATTCAATTCTTAAATTCTATAGGGCACGTTCACTAAGGTTGATACACCCGCCTCCTATCTAATCATCAATGTGAGATTCATAGCTCCTTTTCTTCTAATCTTTTGGGGTGGCACATGTGAACATATCAAAAACACGTTTTCTATCAAATACAATTCAAACATAGCAAGACGTTCAACGAAACTTTTTATTAACAAGTTTAACATGATAATCATAATCTTTCGCAAACATTGAACTACTCAGGGTTTGACGTATTCTTGTTCAAACACGAGGATTCTATAAACTTTGAACTACTCGGGGTTTGACGTATTCTTGTTCAAACACGAGGAAGCTATAAACTTTGAACTACTCAGGGTTTGACGTATTCTTGTCCAAACACGAGGGAGCTATAAACTTTTGGACAACTCGGGGTTTGACGTATTCTTGTTGAAACACGAGGGAGCTATAAAATTTATGGGTAATATGAGGATTATGCCATCTATCTAGGACAGCCATGGGGTTGTGCCACATTGTTATTCTTTTGGTATTCTTTGATTGATTTTATTATCTACATACGTGCTTGCTTGATAATGTGTTTACTTGAATCTTGTTAATGAATTGTATAAAATCTTTTATTATGCTTTTATCTAAACCTATGCATCTCACCAACTATGTTTAGTTGACCCGTTTTATTACATGTTTCAGGAAATACCGCATAAGGATAGACTTTGGATTTGCTCACATAGGATGGCCTAGTTATCAATTGATGACTTATGATTTATTTTAAAGTTGTTTTGTTTGATCAAGATTGTTATCTTTGGTTATTTTGAGACACGTGTAATCAATTTAATGTTTATGAAATCTTAATTGTAATTTTCTTTTTTTGCCTTGTGTTCTTTTATTCAATTTCGTCCCACTCCCGTGTTTCCGTCGCTAGCGGGGGTGTTACAGATTGGTATTAGAGCCTTGGTTATAGAGAATTAGGTCCCCTAGAAATGACCTAGACTATAACCCTAGGTATCCCTTATAATAGGAACTATGTGCATACGTGATTTACTTGTACTAACCATTCCTCTTATAAAATGTCGACTTATTTTGCTAACGTCTCCGACAACACCCTTGTCACCTCGGCTCGTGAGGACTGGGATCTACCATCTTACACCAGAGAATCCTTGATCCCAAGGCCCAACCCATTAGAGTAAGCTAATCACACCTCGATCATCTTCACGAAGCCCACTACCCTTGAGCTATTTCATCAAGCCTAGAGATCCCGAATTGCTCTCTGATGCAACAAGCCAATACCATCCTGCCCCAGTACCTGAGGTGGGAGTCATCAACATCTTGAGTGATTCCGGCGATGCGGAAAGTAGAGTTGGACCGAAGAGCAGCAGCCCAAGAAGAAAATGAAGACCCAGCAAGAGGAAGAAGACCCCGAACTCCCATCCAATGCGACAAGAAAACACCAAAGCAACGAGAACCCAAGCGACAAAGAAGGCAAGGTTGGGCCTGCACCCAAAGCCTAACTACCCTGCAAGAAGAGAAGAACCAATACCAATGAAGAAGGATCAAGCTTTTGGGCTACAATGCCCAATTCTTAAACCATCATCGAGATCAAAGGCCCAACTGTAATACTCGTGACACATGTGGACCGGAAGAGTGAGTGCATATACGCTAGGGTCTCTGCCACTAAGGAAAATGTGTTGTGAAGGACGTGGTGCACTTTCCTAGGACGCCCTAGTTGTGAGTGCTTGCTTATAGGAAAACATGTCTTTTTAGTATTATTTATTGGACCCCGAATCTTGATAAGTCAACTATTATCCCTTTTAAATATTTCAATCTTTCGTAAACATCAAATAGACGTAATGCCTCCTCGTCGTGATCCTACCGACACCACTATCTCTAATATCGGCGATACCACCAACACTTCTTCCACTGCTGACAGTACTGCCGTAGCCACCCTCCTCACATAGCAACTTACCGTCGTACTACCCGACTTGGTCACACAACTCAGAACTACAGAACCAACACCAATAGCACCACAATCACCAACCCTACACCTGTCAGCTATGTTAGGGCTTGCTATATATGCTATGGCCTTGACCAACTCAAAAAAAAAAAAAAAAAAAAACCGTTCTCCCAAACTTCACCCCGTTAACAATGCTCAAGGTCGGGTTTTTGTCTTAGGAGCACGTGAAGACCTCGCCGCCCAAGATGACATGAACCCCACTGTTAAGTTTTGGGATGAAATCCCCTTAACTAGGGGAGACATTATAACTATGTTACTTATTTGATTTCTTAATTTGTTACCTTGGTTCATCAAAACTTGAATTGTATATTTGTTTGGATGACTCTATCTTGAGACTTAGGTTGATTTCTTTTATCAATGAATCATGTTTGCTCATAAAATTTGCACTATGTTTGGATGTATTATTATTCAAGATTCATTTTGTGGATTTCTATGTGAATGTCATACTTTATACACTACTGCTAAATATGCATAAGATACCTATTTAATCATGATTCTTAAATCTCAAAACAACAAGGAACTTCATTTCTCCCATAGGGCTCATTTCAAACTTAGAACGCATCACTTCCTAGAACTCTTTACACAACCGAGGATTTGTGGATCCAAAAATGATATCATCAACATAGATTTTCACCAAAATGGTATCCGCACCATCCTTTCTTTTAAACAAAGCTTGGTCAATTGCCCCTCGTGTGAAACCACTATCAAGAAAATGCTTAGATAACGTCTTATACCACGCACGAGGTGCTTGACGGAGACCGTATAATGCCTTATCTAGTTTGTAAACTCGGTCAGGATAGTTTGGATCAATGAAACCCGGTGGCCGCTTGGCATAAACTTCTTCTTGTACCTTTCCATACAAAAATGCGCTTTTGACATCCATTTGATGAACTATGAAGTCCATATAGGCTGCATAGGCAAGAAACATTCTGTTGGCTTCTAAGTGTGCCACTGGTGCAAAGACTTCCTCTAAGTCAATCCCTTCTTATTGGTAAAACCCCTGAACCACCAAGCGGGCTTTATTTCGAACGACGATTCCTCCTTCATCCTTCTTGTTATGAAATATCCAACGAGTGCCGATTGGGACTTTGTTCTTTGGAAGGTCCACCAGATTCCATACTTGTAACTTGTTGAACTGCTACAATTCTTCCTGCATGGCCTCCACCCAACTGTTCTCAAGTAATGCATATTTGATATTCTTAGGTTCAACTTGAGAAATGAAACAAGTGAATAGACCGTCATTCATAGCTTCAGTGGCACTTCGAGTTTGGACTCCCATGTTGAGTGGACCAATGATTTTTTTGGTGGGATGATCTTTGTGAACCCATATATGTGGAATAATATCCTCTTCAAGGTTGTCTTCCAAATTTGTGAAGTTGTTGTCAAGAAAAACAGGTACTTTAACAAAAGGATCTTTAGTAGAGGATTGTGGAGCAACATCCACCATTGGAGGAGTTTCTTCCTCAACAGTTTCACTTGTTGCTATAGCGTCCTGAGTGGATTCAGAATTAGCAATTGCAGGAGGAACATCTATATGTTGACTTGACGAAGAAGAGCTTGAAATAGTAGAGGTACCTAGGATATTCACAGACATAAGAGGATTAGCTGAGACATATATGTTATTGAATTCAGGAAGATTAAATGATTTAAACAAAGAATCGACATCAAAAAGCCAATCAGGACCGTCTCTAGCGTCCGTATGATTGCTTTCGTGCCAGTTGATATCAATGGACTCCAACACAATCCTTCGTCTCTTGTTGTAAACACGAAAAGCTCTTTGATTTGAAGAGTAGCCCACAAAATAACATTCATAAGCTTTGGCTTCGAACTTGTTAAACTGATCCGAAGTATTCAACGTTGTGCAAACACACCCAAACTTTCTGAAGAAGTCAATAACAGGCTTGCGCTTGTACATAATCTCATAAGGAGTCTTGTTACAGCTTTTGGTGATAAGAACTCGGTTTTGCACAAAACATGCGGTATTAACTGCCTCGGCCCAAAATGTGACAGGAAGCTTAGAATCAACGATTATAGTCCTTGCTGCTTCTATCAACGTACAATTTCTTCGTTCAGCTACACAATTTTGTTGTTGAGTACGAGGTGCACTGAACTATCGAGAGATACCCTTACTTTCATATAAAGAATCTAGAATGGCATTCTTGAACTCTGTGCCATGAGCACTTCGAATAGTCTTCACACTTAGATTGAACAGATTCTCGATTTGTAGCAGATGAATCTTCAGAGTCTCTAGCATCTCATCTTTCTTTGCCAGGAAGAATACCCAAGTAAATCGAGAGAAGTCATCGGTTACCACCAAGAAGTAGGATTTCCTTCCATCCTCATGACACTCACAGGACCGAAGAGATTCATATAAAGCAATTGAAGGGGAGAGTCAATGGAATTAGTGGTTTTGGGTTTGTGAGAAGATTTGTGTTTCTTGCCCTTGGAACAAGAGAGACAATGTTCCATGGGTGAGAAGTCTTTTAGAGGTAAACCGGTGACAAGGTTTCCTCGAACAAGGCGGTTCATGGTCTTGAAATTCACGTGTCCTAATATTTTGTGCCAAAGAAAGGACTCATCTTCTGAAGCTTTTGAGAGAAAGCAGGATTCGATTCCTGATGGGTTATTCATATCTAGACTGTATGTATTGAATCTTCGAGGGGCACGCATGAGGATTAGGTCTTCGGGAATAACCACTCCAGGCTTCAGAATCAAACATTCTCTAGAGTTGAAGAGGGCACAAAAGTCTTTATCACAAATCTGGGACACACACATCAGATTATACTTTAGCTGTGGGACAAAGTTGACATGCTCCAAGCTATTTACACCGTTGGACACTGTTCCTTGTCCTTTAATATTTCTTCCTTTTGGATTGCCTTCAAAGGCGACAAAATCTCCGTCTATTGGATGAAAATTTTGCAACAAAGAAAAATGACCAGTCATATGTCTTGAGCAACCATTGTCGACATGCCAGATATTGTCTCCGGTCCTCTTCGATTGCCCCTACACAAAACGAATCATTTAGACATTGGTACCTAAGCCATTGCTAACTTGGAATTTCTTAATTTTGAAAGATGTTTCTCGAAAATCATAGTCAGAATCCTCCTTTACTGTAGTATCAAAAAGATCATTATTTTTAACTTTCCAAGTCCTTTTTAATTTATTTTTAGCATTTTTAACTTTTTTAAGTCTCAACTCTCTACTATGTGGTGACTTAGACAAAACATTTGAATTTAAAGCAACTTGAGGAACAGACTCTTTATTAACAAGAAATGTGGTTAATTTACAACTTTTGAAAACATGATTGGATTCACCACCACTAAAACAAACTTTATCACATGTTGGCTTAGCCTGATAATTGTCATCACAAGATGATGAAGATGATTGTGATGTTGAGGCAACTCTTTCTTCAACATTCTTTTCTTGAAGACGTTGATCTTCCTTTAATCTGAAAAATTCCAGATTGCTCATTGTTTTTTGTGGAATGTCAGTCACAACAACTACTACACTTTTAAAATTTGCAATACAACTCATAGCATTTACATATTTAGGAACAAAAGGTAAAGCATTATTAAACTTAGAAATGTCATTTCTCAAACTGTCATGCTCAAAAGGCATAGAACCAAAATACAAATTTTCAACATGTTCACAAATATCTGGTTTTGACACGGACATATTATTACATTCATCTGACTCAAGTTCATTTAAAACATTTCCCTTAATAGAACTCTTATCACAATCATCTTCGGAACCTACATAATCTGACTCTGCACAGGAAGCAAAACTGTCAAAATATGAAGTTTTAGTATAATAATTAACATATAACTTGCAAACAAAAGGTGTGGGAACATGAGGAGCTGGTATATCAGCGAATCTACCAGACTTGGAATATGGTGGTGGGTGAGAGCTATACCCAATGCCTTCTGTGACTTTTTTATGAATTTGGTTGTCAATGATTCCAAATAGAATTTTCAGATCCATACCCATGTGTTCAACTTGAAAATTTGCTTTTTCATCATTTTGAAGTCTTTCAGTTAAAATTTCATTATTATTCTTTTGAGTAGTAAGTTGTAAAATTAAGGATCGGTTTTCTCCAGAAATATCACGAATTTTCTTTAAGTATAATTTCTCATTTTTAGCCACAGAATCATACATCACCTTTATGTGATCTCGTTCATCGACCAAGGCCTGGTTTATGAATCTATATTTCCGAATTTCATTTAAACAAGATTTAGCATTGCAAAGTCTAAACATTACCTCAGCTGGTATGGCGGTGAGATCCTCAGCTGGTTCAATCATGACACATTTCTCCTTTTCTTCAGTGTGTGCCATCAGTGCCTTGTTAGCTGTATCCCCTTCTCGATCTCCACAATGATAGTGTTCATCAACTTGACAGACCAGTGGATTTGGGAGAGACGACAACTTGCTTTCCAGATGAGTTCTTCTTCTTCTTCTTATGCTGCTCCTTTGATGATGGCTCTTTGCAATTCCTTTCAAAATGACCCAGCTGGTCACTGTTATAGCATCTCACTTTTTTGATGTCAAACTCTAGAGTCTTTCCTTGCTTGAATCTATCCATCCCAGTTATCTTGATGAATCTCTTAGCCCTCAGAGTCAGCATGGCCATGCGCCAATCAATATCCATTTTCTCCAAATCATCCGGGTTGATCTGCTCCAAGTCATTAGGTTGAAAACTGACTGGTGTCAGGTTTCCAGAAATCAGGGCATCATAGCATGACATGAAGGCAGTCATGATTGGTAAATATTCATCAGGAATCATAGTGGCTAGTTTCTGTGAAGGAGAGGAACTGGTAGATTGAATTCTTGAGGCGGAAGGTGGAACATCAGTCTGGAAGTATGACATAGAAGAACTGGAGGAACTTGATCCAGCAATAAGAGCGGTGTTTCCAGACTGGTTAGTAGGAGTAACAGCTCCTTTCTTAATTTCAAGCTCATATGACTCAAGAATGCTAAATAATTCCTGTTGTGACAAAATGCTCAGTTTCTCAGTCTTCTTGATCATGATACGGTACATGTTCCATTCTTCAGGGAGTGCATTAAGCAGCTTCTTGTTCAACTCAACAGTGGGGTATTCAGCTCCCATGACCTTTAGTCTTGACACAATGCTAGAGAATCTGTTGATCAAGTCAAGCATAGATTCTCCACGAACACTGCTGAACATTTCATATTGCTTCTTGAAAAGATCGCTCTTGCTTTCCCTAACCTCAGCGCTTCCCTCAAATCTTGTACACAGAGCCACCCATAGATCTTTGGTTGTGGTGTACTCAGCAAAGGTATTAAAGATATCCATTGGGAGAGCCATGGCAATAGTCCCATAAGCCTTCTTATCTCTGGCAATTAAGGCAATATCCTTTTCATCATATTCAGACACAAGCTCGGGATGCTGAACTTCTGCAGTAGTGGTAACGGGCTTGTGAGGACCATCAGTGATTGAATTCATTAGCGTGTGATCATGGAACTAAAAGTAGGTCTTCATCTTCTTGGTCCAATCATCAAAATCTCTTGTAGATACCAGAATAGGTGGTTTGTTTCCTCCAGATTACTCATTGGTCCTTGAAGATGCCATGACTTCAGAAAATAAACCCAATCAGTAGCTAGTTTCGGGTGAGAAAAACTGATCGAAGCAACTAGTTTCGATTGAGAGGGTGCTGCCTGAAACTCCTAGTTTCGATACAAAAATAGATCCAGAAACAACTAGTTTCGATGAAGAACACTTGGCAGAAAATCCAGTAGACACATAAGAAATTACTAGTTTCGATTGAAACTAGTTTCGGGTAGCCAAGCTGCACAAGTTAGTTTCGATAGAACAAGACAAAAACACTAGTTTCGATGATACATTTTACCAGACAACAAGTACAGACAAGAAGTTTCGATGATCAACTGAAACAGAATCTGTCCCACAGTAGTTTCGATACCTCTGTTTTCAAGCTTCAGCAGACTCCATTGATGAAAAGCTTCAAATATCAAAGATAATAAAATCGCAATCTGATCCAGCGAAAAGCTTGCAAATAAGTTTCTGAACACAAATCAATCTTCAGATCCGAGAAACTCGAATAAACAGTGTCGAAATCGATGAAACAGTACCAAAGCAGTCTAGAACCAGAAAACCTTCAAATTCCAACTAAAAGTCTCCTAAAATCGATCAAAAGAACCTGAAGATACTCAAAAATCAAGAGCATAAAGCTCTGATACCAATTGTAGGCTCTGATACAAATATGTATGAAAATGTAAGAACAAGAGTTGAATAACTGCAGAAGTGTACTGATTCTAAAGAAACTATGAAAGAGAGAATGCAAGGGTTACAGCCGCTATCCACACCCTAAACATTCTCAAACTAGGCTATTTATAGTGAGTAGACAAGCATCGAAACTATGCTCACCGAAACTACTAGTTTCGGTTGAGCATTTACAAGAGAAAGAACAACCTATCGAAACTCCCTATCTATCGAAACTACTAGTTTTGATTGAACAAACATCAATCGAAACTAAGTAGTTTCGATGGCCCAGACTTAGACTAAAACAGGAAATTACATAAAATGAAATAAATGAAATTACAAGGAAATAAAGTAAAGTGCAATTGTTCTAAGTACATTGATGACATCAGCTTACAAAAAACTATGCCCTACAAGCTTTACCTAGGGTCGGTGAGTCACACTAATCAGTGACTCTCTATTCAGAGAGATTTCCCTTGAAATTCTAGCCTAACTACAACATAACACTCTAGTTCTATTTATAGTTTCTTGTGAGTTAGCAGTCCTAGCGAAACTAACATATTAATTTCCATGAGTACCTCATAGGTGTTCTATGAGTGAGAATTGAGAGATTACATTGTACTTCATTTGTTTTAAGATACATTGGCAGTTTTGAAAATGTTGACCTATTTTTCTTTAAATGTTTTTGAGTACACATCTCAGGAAATACATAGATTGGCATTCGAGATGGATGAGGAGATTTAAAGAACAGTGAGAGGCATGTTGAAGGACAATAAGAGCTGTAGTGCTCCTTGTTAGGAACCAGTGATCATGATGTAACATTTTGTTAATATTGTAAAATGTTTATATAAATAAATAATTCAAGGTCTTAGTTTTCGCTGTGTGTTTCTTTACCATTTGTCACGACTAACCAATGTCAGCGACTGGGGTGTGACAAGGGACGTGAAGTTTCACAAGAATCAATTCCCTTTTGATTGAAACCAGATCGCTCCTAATGGCATAGATTTGTTTGAGATACACGATGAGCCAATTCATTATGAGAATGAAAGAGAAGGAAGGCCTAGTGATGAGAGTATGCCCACTGAGACCGAAAGCCCAGGACCGGAAGAGGCCTTGGCTTAGGAAGAAGGAGACAAAATGCCAAGCGGCCCGTCCCTAGTTCATGAAACCATCGACCTTGATGAAGGGGACCATTGTGATCTACCGGACACAGTTACCGAACCCACATTCGACGAACCAACTCGAGAAAAGAGAAACAAGCCCCAACCCAAACGTCTTAACGACTACGAAGTTCAACTCCCCCATCGGTTCATCATGCACGAGATCCACCAAATCATAGTTTCTCAACGGTACACCCCTTAACTAATTTTGTTACTAATAAAGATTTTTCTGATACTCACAAAGCATTCCTAGCGACTATTTTCACACACCCAAATTTATTCACTTAATAAATAAATAAATAAATCAAGGTTGCAACGATTTTTAACATTGCACAACAACGGAAACTAAAATAAAGACTTCTACGGTGTCGAACACCATTACATATACTAAAATGAAATGGTAAATTGATCTAGAACCACATAGTTCAAAATCGACTTGAGGTTTAACAATCATGTGTCTTCGGCTTCTAAGGTTTTAAACCGAATGGTTAACCTATTCCAAACGTTCCATAGCTATGTGTTACTTGAAAAATATACTTAAAATGTCAACGCAATGTTGGTGAGCTCACATGTTTGATTGTCGTAATGAAAAACATTGATAACGTGTACATGGCCATAATATGAAACCGTTTCCCTTGAAAACATTGATAACGTGCACGTGGCCATAATATGAAATTGTTTTCCTTGAAAACATTGACACAAACATTTTTACATAAACGAATGGCAAAACCATTTGTATGTAAATGATTGGCAAAACCAATGTGCACGAAAACGATTGGCAAAACCATATGCACGAAAACGATTCAATGTATTGTTGGATATTAGATGTCCGATCATTGTTAATATCAACGTTGCTATCAAGGTACGATCCGAAGAGTTACACTTTGGGCAAAAAACAAATCATAGCGTTTAAGTATTAAACATTATTCACGAAACACAAATGTAGAATTCGGTGGATTAAATATTTAGAGAAATATTTAATAGGGTATCTCGTATTTAATTATTTAGAATAATTAAATATAACGATTGAACGGAATGAGACTTTATATATAATAGTTATATATATATATATATTAAAGAGTTCTTTTATAGTTAATGGTTAAATATAATAATGTTCAGTTTTTGCATGTATTGTTTATGATTACTGTAATTATAAACTACGAGGAGTAAAACTGGTTAAGTGGTAATCAATCGGTAATTAAATGTTATTTACATGGGGTTTAAGATGTAAATATTACAATTATATATGCATGCTGATTCCTAAAACCCTAATGTGATTTGGGCCTCCTCCTTCCTTGCGATCGTTAATCGGAACCCCCCCTTCGGTTTTCCGACCGGCCACCACCAACGTCTGCAGTCCTCGCTGCCGAGTCCCGCCGCCGAGTCCTGCCGTCGCTGCCCTTGTTGCGTAGTCGTCCGGATCCGCCTCAGCTGCTGCTGTCTTCCTTCGCGTGCCGAACCGGAAAGAAGGAGAGAACCAGGTTCTCGTTTGGTGTGGTTTTCGTGTATAGTCATCTAGCTTGACGTTCTTTGTACCCGAGTGTTACAACCCGGTTATTCGTTAAAGGTATAATACCCTATCACCCTATGGTTGTGTTTTTATATTTATTATTATCTAAACGCTGTGTAATCGGATCAATGTCGGATAAAGTTCTGAACTTTATTATCGTGTGCTTTCGTTTTCGCTTCAGCTATAGTAAATCTGATTTTGTAAAGTTACGTTTTAAATGTTAAAACCGGTGTACGATTCCTAACATTGGTGTTAGAGCCACCTTTACGCGCGTTTAGACATATTTTTTTTTTCGATCTCCGTTTTATTCTTTAACACTTTTGGTTAACAAAAGATCGAACCTTTATCGTTTTGGTTGTGATTGTGTTTGGTACATCGAGCCCTAGTGACCCGTGGTTGTGTTTGTCATGTTTTGGATTATTCTTTGTATTTATTTTTGGGTTATTTGGAACCCGATGTAATAGTTAGGTTTTTTTATTTATTTACTTTTATTGTAAAAGTATATATATTGTAAACCTAAAAAGACGAAGACTTGAAGACAAGAGATTGACAAGGACGGGATTTGAAGATAGAGATCTTGGACTAAGTGGGAGACGACAAGTTTATTTTTTATTTGTTGTCCCTTAGAACAGTTCGGTTTTCGCTTGATGGCTCGAACGAAACCGGACAATCTTACTAGTGGCTCAGTGGTTGTTTTATATTTTGTGGCTGTTACAATTATTTAGGATAGTAATTTAAACTCCAAATATTTTATAAAACGTTTAACACGATCATATAAAACGACGAGAATATTAAAAGGTTTTAAAACTTCTCGGAATGGTAATTAAATAAAAGGGTTTTTTATTTAAAAGTAAAATGGATTTTTAAATTTAATTCTTTTATTTAAAAACATATTTAAATTAATTAAATGTTATTTAGTTTAAAATTAAGTTCACGACTAACGACCTATTTAGTTTAAAATAAGGTATTTAAAATTGGATCGTGTCGAGTGTTGAAACCATTTCACGAACTTATATAGTAAAATTGGTTTACTAAAATTGCTCGACTTGGTTCATGCTCCTCGTCGTCCTAAATGTTTTTGACCCTTAACCGGTAATTTAAAATATTAAAGCAAATCCCAATTAAAATCAATATTTTTGCGCCACCCTAAATTGTGACACTTCAACTAATCTATCTGAACCCCCCGGTGTTAGTGAATTACCCTGCATCCAGCTCTACGGTTTTAGTTGAAGGTAAAACCACGATTCCTGAGTCCCTTAGGTCGGGTCTACGTTCACAATTGAAGGACAAATATCACTTAAGTCGTATAAGTGGGCGTAGTTGAGGGAAAAAGTATCCAAAGCTTGACCATGCTCGTCATGCCCCTCAAACCGAGAATTGTGTAGTCGGCACAATTGGTATTTTCATACATACCTACCTAGCTATGCCAGTGAAGAGTGCTCAGCCATTCACCGAGACATGGTGAACTTGGATCTCATTCCTAATTATACATTTTTGTCCTTGGGTCATTATTTTATTTAGGAAATTTTAAGCATGCAAATACTAAACCTTATTCGAATTATGTAGATGTCTCAATATACCGATGTGGTTATTCTAGAGCGTCTTAACAACATCCTTAACGTTAAACTCGATGGAACAAATTTCTTGACCTGGATTTAACAACAAATTACATGTTCTTAAGTTCCCCTTACCTAAGCAGCCACCTGAGGATTCTAGCGGGTTTGTTCTAAATGCTTGGAACAAACTTAAGGATGAAACCAATGCTATATCAAACCTTATGCTTGCATCTGTTAGCCCTGGGATTAGAGAATCACTCCATTGCTTGACTGCTTATGACATGATCTGTAACTTGAAGGAGAGATACCATCAACATTACAACAAGGATCCTTCTCACTCTTTAATGTCAAACATTAGAGACATTGCTTTGGAGAATCCGAGACATGCTATGATCATGAGGAAGAAAGTGGCAGACCTCGAGAAAGTGTGCATTCCCACAGACTATCAAATGGTCATAGATATTAGTATTGATGATGTATTTGACGACTATAAATGGGAAAAGCGTTTACTTAGTCGTTATGACGAAGTGAGGGATTTCATCTCTTGGTACACCAAGATGGAACCCGAGGAAGCTTTAAGCATGACATGCTTTATTGACCAGCTTGAGAGGATCGGGGTTTACCCTAGTGACAACATCATTCGAGCTTTATTCAATGATGGGCTTCACTTGTCCTTCATAAGCAACGAGGTACCGGATCACACTGTCAAGACCGGGGATAACGGCAAAGCTATTGGTGAGACCAAGACACACCTCTCTAAACCCCGATGCTATATGAGAGAGATGCCCGAAGCTGCAGTTGCTAGAGAATGCTTCAAAGCATATACCCCAGGTATCTTGGCAATTTTTCCATTGTTTTTTTATCACTTAAAAGTTAAACTTTTAATATATGTGCAAAACTTGCTATTTTGCATAAATGAAAGAAAAAAAGGAAAGAAAGAAGAAAAGTAAGACGGACAAAGCTTGAAGATTACTTTCAAGATTTGATTACACCACTGGATGATGTTACGTTTATTTGTTTTAGAACAAATTTAAATTCTGGATTTATTTTCTTTTGATTATTGCTTGATTATTTTAAGTATGACTTATTTTTAAATCTTTTTCGCATTATGACTATTGCCTAACTATGAATTGAGAATTCAATACCATCTATCCGACATGAAATATAAAGACATGTGAGACATGCTATTCAGGTCTAATAGATATTACATTAGACCAGATCTAATAGATACCGTGAAACAAATTAATTAAGTCTTGTAAAAGGTATATATATGAGATATAATGTTTACACACGACTTTATGAAAACAGTTTCAATAATTTCTCTAGAAATAATCTTATAAGATAATATATAAAGGAGCGATAAAAGTTATCACTACTTCAAGACTAAGTGGATTAGTCGTGAGAAACCAGCTACCCACATTGACATAATCTAAATCACTAGCCTTGAACCGTAAGGTTCATACATAACATGTATAACGATTGATATGAGAGATGAAAATAAGGAAGAGTCCTTTGAACAAATTATGGATAGGATGTTATGAACTCCTGTACGAAAAGGTTTCTTGTGTCGCCTTAGTAAGCCTTCAAACTTAAGAATAAGATTGAAACTGTTCATGACCATGATATACCTGATTCCTGAACAAGAAGCAAGTGTTGTTTTAAAGTTCTGAATAAATAGTATTATTCATTTGCATAAACACAAAAATTCATATATACACGTAAGGATGAGATCCTTAATGATATATGAAAGTTAATCATAAGCAAAAGATGAGATCTTTTAGAATAGACATATGAAATCATGTGATGTAAGAATAAGATTCTTTAGTAAATCACTTTATGATAACTCAGACTCACGATCCATGTTATGACAAATAAGACTTGATTAGACTACACATGAATAAGATTCATCAAGATGTAGAACTTGCATTAGAAACAACGAATGGATCGTTCATACTAGAAGCCCGGCATATTATCAAAATTTGATAAAATAGGAATTACATTCCGAGTTTCTTTAAGAAGAAACAGATTACAAGTTTTGAGCAGTTGAACAAACTAATCTAAATGAACATGCATTATGAATACTACAATGTTCTTGTAATAAAGTAGCTTCAAAGAAAGTATGAAAGTCTGAATATGTCTGAGACCGTTGAATCATTAAATTTAAGATCAAATCCAAGAAAATTCAATATGATAGATGCAAAGGCTAGTGGGAGTAAGTACCTATGACAAGGAAATGTGTAAAGACACATTATCAAAAGGAATGTATAGAGATATACAAAACATCATTAAAGGCAATGATAAGTGTTATCATAGAACATATAGTGATACATTGCTAAAATTACGAGTTTAAACATGTCATTGAAAGATAAAGTATCTTTAGAGATAAATTTCAAAGCTTGCATTGATTGCAACCATATATAAAGATATATAAAGGAAATAATCTAAAGTAAGAATCATAGCAATCTATTGACATTAGTAAAATTGTCTTAACGCTTTGTGTGACAGATCTATAAAGACAAATTGCTAACATTATCTGTGATCCTTAATGACATTAGGATAAGATGAAGATGAAAGTGTTCATGTGGTTTTATCTAAAGATAATAAGCTATGTCAATACCATCATATGATGAAAGAACTTTAAAATTCCATTGTGACAGGACAAAGGATTATGCTTGAGAAGTATAAATTGGTGATGGTCTTAAAGTGTTATGATGAGATACTACTATCTTATCAGATAAGATACTAAAATTGCTAGTTTTGACTATCAAGAAAAGGTTCTTATAACAAGTTCATAAGAGATGTGGCTGCTTGTCAGTCAAACAATACTATCTTAAGAGTTAAGATGTAAACACCAAAGGACGATCACTAAGAATGATTAAATGAATACACCACAAGATATATCAGTGTTATCTAATGAAAAGTCTCATCGGTAACATTAACACAACATGAGCTATTGTAACTTGGAAACATCAGAAGACAGTGTTTTGAAAGAGTTCAGATAACTTCTGATAGTTGGAAAGGAGTTCCAAAAGAGGTTCTTCCATCATGAGTTTCATTCATGGGTTCGTGAAACTTAGAGACATCATATTAAAACAAAGTTCACACAAATCAATATCTAGCTGACCCATTCGCTAAACTTATACCACAATCTGTATATGAGGAGCATGTTGATAGGTCTTAGACTTGCTAGACTTAAGTTTGATTTTTATGTTAGTATTGGGTGCTTTTGAACTATATAAAGAAGCATTAATGTTTTATATTGATTTAATGGTTAAATGAATTATAAATAGGTGTTTCTATGTTCGAAATTTTGTGCGTTTTAGAAATTCTTGAATATTGTATTGTAAATGTCCGTAGTCGATCAGATTCATGGGAATCAATCTGAATGAAAAACTATTGTGAATTGGATGAATGTTCATTACGAATGAAAGTCCAATTGGTTGGAGGTCATATTCACAGATAGTCATTAGGGAATGATTATTGGACGTAACTCGTTTCAAAACTATCTTCATGGATCATAGTCTTGAGAAGTTTTGAATATGGTAAGATCTATCGATCCTCGACCCGAGGCTCTTACTAGAACTAACTTTAAATGAAGTTTGTTCTTTAATCTTATCTAACGTTGTACCTTAATAGGCAGTAATAAGGATATGATTAGGAATAAATCTGAAGTTAAGTGGGAGTTGTACGTGACCAAAGGAATTCTGTTCTCTTATGATAAGGAGTTGGACATTCGTTGATTCGAACTGGTATAAATCGCGCGGCCACGCATAAACTATGAGTATTTTGTTTAGACCACTTTCGAATTGGAGAACGAGAACAAGAATAGTGAACCATGTAACATCCCAAAAATAATAAACGACAATAAATGGAAACGAGTCTCGATACGCGGGGAATGGAACGAACGAAGCGTGATGGGCCGGGCCGGGACTGGCCCGGCAAACATAAATGGCAAAGTTGGGGAGGAGTCCCCTCCCTATAAATAGCCATGAAGACCTATTTCTCTCATTAACACATTCTTGAGAGAGAACCCGTAGAGAGAGAAAGGTGTTGGATCGACCAGCGAAGCAAGTATCTCGTTCCTCTACTACTCGTGAACAGAACCTTCGAATCAGAAGCTCGATTCAGGTAACAACACGATCTAGATCTGAGTTTTTAGTTTATGTTGGGTTTTTGGGTATTTTCGTAAAAAGGATGGGTTTTTATGAACTAGTAGAGAAATGGACTTCAGATCTGTGATCACGAACGAAAACTACAAGTTTTGAACGTAAAAAGTTAGCATGTTGAACGTGATCAGATCTGGCCGCCATTTGCATGCAAACTTAGGGTTCTTAGGGGAGAAGACAGCCCGTAGGCGAACTTGTCAAGTTCTCTTGGGAGCGAACTTGCTAAGTTCGCTTGTATCACATGGGAAGTGAACTTGGTAGCATCGTTGAGTTAAACAACGAACTTATGGAAGTGAACTTGCTAAGTTCGCTGGGTATAGATCAGGGGAACTTAGGTTAAGTTCGCCTGGATGTTCGCCAGGTTGTAAAGGGCGAACTTAGCCTTAAGTTCGCATAGTTTAGTATGGTTAAACCATTCGAGTTGGGATTAGGTCTGATGTGTATTTAACTACTCAATTCAGATCGTACGTGAAGTCGTTGGACCATTGCTTAAGACAATCGACACTAGCTTATCAGGTGAGTTCTAGAAGCCCTTATTTAAATGTTTTAAATAAAGTTTTTGGGCTGGTGTGCATATGTAATGATGTGACTGTTTTATAAAACGATGTTTATGAATGATGTATGTAACGTTTTATAAAACGATGTTTATGAACGATGTTTTGAAGGGAAAGGTTATGAAAGAAGTTTTTATGAAATTTGCCAAAAGAAGTTTACGAAGTGTTTATGAATGAATGAATGATTTTTAATAAAAGGCACGAATACTTTAACTGAAGTTTTGAAGTAAAAGAACTAAATGTTTATGAAAGTCACAAATGAACGAATCTGCCATTATTCCTTTGGTAATTGAGGTTATGGGTATGTGATGTATGTTAAGGGCCTTATCTTTTAGTGGCCTTTGTGTCTAGCCAACTGTTGTACAACTGGGGTGATGATGGTCACCAAGGGGATGAACGTGATCCTTGAAGTTTGTATGATTTACCTTGCGGGGTAGTCGTGCTTGAAGTTTGGTATTGTACCTTACGGGGTGCAGTGCTTGAAGTTTGGTACGTGTCATCCTTGTGATGCCATGCTTGAAGTTTGGTGTTGAATGGCCTAAGTATCGGGCCCTAGGTTTCTCCGCCCGAAGGATAGTACGGTGTTGAAGGGCCTAGTGGTGGTGATCTTTAGGTTTCTTCGCTGGTATGCGATGTTTGGAATTGACGGTTATGAGAAGGCGCAGATTCAATATGTTCATTGACTTATGGGTTATGTTATGTTTTATGTTATGTTATTGCATGATTTTCATACGCTTTTATTAATGAAGTTAAATGATACGTTTTTGGCAAATATGTGAAGTTAATGTTTTATGTAAAAGCTAGAACTCACCAGCGTAGCTGACTTTTAGTATGCACATTCAGGTTAAGGACTGGTATGGAAGTTGAACAGTGATGCTTGGTTGGCGAAAGGAGTTACCCGGTTGATCATGAAGACTGGCATCCCGTCATGTTTTGATTATGTTATGTTTACATTTTAGACAATGTTTATGCTTCAACATGTTGAACAATGTTTATGATTATGTTTGAATGAAATTTTCCTCTGCGTTATTTGATATTCAAGTTTAAGAACTGTTTGTGAATGAGTAAATACAACACGTGAGGCCTCCCGGCTCTGGGGCCTTACAAACCACATATGAGAAGTGACTTGTATCCATGTCTCATGTTCTACGAATGACCTAAATATAAAGGGTATATAGTTGTGTTTGCCATGGCTATTGTACTTGGTTAAGTAAAGGTTACTTGAACTCAAGGAATTAGTTGACGATTATAAATACGTCATACTTTGTTAGGGGTGGTGAGATGCAGCTAGGCGTCCACCACTGTCTACGTTGACCCGATTAATTGATAAATCGTCCAAGTGGGAGTTTGTTGGATATTAGATGTCCGGTCATCGTTAATATCAACGTTGCTATCAAGGTACGATCCGAAGAGTTACACTTTGGGCAAAGAACAAATCATAGCGTTTAATTGTTAAACGTTATTTCACGAAACACGAATTTAGAATTCGGTGGATTAAATATTTAGAGAAATATTTAATAGGGTATCTCATATTTAATTATTTAGAATAATTAAATATAACGATAGAACGGAATGAGACTTTATATATATAATAGTTATATATATATATATATATATATATATATATATATTAAAGAGTTCTTTTATATTTAATGGTTAAATATAATAATGTTCAGTTTTTACAAGTATTGTTAATGATTAGTGTAATTATAAACTATGAGAAGTAAAACTGGTTTAGTGGTAATCAGTGGTAATTAAATGTTATTTACATGGGGTTTAAGATGTAAATATTATAATTATATATGCATTGTAATTTCTAAAACCCTAATGTGATTTGGGCCTCCTCCTTCCTTGCGATCATAAACCGGAACTTTATTATCGTGTGCTTTGTTTTCGCTTCCGCCATAGTAAATCTGATTTTATAAAGTTACGTTTTAAATGTTAAAACCGGTGCATGATTCCTAACATGTATATGATAAACAAAACAAGTAATGTTTTACCCATCCGTAAACTAGCTAGGAATCCGAATAATATGTTCATACATGAGGCATAACCAATCCATGACACTGGTATTTTTCCCCTAGCTCGTACCACCCGAGCACACGGTTAACCACTATGTAGTCATTCGACCATAAGGATCGAACCATGACCGGGGGTGTCAATCCCAAATTGTACTATCCATAGAATCTCAGGCTAAGTCCTTAGCTAATGGTTATTAAAATGTTTACATAGGGGACTTTACGAGCTCTCAATGTTAGCTCATGCAAACATAAAAGGTCGGGTCTTGTTTTCTTGTTATAATATAAAAACGAGTACGAGTATGTTTTCCCCCCAAGTTTATAAAATAGTAAAAAGGGGTCGTGAAACTCACCTGGTAATATGTTAGGAACGATGACATCCTTCATGTAACAACGGTAACCAAAATTCATGTAGTACAATAGTAGTGGGTCTATGTCCTACTCGAGTCATACAATCCATGCAGGTACTTAATGAGAATTAAAGAACTAACCCTAATATTATGAAGCAAGTCTAAAATTGTGTTGAGTTATCACGTGTGCGGTTGAGCTCTGTTGATTCTTAATGGTATTACCGATTCTATATATGATGTTGGTTTAACGTTCAGTAATATTAGTTGCTTAATTCGAATCTTGGTAAATATCAAGACCCAGTTGGAAAACAAAATCCTTGTATTTATTTTATAAACACAGCGATTTAAATACCCTTTTCATATTGATTACAAACAGTGTTTGAAATCAAATACATCTCTTGTCTCCTTTGGACAAGTTCGAGCCACTGGAAATAGTACAACCCAAGGTTGATCAGTCCCTTGGTTCTATCTCCTTTTTCTTCTTTTCAGGATTATCTATGCATGAGGCCTGAGAATCCAACATGCATTTCATCCTTTTCATTTCTCATTTCATAGGTCAGATCCTTTGTCTGCCCGTATCCCCTTTTCCTTTACATTTTATTCACTAACTGAAATTTTTTTGAAAATGAAACGTCAGCGCGAACGCTGATGAATACAATTATCTTGACATAAAATCATTTGGCACAAACAAGTATTGTTTTCATAATCACAACTTTTGAGTTTAATCTACACATGCAGCAGGCCCTTATCTCCTAATCATATGCACCACTGTATACACTAGTATCATGCCCTATAACAATGGCCAGGTCTACGCCTCCAGAATTGTTATAAGATAAGTACCAGCTGCAATCCAGGACTTTCACCCGAGATCCGTGTATCCCTTGCAAGTTTTACGTATACCTATGGCCTGAATGCTTTGTTCGTAGAAAAACATTGAGCATTATTCCCTTAACATTTATTTGGCCATTTTCGTAAACATAAATGTTTTGACACAAGTTTTAAAAGAGATAAAGTATTCACCTTGATAATAGGAATGAGACTCTAAGTTGGAAATTATAGAATCAACTTCCTAACTTGATTTCTCTTGCGTTTCAGCACTTCCATGGGCATTTTCTTCTTAGAACGAGCACTACAATGAGCAGGACTTGGACCGGGGTCGACGGGAACAACCTCGGGAAGTTCTTGGACGAGCTTTAAGTGAATTGCATAAGTTGTGAGTGAAGAAAATTACCGAATTCGTCCAACTATTTATAGGCTGTGATTTGGACCCATAGCGGACCGACATGGTAGGGCATAGCGATCCGCTATCCGCCTATGATGGCGTCAGCCCTACAAGTCTCCATCTGATTGGACCGCACCTCTTTTAATGGCTAGCGGACCGTTATGAGGGTGCGTAGCGGTCCGACATCAAGACAAGCGTCAGATTCTAGGGCTGAGTCACAGGACACATGTCAGCACCAAAAATTGCGGCTGAAGGCGGCTAGTCGGACCGTTATTTGGACGATGTCGGTCCGCTATCTGATTCCTTACCCATTGCGGACCGTTGATAGGAATGATAGCGGCCCGCTATTTACTCAAAACTCAAACTTTTCTATTTTAACCCTCGACTTTGGTATTTTAGATACATAAGTCCTCTTAGGTTCTAACCTTGGTATTTCTTGGACATTTTTGTAGTAAGTGTTATAGAAAGGTTTGACCAAATCAAGGCACGAATGAAGGCCGCCCAAGATCGCCAGAATTCCTATGCGGATAAACGACGAAGGCCTACTGAATTTAATATTGGGGACAGAGTAATGTTGAAAGTGTCGCCCTGGAAGGGGATCATACGATTCAGTAAAAGAGGAAAATTAAGTCTGAGGTTCGTCGGACCGTTCCGATTATTGTCACGGGTTGTTGAATTCACCTATCGGTTGGAGTTTCCTGATGAGTTAAGTGGGATCCATCCTACATTCCACGTGTCACACTTGCGAAAGTGTTTGGCGAATGAATCAGCTCACGTACCACTTCCTGACATCGAGGTCAACAACAGCCTTAACTACATCGAAGAACCTGTGGCCATCTTAGACCAGAAGGAGAAACATTTACGTAATAAAGTCATCCAATTGGTTAAAGTATAGTGGAACACCGGAAGGGCTCTAAAGCCACTTAGGAGACAGAGACGGAAATGAGGGAGTCGTACCCTCGATTGTTTGACTTATGACAGGTTTCAAGGACGAAACTTATTGTAAGGGGGGGTAGACTTGTAACATCCCAAAAATAAAGACGAAAAGAATAAACCGGTTTTTGGGTGCACGACGAATTAAACGAACAAGAATTGATGGGTCGGGCCGGGGATCTGGGCCCGACGAACTTGGTCTGCCACCGGCGCCATTTTTAGGGTTCGCCGGAACCCTAAAACGCATCCGTTTTCAGGTTGTCGAAGCGACTCGTCGGATCCAGGTCCCTGTCGTCGGAGCTCGTCTGTGGTGGCGGAACCCTAATCGCCACCACCATTTGGACCGGATTTCTACCACTTCCGTCGGGAACTAGCAAAAAAAACCACCATTATCGTGTTCAGGACGACGAGATCTATCGAAATATGTAGGCCACTCGCCGTGCTCCACCGTCGTGATGCGGCCATGTTGCCGCAGGTCCGCCGGATTCCGGCCACCAGCTCTCCCCCTCTCCCATTTTCAACTTTAGTGTGTGTTTATGTTTTGAAAGAATGCAGGAACTTTGGGGGGGGGTTTCCAATATATATAGATGAGTTTTTAACACGTTTACGTCGCTTAACGAACTCGTTTTCGTCCCGTTCCCGTGTTAATCCGTCCCGTGTTCCCGAATAATTATTTTAGAATACTTGGAATTATGAAACTTTAATAATGATATTATTTAAGTATTTTAAATCTTGAAATCTCCGTTTCAATTGATGTACGGACCGATACGCGTCGGTACCGCGTTTTTAACGCATTCGACCTTTTTAAAAATTTCGCGCTCCAAGTTTAACTACTATTTTTTCACTAATAATATTAAAATAAATATTTATAATATTTGTCATATCAAAATAAGTATTGTTAAAAATTGTACCGCTGTAGGTCCAGATTTCAATCGAAAATCACATAGAAGATCGATTACACACACACAGGCGGAATCTGTGTGTATGATGGTGAAACAAAGGGTAGAAACAGAAGTGGTGAAGATAAACAGGTAAACCACACAGGAATCAACACAAGTATGATATGAAATTGTAAGAACAACAGATTAAATAACTCCAAATGTGTATTGATTCAGAAAAACTGTGAAAGAGAGAATTTCAGGGTTACAACCACTATCCACACCCTAAACATTCTCAAACTAGGATATTTATAGTAAGTTGACAGGCATCGAAACTATGCTCATCGAAACTAGTAGTTTCGGTTGAGCGTTTACAAGTGAAAACAAGCCTATCAAAACTTCCTATTATCGAAACTACTAGTTTCGATTGAACAAACCTCAATCGAAACTAAGTAGTTTCGATGGCCCAGACTTAGAATAAAAGTAGGAAATTACATCAAAAGAAATTACAAGTAAATAAACTAAACTAATATATGTTCAAAAATACATTGATGATAACAACTTATACAAATATGAGACTCTACAATCTCCCCCTAAGCTGCTGCATCAATGTCTTCAACTCTCTCTAAGCAGTTGGCTCTTGACTTGGTTTCTGAAAGTGAGGTTTTGCATTAACGGTCACCACCCTTTGATATGCCTTGGCATCAACTTCGTCGTCTTCACTAAAGATCATGAGAGGGTTGTTGAATAACACTTCAAGATCCTCAGGTTGAAATTTCAATAACTCCATGGGCTCAAAAATATGGATGTCTTCCATTCCTTCACACTCAATCACTCACTTCCAATGGTAGAGTTGTAAAACCATTTTCTAAAGTTCTGAAGCTGCACTGGTACAGATCGTGGCAGTATGATGGATTTGACAGTTTCTGCCGGCTTGCATCGAAGGCTTACCCAAGGCCTTTGAGTTCTCGGATGAATTCTAGTCTTAGAAATAACTCTTCTTGGTTTAGCAGTGGTCATGGACCTGAAATCATTGAAGGTCTGATTTCTCAAGAAGGTTTCAAAATCTCTTGCAATGCCCACATCTTCAGGGTTTTGTAGAGGTAGCTTGGCAAGGTCTCTTAAGTCATATTTAGGGAGGGAGCTGAAGTCATGAGGAGACTTGAAGTGTTCCACTCCTCCTTTGTATCTTCTGACTATGAAAAGTGAATGTTCTTTGTCCTACTTCCACCCGACTGGTTGCCTTTTTAACTCTTGATACTCAGCAAACCACTCATAGTGCTTTGGTGGTTAATGAGCTTGCATTTCTTTGAACCAAGACCTTCTAGGATCTAAGGCCTAGACGGATGGAGTATCGGATCCTGTGACAGTTGGAGTTGAAGTTGTTGTTGGAGCTTCTTTAGTTGTGCATGTTGGCCCAACAGTGTTTACAGGCTCAACAAAGGTCACTGTGACATTTTGATCCTCTAGCTCACTATCTATTGGAGCATCAAACTCATTTCCTTCTTCTGTGAAATACTTGAGCTTATCTCCCTGTTCTTCACCTAAGGTAACAATTTCAGGGTAATCTTCAATTGTTCCAAAGTCATCAACTTGCTTTAGTAGTTCATCCAGCTCAAGATCCGATCCAACTTCTTCTTCAACAAGAATAACAACATCAACACTTGATTCTTTTCCTTTTCCTCTTTCTATAGTAGCTCTCCTTTCATTGGCTGATGGGAGATCATAATTTGTTTCTTCAATCTTGATTTCCACAGATTCCTTTGTCTTGGCAACTGGGCCAGCGAATATTGTCAATGCAGACTGAGGATTTGTAACAAAGGCAGGGGAAGAAGGTCCACCAGCAGAAGTGGTCTCCCCTAAGCAGTGGAAGGGGTTCCTTGCTGGGAAGATTTAACCATTGAGGCCTTAAGTTGCTCAACAATATCAGATAAAGCCTTAAAATCTTGTTTTTGTTGAGAGATTATCTTCTTTTGGGTTTCAAGTTGAGTCTGCTGAACATCAAGTTGGGTATGTAAGCCTTCAACTTCCAGCCTAAGATCTTTTACTTCTTCCTTGTACTCTCTTAGTTCACTCTTCATATCCTCTATCACTTTATCTTGTTTTGTTACTTTCTCCTGTAATCTTTTTACATCCAGGCTTAGGGTTTTGATTCTTGGAACTGATGGTGATAGGTCAGGGGCAGGGGATGCAGGCGGTGTAGGAGCAGGTGCATGTTGTGGAGATGGTTGTGGAGATGGTTTTAGTGAGGGTGGTGGAACATGAGTAGGTGACTGAGTGGGTGTTAGATGTTCTGGAATGTCAAAAAGTGATTCTGAAGAAGAGGTCAAAGACTCCATCCCGGTCTTGATTTTCTTTGCTATAGGTTCTTCTAATTCGTAGTCGGACTCAGAATCAACTGGTCTCTTGGAGGAGGATGCAGGAGGCTCAGTATGCTCCTCATCTTCTAACTCATAGTCCGACTGATCATACTTTGTATGGTAAATACCTTCGTCCAAGGTTTCACTTGAATCAGCTTCAATCTCCACATTATCTTGAACTTCAGTATCAACATGTGCTTCAGCTTCTATGTTTACATCATGTACTTGAAAATTCAAAGGATCCAAATTTTCTATTTCTTGGTCTATAAACTGAGCTTCTTAAACTGGTTGCTCCATTTCTTGTTCTAAATTTTGCTCAACTTCAAGCCCAGCCTCTTGGTTCCCTTGAACCTGCTCTTCTACTTCTTCAGATGGTGATTCAACTTGCAGTTGTGGATCTATGTCAGGAACATCCTCTTCTTCTTCACCCAAAATGTGACCAAATAGAAGAATATCAACAATCACTTTGTTGGTTCTTTTGCTTGAACTTTTCTTGTAGCTAAGGGTTTTGGCTATCATATGATCAAAGATGAATACATGACCATCTTGTTGCAAGTTAGGATGAAGGTGATTGATAATAATCTGAAGAAACCTAGGATAGACTAAGAACTTTTCTTTAACCCCTCGAGTAAGTTTTCTTTCAATTGCCCAAAGACTAGCCCAGAGAAGTTGTAATCCCATCCTTTAACCAACCCCAAGACTGCAGATGCTACCATGGCATTAGCTGAATCAAAACCACCTTTTCTGATAGACAGGCGGTGAATAAAAACATGTACAATGTATCTCTATAGAGAGGGAAGGGCATTCTTGATAATCTATCCGCTTTTGAATTCGTCTGGATGCCCCAACCTTCTGAAACATTCCTTGACATAAAAACTTGGAAAATCAACTGGTGCTTCTGGATTATCATTAAAGTGCAGCACTCTCTGATAGTAGCCTCAGACAGTAGTACTTCTTGATTGTGAACTGTGGCCCGAATGTGCTCCACATTGTCAATGACTGTTGTTGTAGCAGTATTCCAGAATTGCCTTATAGTTGTTTCAAATACTGCCAGATTGTGGCTTATAGCAAAGCTGATGTTGGAGTTGGCCAAGAAGTTGAGAACATGTATGAAATCTGCATTCTTAGGATCAGTAGTATTCAAGACAGCACAAACATTGTGCCTCTTAACAAATAAAAGATCCATATCTGCATAGAAACAATATATCAGAATATTAGAAAATTTGACACTTAGAAAAAATTTCAAAGAAGCTTGATCGAAACTACTAGTTTTGGGCAAGTAACCCTAATCGAAACTACTTAATTTCGGGCAAGATTGGGTATCGAAACAACTAGTTTCGATAGAAACCTGTTCAAATTATGAGAAAACTCATTTTAAAACCAAAACACCCTTTAATCGAAACAACTAGTTTCGATGCCTGAATTCTGAACAGATTAAAGGGACACAAAACATATAGAAAAAGACCTAAACACATATACAGACACATTGACAATCTTCAAACAAGCTAAACAGATAAAAAGATAGGTTAAGAAAGGCCTGTAAGTGTCGAAACTCCATCTTACCGAGATTTGTAGAAAAATCTGCAAGAATATGCAATACACAAATGAGATATCAACAATGGCAAAATTAATAACAAGATTTGTACACAAAATGACCAAGATTATGAAGATTTAGCCATGAAACTCTCAGAATTGAAACCCTAGGTCTGTCATTTTGTAAAAACGCACACAAATGAACAAAAATCAGTACCTGATAAAGCAGACGACGGGGGAATCAGATGAGAAACCCTGATTTTGCAAACTTAGACCGAGGAATTGAGAGATTTTGTGTGTGAAGAAGAAGGTGAGAATGATTTCTGTGAGTGCGAGAGAGAATGAGTATGAGAAGGAGCCGGATTATGAAGTCATTTAATTTGCACTTGACAAAAGACCAAAATGCCCTTGTCGAAACTACTAGTTTCGACAGGGAAAAGTAGTTTCGGGTGGGAGATAGTTTCGGGGGGTTTGAGTAGTTTCGATGGAAATGTTGTTTCGAGTGACATGAGATACTTGATCAGAAACAAAGGAAAACTCTCTTATTTACACAATTTAAACAAGCTAATAAGAAAGATTAAAAAATTTATATAGAAAAATAAAAGTAAAAACAATAAAAGATATATACACTTAGCCTTGGAAAATATCCAACGTGAGATCTTGTCTGGTCAAAACCCTTGAAACACTTCATTTCGCACCTAGCTACTGTGAATCCCTGAAGATAGTCGATATTTGTGCAAGATAAACCTGAACATTTGTTTGTACAATGATTTCATGTGATTAAGAGGTACCATTTGAGCACGAAACACGGCGTACCCCACATTTTAAAATAAAATGGTTTTGAAAGCCTATCAATCCTCAAGAAATACCCACATTCATCTTATCATCTCTTACAAGTTAACCAGGGTACCATCTTGGTAAGTCAAAATCACCGCCAAAAGTAAAATAAAATCCAACTGGATATCAGAAGTTGTAAAATGAAAAATATCCAAGTAGATATTAAAAGAGTACGGACATTGTAGATCTTTGCGTAAGCAAAACAGAAGAAGCCGTAAAATTATCCAAGTGGATAGGAAAAGGTTGAACACTCGAGATCTTTGCGTAAGCAAAACAGACGGGGTCAAATCATCCAAGTGGATGGGAAAAAGATGAACTCTCGAGATCTTTGCATAAGCAAAACAGATGGGGTCATCGGCGGTAACTTTCGTTACTTTGACAGTCACCTGGTGCATGAATCAGAATCCAACACGTAAGCCTATATCTGATTGAATCAATTTTATTAGCTTAAAATGGGTTAGATGTTTCAAAAATGGGTTCAAACACACGTGTATTATTGAGAATTAGGTTTTCACACTACTAAAGAGTTATAACCATATGTCGGGCCTACCAGATATACCTCAGTAATCACCATTGCATTATGGTCCATTCCATGTTCAAGAAGTGTGATCAGACTCTGTCATTTCTCACAAGGTCGGATCCGATTTTCCTGAAACAAAAAAACATGATACTTACAGTGAGTTTTTCTTAAGCAAACAATAAACAAAAAAAATATTTTATTTTCCTTTTGACTTATACAAAGCAAACTTTTTCTTACTAACTAACTATAAATTCCAAATTCTCCCCCAAAAGTTATGCTTTCACGAAATGAAAAAGGAAACAACTATACAGAAACATAAAATCTTTTAGGAAATCTTCCCGATTAACAAGTTTAAATAGAAAAGACAATATGCACAACGGTTACAGAAAGTTGATAACGCCGAGCATTTCCACCAATTTCTCAAATCTGGCAGAATCAAATGCTTTTGTAAAGATATCTGCAGTTTGCTTGTCGGTTTTGACTTCAACGATTTTGATAAGTTTCTTTTCGACACATTCACGGATGAAGTGGTGTTTGATCTCAATGTGTTTGGTTTTTGAATGTTGAACTGGATTTTTAGTGATATAGGGAATGGTGGTGTTATCACACAGGATGGGGGTTTCATGGAAGGTGATCCCGTAATCAAGCAATTGATGGTGTATCCACCTCACTTGGGAACAACAAAGGGCTGCAGCAGTGTATTCGGCTTCGGCTGTGGATTGGGAAATGGTGGTCTGTTTCTTACATTTCCAGGAAATAAGGCAGTTGCCAAGGAACTGACAACCCCTAGAAGTGGATTTTCGATCTAAGTTGCATCCCCCGTAGTCTGAATCTGAATATGCCAAAAGATCAAACAAGTTATTTTTGGGATACCAAAGCCCAAGTTTTGGCTTGTACTTTAAATATCTTAAAATACGTTTGACAACAATTAAGTGAGAGAGTTTAGGATTAGCCTGAAAGCGTGCACACAAGCACACTGCGAACATGATGTCTGGTCTGCTAGCAGTGAGATACGAGATCCTATCATCGAGCGATAGAGGTGCTGATCAACGCTTTCACCATCCAAATCAGGTGACAGACAGTGTCGAACTTCCACGGGAGTCTTGTAAGGATGAGACTCAGTCATTTTGAACTTGGTCAGGATTTCTTTGACATATTTCTCTTGATGGATAAGAATTCCCTACTCAGACTGATCTACTTGCAAACCAAGAAAGAACTTCATTTCTCCCATAGAACTCATTTCAAACTTAGAACGCATCACTTCCTTGAACGTATCCGCACCATCCTTTCGTTTTAAAGTTTGGTCAATTGCCCCTCGTGTGAAACCGTTATTAAGTAGATGCTTAGATAACGTCTCATACCACGCACGGGGTGCTTGATGGAGACCGTACAATGCCTTGTCAAGTTTGTAAACTCTGTCACGATAGTTTGGATCAATGAAACCCGGTGGCTGCTTGACATAAACTTCCTCTTGAACCTTTCCATACAGAAATGCGCTTTTGACATCCATCTGACGAACTGTGAAGTCCATATAGGCTGCATATGCGAGAGACATTCTGATGGCTTCCAAGCGAGCCACTGGTGCAAAGACTTCCTCAAATTCAATCCCTTCTTCTTGATAAAACCCCTAAACCACCAAGCGGGCTTTGTTACGAATCACGATTCCCCCTTCGTCCTTCTTGTTACGAAATACCCAACGAGTGCCGATTGGGATTTTGTTCTTTGGAATGTCTACCAGATTCTACACATGTAACTTGTTGAACTACTGCAATTCTTCATGCATGGCTTCTACCCAACTGTTCTCAAGCAAAGCATCTTTGATATTCTTAGGTTCAACTTGAGATATGAAGCAAGAGAAGAGACCATCATTCATTGCTTTGCTGGCACTATGAGTTCGGACTCCCACATTGAGTGGACCAATGATGTTGTCTGTAGGTTGATCCTTGTGAATTCTCAACTGTGGAATCTCATCATCTTCCAAGTGGTCATCCAGATTGGTAATGTTATTATCAGGAAGGTTAGCTTCCTCATTAATAGGACCTTCATCAGATGATTGTGGAGCAACATCCACTATTGAAGGAGTTTCTTCCTCAACAATTTCACTTGTTGCCACAGAGTCTGAGGAGTCCTGAGTGGATTCAGCATTTGCTATTGTAGGAGGAACATCGATATGTTGACTTGATGTTGAAGAGCCTGAAGCAATAGAGGTACCTAGTATATTCACAGACATAAAAGGATTAGCTGAGACAGATATGTGAGTGAAATCAGGAATATTAAATGATTTAAACAAAGAATCGACATCAAAAAGCCAATCAGGACTGTCCCCAGCGTCCGTATGATTGCTTTCATCAATGTATTTTTGAACATATATTAGTTTCGTTTATTTACTTGTAATTTCTTTTGATGTAATTTCCTACTTTTATTCTAAGTCTGGGCCATCGAAACTACTTAGTTTCGATTGAGGTTTGTTCAATCGAAACTAGTAGTTTTGATAGATAGGAAGTTTCGATAGGCTTGTTTTCACTTGTAAATGCTAAACCGAAACTACTCGTTTCGGTGAGCATAGTTTCGATGCCTGTCAACTTACTATAAATAGCCTAGTTTGAGAATATTTAGGGTGTGGATAGCGGATGTAACCCTGAAATTCTCTCTTTCACAGTTTTTCTAAATCAATACACATTTGGAGTTATTTCATCTGTTGTTCTTACAATTTCATGTCACACTTGTGTTGATTCCTGTGTGGTTTTCCTGTTTATCTTCACCACTTCTGTTTCTACCCTCTGTTTCACAACCATACACATCGATTCCGCCTGTGTGTGTAATCGATCTTTTGTGTGATTTCCGATTGAAATCTGGACCTACAACCGTTATTGTTAATCTTACGAGCATTAGAACGTTTATGTACACTATCGTTAATATTACGAGCAATAAATACTACTACTTAATATTATTAATTAATTATATTACTTATTCAATTTCCCGAATATTCGTTTATGAACCGGTGTCTGATACGTTTAACGTTTAAAATTACTAAATCGCGTACTTTCTTGTATCTTTTCTCAAATTCGTAGGATCACGTAACAAGTCAATAGACGGAACTAGGTGGCTAGTATGATGTTCGGATTGTGTAACGTTGGACCTCTAACGGGCTCGGATCCTTATTGGGCCTCAAATGGGCTTGGATTTCTATCGGACCTAGTTGGGTTTAGCCCAACAAGTAGGTTTTAGATTCTGGAATTTTGTGGGTGTCACATTCTTCCCTTCTTAAAGAAATTTCGTCCTCGAAATTTGTTATACTTACTTGGATTAGGATTTCGTATCCTTACTCCATTTTGGATTCTTTAGGGAGAATTCTTTTTTAAGTCATTCCAACAGTAGTTGGTATATGAAGATAATGTGGATATCTCATCAGACGATGTTGGATGTGTACGGATTTGAGTATCGTCGTATCATGTAACAGTATAATCGTTATTGTTGAGCATATATTATATCAAATAAGTAGCTTCAGGAAAACTCTTTGAATGTGTCATCAAGTGAACGTCGTCGGCGATATCACTAAGTGATAAGGTCGTCACTAGAGTTTCCTGAACTAGAGGAATGAAACACCCTACTTATTTCTTATTATTTTATCAGAGTTTTATATGCGGAAAACGGACCCATATTTTTCAAAACCATGTTACCTTGGTAACACAGGTATATTTTATTATAAACATTGTTTGTACATACAATATTCTATTACACATATCATAGAGATCCTTCACTCAGACGACTCCGTCCTCACGAAGCTCTATTCCACGTGCCTTTTTCCTACAGTGTTTGGAAAATATTTTTACGTTATCTTACGCTAAGTAAGTACACTGCGTCATTCATTTTTTTTATTTATTTTAGGCCCTTCCGTCTCATAGACTCGGCACCTATTCCAGACCCTTTCATCTATAGACTTGGCACTTTTCTATTCCCATTTATAAGGTCATTCCACCCCGTAGGCTCGACACATTTTTCATTCTTATTCGAAAGGCCCTTTCGCCCCGTGGGCTCGGCACCTTTTTCATATTTATCCAAAGGGTTCTTCCGTCCCGTAGACTCTGCACCCTTTTTAACCCTGTAGTTGTAACATTCATGATTTTCAAATATTATTTTATTTTAATTTATATAATAATGACACTCCATTCCAAACCCGTATTTGTCCAACACAATATGGCACATTAATTATTATTTTTAACGTGTATAAATTCAAAATTTTTAACTTTGCATTTACATATTATACCTCTACTATATATAACACATGAATATATATCTATATATATAAGTACACATTTTGTTAAAATAAAAGATGTGAGTTTTAACCATGTAACTACACCCTTTACTTTTATCACGTATATATATGTATCTAATTGTGAATACATATGTATAGGGGTGTTCAAAGTCGGATATCCGAAAATATAAAAAAAATAAAAAATATATAAAAATAATAATTTTAAATTACAAAAACAATTAAAAACCTTAAAAAACATTAGAAAATATACATATAAAAATATATAAATATAATATATCGGGTTTTGATTCAAATTTTCTTATTTTTAAATAATAAAAACAATTAAAAAAAAATATATAAATACAATATTTCGGATATTCGGATATCCGAAATATCCGAAAATCACTATCCGAATCCGAAAATTCGGATATCCGAATTTTTGGATAATTCGGATTCGGATAATTCGGGTTCGGTTTCGGATTCGGATTTTTTTGAACAACCCTACATATGTAAGCACATATATTTAATTATACTAAATAAATCAAGTATACAATTTTTAATTTCATAGAAATAAAACTTGTGAGCTTAAACCATACATTACATCTTTCAATAAATATATATATATATATATATATATATATATATATAAAGGTATTTATTTACACATGTAAATGTATATATAGTTAATTTCATTCATAAAAGTTATAGTTTTATAAAAATAGAATTTATCCATTTATAAAAAAGATTTGTAATTAAACAAAATAAATGTAGTTTTATAAAGTTTATAAAAAAAAAAAGAAATCATCGGTTTATATATATTTACAAAGGAATTAAACTTGGTTTGACCCCCCCCCCCCCCCCCCTCAAGCAAATGAACCCCTTGGACACATTGAACCCTCAAAATTGAACCCTCTTGATTTTGAACTCTCAAACTCGCCAATTTTGACTCAGGAAAGTCAACAGAGACGAATTCCACATCAATTCGTTTCAATCCCCCAATTTTGGTGTGTAATAACTTCGTTTAATCATGTGTTAACGATTACAAGTCTGTTCTACTGAGCATAACGACCCAATTTCAATGAATTTGAACCCAAACGACTCGTAACCATCCCTAATCATGAACACACATCAGTTCGCGCGTTATACTTGAAATTGATCTAAAAAATCCAGTTCCACACCTTGCGACACCTCCTGTAAACTTTCTGAACACTCGTGCTCACTGCATTTCATCTCTAAAGCCCTGTTGGATTTGAAGAACACCGAACTCGTTCTTTCCATCGTCCTCCCCCGATTCGCAACCATTTCAGGTAAAATTGATACCAATAAACTCGTTTTGATCCAAAGAATGAAAGCCCTATGGTTAAGACGCATTACTCGTAGAGTTAAGATCGAATTGGGGTTAGGGTTGGGGCCAGCCGATTTAGGGAAGAAGATGGGTTTGGGTTTAGATGTTAAAAACAAAACGTAACAGACAGTTGTTAAGGCATTTGCCCAGATCCAATGGTTAAGACGCATTACTCGTAGAGTTAAGGTCGCGGGTTCGAATTTGAGCCCCGCACCTTTTTCTTTTTTTTTTTCACATCCCTGATCCCAGATTCGCTGCTAATGCTGTTTAACACTTTCCAAATCAACATTATGACGACCTCTGGTCCAGTGGGTTGTTCCTTGACCCATACCGAACCCACCCGGGTTCGAGTCCCACTAACTGTTTTTGTTTTTAAAATCATTTTTGAACATTTATTTCACCTATAAAAATTCTTTTTATAAACCCTTTATCACCTTAATCAATTTTATGAATTTACTTTGACAAGGTTTTTAAGAAAACTTTTTATTATCTTTATTAGAGTAAAAACCTAATAAAACCCTAATTAATTTATATATTTACCTTAACAAAATAATTTTATATTTTAATTTAATTATTGACTAATTGTTTATTATTTAAACTCATTTATTTAAATTGTCACTACTTTCTTTTATATATATATATATATATAATCATTAGAACAAAATCATATTTTTATATAATTAATTATGACTCGATTATTTATTTGATCAAGACTTATATACGTACTTTTCACAAAAATTATAACTAAATAAATAAGAGACTTTATTTATTTATATAGCTAATTTTTATTCATTCACTTATTTATTTATTTATTAACTTACAAACAAGAGTAAATTATTATTCAATTACTTGTTTATTTATAAACAAAGAACACTAATTAGTTATTCATTATATACATTTATCTAAATATTTACCAAACAAACTTTTTTCCTACATAATCAAGGACCCCCCGCATCCATCCCTTTACCCTATGACTCCTTTTAATCAATTGAACCCATCATTGATACACGTATACCATTAAATCATAGGTTAACCTTGTGGTTAGCTAAACACTTGTGCAACAACTTGTTCGTGTGATTTCCAAGCTACATATTACAATATGAGTTTACATAGCCCCTTTTACATTTTTACACTTTTGGGGTGGAACATGATTACATTCAAACTATTTGTAATTTATACAATTCAAACATCATGAACATGTGTGCAATTTGTGCCTTAGGCTTGAACACTATGAGTTTAAACTACAATTACATACATTAGTGCAAGTGCAAGTGAAATCATTAACTCTGTACAAGCCGACGGTAACAATTATAGATTTATTGTGTCTGACAAACCCACCCAGGTAGGGTGATTGTTGCCGACATTACATTATGATAACATTGAGTGTTATGCCCTGCAGTTACAAGGTTTGACTGTACGCCCCGGTTTTAACTATAGTGGTTCTCCATAATTGCCTTATTAAACCATGTTTCATATGAATTGTACACAACACTTGGAAACTATTTGTGGTGTCAAAACCTATGTATGCTCACCAACTATTTTTAGCTGACCTTGTGTTCATTATGTTTCAGGTGCTAATGTTTGAGATCATATGCAAGATGCTCCAGTTAGGATTTGGACATAGTTGAATAATGAATTTGAACATTTTGATGTATTTGATTTTGGTTGTTTGATTGAACTTATGTAATGAAATCTTGATTTAATAAACATATGAAATTTAGTTGATCATGTGCTTATGAACAGTCTACATGTCCCGCCCCGACGTATTCCGCCGTCGATTGGAGTTTGACAGTACGTTATCCCATTACAAGGCCCTTCAGCCCTGTAGGCTTGGCACCTTGTTTCCCATTGGGAGCTTGAGTGTCATTGACTCTCAGCTTCCCAATTTATCAAGCATTTATTTATACCATGCAAATCATCTTACATGTTTATGCTTGATCTAGTTCTAACAAGTTCTCACTTAAAACTTCGTAATGGTTTCTCCACGATGCACTAAAGAGGTTTATACATTGGAAGTACCAGCGGCGTATCCACCACCCCTTTAATAGTTCGTGAGTACTCCGTTATTTCGTTTTAGGGTTTATACTCGTTATCACCAATTCACATTTTACACGTATAACATGCATTCACATATTCACATTATATTGCATGTTTACATATCATGCATATCATGACCTCTTGTCATACTTTCATACTTATCCCCGCTCTAATTCCTTAAAAAGGTTTCTCCATGTTACGTTAAAGATGTTTATATATAGGAAGTACCAGCGGCGAATCCCCCACCCCTTTAACGTCTCATGAATACTTCTTTACTTCGAATTAAGCTTTTCCCATTATTCCCATTTATTTAATAGCATGACCTCTTCATGGTTTTATACTGTTCTTGCTCTAACTCCTCATAAAGGCTTCTCCATGATACATTAAAGAGGTTTATATATATGGTGTACCAGCAGCCTACCCACCACCCCTTTAATGCGTCATAGATATTCCTTTATTTGGAATTAAGCCCTCCATTATTTATTCTCGTTTATTTAGCATGCCTTCGTGTCATGCTATTTATTCTTAGTCTATACCCCTAAACCTTTGTAATGGTTTCACCCCGATGTATCAAAGAGGTTTATATATAGAAAGTACCAATAGCGTATCCACCACCCCTTTGATATCTCGTGGATACTCCATCATTCCAGTTTAGTGTTTAGACTCAATCCTCGTTACCCCGTACCTTAGTATCACACATAGTACATAACACATAATCACGTAAATCACATAATAATTTATCTAAGGTACGGGTCCAGTGTACTTATGATAATATCGGGTTGTTTCCTAAACTCGTTCCTTGCTTAAATGTCTCCCCGGTCCTCGCTTGTAACTTTAACGCTCTGCACTCGTAACTGTCGTGCTACCGCTCCTCAGCATGCATGTTTGTGAGTGAATGGTAGTGATGGTGTGTGTTTGTGTTTCTCAAATGAACGGCAAACTCATCTATTTATAGGGCAGATCGCGCACCCGTAGTGGACCGTTAGGCTATGTGGAAGAGGTCCGATACCACCCACTAGCCAGCTGTCCTGCGTGTTGCCAAAGTAGCTGACCGTTAGCGGCATAATTAGCGGTCTGCTACCCACATTGCGGCGTGGCGGACCGTTATGGACCTCGTAGCGGTCCGCCATATGGCTGAGTCAGCAAACACGCATTCTGACAAGTGTCATTCCATCATAATTTCCTTAATCAACAAGTAGCGGACCGTTGGGGACCTAGTAGCGATCCGCTACCGTCCCAATTTTCACATTTTTGCATTTTCAGTCCCTCAACTTTGGGATAATTGCAGTCTATCCCCTGTACTTCATATTTTATTGAAAATTAGGATGTTACAAGGAATCATAACCGGAGAGGTCACATTCAGGTAATGAGTAAGTCATTAACAGAATGCCTATTCGGTGTGAATTAAGATAGTGAGTTTTCACAAATCAAGCGAACAACTCACACACTAAGGTAGCAATCAATAATTAGATGTTTCAGCATTTCGTCATGTGGTCATTCTCATCCGAGTGAAACTGTATGATCATCCTCGTTGGTAATGAATAACGAAAGTGCATTCATGCGAAAGGATTTCCGATAGTATGAGGGCACATATACTGTATTCATGCTTGATTTTCTTTCATAAAAATCACGTCATGATCGAATCTAAAAGGAAATTATCAGAAGTATAGTAAAGATATCTCAGATGGTTTAATGAAATGTTCACATGTTAGTTCATAATCAGGTAATTGACCGTTCGTCGCAACGAGTCAATGCCTTAATGCATTATATCTTTTTTGAACAAAAGAATTTAACTGACATTTCATCGGTCTAATCAGTATGTAGGTTAAACTAATTCGATTGAGTTTTAGGAAGTAAAATCATCGTATATAATTTCTCATAGAGGAGTTGGACTGTTTTAGATAGAAATATTAACAAAATGGATGTCAAACAATAAACTCGAGGCAACGAAAAATTTCATAGTGACATTGAATTACCCAGATATTTGAATCGTCCAGATTACTATGATTCATCTAAAGATGAAGGTGAACTTAGATGAAGAAAAAGGATGCCAAATTATTTGAGGACGGTATAGTTGATTTGGTTCAATAGATACTTAAAGATAAATGAATATCTATGAGGTTCAAAGAAAAGTGATAATCTCAAAACAGTTACTAAATTTAGTGACGCAGTTTCACTTCTTTTCGTTTTCTAACTGCATATTCATCACCTTGTTGTAATCGGAAAGCAATGACAGAATACAGAAATCAAACATTGTGATTGTTCCCTTATACTTCTTGAAAGCATTTTCTGGGAACATTAAAATTATACTCTCATATTAGGTTTTGTGCCATATGAGATTTTTCCATTTACATTGGCCTCGATGGATTAAAGGTTTCAAGATTTCTCGTATGCTTTCACTGGCGAAGATTGAGTTTAATACCTCATTAGTCGTTGTTTGCACTATACTTCTTCTAAAGTCTGGCCTTTAGGTTGTAATATCTTGATTTGTGAACTCATGACTTGACTATCATGTCCACAAAATGGATAAGTCTTAAGGACTTCTAGATCGCAGTCCGTATAGATGAGAAAGTAAACAGTCACATCGTGGAAATAGCCTCTTAGAAATAGTGTTCCCCCGAAACTGATTTAGAGCTTGCTAGCCTATTAAATTGGTAGATATCATGGACAGTTTAGTCAAGGGCTTGACTTCTCATTACATAGGTGTCGGAGGATAGACGAGAATCAATTTAAAACTTCAGAGAATAGCCAAACGCGAGAACTTCATGCTCTTATGTTACTTAAAGATAAAGCATAGATATTCCAAAAGATCTTGGAAGAGTAAACATAAAATTTTGTAGGAAAGCTGAGAAGTCGAAAGAAATGCATATGTGTAGACATTTAAGAGAGTAAAGTCAACTACGATTTGTCTCTTGTTCATATTCCTGGTAGCGTACAACTTTAAAAGATTATCAAACGTAGAATACGAAATTAAATCCTCAAGTTTCAAATTAGGTCCTTGATTTTTTATCAAAGTTGGTTGGATTGGATCACCAAGTTTTCATAATTTTTCATCTTACTTACTTGTTTCCAGGTCGGGTTTCCACAATACATTATGGTTATCGTGTGTAGGAGAAATCAGAATAAATTTCCATTCCGTTACAAAAGTTAGTGCAAAGCACCTGCGATATAAATTTCAAGCATGTGGGATACTGGATTTTAAGATAAAACCCAAAATTATGTTGTGATCTATGACATTTGTTGCACAATCACTGCAAGTGTTGATCGTTACATAGATCAACATGGAGCTTACGTGGCAAGCAAAGTTTCAAAGGATATGCTTTGGGAAGTATAAATGGGTGAGGGAAAATCTTCGTTGCTCAAGATTCATTAAAGGGTTGGTTATGTCCAATTCGAGTTTCTCTCGTTCCTTCTGAACCGCGAGAATGTTACATGAAGATCTAATAAGGAATCCGAAATGTTAAGGTCTGATTCAAGTTAGACCGAATATCAGTCAAATGCGTTGATTGATAAATAACGAAATCGAAAAGAGATAATCTATGGTTGAATCTCAAGAGGTGAAATAATTCTTTACAAGGAATTTCCAAATTCGGTCAAAATACCTAGGTCAAATCACCAAGAATAAATCTCTTCAAGGTTTTTGTTAAAATTGTCATGCCAATGAAGTCTCGATAAGAGTTTTGGATTCATTAGAATTCGAAGATGAAGGAGATGATGTACATTTCCACGTCACTTGTGATAGTCCATCGCGTCATCTGATGCCTTTTGGCTCAACCCTTTGGTTATGGTAATTTTGATCATGTCAAGTGAATAGGGATTGAGATTAGGAATATGGATTAATCATGAACATTAGCTCAGATAGTAAAACTCACCAGACTTCTCATGCGCTGCAAATTATGATTACGTGTGCACCCGTAATGATACTTTACTTTGCATGGTCCCTCTTGTGTTTTCTCTATCTCAAGCTCTCAGCTAAAAAGGAAGCTAAAATGTTCATTAGTTCGTGTCATCGTGTTGCACTCTCACATACAATGTATATAATTTATCGGATTACTCTTAATCATGTGTACCAATACTCATAGATCCGCCAACTAAGGTTGCTGCTAGATGAAGTTAATGGTAGTGTGACACAACCGGTGTTTTCTATTAACAAGATGTGTATGGTGGAAGTGGCACACCCTGGGTTCAGGACACCCCGGGCGTGCGACCAGATTGGCACCTGCAATCTTATTTTATTTATTAAATCAGAGTTAGTTTAGCAGCGGAAATACTTTTGGATCGAACTTGTAATAAATCTCAACACGAGGGTTGATATTGTATATTTTCCAAATCCGGGGATAAACAAAATATTATTTCATTTCACTAGGGATTTAAATACCCCTTCTTCTATACATAAAAACAATGGTCCACGACCATTTACATGTCACCTACATAAACAGGGTAAAACTAGAGTCACAAGTTAGTTGGCATGTGTCTGGGGAGTTAACCCTGTCCAATACCAAGCTATACAAGCATTGGCATCTAAATTTTTTACCTTCCGACACCTAACCCTGTGTATAACAAGGGAGTATCCATGTCTAGGAATTCATCTTCCTAATATCTCCTCTTATTTTTATTCCTGCAGAGTTATCTTCTTGCTAGCAGCATATAACCCCTTTATGTACACATTTATCCCCAGGACTATCCCGTAGGATTAGTCTTATAGATAATCATTGATTACCTGAAAACATTTTAGAAAATAAAACGTCAGCGCGAACGCTGCTGAACATGTCCTTCAGGACTCAAATACAGTATCAAAACAATTAACCATAATGCGGGTACAATCTACCATTCAGCAGAACTATTTCATCTGAGTGTACAACCATAGTATACATTGATAATTTCTGTAAAAGGACTGCTGGCATCAGCAGACTTACTTATCGCGATGTCCCTTAACTGAGACCCCGACTTGCATCCAGTTACAGACAATTACCAGCCCCAATATGGGAATTTCACTTATAAAGCGTGTATCACTTGATCAAGTTTTACGTATACTTATGGTCTGAATGTTTTACGTAGACGCCCTTATACACCATACTTTTGAATACCAGTATTGCCATTTCGTAAACGTAAAACTTTCAAAGTTTTGAAGATAAAGATAGATAAACATATTCACCTTAACAATAGCTTGATCTTATCTCAAGGTTGTCCTAGAAGGCTAGTGTAAACCTTAACGCAAGTTCTAGGATAGGTTAGTATCTTAACGCACGAATTCGTAAATAAGCGAAAGTGCGGAAAATAAGCGAAAGTCAGATAAATTACCGAAATGAGGGCACGTAAATTGAGGTGAGGATGGCTCCAAAGATCTTGGAAAGTGAAATGTGAGTTTGTGCATCAAAATGAAGGAGCCGAGAAGGGCTATTTATAGTTGCCAACCTGAACCCGTAGCGGACCGTTAAGTTAGGGCGTAGCGGTCCGCTACCGCCCAATGTTGGTGTCAGCCCTACATGTGTCCATCTTATTGGACCTTTCCTCGGTTGGCGGCTTGCAGATCGTTATGGAGGGTATAGCGGTCCGCCACGAGTACACGCGTCAAAACCCTACGCTGAGTCACCAGAAACGTGTCAGCTCGAAGGATTGCAGCTGGATTATGGCTAGCGGACCGTTAGCCTGGTGGTGGCGGTCCACCACCCAATATTTCTACCTATAGCGGACCTGGCTAGCGTACCTTCAAGGAAACAACGGCCTTAGCGGACCGTTAGGGAAGAGGTTAGCGGTCCGCTACTAGTCAAATTTAAAATTTTTTTATTTTCAACCCTTGTACTTTGGGGATTTGGCATTTCCAACCCCTAGGTTTTTAATTATGACAAATGAGCACCTCGGAATTGGCCTGGTGTTACATACTCCCCACCTTTATTTAAATCTCATCCTCGAGATTTATTAGAACAAATGCGGGTATTTCTTTTTCATTTCACTCTCCAGTCCCCACGTGAACTCAGGTCCACGTCTGGAGTTCCATCTTACTTTCACCAACACCAGTCTTTTCCTTTTCAGCTTTTTAACCTGACGATCCTCAATTTGCAAAGGTTGTTCAATGAATTTCAGCTTTGGATCCACCTCTACATCCTGCAGAGGCATTACCAGAGATTCATCGGCCAAACACTTTCGTAGGTTTGACACATTAAATACGTCTTGAACATCGTTCATTTCTTTTGGCAATTCAAGTTGATAGGCTACCAGTCCGATTCTTTTCAGAATCTTGAATGGTCCAACGAATCTTGGACTGAGTTTTCCTTTCTTTTCAAATCGTACCACACCCTTCGAGGGTGAAACTTTTAACAATACTCGATCGCCCACAGAGAATTCTAGCAACTTACGATGCCGATCAGCATAACTTTTCTGTATATGACAAGCCGCTTTTAAACGTTCACGTATTTGTAATACTTTGTCAGTTGTTTCCTGAACTATCTCAGGACCTGACAATTGATTTTCTCCAATTTCTGCCCAGCAGACAGGAGTTCTGCATTCTCTGTCATTCACGGCTTCAAATGGAGCAGCTTGGATACTTGTGTGACAGCTATTATTGTATGAGAATTCCATTAGAGGTAAGTGGTCATCCCAACTTCCTCCAAGGTCTATTACACAAGCTCAAAGCATATTTTCCAGAGTTTGTATCGTTCTTTCACTCTGACCATACGTTTGAGGATGATAAGCTGTGCTAGGATTTAATCGTGTTCCAAGAGGTTTCTGGAAACGTTGCCAGAATCAAGACGTAAATTGACTGTCCCTATCTGACACTATGGATAATGGTACACTTTGTAAAGACATGATATTGTTGACATACATTTGTGCCAATTTATCCATACTATACGTTTCTTTCATCAGAAGAAAATGGGCAGACTTAGTCAATATATCAATGATAACCCAGATAGTATCATTCCCTCGACTCGTTCGCGGAATTTTCGTAATGAAATCCACAGTTATCATTTCCCATTTCCATATAGGAATTTCAAGTTGTTGCAATAATCCAGACAGTTTCGGGTGTTCTTCCTTAACTTGTGAACAAGTTAGACATTTTGCAACATCGGAAGCAATATGTTTCTTCATTCCGATCCACCAGTAATCTGGTCTCAGATTTTTATACATTTTATCGCCTCCTGGGTGCATGGTATATTTTGATTTATGAGCCTCTTCAAGAATTTGTTCTTGAAGATCTCCTGCCATTTGCACCCATACTCGTTTATTCATTCGTAGAAGGCCATCACTTCCTTTAATTAATTGATTAATCATTTTTCCCAGCTTTTCTTGTTCAATATTAGCCTCTTCTAAGGCCAGTTTCTGTGCTTCTTTAATTTGTTCTAAGAGATAGAATTTCCATTCGAGTCTCAAAGAAAGTACTCTTTTAGGCTTTTCTCTTTCTTTTCGGCTTAAGGCATCAGCTACTACATTAGCCTTACCTTCATGATAACAGATTTCACAGTCACAATCACTCAAGATTTCTAACCACCTTCTCTGTCTCATGTTTAACTCTTTCTGACCAAGGATATATATTTCAAACTTTTATGGTCAGTGAACACAGTGAACCTGACTCCATAGAGATAGTGTCTCCATAAATTTAACGCAAAAGTTATGGCACCTAACTCTAAATCATGAGTTGTATAGTTCTGTTCATGAGTTTTTAATTGCCTTGACTCATAAGCAATGGCTTTGTTTCTTTTCATTAAAACACAACCGAGACTGGTGTGTGAAGCATCACAATAAACTACAAAGTCTTCTGTTACATCTGGAAAAGCCAGTATTAGAGCATTTGTTAATTTCCGTTTTAGCATTTCAAAAGCTTCTTCCTGCTTTGGTCTCCATTAATATTTTACAGTTTTCCTTGTTAAGGAAGTAAGAGGGACAACAATTCGGGAAAAATCCTGGATAAACCTTCAGTAATATCCTGCCAAACCTAAGAAACTCTGAACTTTGGTCGGTGACTTTGGAACTTCCCATTTAGTAATTTCTTCAACCTTAGCACGATCAACTTGTATTCCATTGGCATTTATCATATGCCCAAGTAATTGAACTTCAGATAACCAGAATTCACATTTCGAGAATTTGGCATACAATTTCTCGTTCTTAAGTAATTCAAGAATTACCTTCAGGTGTTCTGCATGCTCTTCTTTATTTTTGGAATAAATAAGTATATCATATATGAATACGATAACAAATTTATCCAAGTAAGGTTTGAAGATTTGATTCATCATATCCATAAATGTTGCTTGAGCATTAGTGAGTCCAAATGGCATCACAGTAAACTCATAATGTTCGTATCTCGTTCTAAATGCAGTCTTGGATATGCCTTCTTCTTGTACTTTTGCTAAAACCTTTGGCTATGATACCAACCTGTCAAACCTCGAGTTCAGGACACCCCGGGCGTGCAACCAGATTGGCACCTACAATCTTATTTTATTTATGAAATTAGAGTTAGTTTAGCAGCGGAAATACTTTTGGATCGAACTTGTAATAAATCTCAACACGAGGGTTGATATTGTATATTTTCCAAATCCGGGGATAAACAAAATATTATTTCATTTCACTAGGGATTTAAATACCCATTTTTCTATACATAAAAACCATGGTCCACGACCATTTACATGTCACCTGCATAAACAGGGTAAAACTAGAGTCACAAGTTAGTTGGCATGTGTCTGGGGAGTTAACCCTGTCCAATACCAAGCTATACAAGCATTGGCATCTAAATTTTTTACCTTCCGGCACCTAACCCTGTGTATAACAAGGGAGTATCCATGTCTAGGAATTCATCTTCCTAATATATCCTCTTGTATTTATTCCGGCAAAGTTATATTTATGCTAGCAGCATATAACCCTGTCAAAATCCCTTTATGTACATATTTATCCCCAGGACTATCCCGTAGGACTAGTCTTACCGATAATCAATGATCACCTAAAAACATTTTGGAAAATAAAACGTCAGCGCGAACGCTGCTGAACATGTCCATCAGGACTCAATTCGTTTGGTAAATACAGTATGAAAACATTTAACCGTAATGCGGGTACAATCTACCGTTCAGCAGAACTATTTCATCTGAGTATACAACCACAGTATACACCGATAATTTTTATAAAGGACTGCTGGCATTAGCAGACTTACTTATCGCGGTATCCTTTAACTGAGACCCTGACTTACATTCAATTACAGACAATTTCTGTCACTTCTCAAACCCAAACACATCTAAAACTCCAGGGACTATTTCTGTCACTTCTCAAACCCAAACACATCTAAAACCACAAGGACCAAAGTTGATATTACTCTAAACCTAATCCGTTGACATAAAATGTCAAAATCAGGACAATTGTGTTCTGTTGACTTTGGAAAGTCAAATCTCATGATTCTTGATTCAAATTCGAACTCTACACCTGAATTCGTTGCAATTCGTAACAGTTATGCACGTTGCTGTCATTAACGACCACCATTAGAGCTTTAATCATTATCATTACGTCGAATTAATCCATTAAAGGCTATTAATCCCGTAACCGTCGACTTCATTGCCAAATACCATCAAATTCATCGTTTTCGTATACCAATTCATGAATTGAGTCTCTGCACACGATTGGCGCAACTCTCTGAAGCTTCTGCACATGTTGATTTGGTCAGAGACACAGCCATAATCGCCAGAGATCAACCCCGTTGCCGACGACCCTCGTTTTAGTCGGACGCTATCAATCCGAACCACATTCTGGTAATTTCTTACATCATCACTTTCGTTTCAGTCTATGGAGCAATAGCCCTAACCTAATTGGGGTTCACATTATCAGATTTAACTCAATCGAAACCTAGGGTTCATACGGATTTCGTTTTAGTCGAACCCTATCAATGCGATATCAAATAATAAAATTGAACACATCCTTAGTGTTGTCTCAATGCCTGGATTGAAAGCCCTATGAAATCCAGGGCTTATATCATCAAATTGAACCCGAATTGATTCTAGAGTTCATCGCGATCTGGGTTTAATCGAATCCTAATCTACACACGGTTTCAATTCAATTAATTCATACGAGTAGTTTCACAATCCTCCGTTTAATGATAACCCTATGATCCCAAACATTTTCATTATCAAAATCGATCGATTTGATCTTGTGTTCAAACCTAGGGTTACGGTTCTTAATTCACATAATTAACGACCTTAAACTTGTCTATTTTACGATTCAACTCACCCTCTGGTTCGAAACTCCTCGATCAACAAAACCCCTATGAATCCAAACCTTGTTCGCAATCAGATTCGGTGTTTGGGACTGGATTCGAATACGAGTGGTGTTGGGAGAGGGATACACTAGAACTCTTTGACAAAATCATTTAAACCCGGATCCTAATGCGTTGACCCTAGCGGGCGGGACTGGTTAAGTGTGTGTGCTTGTTTGGGAGAGACCCGGGTTCGAGTCTCTCCACACTGTTTTATTTTTAAACATTTTTCTTGTATTATTTAATTATTAAAAATCAAACCCAATATTATTATATTAATATATAAAAGTGTTTTAGCCCTGGAAAACATCCGAAGGCTCGGGTTTGATTTATAAATAGTATTTTCACTTATAAAATAATATATTTATATTATTTTCAATCCACGACTCCGTATAAAATAATATATTTATATTATTTTCAACCTGTGATTCCAACTAAAAATATTATATATATTTAAATATTATTTCACCACGTTTACAAACATTATGAGACGTTTCAAATTAATAAATAATATAATTATTTATATTATTTACGTACGTTTGTATTCTAGAATAAAATAATAGTTTTATTATTTTATTTTTACACATTTTAAATAATCGTGTTATTTCTCTAAAACTAATATATTAGTTATATTATTCTCCTAGCCATTATTTTAAATGGTGCAAACACACGAATAAATATTTATATGTTATTATTCAAAAATAGAGACGATCGATACGTAACGCATTTATCTTAATTAGTTAATTTAAGAATCTTTTATTCTCGTAGACACGTTCGTCTACTCATGGTCATTAGAGCGTCTCTTTTAGGACGTTCAACATTTCGTGTCGTCATCATATACCCTAATATATCCCATTTTATCCCTAATAATTATATTGTAATTCTAGGGCATTCGTGAGCCGTGTCGGGCTAACGCTTGTGGTTTCAATCTCATACTTGTGTGATACTACCTACTACGCAACGCAGTTGAGTTTTCACGGCCCCTTTTTACTGTTTCAACTTGGGGGAGAAAACATGATTCAACTATTTTGAGATTTTTTTAATTCATATGTTATCAATGTTAAAGCTAAGCATAACACGCTATCACTGAAAGTCCTCAACACACATCGAACCATTAATATGGATCTTAGCGAGGTAATGTTTAGTAGTACTACTGGGTTTGACAAATCCCACCCGCGTTAGTCGCGCTAACTCGATTGGAGATCGAACGGGTGAAATGTTAGCCTACTCACATCACCGGGGTCGATAGACCTGGCAGGAGGCAAATAAAGAAACAATCAGCTTCGGTTGTGAGCGCTTAAGTTAAACATGAACATAAGTTAGCTACATATAGATACATATTGAATGATCAATAATCTGGTAAACGTTTATTTATATATTGAAATCTGTGAACTCACCAACCTCGTGTTGATATCTTTTCTTACATGTTTTCTCAGGTCGCTAAGATAAGGCACAGGTGCACACATAGGACATGCATGGGATTCTTCTTTTGATTTATGTTCTATTAAACTGTTTGGGCTATTTTGAATTGTGTTTGGTTTGGACTTTTGGACTTTTCGGGCGCATGTGTTTTGCGCATTTACTTTCTTTACGCTTCCGCATTAAACTCTGATTGTTATGATATTTTCATTTGTGTCCCATGTAGAGTCGTTCAATGTAACTAATGACTGAGATCCTAGTTTGTCACTTCCCAAAACGGTAAAACCCCGTTAGTTGAGATTGGGGGTGTGACAGATTGGTATCAGAGCCATTGGTTATATAGAACTAGGATTGCATACTAGACTATAACCTCACACATTAGTTACATGTCATAAGCATTTGGATGTTTGGCACTTATAGGTTATATTACAGGAACATGTCGTCAACCCCACCACCATTACCTAAGGCATTTATCTTATCATCCCCGGAGCCCAAAAGGCGCCGGACTAGTTCTAGTGACAACTCGGTGGAACAGGGTGAACCTAGTAATGCACGAGCAAGGAGCACGACACTTAATTGGAGTGCATATCCGAAGATGTTCCAAAGGTGGATCGAGATGGGAAATGTTCCATCGCCCTACTTTGGTTCTACTTCCTCATCCGCTACTTTACCTAGCTTGCCATGTACCATGGAACAAGCTTTTGCATCTTTTGTGTTTATTATAACTAAGGAGTTAAAGGAGAAGAAGGATTCCACTGATGAGATACCGGGCATTCTAGAGAGAGAGCCACAAATGGAAGAAAACAAGGTAGGAGTTGAGCTTTTGACTGCTGAGCTAGCAGCAACGGACCAAGTCCATAACCTTTTGTTGGATCGGGTTACACATTTAGAGACGAGGGTGGACACTTCGGACCAGGATGTAGGAGGGATTCTGGAGAGAGTGACTAATCTGGAAGCCCAGTTGCAAGTAGCAGATCATGCTGCTGAGGGACTTCAGGAGAGAGTGACTCACTTAGAAGCCCAACTACAAGCAGCCCTATTTCCGGAGGACATTTCGCTTTCAGACGACGAGGAGGAACCTTTCGAGGAGGAGCCCTTCGAGGACGAGCCCTTAAAGGGGGAGCCACTCGAGGAGGAACCGGTGGAGATCGACGATGCACAATCATACGTTTCTTCCGATGACGAGGATGTTTGATGATCTTTCTATTCTATCTTTCCTTTTCATTCATGTTTCGTTTATGTTATTTCTCTTTTCAAACCTAGATGGGTAAGGTTGTTATTTATTTTGTAGCCTTACAATTTATTTAATTTTCTAAATGTTAGATGTTGTATTTCCTTACTTGTACATAAATGATGTTTAATATGTGATATATTTCTCATTGTTTTGTATTTGTGAATGTGAAGAATTATGTCGGGAAGAGGACGTGGAGGTCGTGCTAGTGGCCGAGGTACCATCAACATGACAGCAGCTGAGCTGGCGGCACTAATCAACGATAGTGTGGCAGAGGCTCTCGCAGCACAGAATGCTGCAGGTAAATACTTTAGCTATTGACTAATGAGGTCAATCCATCTCTTAAAGCGCCTTTCCTAAGCTCTATAATCCTAACCCTATATTATGCTTCTAAATCCATGTCAAAAGAATCAGCAACCAGCCTGCACCTTCAAAGCATTTATGGACTGTAAGCCCCACACTTTTAGTGGAGCCGAAGGAGCTGTCGGACTACTCCGGTGGTTCGAAAAAGTAGAATCGGTGATTGCCATGTGCAACTGCCCAGTGGCTAATCAGGTCAAGTTCGCCGATGGAACTTTGGAAGGCCCGACTCTCACGTGGTGGAACGCACAGGTCCATATGTTGGGTCCAGTCATGGTAAATGGACTCTCATGGGAGGAGTTTAAGACAATGATGAAGAAGGAGTACTGTCCTCGGGATGAAATTCAGAAACTGGAAGGAGAGTTCTGGAACCTGAAGATGGAAGGTTCTGAAATTGAGCTGTATATCACTCGCTCCCATGAGCTTGCTACCATGTGCCCACATATGATGACTCCGGACTATAAGAGGATCGAGCTGTATATTGGAGGTATAGTGCCTCAAATTCAAAGTATGGTTACTTCATCCAACCCTACTACCATCCAGCAGACGATCAGACTAGCCCACAAACTAACCGATCAGGCGATAACTCAAGGGACTTTACCCCCGAAAGGTTCGGTCTCTAAATCCACCGACAATCATAAACGCAAGTTTGATCACCACTCCAACTCTCACTCCAGCTCCAAAGGACCCCAGCCCAACCAACCTCAGCAGCAGCAGTAGCGTAGGTTTGAGCCTACTAAGAACTTCAACCGGACGAACTCTTTAGGTAAAAATCAAGGTGGTTATGCGGGAAAATCTCGCAAGTGTAACAAGTGAAACTTTCATCACTTCGGGGTTTGCAACCGTTGTTAGCGGTGTGGCAAAATAGGTTATGCTGCCAAAGATTGTAGGGGTGAGTTGCAAGCCAAGCAGCCTTTTCAACAGCCTGGGTCTACTAAGGGTTGTTTCGAGTGTGGGAAAGAGGGACATTTTCGAAAGAATTGTCCTCAATTAAAGAAGGGAGGTAATGGAAACCACAACCCTAATCATAATCACAACAATGGTGGCAACAACGGCAATAACGGAGGAAATTGTGCGAAGGGAAGAGCCTTCGTGCTAGGATCTGGAGAAGCTCGTTATGATCATAATGTGGTCACCGGTAAGTTTCTCTTAAATAACTACTTTGCTTCTGTCCCTTTTGACACTGATGCTGATAGGAGTTTTATATCTAATAAACTTAGTGATATGGTAAAAGGAACTCCAACTCTGTTAGAAGCTAAGTATGTAATAGAGATAGCTGATGGTCAAATAATTGAAGCAACCCATATTCTTAAGGTTTGTAAGCTTGAGCTAGCTAGTCATAAACTTTATATCGACCTTATGCCGGTCACGCTTGGTAGTTTTGATGTAATTGTCGGCATGGATTGGTTATCTAAAAACCAAGCCGAAATCATTTGTCATGAGAAAATTTTTCGCATTCCTCTCCCGAGTGGAGAAACCCTTTCTGTTCAGGGAGAAAAGGTTGGTGCAGTCATGGGCATCATATCCTTTATGAAAGCACAGAAATGCCTTCGAAAAGGGCAAACTGCTATTATGGCCCTCGTTGCTGAGCAGCCATCAGAAGAAAAGAAGATTGATGATATTCCTATCGTTCGTGAATTTCTAGAAGTATTTCCTGAGGATTTGCCTGGTCTGCCACCACACCGTCAAGTTGAATTTCAAATCGATCTAGCACCTGGAGCGGCACCGATCGCTCGGGCACCTTACAGACTGGCACCTAGTGAATTGCAAGAGCTATCTACTCAGTTACAAGAATTGTTGGATAAAGGTTTCATCCGACCTAGCTCATCGCCGTGGGGAGCTCCGGTCCTGTTTGTGAAGAAGAAGGACGGGATTTTCCGTATGTGTATCAACTACCGTGAACTGAATATCCTTTGCCTCGTATAGACGATCTCTTTGATCAACTCCAAGGATCAAGTTTCTATTCCAAGATAGATCTTAGGTCCGGTTACCATCAATTGAGAGTCCGAGATGTGTAGGTCCCTAATTCGGTGCGTGACGGATCTCTAGACTTGCGGTACGACACGGTGATAATGTGCGGAATCCATGATCAATGTGCTCGTGTAACTCAATCAACAACAACGGTGTAAATAAACGCTTTGTATTTCCATCACAATATCAGGTTACAATAATTCTATCTCTAATCAGTTCCTCCTGATATCGTCTATTCTCACACCTCCCTGTTTCACAGACTCTGTTACCTCTATATATAAGCAACTGTTCTGCACCAGGCGAACTTAACAAGTTCGCCTAAAATATGCTTAGGCGAACTTATAAAGTTCGCCTCTAATAGGCTAAGCGAACTTAATAAGTTCGCCACTGATAGACTTAAGCGAACTTATTAAGTTCGCCTCTGATAGACCAGGCGAACTTATTAAGTTCGCCTCTGATAGGCTAGGCGAACTTGTTAAGTTCACCTCTAGCAGAACTTACGCAGAATTTTATCAACAGTTACAAAACATGTCCTAACAGACTCCCCTTTAACTGTTGCTAATAATTCTATCAATTACAAGTCAAAGACTCTAAGACTAAGACATAATATCTTCAAGCTCGTTGTCACCAGAATATGCTCCAACAGACTCACCCTTGACAACAGCTTCAGAAGATTGTCATCCGTCTTCATATATAATCAAACATTATGTAGTCTTCGTCTTGTTCATCTGCACACTCTTTCTTTCTATCTAGAAGAAAACTCGGGAGAAGGACCCCTTGTCAACTTCTGTCTGCAATATTCAGTTTTTATACAAAGGAGAACAACCAAGAATAACCAACAATTAAGATTCCCATGGAAGCTGAAAAAAAAAATTTTTGTTTTGGTTTTTCAAACATAAGAAAGACAAAATCTTTTTGGTTTTTCTCTACCTAAACTGAAATGTAAAATACAAAATCACATATTTTTGGTCGAACATCACGAGTAAGAAGATCATATCAGTATATATGAGACATCAATCACACATCTTGAATATAAAATCCATATAATATCAAATGGTATCCTATGTCATTCTTTCAAGCCTTGACCAATCAAACCAATATCTTTCAAGATTATCACACTCTATCTTTTCAAGACTTTCATATTGCATGTTATGATACACAATAAACATTCAAAGAAAATAGGATCAGGCTATGACACACAAATTCAAATTGTCAATATTATAAGATTTGAAACTAAAGCATCTCATTCCCACTTTCTTGTGATTTAAGGTACCATTTAAGTATGAAATACAACATGTACCCCACTAGTATGCCAACAGAAAGTAAATGCACTATCTTCAAGACATATGAGATTTTACTAAAGATTATCCGAATTTCCAGAATGAGGAGACATCACTTAGCACATGAATAAAAAAATCCAAATTGGATTGTATAGGAATCAATGAGATTCAGAATCGAATGATTCAATGTTTTGGCTTATATATGTGGAATCATAAGATTCAGGTACGTGGATCCAACTGTTATCTGGATTATGAATTCAATGGAATCAGTAAAGATGATTTATCAATATGATCCAGGGGCTAGTATATGTTTGACAGATGTTGTCAAGTATATATCTTGATTATACTTCAAATTGCATGCTTTTCGGGACAAGGGCACTGAAGCAAATCGAATGAATAGTGCTAAGGACATAACCCGAAACTGATCTCATAGGAAAATCTTTATTAAAAGCTAATATTTTTTATCTGATAGAGATCTTTTAACGCACACACCCAGGCATAAAATGGGTTCAAATCACAGTTGTAACATATGCAATTATGTTTTCACACTACTAATGGTTCAGTGACGCTTTTAGTCCACTGACAATTCAAATTATATGCATACACAACACTATCATTTTCTATTTGTGCAGTCTCTGAAGTTTAGATCAAAACATATAATTCAGATATATTAACATAAAGCACCAACCAGTCAATCTAAGGTCATGTGTGAAAGAACATCTACTGATGTACTATCATCTCTTCTTTAACTTCAAGTAATGTCGATTTTATCTTTTTCAATTTGTTTGACTTTTTCAAAAATCTTTTTCAAAGAAAGTAAAACAAATGAAAATAAACCTTCCATGAAAACATTTTATGAAAAAAAAACATTTTACTTTGTTACTCAGGATTAAGCAAGTCAATCAATTAAAAACTCAAACCGATGTAATTCTGTAATTGAATGTCATTGCCTCTGTCACCAACACAGTTCTGTACTCCCCCTGTCCTGTAGACTCCCCCTCAACTAGTCAAATGGTTGCATCAACGACTTTATGCTCACCATCGTCATTCAAAGTTTCAGGTTATCATTTGGACTTTGTAAAAATCTTTCCAAAACAATGTGTGTGACATATTCTCCCCCTTGAGCATCAAGTCGTTGAATAAAATAGATTTCTCAGTTATCAACAACTCTTTACTCATGCTGATCTCATTCCATGTCATGTGCTAAGAACCACTATCAACAACTAAAATGGTATTAATAGTCCCTCTTGGTTAATCCTGCACATCTAACAGGAAACATTAACTTGAAATTGGGACCCAAGCCATGGTAGTCATGGGTCGTCCATCTGTATCAGAATAATAAACCTCACTCCATTCACAATCGAATCTCTCATCGATTTTAGGAGATTGCTCCGACGAGTGTGAAACAGAAACTTTAGATTTCCAAACATACTTCTGTTCATTAAGTTCATTTTGCTTAAAATGTGAAGTTTTTGAACATTTTCTTTCATTTGAAAATTGATTTGATTGTGAAAACTCTTGTTATTCTAAAAGTTTTCTCAATCTTCTGTTTCTCCTCCGTCTTTGAGGTCTAGAAAGCCTAACCTCAAATTTTGAATTACCCTTTGGTGTATCACGAGGTTTAACCACATTTGGGTTAACATAAGGCTTACCAGGAGTTCTTACCTTTCCTGGAGTAACATGTCGGTTACCTTTGGCGTTGTGAGGACAAGCAATCCTAATGTGACCAACAATACCACAAGAAAAGCAAGATCTCGTCTCACGATAATCTTTCATATAAGGAATCTTCACACGATAAGATGCATTTGAAGAAGATTCTCCTACATGAACTTCTTTTGGAGTTTGAGACGGAACAAACTTTTTCTCAACAGGTTTTGATTCAGGTTTCATCTTCTCATGAACTACATGCTTCTTCCCTTTATTTTTGTAAGGACAGTTCACCACAATGTGTCCTATCTCATTACAATGAAAGCATGTACGCCTGTCTTTATAATCTCTGACATATGGAACTCTCCTTGAATTTGAAGAACTTCCAAATGTAGAATTTCCAGATGAATTAGAATCAACCTTTGAGTCTTCTTTCTTAACAGCTTTCGGTATCCCCTCCACCTTAGCTTTATCAAAATATTCATCATCACTCTCATCAGAATACACCATATCTTCACCCGTGACTGGATTTACTTTCAACACAGTCTTAGGATCTAAATCCTCATCTTTTATAATCTCAGGTGTAACAGAATAATTTCCGTTGAATGGTGGAGGAACATAGCCAATAACACTAGTTCCCTTCCCCTCTTCAGTATTATCATGATAATATCCTAATAAGAATGATGAATTTGCAAAGCTTTCTAACTTTCTATGTAATCTAATCACCTCTGCTTTAGATGCAGCTAGTTCCTTATCTTTCTCAACAAGATCATTATTTCGTTTCTCAATTTCTACAAAGGACATATCCAGGTGATATGCCTGCTCTTTGATCTTCAAAGTCAGAGAACTTATATCTCTCTTCAGTGATTCTATTCTCTCAATGCACACATTCTCATTATCTTTTAATTTCTGGTTTACCGTGTGCATGGATTTCATATCACAAATGAGATTTATGTTATCATCCATAACCCTCATCATTTTATCCTTCACTGAAACACAGTTAGAACAAAACGTCTCAGAGTTAGAAACTACCTCATGTTTTACTTCTGAAGAAGATGCACCAGGAGCCATGAATACGTCATCATCAGCTTCACTCTTTTGATCAACAATGACAGGCTCTGCATCATTTTCTAATTCACTCAGATCATCTTCAACTATCTGAAAACTTTCTTCACTCATCACATCAGTCTCGGTAGACTGATCACTTTCACCAGAACGAATACTCTCACTATCAGTTAAATCTGCAGAAAAATCACTTTGAGAATCACCCTGCTTCTCCAATACATCATTGATCAAGACCACAAACGCTTGAGTAGTAGCTTCACCCTTTTTCTTCAAAGCTTCCTATAGATCTCTTGAAGTTGGACACTTCCCGAGACTATGAATGATTTCTTTTGGTAAAGACAACGTTAAAGTTTCACGCGTCTTCATCTCTCGATCAAACTTCTGCTTTTCTAGTTTACTAAGAGCTGTCACTGGTTTAGGAACATCATAATATCCCATATAGTCATAAGTAGGATGCACATATCCTTCAAATATGGATGTCCAAAAGTTTTCATCAGTTTCTGATACGAACTGTTCGAACCGGACTTTCCAGCTACGAAAATCTGATATGCACAAAAGTCTCGGTGGAATAGTTCCAATCTCATTATCATCACATGAAATTGACATGTTGAAATTTTTGCGAAAATATCCGGAAAAAAAATTTCCCGCCAAAATACTCTTTTTAAAAAATTTCAAAAATTCAAAATTTCAAAAATGATTCAAAACGACCATATAAGCTTTCCCTAAAAAATTTGGACAAGAAGAATTTTCCCGCCAAAATACTGTACAAGCGAACTTAATACGTTCGCCTGAACTTCACTGAGAAGCGAACTTGTTAAGTTCGCCTGATCTTCACCAAGCGAACTTATTAAGTTCGCCTAATACTGAGTGAAGCGAACTTATTAAGTTCGCCTACAAAGTTCGCCTGCAACAGAATGTTAAGTTCGCTTGCTTCAGCAGATTCAAAATCAAGAACCATTCAAACAGAGACCGCGAACCAGAAATGACCAAAAATCTTCATAATTCACTATTTTGAAAGAATTAAACAAAATTGGACCGTAGGATTATGTAATTTGTCAAATAGAAACTTCTTATAGGATCAATTTCTTCAATTTCGTCTTCAAAATCACCAAATCAGAATCAAAACAGTCTTGAAAACTCCATTGAAATGAAAAACTCAAAAATGATGAATTTGATGTTGATTGGACACGAAAACACAACGAATCTTCTGCTAATCAAGAGCAATAGCTCTGATACCACTTGTAGGTCCCTAATTCGGTGCGTGACGGATCTCTGGACTCGCGGTATGACACGGTGATAACGTGCGGAATCCATGATCAACGTGCTCGTGTAACTCAATCAACAACAACGGTGTAAATAAACGGTTTGTATTTCCACCACAATATCAGGTTACAATAATTCTATCTCTAATCAGTTCCTCCTGATATCGTCTATTCTCACACCTCCCTGTTTCACAGACTCTGTTACCTCTATATATAAGCAACTGTTCTGCACCAGGCGAACTTAACAAGTTCGCCTAAAATATGCTTAGGCGAACTTATTAAGTTCGCCTCTAATAGGCTAAGCGAACTTAATAAGTTCGCCTCTGATAGACTTAAGCGAACTTATTAAGTTCGCCTTTGATAGACCAGGAGAACTTATTAAGTTCGCCTCTGATAGGCTAGGCGAACTTGTTAAGTTCGCCTCTAGCAGAACTTACACAGAATTTTATCAACAGTTACAAAACATGTCCTAACAAGATGAAGATATCTCTAAGACTGCTTTCAGGACAAGGTATGGCCACTACCAGTTTATGGTCATGCCTTTTGGATTAACCAACGCACCTGCAGTATTCATGGACCTCATGAACTGTGTGTGTAAACCATACCTTGATCAGCTTGTCATCGTTCTAATGCAACGAGAAAAGGTGATCGCATATGTTTCACGTCGACTAAAGATTCACGAGAAAAACTACACCACTCATGATCTAGAGTTGGGAGCCGTAGTTTTTGCACTTATGATATGGAGACACTACTTGTACGGTACCAAGTGCTCTATCTATACCGATCATAAGAGTCTTCAGCATATCTTCGAGCAGAAAGAGCTGAACATGAGCCATCGTCGTTGGGTCGAGCTTTTGTATGATTATGACTGTGCGATCCGGTATCATCCGGGTAAGGCTAATGTTGTAGCTGATGCCCTAAGTAGAAAGGAAACCAAGCCCATACGAGCTTAAACATTACAGCTTACCATTCACCTCGGATTACCTGACAAAATCCGTAATGCTCAACTTGAAGCTCTGAAAGAGGAAAACCTACCGCTAGAAGCTACACGCGGTATGGAGGCACAACTTGAGGTCAAATCGGATGGTATTCGCTACTTCGCTGAGCGAATATGGGTTCCAATATTCAGAAATTTAAGGGAACTGGTCATGGATGAGGCTCATAAATCTCGTTACTCTATTCATCAAGGTTCTGACAAGATGTATCATGACCTAAAGGTGCTGTATTGGTGGCCAAAGATGAAGGCCGATATAGCCACCTATGTGAGCAAGTGCCTGACTTGCGTGAAGGTCAAAGTTGAATATCAAAAGCCTTCTGGTCTTCTCCAGCAACCAGAGATTCCCATGTGGAAATGGGAGCAGATATCCATGGACTTTGTCACAAAATTGCCACGAACTCCTACCAGATGTGATACCATTTGGGTAATCGTAGACCGTTTAACAAAGTCCGCTCACTTCCTAGCAATCAAGGAAACCGACAAGATGGAAAAACTTACTCGTATTTACTTGAAAGAAGTAGTCTCTCGGCACGGGGTGCCAATTTCTATTATTTCAGATCGTGATGCACGATTCACCTCTCGCTTCTGGAAATCGTTACATAAAGCTTTAGGCACGCGTCTAGATATGAGCACAGCGTACCATCCTCAAACTGATGGCCAAACGAAGCATACAATTCAAACTCTGGAGGATATGCTACGTGCTTGTGTGATTGACTTCGGTAACACCTAGGAGTCTCACCTACCGTTGGTGGAGTTCTCCTACAACAACAGTTATCACACTAGCATCAAGGCAACTCCATTTGATGCATTATATGGACGAAAATGTCGTTCTCATATTTGTTGGGCCGAGGTTGGGGATAGTCAACTTACAGGTCCTGAAGTCGTACTTGAAACTTCTTAGAAAATCATTCAAATTAGAAACCGTATGGCAGCAGCTCGTGATCGTCAAAAGAGCTATGCCGATAAGCGTCGTAAAACGTTAGAATTTCAAGTAGGGGATATGGTCTTGTTAAAAGTCTCACCTTGGAAGGGTGTCATTAGTTTGGGAAACGGGGCAAGCTGAATCCTCGTTATGTTAGACCATTCAAGATAGTGAAGAGAGTTGGTCCAGTAGCGTATCAACTGGACCTACCTGAAGGACTTAGTGGTGTACACAATGTCTTTCACGTCTCAAACTTGAAGAAATGTCTTGCAGACGAGTCACTCGCGGTTCCTCTTGAGGACTACACATTGATGAACAGCTACGTTTCATCGAAGAACCAGTCGAAATCATGGATAGGGAGGTCAAAACGTTAAAACACAGTAAAATCCCTATTGTCAGAGTTCGTTGGAACTCGAAGCGCGGACCGGAATTCACGTGGGAACGCGAGGATCAAATGATACGCAAATATCCTAATCTGTTCAAGCACTCCGCGTCAAATTCTTAAGGTACTATTTAATTTCAGGACGAAAATTTTTTCAACTAGGGGATGATGTGACAATCCGGACTTTAGAGTTAACCTCGTTAGTAAATCCAGTTAAAAGTTAACCTAAATAACTTAAATTAAAGTCCAGGGACTATTTATGTAACTTCTCAAACCCAACCCATCTAAAACCACAATGACCAAAGTTGATATTACTCTAAACCTATCCGTTGACTTAAAAAGTCAAAATCAGGACAATTGTGTTATGTTGACTTTTGAAAAGTCAAATCTCAAGATTCTTGATTCAAATTCGAACTCCACACCTGAATTCATTGCAATTCGTAACTGTTATGCACGTTGGTGTCATTTTTAATCATTATCATTACGTCGAATTAATCCATTAATGGCTATTAACCCCGTAACTATCGACTTCATTGCCAAATACCATCAAATTCATCGTTTTCGTATACCAATTCACGAACTGAGTCTCTGCACACGATTGACGCAACTCTCTGAAGCTTCTGCACACGTTGATTTGGTCGGAGACACAGCCATAATGAGCTGGAGATCAACCCAGTTGTCGACGACATTAGTTTTAGTCGGACGCTATCAATCCGAACCACATTCTGGTAATTTCTTATCTCATCACTTTCGTTTCAGTCTATGGAGCAATAGCCCTAACCTAATTGGGGTTCACATTATCGGATTTAACTCAATCGAAACCTAGGGTTCATACGGATTTCGTTTTAGTCGAACCCTATCAATCCGATATCAAGCAATAAAATTGAACACATCCTTAGTGTCGTCTCAATGCATGGATTGAAAGCCCTATGAAATCCGGGGCTTATATCATCAAATTGAACCCGAATTGATTCTAGAGTTCATCGCGATCTGGGATTAATCGAATCCTAATCTACATACGGTTTCAATTCAATTAATTCATATGAGTAGTTTCACAATCCTCTGTTTAATGATAACCCTATGATCCAAACATTTTCATTATCAAAATCGATCGATTTGATCTTGTGTTCAAACCTAGGGTTACGGTTCTTAATTCACATAATTAACGACCTTAAACTTGTAGATTTTACGATTAAACTCACCCACATGTTCGAAACTCCTCGATCAACAAAACACCTATGAATCCAAACCTTGTTCGCAATCAGATTCGGTGTTTGGGACTGGATTCGATCGCGAGTGGTGTTGGGAGAAGGATACACTAGAACTCTTTGACAAAATCATTTAAACTCGGATCCTAATGCGATGACCCTAGCGGGCGGGACTGGTTAAGTGTGTGTGCTTGTGTGGGAGGGACCCGGGTTCGAGTCTCTCCACACTGTTTTATTTTTAAACATTTTTCTTGTATTATTTAATTATTAAAAATCAAACCCAATATTATTATATTAATATATAAAAGTGTTTTAGCCCCGGAAAACACCCGAATGCTCGGGTTTGATTTATAAATAGTATTTTCACTTATAAAATAATATATTTATATTATTTTCAATCCACGACTCCGTATAAAATAATATATTTATATTATTTTCAACATGGGATTCCAACTAAAAATAATATATATATTTAAATATTATTTCACCACGTTTACAAACATTATGAGACGTTTCAAACTAATAAATAATATAAGTATTTATATTATTTACGTACGTTTATATTCTCGAATAAAATAATAGTTTTATTATTTTATTGTCACATATTTTAAATAATCGTGTTATTTCTCTAAAAATAACATATTAGTTATATTATTCTCCTAGCCATTATTTTAAATGGTGAAAACACACGAATAAATATTTATATGTTATTATTAAAAAATAGAGACGATCGATACGTAACACAATTATCTTAATTAGTTAATTTAAGAATCTTTTATTCTCGTAGACACGTTCGTCTACTCATGGTCATTAGAGCGTCTCTTTTAGGACGTTCAACATTTCGTGTCGTCGTCACATACCCTAATATATCCCATTTTATCCCTAATAATTATATTGTAATTCTAGGGCATTCGTGAGCCGTGTCGGGCTAACGCTTGTGGTTTCAATCTCATACTTGTGTGATACTACCTACTACGCAACGCAGTTGAGTTTTCACGGCCCCTTTTTACTGTTTCAACTTGGGAGAGAAAAATGATTCAACTATTTTGAGATTTTTGTAATTCATATGTTATCAATGTTAAAGCTAAGCGTAACACGCTATCACTGAAAGTCCTCAACGCACATCGAACCGTTAATATGGATCTTAGCGAGGCAATGTTTAGTAGTACTACTGGGTTTGACAAATCCCACCCGCGTTAGTCGCGCTAACTCGATTGGAGATTGAACGGGTGAAATTTTAGCCTACTCACATCCCCGGGGTCGATAGACCTGGCAGGAGGCAAATAAAGAAACAATCAGCTTCGGTTGCGAGGGCTTAAGTTAAACATGAACATAAGTTAGCTACCTATAGATACATACTGAATGATCAATAATCTGATAAACGTTTATTTATATATTGAAACGTGTGAACTCACCAACCTCGTGTTGACATCTTTTCTTACATGTTTTCTCAGGTTGCTAAGATAAGGCACAGGTGCACACATACGACATGCATGGTATTCTTCTTTTGATTTATGTTCTATTAAACTGTTTGGACTATTTTGAATTGTGTTTGGTTTGGACTTCTGGACTTTTTGGGCGCGTGTGTTTTGCGCATTTACTTCTTTACACTTCCGCATTAAACTCTGATTGTTATGATATTTTCATTTGAGTCCCATGTAGAGTCGTTCAATGTAACTAATGACTGAGATCCTGGTTTGTCACTTTCCAAAAGGGTAAAACCCCGTTAGCTGAAATTGGGGGTGTGACAATGTGAGTTTGTGTGTCAAAATGAAAGAACCGGGAGGGGCTATTTATAATTGCCAACCAGAACCCGTAGCGGACCGTTAAGCTAGGGTGTAGCCCTACATGTCTCCATCTGATTGAACTTTTCCTCGGTTGGCGGCTTGCGGACCGTTATGGAGGGTATAGCGGTCCGCCACGAGTACACGCGTCAAAAGCCTATGCTGAGTCACCGGACACGTGTTAGCTCGGAGGATTGCGGCTAGCGGACCGTTAGCTAGGTGGTGGCAGTCTGCCACCCAATCTTTCAGCCTATAGCGGACCTCCAAGGTAACAGCGGTCTTAACGGACCGGTAGGGAAGAGGGCAGCGGTCCGATACTAGTCAAATTTTAGAATTTTTTATTTTCAACCCTGTACTTTGGGGGTTTGGCATGTCCAACCCCTAGGTTTTTAATTATGAAAATGAGAAAATCTGAATTGGCCTGGTATTACAGGAAGTCAGGCATTATTTCTGGGTAGTGATTCTCCAATCAGTGTTGAGCGAATCACGCTCCAAGTTTGTATATATGTGTGAATCCACAAGATCCGAATGAGTTTATGGGTCTCCTGACCCGTATGGTTCTCTCCCATTTGGTCCTGCTCCTTTATTTCGGGTTCCCTTCAGATCGAGCAGTTCCGTCTGCCATATCTCATGGCGAAGGTTTTTGTCATCCAATCCAGCAAATTATGAAAGAGAGTATGTATATACCACACCGAATGAAGACAACATATGTCAGAAAAGGAAACTGACTCCACAGCTGGACTAGATGCAGGTGTGGGGCAGCTACAGGTACATGTTTAGTCCATTGTAACACCAAGATCTGTAACTTATGATCACTACAGTCATCACCAGAGCTCAACTCGTAACTCGATCTTCCATGGTTATAATGTGTCGAATACTTGTCATCTTTGTCTTGTAATCCGAACAGTAATACTCTGTGGGTGTCTATTGTTTCCACATTGTTACACGTATTAGATGTTAGTAACGTATATCACGTAATTGTATTAGTACTAATATAGCTAATGATAAGCTAGTGTAATCACATACACTAATAGTCAACTCAAGTTGTTCAGCAACGGTTGGAATTTCTATACTCAAGTATTTGGTGGTCTTAGTGTTATGCAAGTATTAGAAATCTTGGTCCCTAAATGAGTCCGGTTAGAGCCTAGGTGTCACTACGAGAACCTAATTTGCTAAAACCATTGGCTCTGATACCAATCTACCACACCCCCAAATTTATTCACTTAATAAATAAATTAATGTTGCAACGATTGATAACATTACACAACAAAGAAAACTAAAATAAAGACTTATATGGTGTCGAACACCATTACATATACTAAAATGAAATGTTACATTGAAAGAGAACCATATAGTTCAAAATCGACATGAGGTTTGACAATCATGCGTCTTCGGCATCTAAGGTTTTAAACTGAATGGTTAACCTATTCTAACCATGCCATAGCTATGTGTTACCTGAAAAACATACTTAAAATGTCAACGCAATGTTGGTGAGTTCACATGTTTGATTGTCGTAATGAAAAGCAATTTTCCTTGAAAGCATTGATAATGTGTACATGGCCATAATATGAAACCGTTTTCCTTGAAAACAATGATAACGTGTACGTGGCCATAATATGAAATTGTTTTCCTTGAAAATATTGATAAAAACAGTTGCACGTAAACGAATGGCAAAACCATTTGTGTGTAAACGTTTGGCAAAACCAATTTGCACGAAAACGATTTGCAAATCCATCTACACAAAAACAATTCAATGTATATGATAAACAAAACAAGTAATGTTTGACCCATCCGTAAACTAGAAAGGAATACGAATAATATGGTCATACATGAGGCATAGCCAATCCATGACACAGGTATATTTTCCCCTAGCTCGTACCTCTCGAGCACATGGTTGAACACTATGCAGTCATTCGACCATAAGGATCGAACCATGATCGGGGCTGTCAATCCCAAATAATACTATCCATAGAATCCCATGCTAAGTCTTTAGCTAATGGTTATTAAAATGTTTACGTAGGGGAATTCACGAGCTCTCAATGTTAACTCATGCAAACATGAAGGGCGGGTGTTCTTTTCTTGTTATCATATAAAAACGAATACGACTATGTTTTCCCCCAAGTTTATAAACCAGTAAAAAAGGGTCGTGAAACTCACCTGGTAATATGTTAGGAATGATAACATCCTTCATGTAACAACGGGAACCAAAGTCCACGTAATACGATAGTAATGGGTCTATGTCCTACTCGAGGCATACAATCCCTATAGGTACTTAATGAGAATTACAGACTAACCCTAATATTATTATAAGGCCTCATTACTAGGAGATCTCACAAACTGGATTTACTCATAAACATAGTCATCAAACACAGATCTTTAATTTAAATCATTCAATACATAACGGAAGCGTATAATAAGTCAAATGCATAACAGCGAAAGTCTTAACATTTAACAAACAAACATTATCTTAACATAAAATCAATTAAACATGATGTCAGTCTTGAGCGAGGTAGCCTTCAAGCCTTTGCTCGTCCTTTCCACTTGTTACCTGAAGTGCATACTAAAAGTCAGCTAACGCTGGTGAGTTCTAGTTTAAAGCAATTAGGTATAACATCAGTCATTCATTTGTACCATTGGGGTGTGTGTGTGTATATCATTATTTCCATTGAACATACATTGATTATACACATAAGTAGGTGCATATGCATATATCATTACTTCCATTTAGTATTCATTGATCATACACATAAGGGTGATCAGCCCGCCATTGATTACGTAAGTCACAAAGACAGCTGCTCCGTCCTACCGTCGTAGGCCGTAATTTATACCGTGTCTATCAAAGTAGTCCGTCCTTCATTACCGTCCGATAAACCTTTGGTCGTCCGTCATACCGTGTCTACCGTCGTAGTCCGTCCTTTCGCCCGTCTGCCCTAAGGGCCTCCGTCCTACCATAGTAGTCCATATTTAGTCTACCTTTCTAGAATTTAACATACCTCTGCATAATAGTCACATGGTCGTCCGTCTATCATAGTAGCCATCACCAATGAGCCGTCCTACCGATGTAGTACGTAAATCCGTCCATAACGTTTACACACATTCATAACATGCAATATATATAAATATAAAGCAAGATTTCATTCATTTCATTTCATTCATTGTAAAATACACGTTTCGTCCTTTGTTCATCATTTACTTTCATATGTCACGTATGGTTATATTAACATTCACTCATTTCACGTATACACTTCAGCCACAAAACATTGGAAAACATTTCCACATAACACATAGGGGGCACATAGAACTCACCTGACTACCGATAATCAACCCAAAGTTGATGTCTTATCTAAGGCTAGTGCATATACAGATATGCACATAAGTCAAAGTACGGATTATGTTATTTAAGGCAAGAGTCGGCTAAGATATGAGAGTGTCGGCCGAGAGTGTCGGCAGGCAAACATGAGTGTCGGCTGGGAGAGTCGCCAGCCACACTTCAGTGTTGGCAAGGAAAGTCACCAGCCACACTTGAGTGTCGGCAAGGAGAGTCGCCAGGCACCCAGAAGTGTCGCCTAAACTTGCGTTCAGGACTTTGTATTGTGCTAGGGAGCCGATTTTTAGCGTGTTCATCAAAGGCCCGACTCTCAGAGGCCCGACTCTTACGAGCCGATTCTCTGAGGGTCGATTCTCTTAAGGCTGATTCTCCACTTCTTCTTCCTCGTCAAGTGTCGCCACATGCAGGTGGCCTAGACTCGAGTGTTGCTCGAAGAACATCAAGCATTTGCAAGTCTGATTTTGATCCAAAACGTTTATCTAGCTTCCATGAAGCTAGATCTGAGCTTTAAATCATTTTTTATGCATAAAAATCTAACCTTTACGTTATAAAAACCCCATAAACCCTAAAAACCCATTTCTATCGAAAACATAGATCTGAGGTCGATCTTTACCTCAAAACATGTAGTTCTTCGTGTAGGATCGACCTAGGATGTTGGAGAAACAAGATGAAAGCAGAATCCAAGCTTGGTGGTGCCTTCTTGAGCTTTCTCTCTCTCTCTCTCTCTCTAGGTTTCAAGGTTGAAGATGAAAATTAGGGAAGGGCTTGGGGGGTGCAAGGTTATGAGGAGCCTTCTTATGGTATTCGACCCATAGACCGATCATGGCCAAGCTCGTATCCTTCCACTCAATTTAGTTCATAAATCCAGACCACCGTTACGTTTATTCTAGTTTATTTATTTAGGGATGTTACAATTATGAAGTAAGTCTAAACTTGTGTTGAGTTATCACATGTGCGGTTGAGCTTTGTTGATTCTTAACGGTATTACCGATGATGTTGGTTTAACGTTCGGTAATATTACTTGCTAAATTCGAATCGGGTTTCTCAACTCGAATATGTTTCAATAGTTATATACAAAAATATTAGTTTGTTGTGTACACGGTCGTATTTAGCTATGTGCATGTATAATTGTAGAAGCATGTTTTGGTAACTATAGATAAAATTCTATGTATCAGTGTACGTGGCTAGTACGCAGGAGGGTGTTCCTGAGTACTTAGCCTGCACACCAGTTTGGTCCTGCGTAATTGGTAAGTACGCAAGGCTTTTGCCTTGCGTACTTGTCAAGTACGCATGACCAAACCCTGCATACTTAGACAAGTACGCAGGTAGTGTTCCTACCCCTATAAATAGAAGAATTGTCTTCATTTGTAGGTGGAACTTCTGGAACAAGGTTGAGAGGTGTCCGAGTCAGGACGAGCTCTCCCGACCCATAGACTGTGAGCTTAGACGAGAGATGTGTACTTCTTCGGTATGTAGTCTGTAATACGGGATGACTTCTATGTTATGGATTACGTATCGTTTCATTATCTTTTGTTTATGTTCTTGTTTCTCTGTGTTCTTCTTGGTTCCCACACAAATCACAGAACAGATCCGTGTATTTCCGCTGCGCGATGCGACTCCCGGGACCTATAAGTGGTATCAGAGCCTCGGTGTTCGTTGATTTCTGTTCCAGTTTTTATTTTTTAGGGTTTTGAGCAGATCTGTGTTCATACGAGTTCGTACTTTTTCAGACCTAAAATCCTTAAAATCGAGTTTGTTATCACTTCATTTGGTGTTTGGAGGGCTAAGGGTTTGTTAGATGATGATTTCTAAGCATCAATTTCTCAGATCCATCACTTTTCGAGCATTCTCCTCAGGATCCGTCAAGAACATTATTGTACTGAACAAGTACGCAGAATCACCTTTTCTACGTACTTGCTAAGTACGCATGGGTTAGCTCTGCGTACTTAGTAAGTACGCATGAGTAGTGACCTGCGTACTTAGATAAGTACGCAAGTGCATTTCTCTATGCACTTAACAAGTACGCATGGGTACTTGGCTTTGCGTATTTCTAAATACGCATGAACACCCTTTATGTGCGTATTTACTAAGTACGCATGAACTAGCATCTGGGATTAAAAAAAAGAACTTTCAAACTTCGTCTATTGATAATCACAGGCGGTTACAGAGAGAATGAGTGCGTACATAACTTCTGTCACCACAACCTATTTATACTAGACCTGATCTCTACGCACTTAACAAGTGCGCTTGGCAAATTGTTCTTGCATACTTAACAAGTACGCAGAGTATTCTTGCGTACTTGCTAAGTACGCACGAAGTAATTCCTGCGCACATGCTAAGTGCACAAAATACTTAGAGAAAACAGACGACTAGTACATACATTAGTAATTAGAACTTGTTAACTACTACATATAAAGACTAATACATACAAGACAAGAACAAAAGCTAAGACAATATCCAGAGTGTTTGTCACACAAAAGTGTTGGGGGGGATGTTTCATCAACCATGATTTCTCTTGTAAACTATATTTTTCGTGCTCATTGGTCAAGCTTGTGTTCAAGATTTGATGTGATTCAATTATGATGGGATTTCTCACTTGGGATCTGGGCAGAATCCAGATAGACAACATAGTTATGGAACTTCACCGCGGAGAACGTATACAGATTAGGAGGTGTAAACTAGGAATGAAGATCTAATTGAAGAATGTTGGACTTTGGATATAAGTTGATCACTGTTGAGCATGATTTTATGTTTGATTCTCTCAAGTGTTTTCAGGATGAAGCTGGATATCCGTTGGATTATTAGTTGAAGATGGAACCTTTTATCATTGGCAATGGGATAGGAAATATACCCTTGTTTCTGGTCTAGTCAGGAGAAGCTTACATTGAAAGGGGAAATTGGAAATGAACATCTTCGAGAATTTGGTTGACTCTTGAAGATACAGGATAGAGTTGGACACATCTGGTGTGAAGACTAAAATTTACCTTACTAGAATTCCTATGGGAGCTGATCAGTTTGATGCAGGTTATTGGAAATTCAAACTCTCTATCATATGTCAGCTGATTTGGAGGAATTATACGTCAGGGTGGAGGTTGCTACTGCTGAGAGGATGAACTACAATGAGTTATGTTGGGTTAGTTGGCTCTTATTGAAGCACTTGGTTTGGTCTACAATGAAAGCTACAGTTAAGAGGGATTCGGGTTTGTCATCACTTGGCAACTGAAGAATGAAGTTTGAAGATTTGAAGATCTCAAGTGGAATGCCAAAAGATCAAGTTTCGCCATAAGACACATGATGTCATTAGTTTAGAGGGAGTCTGTTAGGACATTCTTTGTAAACTGATGATTATCAGTGTTAGTGATAAATAGAATTTGATGCTATAGTTAAGAGGGAGTCTGTAGAAGCATGTTTTTGTAACTATAGATAAAATTCTATGTATCGGTGTACGTGGCTAGTACGCAAGAGGGTGTTCCTGAGTACTTAGCATGCACACCAGTTTGGCATTGCGTACTTAGTAAGTACGCAAAGCTTTTGCCTTGCGTTTGTCAAGTACGCATGACCAAAACCTGCGTACTTATACAAGTACGTAGGTAGTGTTCCTGCCCCTATAAATAGAAGACTTGTCTTCATTTGTAGGTGGAACTTCTGGAACAAGGTTGAGAGGTGTCCAGGTCGAGATGAGCTCTCCCGACCCCCTGGACCGTGAGCTTAGACGAGAGATGTGTACTTCTTCGGTATGTAGTCTGTAATACGGGATGACTTCTATGTTATGGATTACGTATCGTTTCATTATCTTTTGTTTATGTTCTTGTTTCTCTGTGTTCTTCTTGGTTCCCACACAAATCACAGAACAGATCTGTGTATTTTCGCTGCGCGATGAGGCTCACGGGACCTACAATAATTTACAATAATAATTCAGGTTCGTGCGTTCTTTAACAGAATGTATGTAACTATATGATTTAGTAAAATCATTTCTGGACTTATAGTTTATCCATACGCGTATTTATAAATATAACATATTCATGTATTTATATGTTTTCAAAATCCCAAAATATATTTGTACTATAATGTATTTCACAAATATACGTTCCTTAATAAGATTTGTTCGTCTTTATGTAAACATATAAGTGTAATACAATTACTTTAGTATATTCAGTTATCATATTTTATTTATTCAAGTCATAACTGAATATACATATATATATATATATATATATATATATATATATATGCGTGTGTGTGTGTGAAATAATGTTTAATACAAGATATTATGAAAGTATATAATAACATATACACTTATACCACTTGTATGTTGTTTTTAAAGTCTTATGTTTCGAACCCGTTAACCCGTTCGTGTCAGTATATTTTCAAATCCCTAAAGTATTTTATTTATTTATATGCGTAGTCAAATATTGTACTTCATAAATAGGTGTCCGATTTTGTATAATAAGTATATATGTATATATATATATATATGTATTTAAATCTAAAAGTCTTTTTATATAATAATAGTTTGGCTTCGAATAAAGTGTGAAGATTTATGATTGCATATGTTTGTACGAATACATGTATATATATATACAAAAATTATATTTGAACGGGTTGTCGTTACTTATCAAACCCTCATTAATTAGTCGGTAAAGTTATAGCTTAATTTGTATAAGTTCAAAATTATGCAAACATAATATCCAAGATACGAATTTATACAAATTATATTTGTTATCCAAATTATCCCAAGTAACAACTATCAATGGTTTATATATAACGAATATCTTGTAAACGTTTATACGACTAAAGTGATAGTTATTATTCGTATATATACATATATATAACGGTCGCTATTTGTATTAAAATTCTCGTCTTACTCATTATGCGTTCATGTTTTCATTTATCTTTTAATTAATATATATAAATTGGAAGTAAACCTCTCGCTGACAACACGTTAACTCGAATCGTTATTATTAATTGTTAGGTTAATATTTATTTTTACCGTTTAACGAATCATTTCGGCTCAACGTAACTTAACCACGCACACGTTTAGCTTTCTTATACTTTAATGTAAATTGGTTTAGCGCGTGTTTATACTTTTCTACTCGTACACGAACCCGCTCGTAAATGACCCGTTTAGGAGACCGGTGACATCATTTAACTCGGTTTTACATTCCTTTCATTTCTCCGGTAGTCATCCATGCCGTTGACCACCCTTGACTTTTGTGCACCGAAACCCGAGGTCTTCGGGAATGACCTGAACAGTCCTGCTCTATCGGGTGATGTCTCGTCTCCATTATAACCTGTCAAACTTCTAGTTTAACACCCAAAAATGAAAACCCGGCCACATAATCGTTCGTTTGAACCGGAAACCTTGCCCGAAACGTTAAACAAAAAGTTAACACTAAAAGGGTGTGTGTAGGTTTACACCCGAAATGACAAGAAATTGGAAAGAAAGAAAAAAGAAAGGGCTCACCCGGAAAACAGGTTCGCCGGAACCTCGTCGGAAAGACGGAATGTGAAGCCAGAACTAGAACAGATGTGAACTTGTAACATACGTCCCACCGTCACCATGGTTGTCAGAGTTTTAAAGCTTACTAGGTAAACGAGGTTGGTCGAAAAAGCGGTTCGTCGTCGTCTTCTTCTCCATCCTCCGCCATCGACGCCATTTTTAGGGTTCGCTAGAACCCCAGAAGCGTCCGTTTCAGGTTGTCGAAGCGGCTCGTCGGATCTGTTGGGAATCCTCATACCAGTTTTAACTTTTAAAACAAAATAATATTTAAAACTTTTAAATAATAAATCAGATTTATACAGCGGAAGCATTTGATACGAATAACAGTTCTAAACGGGGATCCCGCTAGTGATCCGATTACACCGCATAAACAATAAATATAAATCCAACCATCGGGTGTTTCAGGTTATACCTTTGACGATTAACCAAACAAAATAACCTTGGATCAACGAGTGTCTCTCTAGTTGAATATGCACGAAAACACAAACAAGCAAGCCCGTCTCAAGGATTCACGCGAATGGTGGCGGCGTAGGGTGGCGACGGCGGAGGAAGGGCCGGCGGCTAGCGGCGGCGACATGACCGGTGGCGGTGGTCCTCAGTCGATGATGGCAGCGCAAGGGGAGGGGGTGGCGGCCTCTCTTTTGCACAAATGGTGATGGAGGCAAGATTAGAGATTATGGTGTAACATTAAGGATATATTTATAGCTCCTTAATTTTCTAAATGCACCCCTTGAGAATTAACTGTTAATTCACAATAATTACTTTTAAACCCTCGAGTTTACTAATTATAAATAATAAGTAAAATATAACCTTTATAGTGTTTAAAACATAAACATTAATTTTCCGTAAATAATTATTTCACTAAATAATTAATTAACACATTCACCGATAAATATTTTTCCAAATATTTACTTGCCATTTATTAAATCCGTCTTTCGTGAACTATAATATTTAACAATTAAATATTATCGGTTTGCTCGTTGCCCAAAGTGTAACTCTTTGGATCATACCACAATAGTAACGTTGACCTAATTGACGATCGGACATCCCATATCCAACCATCTCCCACTTGGACGATTCATCAATTAATCGGTTCAACGTAGATAGTGGTGGATGCCTAGTTGCATCTCACTGGCCCGAGCAAGGTTTGACGTACTACAATCGTCAAACTATTTCCTTGTGTACATGTAACTCTTACTTTACAAAGTGAAACAGTCATGGTAAACATATCTATGTATCCTTTCTGTTTAGGGCATACGTTGAACATGAGACATGGATACAATTCATTTCTCATATATTGTTCAACCATTCTTGTTCTCGTTACTAATTCAAAGTGGTCTAAAGAAACTACTCTTAGTTTGAAGGAGAACAGAATTCCTTTGGTCATGTACAACTCCCACTTAACTTCAGATTTATTCCTAACCATACCCTTATTACTTCCTTTCACGGAACAGCATTAGGTATGATCAAAAAGCAAACTTCAGTCAAAGTTAGTTCTAATATGTGTCTCGGGTCGAAGGATCGATAGATCTTACCATATTCAAAACATCTCAAGACCTTAATCCATGAAGATAGTTTTGAAACGAGTTACGTCCAATATTCATTCTCTAATGAGTACTTGTGAATATGATCTTGAACTACTTGGACTTTCATTCTCAATGAACCAATCATCCAATTCACAATAGTCTTACATTCAGATTGATTCCCATGAATCTGGTCGACTATAGACATTTTAGAATACAATATTCAAGAATTCTAAAACGTATAAAATATCGAACATAGAAACATCTATTTATAATGCATGTAATCATTAGATCAAAATAAAATACCAATGTTACTATTTTGTTCAAATGCATCAAATACTAAATTATAGATCAAACCCACTGTCTAGCAAATTTAAGACCTATCTTATCAGCATGCTCCTCATGTTTAGAATGAGGCATAGGCTTAGTAAACGGGTACGCTAGATTTTGATTTGTGGGAACTTTTCTTAACACGATGTCTCCCCGTTCCAATATATCCCTAATATATTTAAATCTCCTGAGTATGTGCTTCATGTTGTGGTATAACCTTGGTTCCTTGGCTTAAGCAATGGCACCAGTTTTGTCACACAGTATCTCGATTGGTTTCTGAATGCTAGGCATTACCCCGAGATCAGCAATAAACTTCTAAAGCGGAAATGTATTCTGATTCGGTGGTGGATTGAGCAACAATACTTTTCTTAGTACTTTTCCAAGTGATAGCACCACCGTTCAGAACAAACACAAATCCTGTCTGTGATCGAGAATCATCTCGATCAGTCTGGAAGCTATCATCAGTGTAACATCTTACAACTAGTTCTTCTTGCAGTCCTCCATATATCAAGAACATATCCTTAGTCATTCTCAACTACTCGAGGATGTTCTTCACAGTTGTCCAGTGACTCTCACCAGGATTCTGTTGATATCTACTAGTCATGCTTAGTGCGTACGATACGTCTGGTCTAGTACATAGCATGGCATACATGATGGAACCAATTGCAGAAGCAGATGGAACCTTTTCCATTTTCTTCTTTTCCTCATCAGACTGAGGGCACTGTTTATTATTCAGTATGGTTCCATGTGCCATGGGCAAAGATCCTCTCTTTGAGTCATGCATGAAAAAGCATCGAATGACCTTATCAATATATGTACTTTGACTTAAACCTATAAGCCGCTTTGATCTATCTCTATAGATCTTTATTCCCAGAATATATGCGGCTACACCAAGATCTTTCATTGCAAAGCATTTACCTAGCTAAGACTTTACGTCTTATAGCATAGGAATATGGTTTCCAATGAGTAGTATGTCATCTACATACATAATCAGAAAAGTGATATAGCTCCCACTTGCCTTCTTGTGGACACACGGTTCATCTTCGTTCTTGACAAAACCAAACTCTTTGATTTCTAGTCAAAGCGAAGATTCCAGCTTCTAGATGTCTTCTTTAATCCATAAATGGATTTGTTTAACTTGCACACCTTATTAGGATTCTTTGGATCTTCAAAACCTTCTGGTTGAACCATATAGACATCTTCAGTAAGTTGTCCATTTAGGAATGCGGTTTTGACATCCATTTGCCCTATCTCGTAGTCATAATACACTGCAATGGAAAGTAAGATCCTAATCAACTTAAGCATGGCTACTGGCGAGAAGGTTTCATCATAATCAATTCCTTGAGTCTGAGTAAAACCTTTTGTTACCAGCCTTGCTTTGAAGATTGGACGTTTTTATCCATTGCAATTTTCTTCTTGAAAATCCACTTGCTTCCTACGGTCCGCCACTCGGGAGGAAGTTCAACCAAGTCCCATAAATGGTTGTCATACATGGATTGGATTTCGGCATCCATGGCTTCAAGCAATTTCTTAGATTCAGAATCTAAGATCGCAGACTTGTAACTAGTGGGCTCAGCCTGATCAACTATCAGGATGTCGTCAATCTGGTGAACTCCGATATACCGGTCGGGTTCGTGACGATCCCTAGTACTTATGCGAATGGTTTGTGTCATAGTTGAATCTTGAACATTTCCAGATTCAGTTTCAACAGTCTCATGTTGAACGGTCGATTCATATTACGGTTCGGTTACTTGTGGTTCTCGGATCTCATCAAGATCCACATGGTTTTCTCCGATCCCTCGTGTAAGAAGCTCCTTCTCCAAGAAGGTAACTCTGCATTTAATGAAAACCCGTTTTTCAGCAGGATTGTAGAGGTAGTAACAAATAGTTTTAGGGTATCCGACAAAAACAACTTTATCGCCACGGGGATTCAGTTTATCCTTAAATTCACTGGTAACATATGCGTTACATCCCTAGACCCTAAGGTAGGAAACTTTGGGTTTCTCCCCATGCCATATCTCATAAGGCGTCTTGTCCACCTTCTTTATAGGAGCTAGATTTATGATTCTTGTGGCAGTTTCGAGAGCAAAACTCCGAAAGGAATGTGGGAGGTTTGTATGACACGTCATTTATCGAACCATATCTAATAGAATTTGATTTCTCCTTTCGGACACGCCATTAAGCTGTGGTGTTCCAGGTGGAGTAAGTTGAGAAATGATCCCACATTTCTTTAAATGTTCGTCAAACTCTTGACTAAGATATTCACCACCTCGATCAGATCGAAGCATCTTAATCGTTTTACCAAGCTGATTTTGTACCTCGTTTTGGTATTGTTTAAACATTTCAAACGTTTCTTGTTTATGCTTCATAACATAAACATAACCATATCTACTGAAGTCATTAGTAAATGTAATGAAGTATCTCTCTCCACTTCTAGACATTGTTCTGAATGGACCACATACATCAGTATGTATGAGTTCTGACAGATCCTTAGCCCTTTGACTGATACCGGTGAAAGGGGCTTTGGTTAACTTTCCACTTAAACAGGATTCATAATCATCAAATGACTCTTGACCTATTGAATTCAAATTCTGTCGGTCTGGAGTTTCTTCATGCGATTCTTGTTTATGTGTCCAAGTCTACAATATCACAGATACGTATCATTTAAATCTAATTTCTTATGTTTAGAGGAGATGTTGAATAGAACATTATTATCATGCACTTCTATCTCATAGATTCCATTATGAGGCTTTGCAGAAAAATAAAACAAATCATTTAAATATGCGAAAATGTGATCACCATCAAAAGCATAAATAAATCCTTGTTCTCGCAAAGCGGAGACCGAAACAATATTCCTTGTCAAACTAGGAATAAAATAAACATTTTTCAAAACAAGTTCAAGACTAGAAGGAAGTAAAAGAACATATTCCCCTACAGCCTTCACTGCGACCTTTTGCCCATTTCCCACATGGAGCTCCAACTCGCTATACTTCAGCTTCCTAACCTTCTTTAGTCCCTGCAAATCATTACAAATGTGAAAACCACATCCAGTGTCAAACACCCAAGATTTGTTAGACAGAGAGAAGATCTCAATAACGAACATACCGGAAGAACTTGCTTCTGAAGCTTTGGTCTTCTTAGCATGGTATGATGGACAGGTACTCTTCCAATGCCCAATTTCTCCACAATAATAACAAGCATCATTACTTCGAAAAACAGCTCTCTTCTTGCCACGCTTTCTTGGTTTAGAGATCAGAGTGTTCATGTATCCCATAGTCATCTCAGCAACCATAAGCGACTCTCACAGTTCATATAAGGTTCCTCCTACTACATACTCCTTGTAGTGATTCATAAACTCTTCGCACTCAAGCGGTAGAGACATCAAAATGAATTCTATTGCCATATCTTGGTTGATAGTTGAACCAAGATCTTTCAGACTGTCAATGTCTCTCATCATTTTAGAATAATGTGAGCTTATCCCCGTTCCCCTTTCCATTCAACTTGATAAGGACTTAATCACTTTAAAATGCTGACTACGATTTTGATGAAACTTTTCCTTTAATTCGCAAGCCATATCATATGCAAGATAGTATTCTAGCTCCCGACGAAGTTCGTCACACATTGTGGAAAGCATCGTGAATGAAACCTCATACAAATCCTCAACGTGTCGTCTCCAAAGCACTTTGGAGCCGCTAGTGGGTGGAACTGAGGGAAATGGATTTTCCAAAACATAGGATCTTTTTTCCTCCTTAAGAACACTTCTGAAGATGCTGTACCACTCAGAGAAGTTTCCTCCTTCGAGCATGTTCCGATAAAGCATAGACTTTAGAGTGAAAGCGGAGTCGGAATTGATTTCGTTAGACATCTACAAAAATTCAAAAAAGTTTTAGTATTTTCATGCATAACGTCTTAATTAAATTTATGACCCAATAGCAAACAATTATATAATTAGGAATGAGATCCCGGTTCACCATAAACTCAGTGAATGGCTGAGCACTCTCCACTCGCACGGCTAGATATGTAGGTAACGATTACCAATTGTATTAACTATACAATTCTCGGTTTAAAGGGCATGACGAGTATTGTCAAGCTTGGATACATTTCCCTCAACTACGCCCACTTAAACGACTTAAGTGATATTTTTCCATCAACTGTTGTGACAATCCGTACTTTTCATGTTAACGCCGTTAACAATCCTCGTTAAAAATCCTAACTGAAACTTAACCCCGTTAACTGAAACCAGTTAAATCTAACCCTAGTGGTCAATTCTGTCAATGTTCAAAGTAGAAACACAAGGACTAAAACTGTAATAAACCTAAACTCAATCTGTTGACTTGTGGAAGTCAAAATTGAAGAGTTTTTGTTTATGTTGACTTTTACAAAGTCAAAATTCATGAGTTTCAAGCCAAAATTCGAACTCATAACCGATCAATCTCTCAAATTTGTAACGGATATAGCTTTCAATGCTATAACCGATCATCATTGAGCAATTATCACTTCCATTATACCCGAATAAATCCCAATGATGATTATTTATGTTGTAACCATCGACTCCACCATTTTCTCTACACAAATTCGCTTCAATTCGATCATTGCAACTGAAATTGATCATCCACGCACCTTGTACGAGTCGCTGAGAACGTATTACACACAACAATCCAATCGGAGATAGAACCAGACTCGTCGGAGACCAACGCCCCCTCGGTCGGCACCTGTTTTGATCGATCCCCTTCAATTCATATTGCGTTCTGGTAATAAATCTCATCCATAGCTTCGTTTTTATTCATAGATTGAAAACCCTATGCTAATTGGGGTTTATATCATCAATTCGATCAAGATTCAAATTCTAGGGTTCATGATCAACCAAGTTAATCGAACCCTACCTTACAACGTGTTTTAATGCAATTAACTTATACTGTTAGACTCGAAATCATCTTTGTAATGAAAGCCCCATGTTTATTTAATCTCATAACATCGAATTGATCAAGACCCGTAATCTAGGGTTCATACGAAACCCAATTTGGGGCTTTTGATACTAAACTCGATTAAAATTCAATTGAATCATATGGTTAGACTCGAGATTACCTACTCTTTGAAAGCCCCATATCAATTGAATCAAATAATATCGAATTGATTATAAACCGTAAACTAGGGTTCATCATAAACTCGATTTGGGGATTTCGATTATAGTCTCAACCAAAATGCAATTAACTTATATGGACAGATTCGAAATCCTTCAATGATCAATAGCCCCATGGATCCAACATCTAACATTACAAGAATTAATCAAATCGATTTAAAATTCTTGACCTAGGGTTTCGGCCCACTTCCTGTAATTAAACGATCATAAAACTTGTTAGATTTACAATTTAACCAGTCCACAGATTCGCAATGACTCGATAAACAAAACCCCTATGTCTTTGGTGTCAATCGAAATTGAATTCGAGGGTTTTTGAACTAGGATCGATCGCGACTTTGAATGGGGGAGAGGCTATCGAAAGCTTTTGATTAAAATCATTCTGATCAGGTCTTTGTTGCGATTGAGTTAGTGGCGAGATTGGTTAAAGCTGTTGACAATTGGGGAGGAGAACCGGGTTCGAATCCTCCTCCCCAATTTTCTTTTTAATTAATATTTTGTTAATGTTTTAAATTTAAAAACAATTCCCACTATTATTATGATATTATATTAAGATGTTTAAACCGAAAAACCACCCGTAGACTTGGGTTTGATCTTATAACTTATAATTATTAATAATTCCACTTTTAAAATAATATATTTATATTATTTTCAACCCCGACTTCGTATGAAATAATATATTAATATTATTTTTAACTTGTGACTCCTATTTCTAAATAATATATATTTATATTATTCCACTTTAATTAAATATCTCGTGCGACGTTTTAAACTATTTAATAATATAAGTTGTTATATTATTTACCTACGTTATTTGCTCGAATAAAAATAACATATTTGTTATTTTTGGCCAATGATTAATTATTAATCTTATGAATCTAAAATAATATATTAAATTATATTATTTTTTCTAACTTTTGTAAACGACTCGAACGTACGAACTTATTTATTTATTTATTTATTATTCGTTATTAACGTTCGACGCGTAACGCATTTAGCTTAATTATTATGATATATATATATATATATATATAATTCCATAGACACGTTCGTCTACTCTTAAATCCCTAGAATGAATTAGGGCGTCCAATCTTCCGTGTCGTCACAAATCCCAACTTGTCCCTAATTTATGTGTTTATAATTTTAGGGCATACGTAAGTCGTCTGAGACTTACACTCGTGGTTCCAACTTTTCCCTTGTGTGATTCAAATCTCTACTCATCAGGTGAGTATTCACGGCCCCTTTTTACTGCTTTTAAACTGGGGGAGAAAACATGATACAAACTCTTTTTGATTTTTGTACTTCATTTTATAACACTTGTTATGACTATACGTAAACTCTATCATGAAAGTCCTCACATCGAACCGTTTAAATATGAATATAGCGAGGTATGTTGGGTAGTACTACTGGGTTTGACAAACCTTACCGCATTAGTCGCGCTAACTCGATTGGATATCGAACGGGTGCAATATTGACCTAAACGTGCACCGTGGTTGATAGACCTGGTGGGAGGCAATACAAACAGTCAGTTTACGGTTGCGAGCGTCATAGCAAACATGAACATGGGTTAGCTACTCATTGGTATATATATGTTGATTGTACAATAAATCTGGTAAACGTTTATTTATATATTGAAACCTGTGAACTCACCAACCTCGTGTTGACATTTTTACTTACATGTTTTCTCATGTCGCTAAGTTAAGACACAAGAGCAAAACTAGGATCATGCATGGGATGCTTCTGATTTATTGATGTCTTGCTACTTTAATTGTTTTCTTTTTATTATTGTTTGGACTTGGACGTTTGGACTTTCTTTTTGGGGCGCGTGTATTTTGCACATTTATTTTCTTTACGCTTCCGCATTTAAACTCTGAACTTTGATTATATTACACTTATGTCCCATATAGTGTGGTTCGATGTAACTGATGTCTGAGATCCTGGTGTGTCACGTCCCAAAACGGTAAAACTCCATTAGTTGAAATTGGGGGTGTGACAGGTTGGTATCAGAGCCATTGGTTATAGAGAACTAGGATTGCATACTAGACTATAACCTCACACATTAGTTACATGTCATAAGCGTTTGTATGGTTGGCACTTATGTACTATATTACAGGATTATGTCGTCAACTCCGCCACCATCACCTAAGGGATCTATCTTATCGTCCCCGGAGCCCAAAAGGCACCGGACTAGTTCTGGTGACAACTCGGTGGAGCAAGGGGAACCAAGTAATGCGCAAGCAAGAAACGTCTCGCTAAATTTGGAATGCATACCCGAAGATGATCCAAAGGTGGATTGAACTAGGAAATGTTCCATCGCCTTACTTTGGTTCTACTTCCTCATCCGCTACTTTGCCAAGCTTGCCATGCACCATGGAGCAAGCTTTTGCATCTTTTGTATTTATCATAACTAAGGAATTAAAGGAGATGAAGGAATCTACCGATAAGATACCCGGCATTCTAAAACGGGAATCACTAGTGGAGGAAAACAAGGCGGGAATTGAACTCTTGACTGCTGAGTTAGCACTAACTGATCAGGTCCATAACATTTTGGTGGATCGTGTTGCACATTTAGAGACGAGTTCGGACACCTCGGAACTGGACACAAGAGAGATTTTGGAGAGAGTGACTAACCTGGAAGGCCATCTCCAAGCAGCAAACCATGCCAATGAAGGACTCCAGGAGAGGGTGACTCATTTGGAGGCCCAACTGCAAGCGAACCTATTTCCGGAAGACATCCCAGTATCTGACGATGAAGAGGAGCCCTTTGAAGAGGAGCCCATCGAGGAGGAGCCCTTAGAAGGGGAGCCAGCTGAGGAGGAGCCAGTGGAGATCGATGATGCACAGTCATACGTCTCTTCTGATGACGAGGATGTTTGATGATCTTCCTATTCTATCTTCCTTTTCATGTTTGTTTTTGCTTATGTTATTTCTCTTTTCAAACCTAGATGGGTAAGGTTGTTCCCATCCAATAAAAGCATGAGAAGTTTAATATTTGAGTTATTTATTTTGTAGCCTTACAATTTATTTAATTTTCAAAATATTAGATGTTGTATCTCCTTACTCGTACCTGAATAATGTATAATATGCGATATATTTCTCATTGTTTTTCATTGTGATTGTGATGTATCATGTCTGGGAGAGGACGCAGAGGCCGTGCCGGTGGTCTTGGTACCATTAACATGACGGCAGCAGAGCTAGCAACACTGATAAATGATAGTGTGGCAGAGGCTCTAGCAGCACAGAATGCTGCAGGTAAATGCTTTAGCTATTGACAAATGGTGTCAATCCTTCTTCTAAAGACATCTTTCTGAACTCTATAATTCCAATTTTATTTGTATTTCTAAATCCAGGTCAGCAAAACCAACAACCAGCCTGTACTTTCAAGGCATTTATGGATTGCAAGCCCCACACCTTTAGTGGAGCTGAAGGAGCCGTTGGATTGCTTCACTGGTTCGAGAAGGTAGAATCAGTAATAGCCATGTGCAACTGCCCCGTGGCTAGCCAAGTGAAGTTTGCTGCTGGAACTTTAGAAGGCCCGGCCCTAACATGGTGGAATGCCCAAGATCAAATGTTGGGTCTGGCAATGGCAAATGGACTCCCGTGGGAGGAATTTAAAGCAATGATGAAGGAAGAATACTGCCCACGCGATGAAATTCAAAAGTTAGAGGGAGAGTTTCGGAACCTTAAGATGGAGGGTTCGGAAATTGAACTCTACACCACTCGTTCGCACGAACTTGCTACCATGTGCCCACACATGGTGACTCCGGATTACAAACGGATTGAACTATACATTGGCGGTTTGGTACCTCAGATTCAAAGCATGGTGACCTCATCCAACTCTAACACCATCCAACAGACAATCAGGCTTGCTCACAAGTTGACCGATCAAGCGGTGACGCAAGGAACTTTACCTCCAAGGGGTTCAGCTTCTAAACCCACCGACAGTAATAAGCGCAAGTTTGACCATCACTCCAACTCCCATTCCAACCCCAAGGGATCCCAACCCAACCAACCTCAGCACCAACAACAGCGAAAGTTTGAGCCTGCTAGAAACTTTAATCAAACGACCTCATCAGGTCCGAATCAGGGGGAATATGCTGGGAGGTACCCCAAGTGCAACAAATGTGGCTATCACCACACGGGCACTTGTGATCGACAACGTTGCCAGCGGTGTGGTAAGATGGGTCATGCTGCGAAGGACTGTAGGGTTGCACTCCCGAACAAGCAACCATTTAAATCACAGGGATTTACTAGAGGATGTTTTCAGTGCGGCAAGGAGGGGCACATTCAAAGGAATTGTCCTCAGTTGAAGAGGGGTGGTAATGGTAAGGGCAGTGGTAACGGTAATAACCAGGGCAACAATGGTAACAACCCCAATCAGAACAACAATGGTGGGAATAACGGTAATAACGGTGGTAATGGAGGGAATGGGGAGAAAGGAAGAGCTTTTGAACTAGGATCTGGAGAAGCTCGCTACGATCATAACGTGGTCACCGGTAAGTTTCTCTTAAATAATTACTTTGCTTCTGTCCTTTTTGACACTGGTGCTGATAGGAGTTTTATATCTAAGAAACTTAGTGATATGATAAAAGGAACTCCAACTCTGTTAGAAGCTAAGTATGTAATAGAGATAGCTGACGGCCAAATAATTGAAGCAACCCACATTCTTAAGGGTTGTAAGATTGATCTAGCTAGCCATATTCTTGATATTGACCTTATGCCGGTCACACTTGGTAGTTTTGATGTAATCGTCGGCATGGATTGGTTGTCTAAAAACCAAGCGGAAATCATTTGTCATGAGAAAATCGTTCGCATACCCCTCCAGAGTGGAGAAATTCTTTCAATTCAGGGCGAAAGGGTTGGTACTGTCATGGGTATCATATCCTTCATGAAAGCACAAAAATGCCTTCGGAAAGGACATACCGCTATCTTAGCTCTCGTTGCCGAGCAGCCATCCGAAGAGAAGAAGATTGAAGATATCCCAATTGTACGGGAATTTCTGGAAGTATTTCCTGAATATTTACCTAGCTTACCACCGCACCGTCAAGTGGAATTTCAAATCGATTTAGCACCTGGAGCAGCGCCGATCGCTCGGGCACCTTATCGATTAGCACCTAGTGAATTGCAAGAACTATCTACTCAGTTACAGGAGTTGTTAGATAAAGGCTTCATTCGACCTAGCTCATCGCCATGGGGAGCTCTAGTCCTGTTTGTTAAAAAGAAGGACGGTACTTTCCGTATGTGCATTGATTACCGGGAATTGAACAAGGTAACAATCAAAAATCGTTATCCCCTGCCGCGTATTGATGACCTCTTCGATCAACTCCAAGGGTCAAGTTTCTATTCCAAAATAGATCTTAGATCTGGTTACCATCAGCTGAGAGTCCGAGATGAGGATATCTCTAAGACTGCTTTCAGGACAAGGTACGACCACTATGAGTTTATGGTTATGCCTTTCGGATTAACCAACGCCCCTGCGGTATTCATGGACCTCATGAACCGTGTGTGTAAACCTTATCTTGATCAGTTTGTTATCGTTTTCATCGACGACATTTTAATCTACTCTAAAAATGAAGAAGAACATGAAGAACATCTTCGATTGATCCTGGAACTGCTTAAGAATGAACAGCTTTATAACAAGTTTTCCAAGTGTGAATTTTGGATTCGGGAAGTTCAATTCTTAGGGCATGTGGTTAACGAGAAAGGGATACATGTCGATCCATCGAAGATAGAAGCCATCAAGAATTGGGCAGCACCGTCAACTCCGACTGAGGTGCGACAATTTCTGGGATTGGCTGGTTACTACCGTCGTTTCATCGAAGGATTTTCTAAGATCGCATAACCCCTTACTGCTTTGACTCAAAAGGGTAAAGCCTATATCTGGAGTGATAAACAAGAGTCAGCATTTCAACTCCTTAAATAGAAACTTTGCAGTGCACCTGTACTAGCCCATCCGGAAGGAACGGACGACTTCGTGGTGTATTGTGACGCATCCATTTAAGGCCTGGGTTGTGTCTTAATGCAACACGAAAAGGTAATCGCATACGCTTCACGTCAGTTAAATATTCAGGAGAAAAACTACACCACTCATGACCTAGAGTTGGGAGCAGTAGTTTTTGCACTTAAGATATGGAGACATTACTTGTATGGTACCAAGTGCACCATCTACACCGATCACAAGAGTCTTCAGCATATCTTCGAGCAGAAGGAGTTGAACATGCAACAACATCGTTGGGTTGAACTTTTAAATGACTACGACTGTGCGATCCGATACCACCCGGGTAAAGCTAATGTTGTAGCTGATGCCCTGAGTCGAAAAGAAACAAAACCCAAACGATTTCGAGCATTACAGCTTACCATTCACCCCGGATTACCTGACAGAATTCGTAGTGCTCAACTCGAAGCCCTAAAAGAAGAAAACCTACCGCTGGAAGGTACACGCGGTCTGGAAGCACAACTTGAAGTCAAATCTGATGGCATTCGATACTTTGCCGAACGAATATGGGTTCCAGTATTCGAAAACCTAAGGGAACTAGTTATGGATGAGTCTCATCAATCTCGTTACTCTATTCATCCGGGTTCCGATAAGATGTACCATGATTTAAAGATACTATATTGGTGGCCAAAGATGAAGGACGATATAGCTATTTATGTGAGTAAATGTCTGACATGCGCAAAAGTTAAAGTTGAATACCAAAAGCCTTCTGGTCTCCTACAGCAACCAGAAATTCCCATGTGGAAATGGGAACAAATATCCATGGATTTCATCACCAAATTACCACGAACCCCTACTGGATGTGATACTATTTGGGTAATTGTTGATCGATTAACAAAGTCCGCTCACTTCTTAGCAATCAAAGAGACCGAAAAAATGGATAAACTTACTCGTACTTACCTGAAAGAAATAGTCTCTCGGCACGGGGTGCCAATCTCCATTATTTCGGATCGTGATGCACGATTCGCTTCTTGTTTCTGGCAGTCATTACATAAAGCTTTAGGCACGCGTCTAGATATGAGCACAGCTTACCATCCTCAAACCGATGGTCAAACTGAACGTACGATCCAAACTCTGGAGGACATACACTTGGGAGTCTCACCAACCGTTGGTGGAGTTCTCCTACAACAACAGCTATCACACTAGCATCAAGGCAGCTCCATTTGAAGCACTTTATGGACGGAAATGTCGTTCTCCCATTTGTTGGACCGAGGTTGGAGATAGGCAACTCACGGGTCTTGAACTTGTATTTGAAACTTCCGAAAAGATTGTTCAAATTAGAAACCGTATGGCGGCAGCTCGTGATCGTCAAAAGAGCTATGCTGACAAGCGTCGTAAACCTTTGGAGTTTCAAATAGGTGACATGGTCTTACTCAAAGTCTCACATTGGAAAGGTGTCATTCGTTTCGGGAAACGAGGAAAACTGAATCCTCGTTATGTTGGACCATTTAAAATAATGAAGAGAATCGGACCAGTCGCGTATCAACTGGACCTACCTGAAAGACTTAGTGGTGTGCACAACGTCTTTCACTTCTCAAATTTAAAGAAATGCATGGCAGACGAATCACTCGCAGTTCCTCTAGAGGAACTACATGTTGATGAACAGTTACGCTTCGTCGAAGAACCTGTGGAAATTATGGATAGGGAAGTTAAAACATTAAAGCACAGTAAGATCCCTATTGTCAGAGTCCGTTGGAACTCGAAACGCGGACCGGAATTCACGTGGGAACGCGAGGATCAGATGATGCGCAAATATCCTAATCTGTTCAAGCACTCCACTTCAAATTCTTAAGGTACTATTCTAATTTTCGGGACGAAAATTCTTTCAACTAGGAGATGATGTGACATCCGGAAATTTTTTATTATTTACTTAAATTTTTGGGACGAAAATTCTTTCAACTAGGGGATGATGTGACAATCCGTACTTTTCATGTTAACAATCCTCGTTAAAAATCCTAACTGAAACTTAACCCCGTTAACTGAAACTAGTTAAATCTAACCCCAGGGGTCAATTCTGCCAATGTTCAAACTAGAAACACAAGGACTAAAACTGTAATAAACCTAAACTCAATTTGTTGACTTGTGGAAGTCAAAATTGAAGAGTTTTTGTTTATGTTGACTTTTACAAAGTCAAAATTCATGAGTTTCAAGCCAAAATTCGAACTCATAACCGATCAATCTCTCAAATTTGTAACGGATATAGCTTTCAATGCTATAATCGATCATCATTGAGCAATTATCACTGCCATTATACGCGAATAAATCCCAATGATGATTATTTATGTTATAACCGTCGACTCCACCATTTTCTCTACATAAATTCGCTTCAATTCGATCATTGCAACAGAAATTGATCATCCACGCACCTTGTACGAGTCTCTGAGAACGTATTACACACAACAATCCAATCGGAGATAGAACCAGACTCGTCGGAGACCAACGCCCCCTCGGTCGGCACCTGTTTTGATCGATCCCCTTCAATTCATATTGCGTTCTGGTAATAAATCTCATCCATAGATTCGTTCTTATTCATAGATTGAAAACCCTATGCTAATTGGGGTTTATATCATCAATTCGATCAAGATTCAAATTCTAGGGTTCATGATCAACCGAGTTAAACGAACCCTACCTTACAACGTGTTTTAATGCAATTAACTTATAATGTTAGACTCGAAATCATCTTTGTAATGAAAGCCCCATGCTTATTTAATCTCATAACATCGAATTGATCAAGACCCGTAATCTAGGGTTCATACGAAACCCAATTTGGGGCTTTTGATACTAAACTCGATTAAAATTCAATTGAATCATATGGTTAGACTCGAGATTACCTACTCTTTGAAAGCCCCATATCAATTGAATCAAATAATATCGAATTGATTATAAACCGTAAACTAGGGTTCATCATAAACTCGATTTGGGGATTTCGATTATAGTCTCAACCAAAATGCAATTAACTTATATAGACAGATTCGAAATCCTTCAATGATCAATAGCCCCATGGATCCAACATCTAACATTACAAGAATTAATCAAATCGATTTAAAGTTCTTGATCTAGGGTTTCGGCCCACTTCCTGTAATTAAACGATCATAAAACTTGTTAGATTTGCAATTTAACCAGTCCACATATTCGCAATGACTCGATAAACAAAACCCCTATGTCTTTGGTGTCAATCGAAATCGAATTCGAGGGTTTTTGAACTAGGATCGATCGCGACTTTGAATGGGGGAGGGGCTATCGAAAGCTTTTGATTAAAATCATTCTGATCAGGTCTTTGTTGCGATTGAGTTAGTGGCGTGATTGGTTAAAGCTGTTGACTATTGGGAAGGAGACTCGGGTTCGAATCCTCCTCCGCAATTTTCTTTTTAATTAATATTTTGTTAATTTTTTAAATTTAAAAACAATTCCCACTATTATTATGATATTATATTAAGATGTTTAAACCGGAAAAACCACCCGTAGACTCGGGTTTGATCTTATAACTTATAATTATTAATAATTCCACTTTTAAAATAATATATTTATATTATTTTCAACCCCGACTTCGTATGAAATAATATATTAATATTATTTTTAACTCGTGACTCCTATTTCTAAATAATATATATTTATATTATTCCACTTTGATCAAATATCTCGTGCGACGTTTTAAACAATTTAATAATATAAGTTGTTATATTATTTACCTACGTTATTTGCTCGAATAAAAATAACATATTTGTTATTTTTGGCCAATGATTAATTATTAATCTTACGAATCTAAAATAATATATTAAATTATATTATTTTTCCTAACTTTTGTAAACGACTCGAACGTACGAACTTATTTATTTATTTATTTAATTATTATTCGTTATTAACGTTCGACGCGTAACGCATTTACCTTAATTATTATGTTTTATATATATATATATATATAATTCCGTAGACACGTTCGTCTACTCTTAAATCCCTAGAATGCGTTAGGGCGTCCAATCTTCCGTGTCGTCATCACAAATCCCAACTTGTCCCTAATTTATGTGTTTATAATTTTAGAGCATACGTAAGTCGTCTGAGACTTACACTCGTGGTTCCAACTTTTCCCTTGTGTGATTCAAATCTCTACTCAAGCTCAGGTGAGTATTCACGGCCCCTTTTTACTGCTTTTAAACTGGGGGAGAAAACATGATGCAAACTCTTTTTGATTTTTGTACTTCATTTTATATCACTTGTTATGACTATGCGTAAACTCTATCATGGAAGTCCTCACATCGAACCGTTTAAATATGAATATAGCGAGGTATGTTGGGTAGTACTACTGGGTTTGACAAACCTCACCCGCGTTAGTCGCGCTAACTCGATTGGATATCAAACGGGTGCAATATTGACCTAAACGTGCACCTTGGTTGATAGACCTGGTGGGAGGCAATACAAACAGTCAGTTTACGGTTGCGAGAGTAATAGCAAACATGAACATGGGTTAGCTACTCATTGGTATATATATGTTGATTGTACAATAAATCTGGTAAACGTTTATTTATATATTGAAACCTGTGAACTCACCAACCTCGTGTTGACATTTTTACTTACATGTTTTCTCAGGTCGCTAAGTTAAGACACAGGTGCACAACTAGGATCATGCATGGGATGCTTCTGATTTATTGATGTCTTGCTACTTTAATTGTTTTCTTTTTATTATTGTTTGGACTTGGACGTTTGGACTTTCTTTTTGGGGCGCGTGTATTTTGCGCATTTATTTTCTTTACGCTTCCGCATTTAAACTCTGAACTTTGATTATATTACACTTATGTCCCATATAGTGTCGTTCGATGTAACCGATGTCTGAGATCCTGGTGTGTCACGTCCCAAAACGGTAAAACTCCGTTAGCTGAAATTGGGGGTGTGACAATTGTGTACATTCAACCAAAACCGTAGGGCCGGATGTATGGTAATTCACTAACACCGGGGGTTCAGATAGACCAGTTGAAATGTTACAATTTCGGGTGGCGCAAAAATATCGATTTTAATTTGGGATTTGCTTTAATATTTTAATTTACCGATTAGGGTCAAAAACATTTTGGACGACGAGAAACATGATTCAAGTTATGCAATTTTAGTAAACCGATTTTACTATTTAGTTCGTGAAACGCCTTTCACTCGACACGATCCAATTTTAAATACTTTATTTAATCTAAATTGGTCGTTAATCGCGAACCGTATTATAAACTAATCAACTTTTTAATTAATTGAAAATTGTTTTAAATAAAACTATTGGATTTAAAACATGTTTTACTTTTAAATAAAAACAATTTTATTTAATAACCTTTTCGAGAATTATTTTAAACAATTTAAATATCTCGTTGTTTTAAGATTGTGTCAATAGTTTTATAAAAATATTTGTGGTTTAATTATTATCCTAAATAATGTCACAACCACAAAAATAAATAAAACACATAAACCGAGCAACTAGTAAAATTATCCGGTTTCGTTCAAGCCATCAAACGAAAACCGGACTGATCTAAGGGATAACAAAATAAATAAATAAACTACTATCTCCCACTTAGTCCAAAATCTCCATCTTTAACCCCGTTAGCGTCCGCTTTGGTTTTCAAGTCTTCGTCTCATTAGGGTTACAATTTTATTTACAAATACACTAAAATAAATAAAAATAAATAAACTTAACTATTACAACGGGTTCCAAATAACCCATAAAAAATACAAAGAGAAACCAACCAAAAACAAACAACACAACCATGGGTCACTAGTGCTCGATTCAATCAACACAATCACACTAAACGAAAAATGCTCGATCTTTTGTCAAACAAAAGTTTTGACAAATAAAACACTAGATCGATAAAATAAATAATATGTCTAAACGCGCGTAAACCTGGCTCTGATACTACTGTTGAAAATTCGCGTACCAGTTTTAACTTTAAAAAAAAAATAATATTTAAAACTTTTCAATAAATAAATCGGATTTATACAGCGGAAGCATTTGATACGAATAACAGCTCTAAACTGGGATCCCGTCAGTGATCCGATTACACGCGCATAAAGAATAAATATAAATCCAGTCATAGGGTGTTTCAGGTTATACCTTTGACGATTAACCAAACAAAAACACCTTGGATCAACAAGCGTCTCGTTGATTGACTATTCACGAAAACGCAAATAAGCAAACCAGTCTCACGGATTCACGCGAATGGCGGCGACGCAGGGTGGCGATGGCAGAGGAAGGGCCGACGACGGCTGGCGGTGGTCCTCGGCCGGCGATGGCAGCGCAAGGGCAGCGGGTGGCGGCCTCTCTTTTGCACAAATGGTGATGGAGGCAAGATTAGAGATTAGGGTTTAACATTAAGGATATATTTATAGCTCCTTAATTTTCTAAATGCACCCGTAGAGAATTAATTGTTAATTCGCAAGAATTAACTGTTAACTACTTTTAAACCCTCGAGTTTACTAATTATAAATAATCAGTAAAATATAAATTTTTTAATGTTTAACACTTAAACATTAATTTTCTATAAATAATTATTTCATTAAATAATTAACTAACACATTCACCGATAAATATTTTTTCAAATATTTACTTGCCATTTAATAAATCCGTCTATTGTGAATTATAATATTTAACAATTAAATATTATCAATTTGCTCGTTACCCAAAGTGTAACTCTTTGGATCGTACCTCGATGGTAACGTTGACCTAACTGACGATCGGACATCCCAAATCCAACAGGATCCAGGTCCCTGTCGTCAGAGCTCGTCGAGAACTCGTCCTGTGGTTGTTGAGCCCTAGCCACTGCCACCCTTTGGACCGGATTTCTACCACTTAAGCCAGGAACTAGCAAAAACAACCACCATTATCTTGTTTGGGATGACGAGATCAAAAGGAATATGTAGGCCCCTCGCCGCCGTCGTGATGCGGCTATGCTGCCGCAAGTCCGCTGGAGTCTGGCCACCTGCTCTACCCCTCTCCCATTTTCACCTTTAGTGTGTGTTTGTGTTTTGAAATAATGGAGGAACTTTGGGGGTTTTCCAATATATATATACGGATTTTTAACGAGTTTACGCCGCGTAACGAACTAGTTTTCGTCCCGTTCCCGTGTTAATCCGTCCCGTGTTCCCGAATAATTATTTTAGAATAATGGAATTATGAAATGTTAATAATTATATTATTTAAGTATTTTAAATCTTTAAATCTCCGTTTCAATTTATGTATGAACCGGTACGCGTCGGTACAACGTTTTTAACGCATTCGACCTTTATAAACGTTTCGCGCTCCAAACTATTATTATTTCACTATATTAAAATAAATATTTATAATATTTGTCATATCAAAATACATATTGGTAAAAATCGTACCGCTATCATTAATCTTACCAGCATTAGACACGATTTAGCGTTTATGTACGCATACTCCGTGTGTAATTGTCTGAACGGTCTTTATGAATAAATAATACTACTTGATATTTGTAATTCATTATCTTACTAATTCGTTTTGCTGAATATTCGTTTATGAACCGGTGTCTGATGCGTTTAATGTTTAAAATTACTGAATCGCGTACGTTCTGTATCTTTTCTCAAATTCTCAGGATCATATAACAAGTCATTATATGGAACTAGGTGGCTAGTATAATGTTAGGATTGTGTAACTTTGGACCTCTAATGGGCTCGGATCCTTATTGGGCCTCAAATGGACTTGGATTTCTATTGGGCCTTATTGAGCCTAGTTGGGTTTATCCCAACAACTAGGTTTTAGATTCTGGAATTTTGTGGGTGTCGCAGCTATCGAATCGAACGATGAGCCAAAATACTTTCATTAGGCTATCAAAGATGACAGGTGGAAGGAAGCCGTGAAAAATGAAATCCATGTTCTTTAAAAGAATGGCACGTGGACCTTAGAATTTCTACCCGAAGGAAAACGTGCCATAGATTCCAAATGGGTATTCAAGGTAAAATATAAGCCAAGTGGAGTAGTTGACAGGTATAAGCACGTCTTATTGCAAAACCTTAAGCTTGATAGAGCCAAAAGTGAACCCAAGGTTGATGCAGGCCGCTACCGTCGCAGAGTGGGCAGGTTGCTCTACCTACAAGCCAGGAGGCCGGGCATTACCTACACGGTAACGTTTTGAGTCAATTCGTTGCTGGTCCTCGACAACCACACTTGGATGATGTTCATCGAGTGCTACGGTATCTAAATGGAACACCAGGTCAAGGTATTCTATTACCCCCATGAAGGTGGTTGTACTCTCACTGCCTACTATGATTCTGACTGGCTTGCATGTCCTTACACCCGGAAATCATGGGCTGAATATTTGCTTTCCTTGGAGGAGCACCAATTTCTTGGAAGACAATGAAGCAATCGATTGTCTCCCGGTCGTCTGCTGAAGCCAAATATCGGTCCATGGGCTCGATCGCCAGTGAAGTTCTTTGGGGGGTAAGATGGCTTCTAACGTAGTTGGGCATTCAGTCCACTAAACATATTCCCTTATTTTGTGATCATCAAGCCACCCGATATATTGCCAATAATCCCGTTTTCCTTGAAACGAGTGGAATTACAAGAATTTGAACCTTTCCTTATCCACACCTCCATGCAGATCACTGATCTTTTGAGAAAGGGACTTGGATCCAAGCAGCTGAAGTTCTTACTTGACAAGTTAGGCACTCGAGATCTCCACTCTCCAACTTAAGGGGGAGTATTGGAATTAACATCTATTGTGTCTATCTCTTCCACTTCCTAGTCTCTTTACCTTCCCTAGACGCTTCACCTTCCTTTTTTCTAGCTTTTCACTTGTATTTAAACCCATTTGATGTTTGTTATTTAAATGAGCAAAAAGATAACCAAACTTTGAACCATCTAATTTAGAATTTGACTATATAATAAAGTTTATAAAAATTAACGAGTTATACTTCAATAAACCTTGTATACTTCACTAAAGACCTTGTACACTTCATTAAAGATTTTCTCATAGGTCATAACCAAACAAACCAATCCAAGTTGTTTGTTTAAGTTCAACTTGTGTCGATGAAGACAATCAACATCGTTAAAAAAGCATAGCACAAATAATGAGTTGTTTCTATTTTTACTTTAGTAAAAGATAATAATGAAGTTCTTTTGGAATTCCCAACAACTATAAAACATTCCACTATAAAGGAATAACAGAGATTTGAATATGAAATATTCGTTGTATTAAGATGAACGAGAGATTTACAAATAAATAGAAAGACAAGAGCAATTATAGGGGAATTACAAGGAAACTATTGAAAACATATTTGACTTACCTAAATACAATTTGAATACAAAATAGATATGATATGAGCTGGAATAATGAGAATAATATTTTATTCTTTAATATGCCTTCGCAAGATGGACATTCCCGAGATAAGACCAATCTTGGATGATAATAATGTGAACCGTGGTCAAAGCAAGGGTTTTGTAACAACGTTAGCGACTTGGTCATCACCGGAAATATGTGTTACTAGCAAAAAAACCATCTTGAACTTTCTCTCTGACAAAGTGAAAATCCAAAGATAAATGTTTCATACGTGACTGAAAAACTAGATTTGCATAGTATGGTGTAGCACTTAAATGGACACAAAATATTGTTGGAGTGGAAGGGGAGCTGAAGCCAAGTTCGTGTAACAGAGATTGAAGCCATACAACCTCTGTGGTCATGATTGCTACAACTAGAAATGTGACAATCCGACTTTTCAAAGTTAACCCCGTTAACAAAATCCAATTAAAGTTAACTTAAATTAACTTAACTCAAACTTCAAGGACTAATTTTGTCAATAATCTAAACTTAAACTCCAGGGACTAGTTTTGTAATACTCTTAAACCATTCCATTGACTTTTTAAGTCAAAAATTGTGCTCTTGTTGACTTTTATAAAGTCAAACTAACCAAACCTTAACCTAAGTAACCAAGTTCAAACCTCAGGGACTAATTCTGCCATTATTCAAACCAAGTTCACATAAAACACAGGGACTATTTATGTATTTATCCCAAACTTGATTAGGTTGACTTTTGAAAGTCAAACTCGTGGGTCTTTTGTCAAAATCGACTTCTAACCTTCAAATTCCATTCAATTTGCGACGGTTATGCACTACAATGATGATCACGACCCTGTACGAATCATTTTAACATCCCTTATGATGGTAATTTAACCACATTAATCATGAGGCAAAGAACACGTCAAAACAGTTACAAGAAACACTCAAATCGATCAAATCCGGTTACCAAATTGCAAATTACCTCTCTACACACCTCAATCGGACCCTTCTGAACGTGCGTATAGCATCAATTTCACCATTTGAGTTGTCAAGGAACCTGTCGATTGAAACTGATTGCGCATAGGCCTACCTCAAGAAAAATCGATCAATCCGAACTTGTTACAGGTAATAAACACATTCTCATACTCGAATTTATGTCTAGAACATAAGCCCTAACTCAATTGGGGCGTATAACATCGAATCGATCACAAACAGTTATCTAGGGTTCATACGATTGTGATTTGATCGAACCCTAAATTAGACCCAATATCAATCCGATTAAAGTGCATGGATAGATTCGCATTCCCTAACTCATTGAAAGCCCCATGATTTCAACTGGAAACATTATCGAATTCTATCAAATTAAACATGTGTTCTTAAAACTAGGGTTCGCTTTTTATTTAAATAAGTAATTAACGACTGTAAATTTACGTTTTTTTGAAATTAGCTACACCCCCAGGATCGAAATCCATTAATTAGCAAAACCCCTAAACTCTTGTTGCAAACCTGTAGCGAAATCGATGGATTTAAGGTCGGGATTGGTTCGACCGCGATCAAGAAGTTGAACACAGTGGTGTTCATGATTAAAACCATTCAAATCCGATTCTTGATGCGATTGCCTCAGCAGGCAGAGTGGTTAGATCGGTGTACTGTTGGGGGAGAGACCCGAGTTCGAGTCTCTCCACCCGTTTTTCTTTTTAAATCATTTTTAAACTATTATTTTTAATATAAAACCTATCCCAATATTATTATAGTATATAGTGATATTTTTAACAACGGGAAAACACCCGTAGGCTCGGGTATGAATTTATAACTCATTCGAATATCATTACCCACTTTTATAATAATATATTTATATTATTTGCAAACCCCGACTCCGTATAAAATAGTATATTTATATTATTTTAACACATGACTCCAAATTGAAAATAATATATATTTAGATATTATTTTCATCTCGTTTATAAACTTCGTGTAACGTTTCAAACTGATAAATAATATAATTATTTATGTTATTTACCCACGTTTAATATACTCGAATAAAAATAATAGCTTTATTATTTCTGTCACACGTTTTAAATAAAAATGTTATTTCTCTAAAAATAATATATTAGTTATATAATTTCATAGCCATTCTTTTTATGGTACAAATGTACGAATATAATTATACATTAATATTACGTTACGCTCGACGCGTAACTTAATTATCTTAATAATTAAATTAAGAAACTTTTATTCCCGTGGACGTATTCGTCTACTCTTGAATATTAGAGCGTTTTCTTTAGGACGTTTCTCATTCCGTGCCGCTGTCACATTTCCCATTTTTATCCCTAATTTATGTGTTTATAATTTTAGGGCATTCGTAAGTCTTTTGAGACTTACACACGTGGTTCCAACTTATCCCTTGTGTGATACTACCTACAACGCAACGCATGTGAGTTTCACGGCCCCTTTTTACCTGTTTTACTATTGGGGGAGAAACATGCTTACACACAAACGTATTTTACTTGTTTTCCTGTTAAGGAAGAAACAAACATGAACACCAACTATCATACTTTTACTTGTTTTTCCCGTGGGGGAGAAACAGGTACACAAGCAAATATTATTTTTCCCGCCGGGGGAGAAAACATGACGCAACTATTTGATTATGGTACTTTATATGATATCACTGTTGAGACTAAGCGTAACACACTATCACAGAAAGTCCTCATCTTATATCGGACCGTTAATATGGATCTTAGAGAGGAAATGTTTAGTAGTACTACTGGGTTTGACAAATCCCACCCGCGTTAGTCGCGCTAACTCGATTAGATATCGAACGGGTGAAGTGTTAGCCTACTCACATTGGCCAGAGTTGATAGACCTGGCAGGAGGCATATAAACACAGTCAGCTTCGGTTGCGAGCGCTTTAGTAAAACATGAACATAGGCTAGCTACCTATAGATATGCATATTGAATGTACATAATCTGGCAAACACACTCTTATTGTAAACTTGAAACCTGTGAACTCACCAACCTCGTGTTGACACTTTTTCTTACATGTTTCTCAGGTCGCTAAGGCACAGGTTGCACACTTAGGACATGCATGGAGTCCTACTGTCGTATCATCCATTTCAAACATTTGAAATAGTTTACTTATTTACATTGATTGACGCCTATTGCGTGTAATTACTTTTGATTTCATATTAACGTTTACGCTTCCGCATTAACTCTGAACTTTTATGTTTTGACATTTCAAGTCCCATATAGTGTCGTTTGATGTAACTAATGACTGAGATCCTAGTATGTCACCTTCCAAACGGTAAAACTTCGTTAGTTGAAAATGGGGGTGTGACAGATTGGTATCAGAGCCAATGGTTATAGAGAACTAGGATTGCATACTAGACTATAACCTCACACATTAGTTACACGGCACAGACACTTATACCTGATACATATAGCACCTATACATACATTGCAGTGCATGCATGTTTATACCAGCCGTATCACCCTCAGTTGGCGAGGGACACATCATTTGCATTGCATCATCATTCCCAGTGGCGACACTCGGGGAATCACCGGAACATCATCCACTCCCGTTCGAGGGCAGCGAGACGGAGCCTTCGGAGGAGTCACTTACATCACCATCACCTGTTGGGTGTGGTGGGCTTTCTCAGGTCCATGCTATAGACGGCACTTAGCACTAACGCATATCTTTTGGGAGTTGGGATCGTCGGAGGCGAGTCCCTACTGCACACATTAGCAACAATACGCCGACTGAAGGCAGACCGTTGCGCGCATTATTGCAGAATCCATTGACACGTAGATGTCATCACTTTCTCGAGCCATGGGCTCGCGTCTTTGGTCGATATTCTGTTGAGAATAGATCGAACACAATTCTGAGAACGCATTGCTCAATGCATACTCAAACCCTATCTTGACTAAGTTGAAAGGACAGCTACCTTGCTGCTTTCTGTAACTTGTATTCAGGAAATCAGTTTCATTTTTTGAAGTCGCATTTCATGTACATGTTTGTTACATGTTCTCATTTACAATCCACTGGACTGGACTCTTGTATTGTGTTTTAACTCGAGTGAATACTCGGATCAAACGATTTCTGACTACTCATCCTGATATGAGTCCTAGTTGATCAACTTATGATTAATGACTAAGCTTTCCGATAACTTATCATCTCTAACAATACTCTGTATTCGGAAATACAAACTAAAGGACATTATAACACAGGATAGGGAGAACTAGGGTGAGCGCAACAAATTATCATTACGGGTGCACACGTAATAGTAATTTGAGGTGCATGTAAGTCCTGGTGAAACCTAGTGTGTGGATAAATGGTCCTAATCAGTGATCTACAAACTTAAACTTCCACTGTCGGTAGAAGTTCTTGTAACCCGCTCAACGACTAGTTGGTATCATTAAACCTGTTCAACAGTTGATAGACGCGACCATCAAGTTGAAAATGTTTACGGACACACTCAATTATCATCAATGAAATCCATCAATGTTATTCTCACTCATGTAAGAGTCTTAGTGAAATTAAGACACTCATCTAAACATGATCACAGAAACCATCTTGATTGAAACTCTAATAGAATCTCATAGCAAACTTATCGACTCCAACTATGTACACAGAATTTGAGGAATTCTTTCTATGCTAACACGTTATTCCTTACGCTCCAACAATAAATCTCATTCAACCCTATTGTCTTATCCGATGACTAATCCTTAGTCTAACTTTGAATTTTACTACAGCATATTCAATCCTGTAAATGGATTTCTTTCTTCACGAAATGATTCCGTTGATCCAATGACATTAGGAAACGAAGATTTAACCTATCCAACCATCAGTTGAACGCAACTACTTAAACATACACCATATCTCTTATGCTACTGGAATCTATATCTCATTAGACTTTTCTTCCTTACATGTGAACCTCTTCCCTTAGCCTATGCATTGGCTGACACTTGCCTTATGAGCGCGGATCTCACTAGAAGTCTCAGCACGATTTCACAAATTCCATATGAGTGTGTCGTACTCTAACTCTATTAAAAGCCAAGTATACTATTGAGATATCAGACTGTAATATCCTGCATCGGTTGAGGGGGAGAACGATACGTTCCTTATTAGGAGGTGGATACCTTCTCTATCGAGACGCGTTTTGCCTGGGCGAGCAACTCGTCGGGTGAAAACAAAACCGTGAGTTCTTAGATGGGCAATCCATCGGGGGCAAAGCGGACAATATCTTGGTACGGTTTGCTTGGGCTGACCTTCTGCCAGTTACACTTGGCAGTTTCGACCTTATTGTCGGTATGAATTGGTTATCCAAGAACCAACCTGAGGCCAGCTGTTGTGACAAAAATGTTTGCCTTCCTCTCCTTAGAAGGGAAATTCTTTCTGTCCAAGGCAAAAGAAGTGGTGCATTCGTTGGCATCATATCCTTCATGAAAGCATAGAAATGTCTTCGAAAAGGTCATACTGCTATTTTGGCTCTCGTCGCCAAGCAGTCATCTGAGGAGAAGAACATTGATTATATACCAATCGTACGTAACTATCCGAAAGTATTTCCCGAGGACTTGCCTAGTTTGCCACCGTACCGTCATGTTGAGTTCCAAATCGATCTAGCACCCGGAGCGGCACTGATCGCTCGGGCACCTTATAGATTAGCACCTAGTAAATTACAAGAGTGGTCCACTCAGTTACAGGATTTGTTGGATAAAGGTTTCATCCGACGTAGCTCATCGCCATGGGGAGCTCCAGTCCTGTTTGTCAAGAAGAAGGACGGGACTTTTCGTATGTGTATCGACTACCGTGAACTGAATAAAGTCATAATCAAGAATCGTTATCCTTTGCCTCGTATAGATGATCTCTTTGATCAACTCCAAGGATCAAGTTTCTATTCCAAGATAGATCTTAGATCCGGTTATCATCAGTTGAAAGTACGAGACGAAGACATCTCAAAAACGGCATTCAGAACTAGGTATGGTCACTGCAAATTCATGGTCATGCCATTTAGATTGACCAATGCAACCACGGTATTCATAGATCTCATGAATCATGTGTGTAAACCGTACTTTGATCAATTCGTCATCGTCTTCATTGATGACATCCTCATCTATTCCAAGAATAGGGATGAACATGAGGAACACCTATGTTTGATTCTGGAATTTCTGAGACAAGAGCAATTGTATGCTAAACTTTCCAAGTGCGAATTTTGGATTCGTGATGTGCAAATCTTAGGACATGTAGTCAACGAGACGGGAATGCATGTCGATCCATGCAAAATAGAAACAATCAAGAATTGGGCGGCACCAACAACTCCGACTGAGGTGCGACAATTTCTGGGATTGGCTGGCTATTACCGACGATTCATCGAGGGATTTTTCCAAGATTGCCCAACCCCTCACTGCTCTAACTCAAAGGGGTAAACCCTACAACTGGGGTGACACCAAGGAGTCGGCGTTCCAACTTCTTAAACATAAACTCTGCAGTGCATCCATCCTATCTTTTCCGGAGGGAACGGATGATTTCGTGGTATATTGCGATGCATCCATTCAAGGTCTCGGTTGTGTGATGATACAACGCGAGAAGGTCATCGCTTACGCTTCTCGTCAACGGAAAAATCCACGAGAAAGAACTATACAACTCATTACTTAGAGTTGGGTATCGTGGTATTTGCACTAAAGATATGGAGACATTACTTGTACGGTACCAAATGCATCATCTACACCGATCACAAGAGTCTCCAGCACATCTTCGAACAGAAAGAGTTGAACATGCGACAGCGTCGTTGGGTCGAACTCTTAAACGATTATGACTATGCGATCCGGTATCACCCGGGTAAAGCTAACGTTGTAGCTGATGCCCTGAGTCGAAAGGAAACGAAACCCAAACGAGTTCGAGCATTACAGCTTACTATTCACCCCGGATTACCTGACCAAAATCCGAAGTGCTCAACTCGAAGCTCTTAAAGAGGAAAACCTACCGATTAGAAGCTACACGCGGTATGGAAGTACAACTCGAGGTCAAATCTGACGGTATTCGCTACTTCGTCAAGCGAATATGGATTCCGGTATTCGGAAATTTAAGGGAACTAGTCATGGATGAATCTCATAAATCTCGTTACTCTATTCATCCAGGTTCCAACAAAATGTATCATGACCTAAAGGTGTCGTCTTGGTGGCCAAAGATGAAGGCCGATACAACCACCTATGTGAGCAAGTGCCTGACTTGCGCGAAGGTCAAAGTTGAATATCAAAAATCATCCGGTCTTCTGCAACAACTAGAAATCCCCATATGGAAATGGGAACAAATATCCATGGACTTCATCACCAAATTTCCACGAACCCCTACCGGATGTGATACCATATGGGTAATCGTTGACCGTTTAACAAAGTCCGCTCACTTCTTAGCCATTAAAGCAACTGACAAGATGGAGAAACTTACTCGTATTTACTTGAAAGAAGTAGTCTCTCGGCACGGAGTGCCAACCTCTATCATTTCGGATCGTGATGCATGATTCACCTCTCTTTTCTGGCAATCGTTACATAAAGCTTTAGGCACGCGTCTAGATATGAGCATGGCATACCATCCTCAAACTGATGGTCAAACGGAACGTACAATCCAAACTCTGGAGGACATGCTACGAGCTTGTGTGATCGATTTCGGTAACACTTGGGAGTCTCATCTACCGTTGGTGGAGTTCTCCTACAACAACAGTTATCATACTAGCATCAAGGCAGCTCCATTTGAAGCACTTTATGGACGGAAGTGTCGTTCTTCCATTTGTTGGACTGAGGTTGGAGATAGCCAACTCACAGATCCTGAACTTGTATTTGAAACTTCCAAAAAGATCGTTCAAATTAGAAACCGTATGGCGGCAACTCGTGATCGTCAAAAGAGTTATGCCGACAAACGTCGTAAACCCTTGGAGTTTCAAATAGTTGACATGGTCTTACTCAAAGTCTCACCTTGGAAAGGTGTCATTCATTTCGGGAAACGAGGCAAACTGAATCCTCGTTATGTTGGACCATTCAAGATAGTAAAGAGAATTGGCCCAATAGTGTATCAACTGGACCTACCTGAAGGACTTAGTGGTGTACACAACGTCTTTCACGTCTCAAACTTGAAGAAATGTCTAGCAGACGAGTCACTCACGGTTCCTCAGGAGGAACTGCATATTGATGAACAGTTGCGTTTCATCGAAGAACCTGTCGAAATTATGGATAGGGAAATCAAAACGCTTAAGCGTAGTAAAATCCCTAATGTCAGAGTCCGTTGGAATTCGAAACACGAACCAGAATTCACGTGGGAGCGTGAGGATCAGATGATGCGCAAATATCCTGATCTGTTCAAGCACTCCACGTCAAACTCTTAAGGTACTATCCTAATTTTCGGGACGAAAATTCTTTCAACTAGGGGATGATGTGATATCCAGAAATTTTTTATTTTATTTTATTTAATTTTTGGGACGAAAAATCTTTCAGCTAGGCGATGATGTGACAATCCGACTTTTCAAAGTTAACCCCGTTAACAAAATCCAATTAAAGTTAACTTAAATTAACTTAACTCAAACTTCAAGGACTAATTTTGTCAATAATCTAAACTTAAACTCCGGGGACTAGTTGTGTAATACTCTTAAACCATTCCATTGACTTTTTAAGTCAAAAATTATGCTCCTGTTGACTTTTATAAAGTTAAACTAACCAAACCTTAACCTAAGTAACCATGTTCAAACCTCAGGGACTAATTCTGCCATTATTCAAACCAAGTTCACATAAAACACAGGGACTATTTATGTATTTATCCCAAACTTGATTAGGTTGACTTTTGAAAGTCAAACCCGTGGGTCTTTTGTCAAAATCGAATTCTAACCTTCAAATTCCATTCAATTCGCGATGGTTATGCACTACAATGATGATCACGACCCTGTACGAATCATTTTAACATCCCTTATGATTGTAATTTAACCACATTAATCATGAGGCAAAGAAAACGTCAAAACCGTTACAAGAAACACTCAAATCGATCAAATCCGGTTACCAAATTTCAAATTACCTCTCTACACACCTCAATCGGACCCTTCTGAACGTGCGTATAGCATCAATTTCACCATTTGAGTCATCAAGGAACCTGTCGATTGAAACTGATTGCGCATAGGCCGACCTCAAGAAAAATAGATCAATCCGAACTTGTTACAGGTAATAAACACATTCTCATACTCGAATTTATGTCTAGAACATAAGCCCTAACTCAATTGGGGCGTATAACATCGAATCGATCACAAACAGTTATCTAAGGTTCATACGATTGTGATTTGATCGAACCCTAACTTAGACCCAATATCAATCTGATTAAAGTGCATGGATAGATTCGCATTCCCTAACTCATTGAAAGCCCCATGATTTCAACTGGAAACATTATCGAATTCGATCAAATTAAACCTGTGTTATTAAAACTAGGGTTCAGATTTTTTTTAAATAAGTAATTAACGACTGTAATTTTCGTTTTTTCGAAATCAATTAATTAGCAAAACCCCTAAACTCTTGTTGCAAACCTGTAGCGAAATCGATGGATTTAAGGCCGGGAATGGTTCGACCGCGATCAAGAAGATGAACACAGTGGTGTTCATGATTAAAATCATTCAAATCCGATTCTTGATGCGATTGCCTTAGCAGGCAGAGTGGTTAGATCGGTGTACTGTTGGGGGAGAGACCCGAGTTCGAGTCTCTCCACCCGTTTTTCTTTTTAAATCATTTTTAAACTATTATTTTTAACATAAAACCTATCCCAATATTATTATAGTATATAGTAATATGTTTTAACAACGGGAAAACACCCGTAGGCTCGGGTATGAATTTATAACTCATTCAAATATCATTACCCACTTTTATAATAATATATTTATATTATTTGCAAACCCCGACTCCGTATAAAATAGTATATTTATATTATTTTAACACGTGACTCCAAATTGAAAATAATATATATTTAGTGATTATTTTCATCTCGTTTATAAACTTCGTGTAACGTTTCAAACTGATAAATAATATAATTATTTATGTTATTTACCCACGTTTAATATACTCGAATAAAAATAATAGCTTTATTATTTCTGTCACACGTTTTAAATAAAAATGTTATTTCTCTAAAAATAATATATTAGTTATATTATTTCATAGCCATTCTTTTTATGGTACAAACGTACGAATAGAATTATACATTAATATTACGTTACGCTCGACGCGTAACGTAATTATCTTAATAATTAAATTAAGAAACTTTTATTCCCGTGGACGTATTCGTCTACTCTTGAATATTAGAGCGTTTTCTTTAGGACGTTTCTCATTCCGTGCCGCTGTCACATTTCCCATTTTTATCCCTAATTTATGTGTTTATAATTTTAGGGCATTCGTAAGTCTTTTGAGACTTACACACGTGGTTCCAACTTATCGCTTGTGTGATACTACCTACAACGCAACGCAGGTGAGTTTCACGGCCCCTTTTTACCTGTTTTACTATTGGGGGAGAAACATGCTTACACACAAACGTATTTTACTTGTTTTACTGTTGAGGAAGAAACAAACATGAACACCAACTATCATACTTTTACTTGTTTTCCCCCGTGGGGGAGAAACAGGTACGTAAGCAAATATTATTTTTCCCGCCGGGGGAGAAAACATGACGCAACTATTTGATTATGGTACTTTATATGATATCACTGTTGAGACTAAGCGTAACACACTATCACAGAAAGTGCTCATCTTATATCGGACCGTTAATATGGATCTAAGCGAGTTAATGTTTAGTAGTACTACTGGGTTTGACAAATCCCACCCGCGTTAGTCGCGCTAACTCGATTGGATATCGAACGGGTGAAGTGTTAGCCTACTCACATTGGCCAGAGTTGATAGACCTGGCAGAAGGCATATAAACACAGTCAGCTTCGGTTGCGAGCGCTTTAGTAAAACATGAACTTAGGCTAGCTAACTATAGATATGCATATTTAATGTACATAATCTGGCAAACACACTCTTATTGTAAACTTGAAACCTGTGAACTCACCAACCTTGTGTTGACAATTTTTCTTACATGTTTCTCAGGTCGCTAAGGCACAGGTTGCACACTTAGGACATGCATGGAGTCCTACTGTCATATCATCCATTTCAAACATTTGAAATAGTTTACTTATTTACATTGATTGACGCCTATTGCGTGTAATTACTTTTGATTTCATATTAACGTTTACGCTTCTGCATTAACTCTGAACTTTTATGTTTTGACATTTCAAGTCCCATATAGTGTCGTTTGATGTAACTAATGACTGAGATCCTAGTGTGTCACCTTCCAAACGGTAAAAACTTCGTTAGTTAAAAATGGGGGTGTGACAAGAAATTCAGCTTTCGTGGTGCTTTGGGCCAATGTGCTTTGTCGTTTGGAGCTCGAAGAGACATGATTTGACCCAAGATATAAGACATAACCTATAGTGCTTTTTGTAATTATTTTTGTCTCTCGCCCAATCGGCATCAGTAAATGCATGTAAATTAAGTGGAGAATTGTGACGTAGTAGGATGCCATGGTGAATTGTGCCATGAAGATATCGTAATAAGCGCTTTAGGGCAGTCCAATGGAGGGAGGTGGAAGCATGCATGAATTGAGACAACCGGTTGACGGTGACAGATATTTCAGGTCGGGTTAGGGTTGGATATTGTAAGGAACCAACAAAGGTTCGGTATTCAGTAGGGATGGATGTGGTGTACCACCCTATAAAGTCAGAGGTTGTGAATATGTAATTGGTGTTGAATTTGGTTTGCATTCACTCATTTTGGCCTTGAGAAGGATGTCATGAATATATTTCTTTTGGGAGAGGAGTACACCATACGGGTGCGGAATAACCTCGACTCCAAGGAAATAAGATAGATTACTAAGATCCTTGAGGGATAATTTGGAAGCGAGATGTTGTATGATGAGAACGAGGAGGCTAGGACAAGGACCGGTGATGATGATATAATCAACGTAGACAAGGACATAGATAGATAATGAACCAAAGATAGGGTTAAATAATGATGAATTAGAGATGGTGGGTTTAAAACCTTGAGAAAGAAGAAAGGATTTTAGTTCGTCCTACCAAGCACGAGAGGCTTGACGAAGACCATATATGGCTTTATTATGTTTGCAAATGTGAGTAGGAAAAGAAGGATGGATGAAACCAGGCGGTTGGGCTATGTAAACATCTTCATGCAAGTTGCCTTGTAAAAAGGCGTTGTTGATATCAAGTTGACGAATACACCAATTGTGAGAGACGACTAGGGAATGAAAGAGACGTAGAGTGGCGGGTTTGATTACAGGAATAAAAGTCTCAACATAATCAATCCCCGATCATTGGTGGAAACCTTTGGCAACCAGGTGGGCTTTTAAACGATCAACAAAGCCGTTCGGTTTATACTTTGTTCGAAAAACCCATTTGCATAGACGAGGTTGGGTGCAAATGTAGAGGGAACGAGCGTCCAAGTATTATTAAGTTCGAGGGCATCATATTATTCTTTCATGGCTTTACTCCATGAGAAGTGTTTGAGAACATGAGCGATGGGGGATGGTTTGGTTAAGGAAGAGGGGTACTTAGTGTAGAGTGAGTATTCTGAGTTATGGTAGCGTGGGTTTGGTTTTGGGTTCGGGTCGAGTGACTGGTCTAGATGATGGAGGAGGTGGGTTTGTATTGGGTGGAGGCTATGAGGCTGTATTTTGATATGTATTTTGAGGTGGGGAAATGGGCGATTGAGTTGAAGAGGATACTAGATGGGGAGATTGAGGTGGGGAATGTGCTGTAGAAAGTGATGGAATATTAGGAATATCTTCCAAATGATATTGGTCAGGAGAGGAAGAGGTAGTAGTTGTGGATGGCTTTGAGATTGGTAAAGAAAAAGGAAGCCGAGTATCAATGTTGAGTGGCTGAGAAGAAGAGACAGAACCTGTGAGTTTCTCAAAAGGGAATTCATTTTCAATGAATAACACATGTCGAGAAATGTATGATTTGAGTGAAAACAACCGGAGTAACACCTTAAACGAGATAACATTCATAATTATATTTCTTATCCTTTTTACTTCTTTCAGCCAAAACCCCTTTTCCAACTTACTATCCTAGTCAGACAATAGCGAAGGTTGAGTAAGGAATCCGTGTCCATGGTTCGATACTTGGTTCTTACCCAGACTATACTACGTTGCGATAGGTTCACTTGCCTATTGTGAGTGTGTTTAGTTGAAGTATTTATCATTTTAATTTATAAATTTAAAACCTGATTTTGTGTAACTCTAAATAAAATATATTTTACACTAAAGCACGCTATCACTTCCCGAGAAGAAGAAGCATTCATGATCAATGGGTGATATGAGGGAAGAGGCTACCAACTAATGCACCAAACATCAATTTATCTTGACGGAACCGGATGGAGAGATCTTTGTGAGGAGTAACAATACCATTAGGTGCTTTTGTGGAAGGAGGAGACAGGTGTGTCCCGTCAATGAACTTGTAGAGGTCTAACCCATGAAGTAAAGCTTCAATTTGAGTTTTCCACCCTAGGTAGTTGGTGGAAGAAAGTTTCATCGTTACAGGGAATGTCACAATAGTAAGGTCTTTCATGGAGTGGTTAATGATGATAGATTCATTTGAGTCGCTCATGGTGGTTGTGTTTGTCGGTGAAGAAGGGTGAGTAGGGAATGAAGGATTGATTGGTGAAGAAGATGAAGAAGAGCTAAAATCATGCTCGGATACCATATAAAGTAATCAAAGAGATTTGAATATGAAATATTCGTTGTATTTAGATGAACGAGAGATTTACAAATAAATAGAAAGACAAGAGCAATTATAGGTTAATTACAAGGAAACTACGGAAAACATATTTGACTTACCTAAATACAATTTGAATACAAAACAAACATATATGATATGAGCTGGAATAATATTTTATTCTTTAATATCCACCATGTTTTCGTTGTCAACAACCATCGGATGTATGGATCATTGCTCGTTACTCGCATCCACTTATCATCAACATTCACTCCTATTTTGGTTGTTTCAACTCAATTTAGCTAATTCACTTGTCAGAACCAAAGTTGGATCACGAGCTGAATATATAGGCCAAGTCATCGGAAAAACAAGATTTCTGCCAACAAACATATAAATTACTTTAGAACTCAAAAGAATATTTGAGCAAAAACGACTCAAACTAGAAACACTTGATCAAATGTACCATTCGAAACGCTTGCTTTGACAACGATTAATCCTTTCAAGCGTATATTTCCGAAAAGCACTCTCCAAACGTTTTGCACGTTGTTGTATGTGAGACAATGACAATAAGTCCCAAAACTTCAAAACCTGAACACATAGCGAGTTTTCATTGACAATATCTACACTCCAAACGACATAGAAATGTCCATCGACGTTGTATATCTCTAACATGTTAAACATTGCTCGTGTGTCATTGTAAATGTTACTTTTATTTTTCTTCACTTGGCGCCAACCACTTGAAAGCTTCACAAGAAGCGATACAACTAGTTTACGAACATTAAGATTCACAATATCAGCTATTTTTCCAAGAAACGTTTTGGTAAAGTTGACCTGCGCCAAAAAGAAAATCGTAATTAAAAATTATATCGATGTGTGATCTCAAAAGCTAGCTAGAATTATGTATTTTACCTTCCATTTTGCCTCCTTAAAAAGTATTGAGTCGATTTTTAACAAGGAAACAAAATTTGTGAACTCAACCATGGCGTTTATCATGACTTGAGCCAAGTTCTTGTCTTCGCGTGCATCAAAAACACACCCACGGTTTTCTGCATCATAAACTAGAGTGTTCCATACCGAGCCACTCTTGATCATGGTCTCTTTGTTTCCTACAACCCACATGCAGTGCCTTGCTCGGGTTAAAGCAACATTTGCTCTTTCACGACTTGTAAGAAACCCCACTGATCCGTGATAGTTACATCTAACTATTGAAAAAATTATGATATCTTCTTCGCTACCTTGGAACCCATCAACGGATCGAACATTCACAGAAAAACTCCAACCATTCTTCTCTTGATTGTACTTCTTACCAAGTTTTGCTTGAATTGAATCGACTTGAGCCATGTATGGTGAAATGCACCCAACTGTCACCTTTTGTTTCCTTGAGATAGATTCTGTTACAAAGAGTGTCATATAATATCAAGACAAACATAAGAATAATAAACAATAATACATTTGAAAATATTTTCAACCATCTCTGCGATCACAGCAACTTCCACCATGTTTTTGGTGCTATTGTTCTTATCAAATTCCTCCTTTCCAAACTCAACATTGATAAATGAGTAAGATCTGTACATATCCTCTTTCAAATAACGCTTTTCTAGAGCTTTATCAATGACATTAGGACCGTCCAAGATCTGCCCATTGTAGAACTCAGTATTGGGAAACTGGCTAATTGATGGGTGCATCCTGTATTGAACGTTGAGAAGGTGTTTATGGTGTCCGAGTAATACCAGTCTCTCGAATAAACTCCTTCCAAACTTAGCCTCATCACTAATCTGTAATAGACAAAAAAAAGAATCACAAACTATTTTCTTGGGACAACAAAAGAAGAGTTAAGTAAGAAATTGTTTTATCAGCAAAGCTAAGGTTTCTGGCAGTGACCTTGCTTCGAACCATCGATGGCAACTGCTTGGTTTCATTCCTTTTCTATACAGTTTGATTGAGCTTGATGCAGTACAGAAGATCAAACAAGCATTACTCAGACAAAATTTTTTAAGTTTATAGATGTTCATAGACTTTGGAATAAAAGATGTTGATCTCATATCATATAGTGCTTGCAAGCATTCGGTTTTGCATAATCTTAGCTTCATAAAATGAGATTTATTTACTCGTCTGCCAAAAGCTTCCTTTAAGCTTTGCTTTTTAGTTACTATCTCCTTTACAGACTCCCCAACCTATTGAATCAAATCAATTGAATGTATCATTTTCTTTGCAAAAATGTGAGGAATCACAGAAGTAGGCAAATGGGTATACAAGTTCCTGATACAGGTAATAAGGTTTGTGCTTAGAACACTGAATCTGTTCACAGCAAATTTCCCAAAAGTCAATTGATTTTCTTTATGGTCATCCTCAGGCTTTATCTCATTCTTCTTCATGCTCTTCTTGTTTTTAGACTTTGTTTTCTTGGGGTTTGAAACTATGAAACGTCTATACTCTTTCAAGGGATTTTCAAGAAGACAAATCATATCACGCGTATAAGTTTTCCATAGTGATAAACTCTTCCCAAGAGCATCAACTCGATTGTCAAGAAACACATCAAGAAGATATTCACGATCAAAATAATTTTCATTCGTTCCGTGTTTCCAAATAAAACTTTGTCTCCAAATCCGTAAGTATCACATCCCAAATCATGATCGCTTAGCAAACATAACAGTCTCTTTACAACTCCTACCACCGCAATATTTGTGGGAGCACATGTAAGAGTCCTGCGGTTCGTCCTTAACAACCCAAACAATATTGATGCAACTGTCATTGTCTCCAAATCCGTAAGTATCACACCCCATACCAATTTAATGCATGAGTTTTCGTGACAACATTTTTTAGCAGAAACGCAACTTAACACATCAGCTTCTTGTGAATTATTTAGCTTAAATGAATCAATAGCTTGTCTTAGTTTTAAGTCAATAATATCCTTTTCTCCATAAGAACAACACTTGTCACAATCCATAGCAACCTGTATAAAGAATATATGATAAAATTTATCTTTAATTTATTCACTTCAACACCAAAAAAATTAAGATTAAGAATCGAAAACTTGAAATACGAGAAATATCACCAACGATTTCTTTATTAATTAGAATCAACGATATGAAGAAATTACGCATTGGAAATGAAAATTGTAAAAGTCTATTCAAACATACTCTCCTCAATGCTTAACTACCCTAACGGGTTATAACAAGAAAACAAGAAAAGGTATGTACATTGTACACTTTACGCTTGTGAGCACTAACTCCCATTGGTACTAACTCCTTACCAATATTAGTTCTTACCGACATCAGGTTGCATATCGACCACTATAGTTGCTATCTATAATTCCTACCGACCACCATAGTTGCTAGTGACTACTATGGATACATCAATGCTACTGATACTCATCTGCACCAACCCTAAACTTCTAGTTGACTTATGTTTGACTTTCAACAATACGTTCCAATAATCTCCACCTTAATGCTAAATCTAAATCCAACCTATTACGCAAATGTTTAACACATTTAAAAACTATAAAAACTTTAGACCTGGTAATGCCTTTGCTAACTTATATGTTGCATTATCCTTGGTATCAACTTTAATCACACTTTAATTGATAACATCCCTCATAAAATGAAACTTCACGTCCATTGATATGTTTGGGCCTTTCGTAATACATCAGGATCTTTTTGAAATGTGTTATACTCTCTTTATGACACGAGACCACTGCATCGTTTCTTTTAACCCTAAGTTATGTCACAAATCCCAAAAGCCATATAGCTTCATTCACCTCTTCAGTCACATCTGTATACTCAACTTTAGTTCTTTACAATGCTTCAAGATGCTGTAGTGATGCTATCTAAGTTACAACACTTCCCAAAACTTGAAATGCATAACCACCTATAGATCTCCCTTATATCAAGACCTTTGGCAAAATTTGTATCAACATACCCAAGAGCCATATCTTTTTTATCATGACCATTACCAAAAACTGGCCCAACATCACTAGTATCATTTAACTACCTCTTGATCCATTTCATAGCTTCTGAATGTATTTTTTTGTGGATTTGCCATAAGCGTGCACACCATACTAACAACATACCTATATGAGGTCTTTAACACACCATTAGATACATGAGACTTCCAACAGCATTGACATATGATATATCCACCGTATCATCGACTTCAGAACTTGTGTGTGGAGAATGCCTCCTTAATAACTTGAAATGTTGACTAATGGGAGTTGCCATAACTTTTCTTTGATTCATAAAGAAGTTTGGGAAACACCATATTTATGTAAGTTGTTTGAGTCAACTTAAGCTTCTTAAGTTATCTTTCTCTGTGAATTTCCATCCACGTTATCTTCTAGGATTCTCTTAAATCTTTCATGTGATACTCTATCCTAACTCACCCTTTAGTAACCTTTATCTTTTATAAATACTTGCATGCTACTAGCATCGCATAAACATACAACAAATAATATGCGTACTCTATTACAGTATATTATCTTAAATGCGCACACTATCATAACTGCCCCTTTTATACCCATGAGTGATCATATACTCATCAAATCTCTTGTACCATTTCGCGAGTGTCTGTTTGAGACAAGATAAAGACTTCTTTAACCAGTTGTGTTTTTTTTCCACAATTTCAAATCCCTATGGTTGTTTCACGGAATCTGCCCATGTAAAAATCCAGATTTTATATCAAGTTGACCCAATTCAAAGTCATTAACTGCAGTTAAGGCCAACATCACTATAATGGATAAGCGTTTCACCACATGTGAGTATAGCTTTGAATATTGGACCTTCAACACCTTAAATTCCCTCTTTCAACATGTAAATGCATTTACATCCAACAAACTTTTGATCCTTTGATTTATCAAGTTAAACCGATGTCACATTATTGTACAAAGAATCAATTTCATCATCTATTTCCTTCATCCATTTCTCTTTATTAATGGAAGTAATAACGTCATTGAATGAAAAAGAACATCTTATTACTTTGTTGCAGTAAACACAAATGCAGAAACTCCTAAATATGATATGTAGTACAATGTTCCTTCTAAGTAAACACCTAGCTAAACTATAACCACTTTCTCCCTCGGTTACACCCTTAATAATGTTAAGGGGATTCATTAACATCACATACCACATTTGATTCAAGCCACCTCAATTTGAGCTCCTTGATCACTCTGGTTTAAATCCCTAAAAGTTCCATTACATTTTTCTCAACTACATCCATATACAATGTGTCTTTGAAAGCTACACCACTACTTATAATGAATCTAGGACTTACATTATCTAATAGCCAATCCCTATAGCCCTTGGTATCATAGAAAAATGAAATTTTGTTCTCTAGGTTCACGTTTCCCTTGATTAACATGAGCATATGCCAATGCTCTAAACACCTTCAAATTCCCATAGTCTACTGCTTTAGGAGACCACATTTCCATTGGTGTTTTCAAGCCAATAGCCTAACAAGGTGACGCACTACAATATAAGTTTTTATGCTCAAAACTTAACCCAAAACATCTTTGACAACCCTTAACCAGGATAATTGATACCTTACATTGTGCAACAATGTTCTCTTTATTCTTTCACGAAACCATTCTTCGATTAAATACCTTGTAGTTCCATGATTTTTAGAGAATTAGTTGACCTTGCCCTTACAAATCTCTAACCAATTATTAATTTTGAGTTTCTTAACATTTCGTTTAGTTTCAATTTCCACCAAAAATTTCCATTCTTTGGACTTGTCATAAGCTTCATCCTTATGTTTTAACACATAAACCCAAAACCTTCTAGAGTAATAATCTATTACTGAAAGAAAGTATATAGCTCCACCAAGATATGGAGTCTTAGCAAGTCCACAAATCTAAATGCACATAATCCAACACTCCCTTTGTGTTATAAATTACATTACTAACTTAACCCTGTGAGACTTCCCCATAATATAGTGCTCATATTGACCAACATCACATTCTTGGAATTCCTCAACCACCTATTGTTTGTCACTTCCACTAGCCCTTAATTTCTTATATGAGGCAACCTCTTATACCATAACATTGTAACACTATAATATGTTGATTCTATAATTGAGACTGAGACTGATCCAAGAATTACCACACCATCATGGAAAGTATTTGTTGTTTCTTTTCCTTGTTCCAAACAACACAATCATTTCTCATTTCAACACTTTGCATTACCATTAATCAACTTCACATCATGTTCATTTTCATCAAAAGTTCCCAGTGGGATATGATTCATTTCCTAGTTTGAATGTGGCATTTCCACACACCTAGAATTTTGCATGGTATATTATCCCCTAGAATCATAGTACCAAGATCTTCATGCTTCAAATACTTGAAGAACTACTTGTTATGTGGCATATGGTAAGAGCAAAATCCATGATCCATTCCTAGCAACCCCCTATACTAGATGCCACAAGAACTTTTGCGCTCTCATACTCATCGAATAATGCATATGGTAATTTAGTGCCATGAGTTCTTGATGAACTGGCCTTTCCCTTCTTCCTTTTCAAGTGTTTTACAGAGCGACATATGAAACATCTTCTTTTGAATTTGATTTTGACTTCATAAGGCCCTTTCCTTTGAAGGATCTTTATTCTAGAATACCACCCTTACAAATAACCCTTCTCCATATTCTCTCGTGTATCAGCCCTCTTCTTTAACTCTTTAGAGATAATGGCTACAATAACTTCTTCCATAGACATATTATCTCTTCCACACATCAAAATATCAACACATTCCCCATATGCCTATACCAGTGAGGTCAAGAAGATAATTGACATATCTTTTTCATATATCATGATCTCTGCATTCTCAAGAATCGAAACCAATCTTGTAAACTAATCAGTATGATCTTCAAGAGACTTGTTAGGGACATCTAAAAAAGTATACAAATATCTTCTTGAGATATAACCTATTTTCTAGGGACTTAGTCATGTACAACCTTTCTAACTTAGCCCAAACTCCTCCAGTAGAGGTTTCTTTTGACATCTATGACAATACTATATCCCCTAAACTTGGAACTAAGACACTCTGCACTTTTCTTATAACATCCTTCTTCTCATTGTGATATAGAGTTCCTGGTAAGTCTATTTCACCTTTAAGAGCATCCACAATCCCCTAATGCACAAGTAGTGCCCTCACTTACAACCGCTATAACACAAAATCGTTTTTCCCTTCAAATTTAATCGAAACTACTCTTCAATCTTAATAGATTATGTGTGATAGCCTTAATTGAATTGAGTTCTACGTGGCTTCGATAACAATTGTTGATAATTAATCTTAGAACTGAAACATCTCAACACCAATTATGCATTGTATGCTTTAAAAATGTCGACACTAACTCTCCTCGATATTAAATCTTTAACAGCATTAGTTCCTACTAGCATGTAGTTGCTACCTATAGTTCCTATCGACCACCATAGTTGCTACTGACCAACTATTAGCGTCGATACACCTATGCTACCGAAACTCTTCGACACTAATTAACCTTGGACTTCTAGTTGACTTATGTTTAATTTTCAGCAATAAATTCCAACAAAAACTATGTTATAAACTTACAGAGAGACTTGGAAACATTAGGTTTGGATTGATCATTTACATAAGTAAGCATTGATTTTAGTATTCTATCAGTACATAAGTTTGTAATCACAAGTTTATAAATAATTATAAATTTAGTATCGAGTGAATTGATAATTCTATACAAGTATCATGAGAAAACTACATAGTTAGGCGAAAACCGAGAAAAACACCAAAAGTCAATCAAATAATTTATAGATTTTTTATTTTTTTTTTCAATTTATTTCTAAGTGTATTAATATAATATTACATAATTTAACAAAAAATTCATTTTACGTATTGTGTTTTACGTAACTGTAATTTTTTTGTTTTCTGTTTACGTATGTGTTACGTATACGTAAGTCAATACATAAAATGATTTTTTTGATAAAAGTGTGTAATATTACATTGATACTCTTATAAATAAAACAAAATAAAAATATATTATTATATGATTCGTTAAAATTGATTTTTTTAATGGTTTTCTCAATTTTCACCTATGTGGTTTTCTCATGAACCCTCACACACGTGTGTGTGTGTATATATATATAGATGTTTAAGTTCTTAAATTCTTTTTTTTGTACATTTCGAGAAAAATAAGAAAGATTTGCGTCTACAAGAGAAATAATGTACTTTTTTTTAGATACATGATATGTTTCAAAGGGTTTTTTTTTTTTTTTTTTGACGGCGAACATTGAATGTTGTGACGTTGCATTCCCGTTAAATGGGAGAGGCTCGTCCAACTTCGGTCAATATGTTGTTTTAACCGGGTCCACTGGGCGTCAGAGTTGGAGAGCATACAAGGAAAAATCTCACCCAATACGGCCCCTTCCGGGCTTGAGGGAGAGCCGAGGCTCGAACCCTGGATAGGCGTGGGTAAAACCCTGGTGCATCAGACTAAGAACTAGGCCTCATTTGCATGCCTCAGAAATTAATGGTGATGGCAGGGATTGAACCCGGGTCCCTTGGGACTTCAGGCCTCACCTCAACCACTACACCACAACCTCTTTGGCGTATGTTTCATAGGTTGTAACATTAAAATAGTAAATTATGAAAATAAAAATATATTTTGTTTAATATAATTTGTAAGCAGGCTATTTTGGTAATTGTCCTAAGTATATATCTACCCTTCCGTACGAATTTATTCAACTTTTCAGACTTAAAAATGATTTATGTATCTCATACGTCAAAAGTTAGATTCCATGCACTTTTAAGATCGCAAAAATAAGTAAATTGCAATATTATATAAATTTATATTTATATAATTTGTATGGCCAGAAGACTTACAGAAGTAAATGACAATGTTCTTTGAATAATATCCATGTTTGCCGCCGAGTTGAGAGCCTGCCATATACGCATATTTGTTGTCAAGTTTGTGAGATAAACAACAAAACCTTTTACTTGTTCCTTCTTCTCAAATGGGTTGGATTCAGTGTCATCTGATGAACACATTCTTACTGTCATCAGTCTTTCATCCACCACTTTTGTCACATAAGTGGTGCGAAAAAAGGTGTTTGATGGATCAAGATCATCAATAGATTTTAGGTTTAACTTGTGTCAAGGCAATAAGATCTCCAACTCTTGGCTCATTGTTGTTCCCATTTAAGGTCATATTGTATAACCTCTTTTTGGGACTACCAGTTGGTAGCATACCCGAAAAAGGAATCGCCAATGCCTTAGAGATTCTGGCAAGGTGAGAGAGCAGATCTGCGTGTGTTTCTTCAAGAAGCAGATAGATGAATGAGTTCATGTACTGTGTAGTGGATCTAAAAGTCAATGGTACTTCTTCAACCTGTAAAATTCGTCGATTTTTTAAGAAACGGAAGACTTTGAGTTTCTACTTTGGTTTCTAGGTTGAAAATGAAAACAATTTGGTTTACTGAGAGTCTGCTATCTCCATTAGCGGACTCAAGATTTCCTGTCAATGATCTGTGCTTGAGTCCGCTTGTCGTGTGCGCGGATGATTGGCAGGAAATTTTGAGTCTGCTCGTGTAGTTAGCAGACTCCCCCTGAAACCAAATTGCTTTCATTTTCTACCCAGAAACCAAAATGAAAACTCCAAGTCCCTCGTTTTAGCAAAAAAAAATCCCAAAAAGTCAGATAATCTTCATCGAAATTCCATGTTAAGAAAAAGAAAAGAAAATAACCTGAAATCTGTAGAGATTTTCGTTGAGTAAATCAGATAAAGACCAAGATAGGATCAAATCCAAGAATGCTTGACATCTTCTGCTCTTCTTCTGCTCCGAATTCCTTCCGCGGCCTATGATCGCCATTTTTCTTAAGCTTGGTTTGGAAGTGTGTTTAGAATTATGAGGAACCGAAACTCAAAGCAAAAGAAAAAGCAAAAAGAAGAAGAAGACCAAGACTTTAGGTAACTCATAGGAGGGTCGGGTGGACAGTTATACAAAAAAAGTTGGTGGTCAAAAAATTAGCCTACCCTTCCTTTGACTCGGTGGTTATAGACCGGGTTGTGGGAAGATAGCCGACGAGGCAGATGAATGAAGAAGGTCAACGGAGACTAAACTTACAACTTTCATAGGAAGTAACGTTGAACCGACATTGGTGGTCGATGACATGCATATCAATCCATTTAAGTCCCCTTTTACAACAAAACTAAATACTTTTGTTCTTAATAACTATATTTATCATTGGGAGCGTTGGAAGCAATTTGAAGAATATTTATGTTTTCCTAGCTTAAATGAAAAAAAAAATAGTGAAGAATCTTGATACATTAAAGAGATTCATATATATGTTCTATAAGGAGAGGATAGTGCTTTAAAAAAAAACATGGTTCGTGGTATATAACTAAGAGAAAATCATCAAAACGCTCCCAATGAATAAGAAAAACATGCAACAGGTTGGTTGAAACGTCGGAAAGAGATGCTTAAATACTCCAAGAGGAAAAAGAATGAGAAAAATGGATACCGCCCCAACGATCGATGACATGGCTAGGTCACGCACCGACAATGGTGTATTTGAACCACCCTTCACTCTCAAGAATTAAGATGTTAACTTTGTCATCAAACTTTTAACAATGTGAGAATCGAATCAAGTGAGGGTGAATGTTTCAAGAATTAAGATGTTAACTTTGTCATCAAAGTTTTAACATTGTGAGAATCGAATCAAGTGAGGGTGAAGGTTGACTAAGAGAGAGAGAAAAGCTTAATGTGCAAGGAATCTTTGTTTACAAACTAGTTTAGGTTTTTGTCTACTTTCTTCTTTGATAAGTATTGTCATATTTGTGTAATCCATCATGATTTGACTAGATTAATTTTGAAACAGTCCTCTTGAGTAAGGTTAAGGACTTTTAGAGGTACGATATAGATTTTTCCTTAACTTTATCTTAGGGCCTTAGTTCTACCTCGTCTTGTGGATGCCTGTGTATGTTACATTATTCTTGGCTTCATGTATCTATGATGTTACCTAATATATTTTCACTTTGTCACCACTTTTATTTTTTCATCATTTGTTGTTATTGGTAGCTTACTAATATTGTTTTATTAGACCTTCTTGTTGTCTGTTGTTTAGACACTATGCGAATAAATCTATAGTTCTAATATACTTTTCAAGCTCGGATAGGGTTTTTTGTGTTGGGGTGTCCCTAGAAGCAACCTCTCTATCCTCTGTGGTGGAGGTATAGTTTGCCTACATCTCTTCTTCCCCAGACCCTACAAGTAGCTTTAGCTATTGGTGGGATTTTTACCAAGTATGATTGTTATTGTTAATTGTTATTGTTAGTTGTTCTTACATCTTGAGTAGGATGATCTTGAACACAAATTTCCAATACGGTTTGGGTAGACAAATTCCTAATACGGTTCGGTTCGGCTAACGGATAGAACTAAAAAAATAAAAACCAAAAAACTGAAAATCGAACAGCTGAACACCATAGTAAGATCTCATCCAACATTTCTTGAACACAAATTTATAAGACCCTCTATATAATGAAACTGAAAACCAAACATTTGAACATCCCTAGTAAAATCTCATCTAACATTTCTTGAACACAAGTTTATAAAACCCTCTATATAATGAATTAAATAATATTATAAAATCTTGAGTATTTAAAAAACATAATTGAAAACATATATTCATAAGTGATCTAGGGTTGTAAATGAGCAAAGCCTGGTTGGGTTCGGGCTAAAAGTTAGACGAGTCGGCTTGGCTTAGTGATGTGTCTTCACTTATACATATTTTTCATGCATACGCACCATCATACTTGATTGATTTCTTAGTAATTGCACTGGAATATGGACAAAATCAGTTCCTTTAAGATAATTATAGGTTATTTGACTTCCCAGACTAAAAAGAATGAAAAGTCAAAGGTCTATGAAAATCAGAGGCCAGGCACCGTAATGCCCCCCTTGGAACCATCAAGAAGATTCTAGAAGCCGGTCAACGCACTGCATGGTTTCGTACAAAAGGTCAATGTCACGGATAGAGGTACACACGGCCGTGCCTCCCCCCTGTTCCAGCCTATAAATAGAGGATCAAGCCCCCTCATTTTCCAAGCAACATTTGGGAAGAGCTCCCACAAGTCTCTTCCACGATATTAGCAGAGAGAGTTAGTCATTTCACCCAAGATCAAGAAGCATTTCATAATCACTACACTTCTCTTTGGTTTGATTACTTGTTTTCATTCCATGATCTATATAAAAACAAGTGTTTGTGTATTCGTTTGTATGGCTACTAGTGGCTAGTCTTCCTGTATCACTTGGGTGAAGATAAAACTTGGTGTAAATTAATATTTTAAATTAGCAAAATGGTGTGTTAATTTTTCTTGGTTATTCTTGACTATGATCATCTTCTATGGATGTGAGTGCTTAATTTTCAGTCACTAAAGTATTAAATATTGTGGGTGTCTTCAACAATATATGTTGTTTTAAAACATTCATTTAAAGTTGTACGTCTTTATGCAAGCTTTTGATACTATACTAGACCCAGTTGCTAAAGAGTTAAACTTTTTTCGGTTGGGATTGGGTACTCAAGCAAAGCATTTTGAGTTTTAATTGAACCTTGTGTTTTATGTCGGTATTTCTTCTATCCTTTTATGTTTGGCTCACACAAAACTTCGAATTGACCCATATGGTTTAAAGCTTGAGGTAGTAGAGATATTTATTTAAAGGTTTTCATAATCAAGATGTCTTTAATCCGGACTTGCGGTAGCGTGTCTTATCATTCTATCTTTCCAATTGGTTTAGGGTCATGGTAATCTGACTAGGAGCCCTTCCATTTTATTTACTAAAAACATAAACCAATTGTCACACCCCGCCTAGGGCGAAAACATGGTGCGTGAAGGTTCACGGTGTTCATAGCCTTTGATTACAACAAACGACTTCTAAATGCATTCATAATCAAAGGTCTAAGACATTACAGAAATCACAAATTGTTTTACGACAGTACATGCAAAGTACCGCACTTAAACCAAGTGTATGACTTTTTAAATAATAAGTTTGTCAGCTATGACCTAGATGCTCCTTGGTTATAACAGAAAAACCTCCAAAAGAGGTTCTACGTGCATGCATGCCCTTTCCTCCATGTTTTAGTTACCTGAGAAAAAAAGCTTAAAAAGTCAACATAAAGTTGGTGAGTTTACAGGTTTAGTTGAAATGTTTGATGTTGGACCACAAGATTTCTAGTTATGTATTGCTCACCCGAACAATGATGTACCACTGTCATTAATTAAAACAATAGTGTAAGTCCATTATTATTACCATGAGCTCCCGTAACAGAAACTTGACGTTGTAGTTGTGCGCCTAACCCACTGTTCTTAACGCTAAACATTGTAATAGTTGATGAAAATTATGCACTCGCTTTGACCTCCAATCAACGTTAAAGCGACTAACCACGGGTGGGGGTGTCAACACAAATAGATCTATTCATGTTTTTCACGTTTATACCATAATTAACGGTTACAGAATAAGGGGGGACTTTAATGCGTTAAACGAGTTGACTCATGTAACAATTTAGGTACTTGTGTCCAGTTTCAAGTTGAGTAAGTTTTCTCCCCCATTTGTTTAAAAATCAATTTAAAACAATTAAAAGTGGGGTCGTGAAGACTCATAGTAGTTGTCGATGTGGTGAGTGACGATGTAAGTTGTAAGTCCAAACAGTCATGACCTAACTATGCCCTAAATTAATTAAAACATCTTAAGGTCAAAGTAGTTGTTCATCAGGTGGGTTGGTCACATGACCAATATCCCGAAGTCTTGACCCTTGCCATGTAATAATTTACAAGGGCACCCGATCGCCGTTGGTGATACGACTTGGTGTTAAAGTAGTTATATTTATTAAAATCTCTTTAATAAATATTATGACGTGGACTTTAACTATTGGATTCCTCGTGTTCGGTTTAAGTCATTTCTTGTGTTTAATAAATATATAATATGTATTTATTATAAATAGATGTGAATATGTCATAAAATAATTATATTATTTTATTTTTCCAAACTTATTTCTAGTTGTTTCCACCAAGTATATTTATATATGTTTATATATATAAATATATATTTATCAATTTTTCATAAAATTAATATATTTATGTAACTTTATTTTATAAAATAATTTATAAAATATTATACCCATTATTCTTTTGTATTAATAATGTACACAACTATATTATTAATATTTATGCCATTATTATTTAAATGAGGGTTATACTCAAAATATTTTATAGAAAAATAATGTTTAATAATAATTATTAAACCATAATACCTAGGGTTTTTATAATTTTTAACCGTTATACTTTTCGTTAAAACCCGTCATTTCTATATTATTAAAATAATAATCGGGTATTACCGTTTTGCAAACATATCACCAACTAATTAAAAATAATAGAAATAAGTGGGGGTGCTCACGTAAAAATTCGAGAAAGAAGGTGGCAGAGGCGACGTGAGACCCGGTTTCTCCACTTGACATCCCGTATCACCCGGTTAGCGCCCAAAATAGCTCGTATACTTCGTGTAACCATAACTCGATGCCCGTAAGTGAGATCAAAGACCCAAACAGAATGGTGGAGCTCGTTTTGTTTTCTAAAAACCGTAAAGGTGGTGGAGTGGGCTCAGGACTGCCGTACGTGGAGGTGGCGGTGTACGACGGTGGTGTTGGGCTGCTGTTTTTGTTGTATCTCGGGTGAGGGAGAGGGTGTTGGTGGTGTCGGGTTGTTGCCGAGAGAGGGGGGGGTTAAGTGTTCTCGGTGGTGGTGGTTTACGATGGTGGGGTGGTGGTTTATGGTGGATGATGAAGGATGATGTTGATGATGTCGTGGAGCCGAGAAGAAATAAGGAGATGATGAAGGTGGTGGTTTCGGGTGAGGGTGAGCCGAAGAGAGGGAGAGAGCAAGTGTGTTGAGTTGTGGGTTTGTGCCTTGCATGGATACATGTATATATAGCCTCCATAATGGTTATTAACTTGTGTGCATTGTGTTCTATGGAGACAAAGTTGTCTCCTTAGACATGTATGTTGGCTCAACAAGCAACAAGGCAAAAAGAAGGGTGGCTCCTTGAGGGGTGTTCGGCCGAGAAGGGGTGAGCACGAGGGGGTAGGGTAGTGGGTGTAGTGTGGATTGTTACCCGTTCATTTCTAGTTGGGTATAATACCCACGTGTCATTGTTTTTCGTTTGTTGTTACGTGTCGGGAATGAGTCGGTTTTCGAAAATAATATAGGTTTAGTAGTTCGGGTACAATACATGACCGTGTCATATGTTTAGATTTTATTTTTATCCGAGTGGGTATTCTCTACTATAAAAATATGGAGAATGTTTCGAGATGTTTAAATTTAAATTTTAGTTTATCACCAACGTGATATGGGGTTCGATGCGTTTCGGAAATCTCTAACATTTCCTTTCCTAGTTAGAAGAATTTCGTCCCTATATTAAGTTGGTGTTGTCTGCAACTGGAGCATTGTTGAACAACTAGGGATACTTAAGTCTCATTTGATCCTCGCGTTCCCAGTTGAATTCTGGTCCTCGTTCAGAGTTTCATCTGACCTTCACTATAGGGATGCGACTCCGTTTTAGTTTCTTGATTTCCTGATCCATGACCTCAACTGGTTGTTCCACAAAGTGGAGTTTGTCGTTGATGTGAATCTCCTTAAGTGGTATAATAAGGGTTTCGTCTGACAGACACTTCTTTAGATTTGACACGTGGAATGTGTCGTGTACAACACTGAGTTCTTGAGGTAGTTTGAGTTTATAAGCCACCGGGCCTACTTTTGCTAGGATCTCAAAAGGTCCGATGTATCGACTCCTTTCCAAGGCGAGACTTTCAATAATACTTTGTCTCCCACCTGGAATTCCAAGGGCTTGCGTCTTATGTTAGCATAGCTCTTTTGACGATCCCTAGCAGCTTTGATTTTTTCTCTGATCTTAAAGATCTTGCCAGTTGTTTCTTGGAATGATTTCAGGCCAGTGAGCTGGTTGTCACCAACTTCTGCCCAACACACTGGTGATCGACACTTTCGACCGAAAATTGCTTCAAAAGGTGAGGCTTGGATACTGGTGTGATAGCTGTGGTTGTAAGAAAACTCAGCTAAGGGTAGGTGAGTATCCCAATTCTTTCTGAAGTCTATGTCACATGCCCTAAGCATGTCCTCTAGGGTTTGGATGGTTCTTTCACTTTGACCATCCGTCTATGGATGATAGGCGGTGCTCATGTCTAAGCGTGTACCCAACGCTTTCTGAAGTGATTGCCAAAATCTTGAGGTGAAACGAATATCCCTATCCGAGATGATAGAGATTGGCACTCCGTGCCTTGAGACAACTTTCTTTAGATAGATTCGTGTTAATCTTTCCATCTTATCTTTTTCTTTGATTGGCAGGAAGTGTGAAGATTTTGTCAATCGGTCGACAATTACCCAAATAGTATCGTGACCATTAGATTTTTTGGGCAATTTCATGATGAAATCCATAGAGATTTGCTCCCATTTCTATTGTGGTATTTCAGGTTGTTGTTGGAGTCCTGATGCATTTTGGTGTTCTTCTTTAACTTTGGAACAAGTCAAGCATTTACTTACGTAGGTAGCAATGTCTGCCTTCATGTTGGGCCACCAGTACAACTCCTTGAGATCCTTATACATCTTGTCGGATCCTAGGTAGATGGAATACGTGGATTTGTGTGCCTCATCTAACACTAAATCCCTTAGATTCCCAAAATGTGGTACCCAAATTCGATTCATGAAGTAACGGGCTTCATCGGATTTGGTTTCTAGCTGTTGATCCATACCTCGTAGGGATTCGTCCTTCAAGTTTTCTTCCTTGAGTGCTTCCTGTTGGGCATTACGTATTTGAGCGGTAAGGCTCGAATGAATTGTCATTCCCAACGCTCGCACTCGAAGAGTCTTGTTTCTTTCCTTCCTGCTTAAAGCATCGGCCACGACGTTTGCTTTGCCAGGGTGGTAACGAATGTCACAATCATAGTCGTTTAATAACTCTACCCATCTTCGTTGTCTCATGTTTAGTTCCTTTGATCGAAGATATGCTGGAGACTCTTATGAGGTATAAATGGTGCATTTTGTACCATAGAGGTAATGTCTCTAGATTTTAAGAGCAAAAACCACTGCTCCTAATTCCAGTTCGTGGGTAGTATAGTTCTTCTCGTGTACCTTTAGTTGTCGGGAGGCATATGCGATGACTTTTTACTTTTGCATTAAGACACAACCAAGTCCTTGGTGTGATGCATCGCAATATACTATGAAATTATCTGCTCCTTCATGGAGAGATAAGATAGGTGCATAACATAGTATTTGCTTCAATAATTGGAATGCCGCTTCTTGTTTGTCGTTCCGGTCGAACTTCTTTTCTTTCTGAGTCAAGGTCGTCATAGGCTGGGCTATTTTGGAAAGATTCTTGATAAAGCGTCTATAATAGCCGGCTAGACCTAAGAATTGTCGCACTTCAGTTGGTGTCCTTGGTGCTTCCTAGTTCTTGATGGCTTCAATCTTATATGGGTCCACATGTATGCCTTTGTCATTGATCACGTGACCAAGGAAATGTACTTCTCGAATCCAGAATTCGCATTTCGAGAACGTGGCATACAGTTTCTCATTTCTAAGCAGTTCTAAGACAAGCCTCAAGTGATGTTCATGATCTTCTTTTGTTCGTGAGTATATCAAAATGTCATCGATGAACACAATCACGAATTTGTCTAAATAAGGTTTGCAAACCCTATTCATGAGATCCATGAATACAACTGGTGCGTTGGTTAAACCAAAAGGTATGACTAGGAACTCGTATTGGCTGTAACGAGTCCTAAACGCATTTTTGGGGATGTCTTTCTCTTGGATTCTCAGCTGATGATATCCTGAACGTAGGTCGATCTTAGAATAGAAGCTAGAAGCTTGCAATTGTTCGAATAAGTCATCTATCCTTGGGAATGGATACTGGTTCTTTGCCGTTAACTAGTTTAATTCTCAGTAATCGATACATATCCTAAAAGTTCCGACTTTCTTCTTTACGAACAAAACTGAAGATCCCCATGGTGAGAAACTCGTTCTAATAAACCCTTTATCCAATCATTCTTGCAACTTATTGGATAGTTCTTGCATCTAAGATGGTGCAAGCCGGTATGGTGATCGTGCAATCGGTGCTGCTCCGGATACCAGATCGATATGAAACTCAACTTGCCTTGGTGGTGGAAGTCCAGGCAAGTCTTCGGGGAAGACTTATAGGTAGTCTCGTACGATCGTTATGTCAGCGAGTTGTTTCTCCTTTGGTTTCTTTTTTGTTACGTGAGGCAGAATAGCATGATATCCCTTTCTTAAGTACTTTCGGGCCTTCATGCTTATGATAATCCTTAAGGTGGCTCCACTCCTTTCTCCCGGAATGGTCAAGGTTTCACCGTCTGGGAGTGGAATGCGAACTACCTTTTCGTGACAGACAATCTCTGCATGGTTCTTTGATAGCCAATCCATGCCGATGACAATGTCGAAACTTCCAAGTCTCATGGGCATCACATATAAGCTGAACGTATGATCGCCCAGGTTTAGAGAGCATCCTTTGATTATTTCTCCCGTTTTGATTAATTTACCATCGGCTAATTCTATCGTATAAGACTCATCTAGTGTTGTGGGTGTTATACCAAGTAAAGGGCTAAAGTCGATAGAGACAAAACTTTTATCGGCACTCGTATCAAATAGTATGGAAGATTAACGAGGAACGTACCCGTAACAATGTTGGGATCTTGACGAGCGTCTCCGGCTCCAATCACAAATGCTCTAACATGAGCTAGGTTGTTACCCTCGTTCCTCAAATTTGGGCAGTCCTTCTTAAAGTGCCCCGTATTGCCACACTCATAACATGCTCGATTTGCCCCGATGTTGACTGTTTGCTCAAGGGCTCTACAGTATTTGGTTGTGTGGCCTTGTTTCTTGAATTTTGTACAAGTAAAACTTTCACAAGTACCCAGGTGATGGAGACCGCATTTGCTGCACTTGGGCTGCTTCCCTGTATACTGATTTTTCCCAGTTGGTGCTGCAACATAAGCTTTCATAGTTTCACGCTTCTTGGGAGTCTGATGCCCAGAGTTCTTTCCATCCCATTTCCTTTTTCCACTGAAACTCTTCTCAACAGAAACTAAACTTTTCTTTAGCAGTACTCTAGAACGAACAGATTGATCAATCAAATTGTGCACCAACCTTATGGCACTCTCAATGGTGGTTGGTTTTGATGAAGTCACCATACTTTGAATCTGGGGCGCAAGGCCCCAAATCTACCTCTCAATCCTTTTGATTTCTGGGGTAACCATATGTGGAACTAGTCGGGCTAGTTCATGAAAACGGGTGGTGTAAGTTGCCACTTCAGATGCAATCATGGTTAAGTGATAGAATTCATTCTCTAATTTCTAAACCTCATTCCGTGGACAGTATTCCTCCTTCACCATATGTTTGAAGTCATCCCATGACATCTAGTAAGCAACATCCATGCCAAATGTTTGAACTTGGGCGTTCCACCAAGTGAGTGCTTGGTCTTGGAAGGTGCAAGTAGCATACTTGACCTTGCAGTCATTGGTACAGTTGCTTATGTTGATCACTGACTCCATTTTCTCAATCCAACGCATGAGACCAATTGATCCTTCAGATCCATTAAAATGGCGAGGTTTTTTTTGCAGTTCATGAAGTCCTTATATGTGCAACCTCTTAGAGCGTTGTTGTTCCCTGAATTGATAGGATTATTAGTTTACGGTATTAATCAAAAATGGTGACATCTAGGGTCATTGTATTTTTGTTACCCAAATTACCTCAAGATCCAACTTTGGTCTCGTTGGTACCGCTATTGATGATGGTATTCCTGGCTCCGTTGTTATCTCCGCTGGTTCCATTGTTGCCACTCCCCGGGTTTCCTGATCTGCCTCCGGATTCGGTGTTCAGCACCTGCAGGCCTCATGGTACCGAACAAGGTCTAGTAGGGCCATCAGCCTTTGAAGCTCCTCCAATCTCTCTGCATGGGCCTGCAGGTGTTGAACATCCTCCTGGAGGTCATCTAGTCGGCTGTCGTTGCGGACACTCCGTGCCACGAGAAGAGGGACAGTCAGCTCCATAGGCTGACCAGTGACGGGCAGGGAAGTGAGGGCGTGAGAAGACTCTCCCACCTCGTATGTGGAGGGAGTACCCTCCTCGTCCACCCACCTTTGAAGGGTGGGGGCTACCCATTCCCATCGTCAGGATGAGGACCTAAGACTCCTCGGTGCAGGAGCCACCGGGGGAGGGGAAGTAGACCTAGCCCTCTTGGGCTTAGGCTCGGGAACAGCAGGGGAAGGAGAAGTTGGCCTCTTGCGAGGCGGAAGGACCTTTTTCCATGGAGTAATGCAGATACGGGTCCCTCCTAAATGAGTGCAGTAGTAGGAAGGTGTGGCGGCAGGGTGGATGGTCCCCACAGTAGCTGGTATCTCCTCGGGAGCTAGGGCTACTGGCTAGGCCGGTGCTGGTATGTCATCCAACTCCTAATCTACGGGAGTCTCCTCGGGCTCCTTAACTAGATCCACTTCGGGATCCTTAATGATCGCCTCCTCTACAGGACTGCGAGGTGCAAGGGGTGTTGCGGATGAATCTACAGACGAGATCGGTGAAGCTGGCTCCTCGTCGGAGTCCGAAACGGATATCCAACCGTTGTGTGACATAGTTGTGACAATTCAATGTGCGTACAAGTCATATAAGTTGTGTAATGTAGATGTATGTGTCCTGTTTCTAGGGCTATAGTCTAGGTTTACTAATGCAACCTAGTTCTCTATAACCAAGGCTCTGCTACCAGTCTGTCACACCCCGCCTAGGGCGTAATCACGGGGCGCGACGGTTCATGATGTTCATATCCTTTGATTACAACAAAAGACTTCTAAATCCATTCATAATCAAAGGTCTAAGACATTACATTAATCACAAATTGTTTTACGACATTACATGCAAAGTACCGCACTTAAACCAAGTGTACGACTTTTTAAATAACAAGTTTGTCAGCTATGACCTAGATGCTCCTAGGTTATAACAGGAAAACTCCAAAAGTGGTTCTACGTGCATGCATGCCCTTTCCACCATGTTTTAGGTACGTGAGAAAACAAGCTTAAAAATTCAACATAAAGTTGTTGAGTTCACAGGTGTAGTTGAAATGTTTGATGTTGAACCACAAGATTTCTAGTTGTGTATTGTTCACCCGAACAATGATGTACCACTATCATTAATTAAAATAATAGTGTAAGTCTATTATTATTACCATGAGCTCCCGTAACTAAAACTCGACGTTGTAGTTGTGCCCCTAACCCAATGTTCTTAACGCTAAACATTATAATAGTTGATAAAAATTATGCACTCGCTTTGACCTCCAATCAAGGTTAGAGCGACTAACCACGGGTGGGGGTGTCAACCCAAATAGATCTATTCATGTTTTCCACGTTTATACCATAATTAACGGTTACAAAATAAGAGGGTACTTTAATGCGTTAAACGAGTTGACTCATGTAACAATGTAGGTACTTGTGTCCATTTTCAAGTTGAGCAAGCTTTCTCCCCCGAATGTTTAAAAATCAATTTAAACCAAGTAAAAGTGGGGTCGTGAAGACTCATAGTAGTTGTCGAGGTGGTGAGTGACGATGTCAGTTGTAAGTCCAAGCAGTCCTAACCTTGTCGGGCCCTAAATTAATTAAGACACCTTAAGGTCTAAGTAGTTGTTCATCAGGTGGGTTGGTCACACGACCAATATCCCGAAGTCTTGACCCTTGCCTTGTAATAATTTACAAGCATCCGACCCGATCGCCGTTGGTTGTACGACTTGTTGTTCAAGTAGTTATATTTATTACAATCTCTTTAATAAATATTATGACGTAGACTTTAACTATTAGATTCCTCGTGTCCGGTTTTAGTCGTTTCTTGTGTTTAATAAATATATAATATATATTTATTATAAATAGATGTGAAGATGTCATAAAATAATTATATTATTTTATTTTTCCAAACTTATTTCTAGTTGTTTCCACCTAGTATATTTATATATGTTTATATATATAAATATATATTTATCAATTTTTTATAAAATTAATATATTTATGTAACTTTATTTTATAAAATGATTTATAAAATATTATACCCATTATTCTTTTGTATTAATAATATACACAACTATATTATTAATACTTATGCCATTATTATTTAAATGAGGGTTATACTCAAAATCTTTTATAGAAAAATAATGTTTAATATTAATTATTAAACCATAATACGTAGGGTTTTTATAATCTTTAACCGTTATCCTTTTCGTTAAAACCCGTTTTTCTATATTATTAAAATAATAATCAGGTATAACCGTTTTGCCAACATATCACCAACTAATTAAAAATAATAGACATAGGTCGGGGTGCTCACGTAAAAAGTCGAGAGAGATGGTGGCGGAGGCGACGTGAGACCCGGTTTCTCCACTTGACGTCCCGTATCACCCGGTTAGCTCCCAAAAAAGCCCGTATACTTCGTGTAACCGTAACCCGGTGCCTGTAAGTGAGATAAAAGACCCGAACGGAATGGTGGAGCTCGTTTTGTTTCCGAAAAACCGTAAAGGTGGTGGAGTGGGCTCGAGACTGCCATAGGTGGATGTGGCGGTGTACGGCGGTGGTGGAGGGTGGTGTTCGGCTACTGTTGTTGATGTATCTCGGGTGAGGGAGAGGGTGTTGGTGGTGTCAGGTTGTTGCCGAGAGAGGGGGGTTAGGTGTGCTCGGTGGTGGTGGTTTACGATGGTGGGGTGGTGGTTTATGGTGGATGATTAAGGATGATGTTGATGCTGTCGTGGAGCCTAGAAGAAGCAAGGAGATGATGAAGGTGGTGGTTTCGAGTGAGGGTGAGCCGAAGAGAGGGAGAGAGCAAGTGTGTTGAGTTTTGGGTTTGTGCCTTGCATGGATACATGTATATATAGCCTCCATAATGGTTATTAACTTGTGTGCATTGTGTTCTATGGAGACAAAGTTGTCTCCTTAAACATGTATGTTGGCTCTACAAGCAACAAGGAAAAAAGAAGGGTGGCTCCTTGAGGGGTGTTCGGCCGAGAAGGGGTGAGCACGAGGGGGTAGGGTAGTGGGTGTAGTGTTGATTGTTACCCGTTCATTTCTAGTTCGGTATAATACCCGCGTGTCATTTTTTTCGTTTGTTGTTACGTGTCGGGAATGAGTCGGGTTTCGAAAATAATATAGGTTTAGTAGTTCTGGTACAATACATGACCGTGTCATATGTTTAGATTTTATTTTTATCCGGGTGGGTATTCTCTACTATAAAAATATGGAGAATGTTTCGAGATGTTTAAATTTAAATTTTAGTTTATCACCAACGTGATATGGGGTTCGATGCGTTTAGGAAATCTCTAACATTTTCTTTGTAGTTGTGTAGTGGTTGGACTCTACTGGACCGGGTTAGACCTGATTAATTAAAATTAGTCTAATATGCACAGTTTCGTGTAATTATATTTAAATAATTATATGGTATAATTACCAGTTGTCACACCAGTCAATTTCGGTAATTTTAATTACTTCATAGAAGTGCCTTATAGGTGGTTGTGCATTCCAACTTTCCAATTAGTTATACGGCGTGGTAACCTGACCAGGAGCCACGTCATCTCGATAATTTTCGTCCGAATGGTGGCCGGAAGATGCGTGAATGGGCGGAAGCTTGTTAGCCTTCCTTCCGGCTATTCAAAACGGTAACCGGACCAAGGAGCCGTTCACCCTCTTTAGTATTTTGACCCCACCATTGAGCTACTTCTAAAATATAAATTTACTACCAAGTGGATTCTAACCCAAGTGATATGCCATTGATCTGATTATCTCTCAATCCTTTGTCTTGTTTTTTTCCTCACTTGTTTTTACATTTTATTATAAAAACCACTATCTTTATTATTAGACTAAACAATGATAACAATTGAGTAATGAAAGCCATTATGCCCGTTGGTTCGATACTTGGTTATTACCTAAACTATATTCCGCTGCGATAGGTGTACATACCTATTGTGTGTGTAGATAGTTAAAGTATTATTAATCATTTTATAAATTTAAAACCAGATATTTGTGTTAAAGTAGACCCTAATAATATCATATAATCAATACAAAGACAACATTCACACATCAAGTTTTTGGCGTCGTTGCCCGGGATACAGTGATTTCAAGAAAAAATTCAATTTATTGGATTAGTCTTTCGTTTCTATAATCATTTTTGTTTACATGGATCACTAATCCGAGAAGTTAACCGAAGATTTCACGGATGAAGACTTCTTCGACTTTGAGGGATACTACAAGGAGTCCTAGTGTGAAATATGTGGAGACCCTCACCACACCAAGGAGTGCTATTATTTCATATGGCGACACATGGATCACGCTATACTCTTTCACCCAGCTCTAGTCGTGGACTCCCATATCTCAACATTTCTAATTGATCGCTCTTCAGCTCTAGACACTACCCCATGCAGTCCAGAGAGATTAATTCTCAATTTAGAGGAAATTAAAGCACAAATCATTGAGATTTACGCTAATTATCAACAAGAAGATCCGTCCAAAGTCTAGGACTCCACCATGAAGGATGAATACGAGATGGACTGGGAGATCAAGGAAATTTCAGGTGCGGATGAATCAGTTGTAACTCCACCAACGCATGAAGAATCAAGAGCTACCGACAAGGTGCACCCTAGGCAAAGCCTAGCAAGTATAGCATAGTCATGAGAACTGGTGGAAGGCACCGTGAATATCCTTAGGCCAAACATAATGGAAAGGAAATATAGGAGGTTTCATGCTCTACTAAAGCAGTTGCAAGTTGCATCTGAACCTGCCATTCGATAAGTGTTTATTAAAATGCTTGGACATGCCAAATTTTTAAAGGACGTCCTCTCCAGCAAGCATAAGCTGGAGGAAAATCCTCAAGTCTCAGTGAATGAGGAATGCTTCATCGTCTTTCAAGGAGAGCGACCTCCTGACCACCTCGTGGTTTCCAGCTTTGTTAACGAATGACATGATGTCGCTCGGACGGTCTATAAAAATAACTATATAAAACCTAACCTAGACTCTCTAGCTTTAAATTTATAAATCTAGACTCAATCTAATACTAGACCACACAACCGGCAAGTGTACCGATCAATGTAGTAAAGCCTAATGAAGTCCGGATATCGAACCCACGAGACACTAGCAATAACCCTACCTAGACTCTGACTCAACTAACTAAACTGAAATATATTGGGGGATTTTGTGTTGTAACTTAATGTAAACTTTCTAACTAACGACACTCAACTATCAAGCAGAACTCTTTAAACGAATTCAAGAATAGGGAAGGCACTACCTAGGTTAAGAATCTTACTTGCAAAGTATAACTTCTATCGGTTCTGAAAACTATGATGGATCTGGGTTTCTAATGAAACAACTCTAGATAACCTAATGGATTCCTGATCACTCTCGGTCTCGGGATGTCACCAACTCAGCTACCTAAAGCGTATTAAACTCACCAGATAATTGGATCACTTCTCAGGTATTTCCAACTATGACAAGTACCCTAATAAACGGATTACCTCTCAGTCTCACCGTCTACCATACACTCAAGAAATGCACGGGGTAATCTCAAGCTAACTACTATGATTCGGATAGCTAAATTCACTAGACACCTAACACTAACGTCCTCTCAGACTGTTAATACTCGGATTCCTAATGACGAAGACTAAACGACTAATTCTCACCTCTCGGGTATTGAACTAGGACACACATTCACTTCTAATCAGTAATCACTTATGAATTCCTATGGCTACTACGTCTAGAAACCACTCACAATCACAAACCCTAAGATCTATGACCACAAAACGAAGATCAAACTGGCAGACAACCACAATCAACGCAAGAAATCACAAACAACCACAAGATCAGCAGTAAATATATACTAACATCATACATAATCAACCAAAGATCTTTACTAAATCATAAACCCATCAATTGAATCCAAAAACCAATAAAAATCATAACTTTAACATGCAATCATCTTAAACCTAGGCAGTATGCAAAATCTAGCCAACAAACATGTTCAAAACAACCAAAACAGAAGTAATAAACATAGTCATAGGTTCAATTAAACAAAGTAAAGATAAAAGAAGAAGAATCATAAACCGAACGATCACGAATAACCAATTCGGGTTCCAAAACTCCAACTCCTTGCTCCACTAGCCTTCTTCTTCCTCAAAATCGCCAAAAGGTTCTAACTTGACGGCTGGAATCGACCTTTTTTCGTTAACAGCCGACATCATCAATAAAAACCTAAAAATCCAATTTTTTCGGATTTACGACTCTCTCGCGTACCGCGAGAGAATTTGGGCCAGCCCCTCGCGTACCGCGAGAGCCAATTTAGTCGGGCGCGCTTTTGAAGATCTTCGCGTACCGCGAGACTTCTCCACTCCTCTCTCGCGTACCGCGAGAGACATAAAATCTAGAAAATTGTCTTCTAGAGCTTGGACTTTTTCGGGCTTGGTTCCTTTGCTCGTTTTCTTCATGTATTCACTTATATTCCATACGAACTCCTACAAATATGATAAAGACTCAATTGTACATAAAAACGACTCAAAACAAATATAAAACTAACTAAAAACACATTAAAACAACGGAATAAAGACGTGTGCTTTCGCACCCTATCAAATATCCCCACACTTAACCTTTTTTCGTCCTCGAAAAATCTGCAAATGGAATCATAACTGGCATCTAACTCAACAAACATAAATTTCAATTTTCAAAACATACTCACGTGTTAAAAAGCAACAATTAGTATTTCTGTCCGATTAAACCCAAGCACTAACTTTCAAGCCCCCGTTACGTGTTCTAAATCCATTTTATACAACATATCAATCAATCTATGTGACTCACACTTAGAAGTTACAGCTCTACCTAATCCCGTCTCAAGGTCATGTTTAGGCACGGATTAAACCATATAGATTTACCCTACCACGTTAAACTACTATTTACAGGTTTTTAGAAATCAGATGAAATCATGAATGAATGGATGATAATGAGCATAATAAGCAAAAGAACTTTCGTCTAGAGGCGTTTCAACCAAGTCACTATCCCGGAGGGTAACACATAGACTACATTCTATCAATGAAGCACAAAAATCTTACTTAGGGGTGTATCCTCCAAGTCGCTATCCCAGAGGGAAACACATAAGCAAAACTCAGTATAGCTCATAAATTATGGAATAATATGGATTATGGAATGCGGGCGCCACCGAAACTCGGATTTATTCTCATAAAAAGAGAATGGTGTGCCATAAAAAATTTCAAAAACCTTTAAATTTTAACTTAATCGTGGTACCTATCACTCTATATTGACAGTTTCAGTATTACCATTACTCTAAGATGAATACCCACAAGATATCATGATTTTATTCCGTGATTAATCCTAAATAACACAAACAGGATATTTAAGCTCTACTAGTTAGCTGGGTCTACCAAAACATCACTAATTAGACACGTTTTCAATTATTTAATCTTTTAAACTCATAAATAGATCCAGTTCTACTATCATTTTCCAAATATATGCAATTATTTTCAAGAACATTTTTCAAATTTTTTTTTTTTTTTTTTTTTTTTTTTTTTTTTTTTTTTTTTTAAACAAGACAAACTAGCTAAACACTCACATCCCCACACTTGAAAGACACATTGTCCTCAATGTGAAGCAAAACACAACTAAAAATAAAAATGCAAAAAATAAAAACAAAACAGAACAGGAAGCGACTTAGCTGGTGATGTAGATGCAATCTAGTATGCAGCTTCGTTCTTCCTTGTGTGCACCGTATAGCATTTCCTTCGCGGCTTGCACATCTCACTGACGGGTTGCCTTTACAAGATAAATAAGATGATAATCAATCCCGCCCGAATGGAGATTGAGTACGGGCGAAATGATAAAACCTGCAAAATAAACCGCAAACATACCCGCAGCATCAAAGTGACTCAAAATAAAAATAAAATAAAAGACTCGACTGACTCACTAAGAAATAAAAGACTCAAGATAGATAGATTGCAGAGAAAACATACTCGATAGGTGGCAAACACAAAGACATGAATACCACAGCAAGTTCGAACATCGGTCATAAACGGTTTCTAGTTTCCCGTTGTAATGATGGTCGGTGAATGATGATGTGTGAATTAATGTGATGGATGATGGTGGTTAAAGGTGATGCTTCATGGTAGTGGTGGTATGAAGGTAGGTGATGAATAGTGGTGGTGAGTGAAAACGAGGACGGAAACGGGTAAGGGAAACCATGGGAACAAATGAAAAAGTTTTGGTCAAGACCCCCTCGCGTACCGCGAGAGACATGTGGCTGGCTCCTCGCGTACCGCGAGGAACAAAAGACTGGGCCGGCCACTCTTTTTGTCTCTAGCGTACCGCGAAATATTGCATCCAAACTCCTCGCGTACCGCGAGGAGGCATCCTTCACAGAAAGATTCGAACTTTTTTTTACTTTTTATACTTAGAAAAATTTTTGATCATTTAAAATCTTGTTTCACCCAAACTCACTAAAAACCGTCCCAATCATAAAAACGAATGTAAACATACCTGGAACTTCATTCCCGATGATTCTCCTCACCGAATCAAGCATGAATTACTGCAAAACTCGACACAAACAAAACACACTACCGAAAAAAAAAATAAAGGAAAAGACACGGACTCACACTAACGAATGCACACAAACTCTACATCCCGGGCACTTGCCCGAGATTCAAGCAAGCCTACCTATCAGGAGGCTTCTCCTTTATGCCACCCCCATCCGGCCCGTTTAGTATGATTGGTCTACCACTTTTTTTACAAACATGGGTGGCAGACCTTAAGAACAATTTTGAAAATTCAAACGGGTCGGGCCACCAATACTTAAACTTACCTGGACCAAACTTGATGCGTGGCATGTAATGTGGTGCATGATCATCTCCAGTATACTCCTTCCTACGATCCGTGTATGACCATCCCAGGACCTTCATAACATGCCGGTCCATACGTCTTCTCGCCCTGTCCCGTGGTCTTGATGATCTAGGTGGCGATCCACCATCTTCTTCCTCCACGGGCTCTTGCCTTTCTCTACCTTGGGTGAAAAGCTTAAGGTCCGACACCAGCTCGGTTCGCGGTTCGTTGATAACCTCTTGCACTTTCACCTCTTCTTCTATCCCCACACTTGGCTCTTGATATAATAGATCTTCAAGAAGTTTTAGATCGCCAAGTGGGTCATATTCTCCATCTTCTTCAAAAGTTGGCAAACCCACCAACTCGTCACCAAACTCTTCTTCCCATGACGCCTCATCAACAATCTTAACTAAAAGCTCATCCTCACTATTATCATCAGTCTCGAACAACCCGGCTAATCCCTCTTCAAAGCATTCATCTTCAATCGGGGTTTTAGGGATTTCAATATTCTCTTTATCATCAATCACATCTTCATCATCGCTCCAAAAGCTATCATTGTCACTCTCATCCCAAGAGAATTCATAGACACCCGGCCGAATTTGCTTAAGACCCTGCAGGTCCGAGGGTGGGACTACTACGCCCATTTTTGTCCTCGGTTCCGGAGGTTCCTCTTCCTGTTGTAGCTTGATACTTTCTAGCTCATCCATGAGCCTCCCATTTTCTTCTAGAAAGTGTAATTGTTCGGCTCTAGTTATCAGGTGCCATTGATTGTTCATGATATCTTGCACCTTCCTCTGCTCCTCCTTGATTATATCTTCATTCCTTATTTCCTGCACCAACTCATTCTCACAAGACAAGTGTAAAGTATCATAATGAACTGTGTTATCTTGTGTAGAAGTTGACACACCAACATCAGTAATATAATCAGGGTCAGAATATATACCTGGAGGTGGGACTTGTGCTTCACCTTCTGTCACTGTGCTTTGCACGTCGTCCATTGTATTCCCCAGTATTAACTCCCCTGATGCAGTTTCGATCCCAATCTCATTCCCATCTTGATCGTAAACCACACGATCTATATTTGTAGGCCGGTGTGATCTAATGCGAGCTAATATTGCTTGGATATCCCTCTCGTACTGCTCGTTTGCCTCTTTGCACCAGGCATTCAACTCCTCTCGAGTTCTGTATTCCGCCTGTGGCTGTACCTGCGGATAAGCATACTCATAGTAGTTTGCAGATTCCCCCGATGAATATGGGCAACGACAAGTAAAATGGGGTCCTCCACAGATTTCACACATAATGAAAAAAAAATTAATAAAAATTAAATAAAAAAAAATTTAATTAAGCAGACTCAAGATACAAGCTAGACACACTAAAAACAAAGACTCACTAAAGGACACACAAACTAGACTCAACAAAATAGAAAAGACTCAAAACACAAAAGACCAAGTAATCAGATAAGTTCAATCAAAGTTAGATACGCTATCGCCTAAGTGTCCCCGGCAACGGCGCCAAAAACTTGATGTCGCTCGGACGGTCTATAAAAATAACTATATAAAACCTAACCTAGACTCTCTAGCTTTAAATTTATAAATCTAGACTCAATCTAATACTAGACCACACAACCGGCAAGTGTACCGATCAATGTAGTAAAGCCTAATGAAGTCCGGATATCGAACCCACGAGACACTAGCAATAACCCTACCTAGACTCTGACTCAACTAACTAAACTGAAATATATTGGGGGATTTTGTGTTGTAACTTAATGTAAACTTTCTAACTAACGACACTCAACTATCAAGCAGAACTCTTTAAACGAATTCAAGAATAGGGAAGGCACTACCTAGGTTAAGAATCTTACTTGCAAAGTATAACTTCTATCGGTTCTGAAAACTATGATGGATCTGGGTTTCTAATGAAACAACTCTAGATAACCTAGTGGATTCCTGATCACTCTCGGTCTCGGGATGTCACCAACTCAGCTACCTAAAGCGTATTAAACTCACCAGATAATTGGATCACTTCTCAGGTATTTCCAACTATGACAAGTACCCTAATAAACGGATTACCTCTCAGTCTCACCGTCTACCATACACTCAAGAAATGCACGGGGTAATCTCAAGCTAACTACTATGATTCGGATAGCTAAATTCACTAGACACCTAACACTAACGTCCTCTCAGACTGTTAATACTCGGATTCCTAATGACGAAGACTAAACGACTAATTCTCACCTCTCGGGTATTGAACTAGGACACACATTCACTTCTAATCAGTAATCACTTATGAATTCCTATGGCTACTACGTCTAGAAACCACTCACAATCACAAACCCTAAGATCTATGACCACAAAACGAAGATCAAACTGGCAGACAACCACAATCAACGCAAGAAATCACAAACAACCACAAGATCAGCAGTAAATATATACTAACATCATACATAATCAACCAAAGATCTTTACTAAATCATAAACCCATCAATTGAATCCAAAAACCAATAAAAATCATAACTTTAACATGCAATCATCTTAAACCTAGGCAGTATGCAAAATCTAGCCAACAAACATGTTCAAAACAACCAAAACAGAAGTAATAAACATAGTCATAGGTTCAATTAAACAAAGTAAAGATAAAAGAAGAAGAATCATAAACCGAACGATCACGAATAACCAATTCGGGTTCCAAAACTCCAACTCCTTGCTCCACTAGCCTTCTTCTTCCTCAAAATCGCCAAAAGGTTCTAACTTGACGGCTGGAATCGACCTTTTTTCGTTAACAGCCGACATCATCAATAAAAACCTAAAAATCCAATTTTTTCGGATTTACGACTCTCTCGCGTACCGCGAGAGAATTTGGGCCAGCCCCTCGCGTACCGCGAGAGCCAATTTAGTCGGGCGCGCTTTTGAAGATCTTCGCGTACCGCGAGACTTCTCCACTCCTCTCTCGCGTACCGCGAGAGACATAAAATCTAGAAAATTGTCTTCTAGAGCTTGGACTTTTTCGGGCTTGGTTCCTTTGCTCGTTTTCTTCATGTATTCACTTATATTCCATACGAACTCCTACAAATATGATAAAGAGTCAATTGTACATAAAAACGACTCAAAACAAATATAAAACTAACTAAAAACACATTAAAACAACGGAATAAAGACGTGTGCTTTCGCACCCTATCATGACACAGTGCGGTGCTCAAACTGATTTACATTTAAACATCAATGTGTTTCCCACAGTGATCTACGACAAGATGGGATTAAAAGAATTGCGTCCCACACGGCTGGGAATTCATCTTCTTGGTAGAAAAATCAGGTACCCAAGGGGTGTAGCTAAATATGTTTTAGTAAAAATCAATGAGTTTATGTTTCCTGTTGATTTCGTAATCATCGACTTGAAGGGAATATTGGATACGCCCTTTATCTTGGCACGACCCTTCCTAAATACCTCACTCGCTTTGATTGACGTATGGGGAGGACGGTTGCCACTTAATGTGGACGATGACCAGAACACTGTTGATATAAAGAAGGCAATGCAATACCCTGTTAACCAAGACGACCCATTATATCCTCTTGATAGTTTTGATTTCCTAGTAAACTATCATTCGCATAATATTCTTAGTATAACCGACGAGGATGAATATCCAACATAAGAAGAAGAAGAAGAAGAGATAGGTATGAAAATTGAAGGGCTCACAATTGAGTACACAAGATCATTACCAGATGAGGAATCAACGCCTAAAGACTTCGAAGTAATGGATCGAAGAGAAGAACCAAAGGCAAAACCATCTGTGGAAGACCTACCATCCCTAGAGCTAAAGGAATTACCATCTCATCTCATTTATTCATTTTTAGAGGGTGAGTTGAAGCTTCCTGTCATCATTTCTTCCATTCTGACGAGCCAACAAAAGGAAGAATTGCTTAAGATACTCAAGAGGCACAAGAAAGCTACAGCATAGAAGCTTATGGTATAAAATGAATAAGCCCTTCCTTTTGTATGATAAAATCATGATAGTGGAATACTTACAGCCATGCGTACAGCACCATAGGCGAGTGAATCCTAAGATGCAAGAAGTAGTCAAGACGGAAGTAATAAAGCTTCTGATGTTGGTCTAATCTACCCAATATCAGACTCCAAGTGGGTAAGTCTGATTCAGGTCGTTCCCAAGAAGGGTGGAATAACAGTAGACACTAATGAAAAAAATGAATTAATCCTACAAGGACAGTGACATGGTGGAGGGTATGCATCGACTATCACAAATTGAATGACACCACCCGAAAAGATCACTTCCCACTGCCATTCGTTGGTCAAATGTTAAAAGACTTACAGAAATATGAATTATTGTTTTCTTGATGGATTCTCAGGATACTTCTAGATCCCAATCACTCCCGAAGACCAGGAGAAAACCACTTTCACTTGTCCATGTGAAACCTTTGCCTATCGCCGAATGTCATTTGGGTTATGCAACGCCCTAGCCACCTTCCAAAGATGTATGGTGGACATATTCCATGATATGATCAAAGATTCCATAGAATTCTTCAGGGATGGATTCTCAGTGTTTGGGAGTTCATTCGATCACTGCTTTAAAAACCTGGAAAGGATGCTTTCACGCTCTAAAAAGTCAAATTTGGCACTAAATTGGGAAAATGCCATTTCATGGTCCAAGAAGGTATTGTGCTAGGACACAAAACTTCACAAAATAGAATGGAGGTGGATAAGGCAAAAGTGGACACCATCTCATTGCTTCCACCACCTAACTCAATAAGGGATATCAGAAGCTTCTTAGGTCATGCAGCATTCTACAAATGATTCATCAAAGACTTCTGAAAAATTGCAAGACCCATGACTCAACTCTTGAAATAGGATCAACCGTTTTTCTTCTCTAAAGAATGCTTGAAGGCATTTGAAGTATGGAAGAAAAGGTAATTGAAGCATCAATCATGGTTTCCACTGATTAGACCTTGCCCTATGAAATAATGTATGAGGCTAGCGATGATACAGTAGTGTGGTTCTAGACCAAAGGAATAAATGGCAATTTCATCACATTTATTACGCAAGCAAAATCCTGAATGGTGCTCTACTAAACTATACCACTACAGAAAAAGAATTGCTTGTAGTCCTTTTGCATTTGAGAAATTCCGCTCTTATCTTGTTCTATCAAAAACTATTGTGTATACCGACCATGCAGCTCTGAGGTATCTCTACAACAATCAAGATGCCAAGCCGAAACTAATCAGAAGAATCTTGTTGTTACAAGAATTCGATATTGAAATTCGAGACAAAAGAGGGGCAGAAAATTTGGCAGGCGACCATTTGTCGCGTCTAGAGAACCTAACCTTAGAAGAACTATGGGAATCCAGCATCAATGACCACTTTCCTCAGGATTTGTAAGACCCCAACCCAGGCATCCTATAGTTCGTTCTCATAACTGGTTATTCTCTTTAAAATACGCGTGTTATTAATCAAACTACAGCTTCTTTCTAAAACAATAATTACTATTTAATATCTTTATCGTCCTTAAGTTTACCTCACAAATACCTGCACACCAATCCGAGTAGCACCGCTCCCATGCCAAGATACGCCGACCCCAAAGCTCACATGTAACACAATCTAACGTACATACAAAGTCAGCTACGCTGAGTGAGTTCTAATAGTTTAATTTAAACAAAAGTCATCATGACACAATTAATATTTATCTCCACTCAGGACCCTCCAGTCCTTATAAAGTAATTTTACAATTTATTATTATATAGATAACCCATATTATCTTTTGATATCCCAAAAGTTTCACCACCCAAGACTCATCCCGCCATTATAACTCGGTAAGTCTACCCGACATGGATCGAGCTTACTACTCTGATAACTCCAAGTTTACCACACATATTAACCATACACTGGTTATCCTGACCAACCTCTAGACACTGATTTAACCAGCCCTAACCAAGACTCTCACAAGCCAACTGACACAACAGTTGTAAACACAATGTCCTCATCCCGACACAATGGTTAATCTAACTCTACACACCTTATTAATATCATCTACTCACCACATCAATATCGTCTCACGCACAATAAATATAACTCAACACTTGTATGCGATTTAACACATATATATGCATACAAACACATACCTCATTACTGCACCCTCATCAGGGTTACCCTCGTCAGGGCATTCGACACACCTCGAGCTCATCATTAACCTGCTCGATATTGTCACCTTTGGTGACTTCCCGAAGGACTTCGTCTTTCACAATCACATCTGTCGTGCAATAAAGACAATGATGAAAACACAACAAAGATATAAAACACATAACATCACACTTCATTCACATAACTAATTAACTACACCTGCACCCCACACATAGCACTACAATAACGTATCCTACACGTATTCATAAGCATTTAGCTTATATCCTGACTCACCCCGACTAACCCTTAACACGACACACACCGATCACTCTCTTAACCCTAACTCCCATAATTACCCTGACACCCCGTAGACCCTCCGAAGCATTAATGAACGGCTTTGTTTATAAAACACATCGGGTTAAACCCAAAAATCTTAACTCATTTAACATAGTAAACACCTCTTGTAAGTATGTACGATATTCCCAAAACATTATAACGTTTAAAAGTAGGGGATTAGAAACTCACAGGTTATGGAGAGTCTGAATCCTTGCTCTTCAATCTTCCACTCGTTCGAATCCCGAACCTGCCAAATGTACGATCACCTGATCAGATTACGTTTAAACTCTATGCCACATAACACATGATTATAAGTAACCCCGGCACTCGTCTCGTCCGCTCATTGTTCCTTTTTCATGAAACCCAGTCTCACGAGTACACGTATTGAAATGATCTGGACTCATCTAAAACCATTGTACTCGACTCGTTTTCTTCCCATGCATGCATGTTTACGTGTATACTCATGCCCCGCTAATCTTTGTTACCCTTCCATGCAAGCCCTGGCTCATCCCATACCCGCACCTGAGCTCATCCATGCACTCCCACGGGTACTACCATCATCGTTGATCACCCCCTATGTGGTCGCACTCCTCCACCATGGCCACCCCTTTGAACCGTCATCGTCTCCCTTAGTTTCGATCTCCGTCGTCGTCCTCATCAGTTACCACCACGAACATCGTGCACCATCGTCGTGTTTTGTTACCGAGTTACCCCACCACCATCGTCCTCCGCCGTCGTGCAGTCTTAACAGACGCCAGCTGTCGCCGGTTACCCGTCGCACAACCACAGCCGTCACCACCCTTGACGCCATCGCTGTCCGCTCCCATAAAAGTTGTCACCGGTTCCATTGTCCTTGTCGTCTTCGTCTTCATCTTCCCTGATCATCACTCCTTCGAACCACCATCACAGTCGCAAGCTGCCAAGAACCACCGTTGCAGCGGTTACTCGTCGTCTCCAACCACACCTACAGCCGCTACCGGCCAACTACCCCTTCTCGGATCATAAGCATCCATCGAAACCCTAAACCACAATCCCATGCACACAATCGTAGGTGATGTAAAGAAATGTAAAACGGAATTACCTTGAAGGAGTTGGGAGGTCACGTTGCTGGAACTCATCGTCGGATCACCTCCTCGTCGTCGTTTCTCTCTCTCGCGTCTTCTCCTGGCCGTCGCGTACACCTGCCCTAGGGTTGGCTATAAGGTGGTTTATATAACACCACTAAATTCATTTCGGGTCCCTGCGCTTCCATCATGTGCGTTTCGATTTCGAACTATCCTTTAAACGACCCATTGTGTCATTCCCATTAGTTAAATGCACCTCTTATGAAAATCTTTATCATTCCTCTTATTTAGAAAGGGTTCGGATTGCTCACTAACCCGCACCTTAAACATAAAAATTTTTGGGATGTTACAAGTCTACCCCCCTTAAAAGAGGATTCGTCCTTGAATTCTGCGTTGGTACAAACCAACCCCACAAATCCTTCCGGTCTCACTCATGCGTAAAATCCATTTGATGCCAAGCATTCACCCTCACACTATTCGTATCTATTACCTTGCCTTGCCACTAGGCCACCATTCTTATTGTTCGAGTGACTATCTTCCATTTCTCGCTTCCAACTCTGGGGTTTGTAGGTTTTACCTACCCCTTTCCTTCTATCTCGAATTCCCAGTCATTAGTTAGGCCGCTCAACTCTGTCCTTAAACTGCTTGCCCGTCACACTCTCCATTCTAGTTTATCGGCACAAATTTCGTCATCCTTTCTATGACTCTGATGATTCTGATGATCATCCCCAAGTAAGGCTTCATGCCCCTAAAACACTCGTTCTTCCTTCCCAGTGGAGTCGTCATGCTCCTTGTTCTATACTCGGTTGGCTATCTAGCGATGGTTTCTCAATACTCAGGCACTACGGCCTTATTCACAAAGGTATTCCACCTGTCTCCCTCAAATGACCTCAATGAGCTTGTGCGAAGCTCCTCCCGGTTTCCAAAACCACAAGGTGCCTCTACCGAGACACTCTTTACTCCGTTACCATATGTCCAACATGTTTTTTTAATTAGGCACATGATCCTCCTTGTTAGGGTTATCATCATCAGCTATGGATTTTTCCCCAAAGCTCACTCATCATAGTTAGGACTGTTTCAACAGCCGACCATTTGCTTCACTTGAATGCTCCACAGGAGTTCACTTTCAACTAGTCATATGTCTACCAGCGTAGGTATTTTCCTTCTAGTCACTTAGGTGCAATCTTGAACTCATTCTCCCTTCGTTCCACCTTCTTCATTGCTGCTCTATTATTATCATGCGATCACCGACCGCGTCTCACTTATCAAGTGCGAACATGAAGTCTGTCTTATCACAAGCCTCAGCCACCCCTTGTCTTGTTCAGAGAAAACACTCCCACTCCTCTTGTATCTCATATTGATAGAACTCCTCATATGGGACGTATTCCATGGAGGCCATATCGTCATTTTGTCCACTCTGTGCTGAAATCTCCAGCATCGTCACCTCGATCACGTCATAGCTATCTCCGATCAAGCATCCACGTAACGCTTTAATCATCAACTCTCACAGCTCCACCCCTTGGCTTCGTGCTCCAAATTCTATAGATATAAGCATAGGCATCTCATAGGTGCACCTCACCGATCGTTTGGAAAGACGTCAAAACTCCTCGCATCACCTCGATGTACCAACGTCGAGAAAACATCAAGAAAGAAGTATTCCACCCGAGCACTCCAACCACCCATCCTATACACGACTAGTGTACTACAAGGACACATACTGACACAACCTAACTATAGAACACGCAATGTTCAACATACGTACTAGTAACCCAACTTTCTAACTCGCACAAAGTGCACACAGAACTAGCAAGACCTGAGAAAATCTTCATGTATACGATATGACCTTGTCATTTATAGACACACACACTCCTGAAATCTACCTTCTATTCATTAAAAAGGTAGCCCCTGCCACACGTCATCACATACTCGCTAAGAGTTCACACGGTCGTACCCCATACAGGTCGTACCAATGGTTCAGGATGACACACTACTCAGTCTAGACACAAGACATCATTACACAAGTTACAATACAGGTGTCACACATTAGACATCATCCTAGACATTCATACACACAAGGTATACAACCACAATTTCCCACAGGACTTCATCCTAAACATTTATACATACACAAGATGTGTATCCGTCACTTCCCACAGGACCCCGTCTTGAACATTCACACAAGGTGCAATACCCCCATTGCACTTCAAACATCACCTAGACATTATCACATAGGTGACACTACCTTAAGGCCATAGACACAGAAAAATTCAAATTTATGTCTATAAAAGTCTACCTGCACAACCTATGCAACCATGCTCTCTAAGAATCACATTAAACGTGAACTCACGCCATACAAAATGTAATCACGTAATCACACGTTACCGCAAATAATCAACAACTATAAGCACAATCGTACACCATCACAAACACAATTATCATTAATTATGTTCAAATCATCATGATGTAAAACTCACAATCAATGTTAAAATCAAATAGTCAATATTTGAATTAAGCATCACACCACCTAAAGTTTAATCAGTCATAACGTCCAATCACCCTCGGAATTTCTCATGGAAACTGCCACAGCGTCTAATCGTCAAACCATCGAGCATCCTAACAATGCCCACAAAATCACTACTAGACCACATCAGGTGCATCTGACGTGCCCTCCTCTGGTTCCTCCTCGTCACATTCCGAGTCATCCACCGGTACTCCTGAAATAGAGCTCTCTTAACTGTCGCAAGTGGTCGATCTCTCAACCATGCAGGTCCACATCCTTAAAGGAAATCACGTACTGCTGACACCGCCCTCCTTTTCCATCCAGTCCTTCCAATCATAGCATCACACTGCATGTCGCCAATCGAAGCTCTAGTCATACTCGGAGCGGGAAGCGCCAACACTACTCCTAACTCACTGGTAGTTCCATCTGCAGCCGCCGTCGGCTTGACTTCTCATTCTGCATTCCTCCTAACAAGAACTCCACGTCTACCCGATCTCGTACGCTTCATCATAGTCATCTGATCCTACTCAAGATAGAACATTGATCCGAATTTTACAGGTAACAAATTCAAAATATAAGAGTAACCATAGACTACCGAATTCATGGTGATCAAATGTGATTGGTTGTCCACGTTACTGCTCAGATTCTAAACGTTTCCCCATCATACTCACACTAACTTTCTACCTTCCACACAACGGATGCACATGCATCTCACACAACCCACATAGCACCACGCAATAATCTAGCAAATTAGCATATTAATCACAATTGCACACCACACATGGTTACACACAAAATCACTAAACCATGCCGACACACCAAACTATCCCACATAGTTACAATTAGTACTACTCCACAATACCCAAGTCACAAAACATAATCTCACCTAATCATACCACACAACTCCACGAAGTGTTACACTACACAATTAACACTCTAACAAATAATGCATAACTCAAAAGACGTACTTCTTGGCTCGCGGTTACTCGTGGTGGCATTCGTTTCACACTCGTCCTATTCTCAGTTTAAGTTAAGGTATTTTATTTTTATAAAAACACTGATTTTCTATTAAACCACGGCTCTGATAACAACTTGTAAGACCCCAACCCGGGCATCCTACAGTTGGTTCTAATAACTAGTTATTCTCTTTAAAATACTCGTGTTATTAATCAAACTACAGTGGAAGTCTTTTTAAAACAATAATTACTATTTAATATCGTTATCGTCCTTAAGTTTACCTCATGAATGCCTTCACACCAATCCGAGTAGCACTGCTCCCAAGCCAACATACGCCGACCCCAAAGCTCACCTGCAACACAATCTACCGTACACACAAAGTCAGCTACACGGAGTGAGTTCTAATAGTTTAATTTAAACAAAAGTCATCTCGACACAATTAATATTTATCTCCACTCAGGACCCTCCGGTCCTTATAAAATAGTTTTACAATTTATTATTACATAGATAACCCCTATTATCTTATGATATCCCAAAAGTTTCAACACCTAAGACTCATCCCACCATTCTAACTCGGTAAGTCTCTCTGACATTGATCGAGCTTACTACTCTGATAACTCCAAATTTACCATTCATATTAACCATACACTGGTTTCCCTCGACCAAACTCTAGACACTAACTTAACCAGCCCTAACTAAGACTCTCACAAGCCAACTGACACAACAATTGTAAACACAATGTCCTCATCCCGACACAGGTTAATCTAACTTTACACACCACATTAATATCATCTAGACACCACATCAATATCGTCTCACGAACAATAAATATAACTCAACACTTGTATGCGATTTAACACATATATATGCACACAAACACATACCTCATTACTGCACCCTTATCAGGGTTACCCTCGTCAGGGTGTTTGACACACCTCGAGCTCATCATTAACCTGCTCAATATTGTCACCTTTGGTGACTTCCCGATGGACTTCGTCCTTCACAATCACGTTTGTCGTGTAATAAAGACAACGATGCAAACACAACACAGATATAAAACACATAACATCACACTTCATTCACATGACTAATTAACTACACCGGCACCCCACACATAGCACTACGATAATGTATCCTACACGTATTCATAAGCGTTTAGCTTATATCCTGACTCACCCCGACTAACCCTTAACACGACACACGCCGATCACTCTCTTAACTCTAACTCCCATAATTACCTGACACCCCGTAGACCCTATGAAGCATTAATGAAGGGCTTTGTTTATAAAACACATCGGGTTAAACCTAAAACACTTAACTCATTTAACATATTAAACACCTCTTGCAAGTATGTACGATAGCCCCAAAACGGTAAAACGTTTAAAAGTAGAGGATAAGAAACTCACAGGTTACAGAGAGTCCGAATCCTTGCTCTGCAAATCATCCACTCGTTCGAATCCCGAACCTTTCAAACGTATGATCTCCTGATTAGAGTACGTTTAAACTCTACGCCACATAACACATGACTATAAGTAACCCCGACACTCGTCTCGTCCTCTCATCATTCCTTTTTCACGAAACCCCAGTCTCACGTGTACACGTATTTAAATGCTCTAGACTCGTCTAAAACCCATGTACTTGACCCGTTTTCTTCCCATGCATGCATGTTTACGTGCATACTCATGCCAGCCTAATCCTTGTTACCCTTCCATGCAAGCCCTAGCTCGTCACGTACCCGCACCCGAGCTCATCCATGCACTCCCACGGGTACTACCATCATCCTTGAGCACCCCCGATGTGGCCGCATGCCGCCACCATGGCCACCCCCTTGACCCATCATCGTCTCCCTTAGTTTCCATCGCCTTCGTTGTCCTAGTCAATTACCAACACGAACAACGTGCACCATCGTCGTGTTTTGTTACTGAGTTACCCGTCCTCCCCCTTCTCGGATCATAAGCATCCATCGAAAACCTAAACCACAATCCCATGCACACAATCGTAGGTGATGTAAAAAATGTAAAACAGAATTACCTTGAAGGAGTTGGGAGGTCACGTTGCCGGAACTCGTCGCCGGATCACCTCCTCGTCGTCGTTTCTCTCTCTCGCGTCTTCTCCTGGCCGTCGCGTACACCTGCCCTAGGGTTGGCTATAAGGTGGTTTATATAACACCACTAAATTCATTTCGGGTCCCTGCGCTTCCATCATGTGCGTTTCGATTTCGAACTATCCTTTAAACGACCCATTGTGTCATTCCCATTAGTTAAATGCACCTCTTATGAAAATCTTTATCATTCCTCTTATTTAGAAAGGGTTCAAATTGCTCACTAACCCGCACCTTAAACATAAAAATTTTTGGGATGTTACAGGATTTCATACTATGCGCCCAAGAGACAGATGAGTATCCATGGTTTGTCGATTTTGTTAATTTCCTAGCATGTGGCATACTTGTCAAAGGCATGACATATCAGCAACAGAAAAAGTTTTTCGCTAAAAATTCGTAACATAAATTAATAAGGGAATTCCTTACACAAGCTCAGTTTTAATAAAAATCACTAACAACCAAACTAGACACGTACATGCAGTGCACCTATCCCATGCGGTATAGCATATAATAAGTACCAAATATTAATCTAGGAACTGGATGTCTCCTGATACTCAACCCTCTATCAATATCTAGCCCAACGAAAGAGATGTGATTTTAACTAACCAATGTTGTGAACAAGACTCAAAACAGAACAAAATAACGAAGCTTTTAAAAAATCAGACTAAGGAGATAACCGTTTAGACTCGAATAAATTATGTTGGAAAGATGGACAGGTTGATTTAGATGAGGAACAGAACAGTGTGTGAAGTGTTAAATCGGATTAGAGCCCATTAGGGTTAATCCCACGAAACAAGAATATAGACACAGGTTGATGGACAGGTTGATTTAGACACATACAAATACCTAGTGTAGCCAGTTTTATTATCAATTCCTTATGACATAGAGTTTCTATAATGATCTAGACAGATAAGCGCTCTAGCCATTTACATCATGTGATTAGATTACTAGAGAAAACCCTATCAAGTTCATAGATCCTTTTATTCAGATCCAATCCCTATGTAGTTCACTAATTATACCAATGTTATATCTGATTAGTCTCTTACCGGCTAAGGAGTCGAGCCCTAAGTTATAAGTGCACTTTTATACCCTAAGGATAGAAAAAGTAGGATTTAACATGCATAACTTCATAGAAAGATCCAATAAGACCACACAAATCAGATCTAAGATCAATAAAAAATAGTAAACACACACATCGTAAGTTCATGACAACAAACTATACTAAAATCATACAATCATAACAAAAGAAACCCAACAATCAATTCAGACATAATATCATCTCATCAAAACGGCTACAAAGAGTTTAGCCAACCATAATAAAGGCAAACAAAAAGAAATCAGAAGTCAACATGAATACAAAACAGTAAGAAGTTAAAGCAAGTAGTAAACCAAACCGAACTACACGTGTATACGCAACCCGGTAGGCCAGGTCTTCAAGCTTTTGGTCTCTAAAGGTCCTTAAGCAAGTCTTTTGCTCCAAATTAGTGTCTTCAGCCTCAAAATTACGCCTCTGTTCTAACTTAGAAACCCTATCTCGTAATGTTCTGTTGGAACTAATTGTATGTCATCGCATATAAAACAGTCTGAAGACGGAAGATTTCTATGTAGATAAAAGATTTCGATCGAAATCTTTGTCCGAAATCGTTTTCGGACGAAATACATTTCTACCGAAATGTATTTCGGACGAAATCATAATTTGTCTTCTTAGTATAAATACGTGTATAGTTTGAATGCTTTGTAAGAGGGAGTTCATTTGCAATATCAATAAAGAATTAAGTTTTACACCTTTAACTATATGTTTCTGATTCTACCTCATTTCTCAATTATCTTATTGGTGTATTGAATCTGCTACGAATAACCGGTTCCAACAAGTGATATCAGAGCTTTCGGTGCTCGGTTTTGGGGTTTTTTAGCAAGATTCAAGGTTCAAGTTTTCAACTTTTCAAGATTTAAAGAATTGAGTTTTACACCTTTAACTATGTGTATCTGATTCTACCTCATTTCTCGATTATCTTATTGGTGTATTGAATCTGCTACGAATAACCGGTTCCAACAAGTGGTATCAGAGCTTTCGGTGCTCGGTTTTGGGGTTTTCTAGCAAGATTCAAGTTTTCAAATTTTCAAGATTCAAAAATCTTCAATTTGCATCTAAATTCACGTGATTGTTGAAGATTTATGATATAGAGTGATGGAGAATCAATTTGGGATCAATTTTAGGGTTAAAGGGTTGATTTGATGATTTTTGGAAGTTTTGGTGCGTTTCCGGGTTCAAACAGCATGAATCGTCCGAAAAGTGCTTGAAGGGTCCGAAATCTTTTTCTGACAGACTTTTTGTCCGAAATCTTTTTTTTTCGAAAACTCTGTTCGAAATCTTTTTTGGTCGAAAACTCTGTCCGAAATAGTTTTCGGTCAAAAACTTTTGCCTTAGAAATTTTTCACCTCCAAAAAAAATAAAAAATAAAAAAAAATTGGAGGATGTTTACACTTATGTTTCGGGTAGCTTATGAAAAAATGAGGTTCTTAAAAAAATAAATATATAAAATTTCCTGATGGTTGATGAAGGTTGTGTGCATAAGGTCTTTGTAAATAGATTGGGATATGTTCATCCAGATCTTTGTAAGGAAAATGTGAAAGGAAAAGCAAGAAAAGATATCAAGTGTTCACACGCGCTGAAGGAGAATCTTTGAGTGACCAATATCATAGATATGTGAGACTGATAAATGATCTAAAGGATGTTGATATTGAATATGACAAACCAGAAGTCATGGATCATTTTCTCAATGCTCAACCAGAGGAATGGATGATGTATAAACTGTACATCATAAATAAAGGACTAAAATATAACACATTAGAGGATTTGTGTGCAAAGTTATAATTGGATGCACTCAAAGTAGATAAGGACATAATAGTGATCAAAGGAGGATACGGTTATGATTTTCAATGAAATTGTAAGCGTATAGAATCACATTTGGTTGCTGAAGCAGTGAAAGATTCACAGGAACTTAAAGCTTATTTTGAACTGATTAATGAAAATGTGTATTCAGTGGAGTGTTTTGAGAAAATTGTTGATTACATCTCAAAAGGGGCCTTATCAAAGAACATGTCCTGCTTTGAAGAAATGTTTCTGCTATGTAAAGCAGGCTCATTTAGTAAGAGATTGTTTTATCAAGAAACAAGAGTCTCCCAAACAGAAGGTCATTTCTCAACCTCAGAGAAAGGTTCAAGAAAAAGTTGCTAAAGCTTTTAATAGGTTGAAGATATTTTGGACTTCAAAACCAAAACGAGATTGGCAGGACAAAGCTAAACCAAGACAAGTTTGGAGAGTTAAAGCTTCGAGTCCAAGATCCAACTTTGATGATGCAAAGTGAATGGGGAAGCTTGGTACAATTCTCGTGTTTTTATATGCAATGGCCTAGGGGGACATTGTTGGACCTAATTGTAGGCCATCACATATAAAACAGTCTGAAGACGGAATATTTCTGTGTAGATAAAAGATTTCGATCGAAATCTTTGTCTGAAATCGTTTTCGGACGAAATACATTTCGACCAAAATGTATTTTAGACGAAATCATACTTTGTCTTCTTAGTATAAATACTTGTATAGTTTGAATGCTTATTGTAGGTCCAGATTTCAATCGGAAATCTCACAGAAGATCGATTACACACAGGCGGAATCTGTGTATGGTGGTGAAACAGAGGGTAGAAACAGAAATGAGGAAGATAACAGCTAACCACACACAGAATCAACACAAATAAGATGTGAAAATGTAAGAATATGCAGATTGTATTGATTCTTCAAGAACAGTGAAAGAGAAAATTCAAGGTTATAGCCGCTACTCACACCCTAGAAATTCTCAAACTAGGCTATTTATAGTAAGCTGACAGGCATCAAAACTATGCTCACCGAAACTAGTAGTTTCGGTTGAGCATTTACAAGTATGAAACAAGCCTTTCAAAACTAAAATATCTATCAAAACTACTAGTTTCTATTGAACAAAACTTTATCAAAACTAGATAGTTTCGATGGCCTAGACTTAGAAATAAAACAAGAAATTACATAAAATGAAATTACAAGTAAATAAAACTTAAACTAAACAAAGTTCAAAAGAAATACATTGATGACAACAGCTTATACAGAAATAAGACTCTACAATCTCCCCCTAAGCTGCTACATCAATGTCTTCAACTTCTTTAAACAATGGGCCCTTGACTTGTTTTCTGAAAGTGTGGTTTTGCATTGATGGACACCACCCTTTGATATGCATTGGCATCAGCCTCATCATCGTTATGCAGGAGCTTGATAGGGTTGTTGAATAGCACCTCAAGATCCTCTGGTTGAAATTTTAATAACTCCATGGGCTCAAATATGTGAATGTCTTCCATTCCTTCCCTTTCAATCACAGCACTTCTAATGGTGGGGTTGTAGAACCATTTTGTGAAATTTTGAAGCTGGACAGGTACTGACCGTGGCAGTATAATAGATTTGACAGTTTCTGTCGTCTTGTACCGAAGGCTTACCCAAGGCCTTTGAATTCTGGGAAGAATTCTTGTCTTAGAGATAACTCTTATTGGCTTAGCAGTGGTCATGGATCTGAAATCATTGAAGGTCTGATTTCTCAAGAAGGTCTCAAAGTCTTTTGCAATGCCCATATTTCCAGGATTTTGTAAAGGTAGCTTGGCAAGAGCTCTTAAATCATATTTAGGGAGGGAGTTGAAGTCATGAGGAGACTTGAAGTGCCCCACTCCTCCTTTGTATCTTCGAACGATAAGCAGAAATCATTCCTTGTCATATTTCCATCCTACTGGAGGCCTCTTTAATTCTTGATATTCTGCAAACCATTCATAATGTTTGGGAAGCTCCTCAACATGCAGTAGCCCAGAATTGTCTGATAGAAGACTCAAACACTGGCAAATTGTGACTTATAGCAAAGCTGATGTTGGAGTTGGCTAAGAAATCAAGTACAGGAATGAAGTCTGCATTTTTGGGATCAGTAGTGTTCAACACAGCACACACATTGTGCCTTTTGGCAAATAAGATCCATATCTGCACAAAAACAACACAAGAAAAAATTATCAAACATCAGTCCAACACTTAGAAAAATTTCAAAAATGCCTGACCGAAATTACTAGTTTCAGGTGAAGAAAGCATATCGAAACTACATAGTTTCGGGCACCAAAGGGTATCGAAACAACTAGTTTCGATGGAAACCTGTTCAAATTCAGAGACATCTTTTTAAAAACATAACACCCTTTAATCGAAACAACTAGTTTCGATGCCTAAATTCTGAACGAGTAAACAAGCATTCAAAAAGCATAAAAAGGTAAGTTAAAACTATATACAAAAAATCAAACTAAAAAACAGAAATAAAACGAATGGTAAAGGCAGCCTGTGAGGTGTCGAAACTCCTTCTTACCGAGTTTTTGAGGTAATCTGCAAAATTAAACAGTTGAAGAATGAGATATTAACAATGGTGAGTTCATAAACATGACTAGAACACAAAACGACCAAGATTATGAAGAATTAGTCGTAAAACTCTCAGAATTGAAACCCTAGGTCAGGTATTTTTATAAAAATCGCACACAATGAACATAAATCAGTACTTGATGATGAAGACAACGGGGGAATCAGATAAGAAAGACTGATTTCGCAAACTTAGACCGAGGAAATGAGAGATTTTGTGTGTGAAGATGAAGGTGAAAAGGTTTCGGAAGAGTGAGAGTGAACGAAGCATGAAACATAACCTGATTATGAAGACATTCAATTTGAGCTTGACAAAATACTAAAATTCCCCTATCGAAACTACTAGTTTCGATTGGGCAAAGTAGTTTCGGGTGGGAGGTAGTTTCGGGTGTAACATTTCTGATTTTTAGTAACCATATTTCGATTCAATGTAATGCATTTCAAACTCAATACTCGTGCACTGTCTTATTATATTTTTCGCCATAAATTAAATACAATGATACAATACAAATTCGCAAGTTTTACTGGGTTATATACACTTAAACACTATACAAGTAGCTATCTTATTCAAACTTGTCAAACCTGAAAGCTCAAGGACTAAAGTTGAAAAATAACAAGAAACCCTAGCTAAGCACAGTCGCGCTTGTCCCGGCACGGTCGCGCCGAAGTGCTCTAGCACGATCGCGCGACTAGCCTTGGAACGATCGCGCCCGGTGCCTTGGCACGGTCGCGCCTCTATTGGGCACGGTCGCGCCTGCGTAACTGTCAAAACGTAAATACACTTTTAATCACCGATCGTCGAGAATCCGTAACCGTCCACCGTTTCTTTTCCATTTATGTGAGTAATACAACTTTCGAATTCACAAACGCTCCAACTTAATCCTATCAATCTCGAAAAACCTCTCAAAACATTTCAACAAAATTCAGAATACGCCTTTCAACCAGAATTCCCTCAATCCAGCAACAGAGTCACGATACTCAATCATCCCTGAAGCTCCCGGACTATCTGGATGGGCCGGAGTTGCAGTAAAGGTCGCCGGAACTCAAGCCGTCGACGCCGAAACTTCCTTCTACCGATCTCTATCAATTCTCTACTGTTTTGGGTAATTGAAACATTCCTCTCATTCATTTCAGTCCATATATCAAAAGCCCCATATTAATTTGGGTTTTCATTACAGAAATCATCCAGAACCAGAATCCTTTTCTTATTAAAAAATGGTTTAATCAAATCCGGTTTTAATCATGTTCTTCATACAATTAAAATATCCCAGAATACTCATAAAAACTCAATAAACAAAAGCCCTAACAATTCCAGCATTTACAATACGAGAACTTGTCAATTCGTGTCTGATTTGGAAGAGACACGGTCGCGCTAATCATCTAGCGCGGTCGTGCCTCATGAAACGCGGTCGTGCCGAGTAGCAGCGCGGTCGTGTCCTCCTGTCCAGACCAAGTCATGCCCTTTGGGCTAATCTCTGTTGTGTCTAAGAATCTTTGACACGACCGTACCAGGCCAAGGCACGGTCATGCCTGTTGACTGGTCTAGTTTGTGCCCCCTGTTGATCAACCCGGTCGCGCCCCGACTAGCGCGGTCGCGCCCGTGGCTTGAGCACGATCGTGTCCTTCCGAGGCACGGTCGTGTGTGACTCAGAAATTTTAACAGAATTATAATTTTATATTTTTCAATCAATAAATGTTTCAAATTTTATAAAAATATGTTTTCTGTATTTGAAGAGATTTAAAGTTTAAATCTGGAGATAAATATTATTTATTTAAAAGTTTATTTAAAAATTTATAAAAAATTAAATTTATATTTATCTTACACTTAAATGATGTTTTAAATGATTAAGTTACAAAGTTTATAAATAAATAAGATAATAATTATTTATTTAATATTTAAACAAAAATCATTTATTTATTTATACTTAATTACAATCAATATTTACATTATTTCATAAACTATAATCATTTATTTATTTATTTATTTACATTTAACACATGCATTATTTTCATAATCAACAATTTTATAAAAAAATTCTATTTTATTATTTAAATTCTAAACTTTAATCAAATGTTCTAAAAAAAATGGTTACTACAACTTTATATATTTCATTTAATACTTTTTATACACAAATTCAACCTTCAATTTTAGACTTAAACTTTGTACGGCGATTTGATTCAATATACATTACTATCTAGGTTAACTCGTGCGTATCAAGAACCCTTATTTTATCTATACACTTTGTTAGCTACATCTTCATACAAAGTGAGTTTTACATAGCCCCTTTTTCACTGTTTTTTACATTTTGGGGTGAAACATGATCACAACATTACAATGATTTACACAAACTACACAATACAAATCCACTTTACAATTTGTGTGCAATTTGAGCTTTATGTTTGAGTGCTAGGTGTGTTAACTGTTTGTGTGCAATTTATGTGCAATCATTAACTATTCAAGCCGACGGTTAACAATGATAGATCTATTGAGTTTGACACACCCACCCAGGTGCGCGGTGATTGAAACCGACAACACAATTTTTGCATGCTAGTTACAAAGGTTTGGTTGTACATGGTTACACAATAGCTGCTCCCCATAAATGCCTTATTTATCATGATATGTAAAGGATTTGTTTTCAACTATATGCTATCTATATACAACTGTGTTATACTCACCAACTTTTTAGTTGACTTTATTTTATTCATGTTTCAGGCCCTAATATGTGAGAATGATTCAAGACGTGCTCAATATAGGATATGGACTTAGCAATTTAAATCAAGAATTCTATGAGTTGTTTTATGTTTCTTTGTTTGAATTTGGTTTGTACTTGGATTATTTGTAATGGAAATTTAACTTTAATATATTTCAATATAGTCAACCATGTGCTATGAACAGTCTTACATGTCCCGCCCCGATGATTCCGCCATCGGTCGGGGTGTGACAGATTGGTATCAGAGCCTTGGTTATAGGGAATTAGGTTATTAGACATCTTGACCTAGACTATAACTTTAGGACAACCACTTATGCTATGCTTCATGATTATGTGTTATGTGCTACATGTTATATGTTACATGCTTAGTATGATTTCTTATTATTTCATTTTGATGACTTATGTGTTTTAAATCCATGACATATTAGGATATTCTTAATAATTAAATAAATAATATCATTTCCTATATACTAAAACCTCATGATATTTCTATTTTCTTTTCTATCTTTATCCTTCTTAGCATGTGGAAAAAAATTCTTGAAGCAAAAATCTCTAAAATTTTTATTTCTTCGTTAAGGTTTTTAAACTTGGTAAATTATTTGAGGACACGTGCAATCTAGAAGGGTGACACCTGTATTTTGGGTTTTCTGTCTAGGAAAGCATTTCGCATAAATCCCAATCAACCAAGGGACCCGTATGCTTTCCTGGGAATTCCCGAGATGAGTGTTTACTTATAGGCTAAAGCATGTCTCCTTGAAAATTATATAAGTTTAATTAACCTTAATGTGCCATGGTATTCAAGTGATTTTGTCACTTTTGAGTACAATCCAAACTAAAAATATCTATTTTTATTTTTGTTATCTCATTCTATTAAATCCTATCAAATCTCATAAGTCTTACAATCTTTCTTGTCTTGTGAAAATCTGTAGAATGCCTCCTCGTCATGCTCCCACAACCAACGCCAACACCGACATTGCTGCTATTCTTACCCAATTGGTGACACAACTCACCCAAGCCAATGGTGCCACCAATGGCAACAATGGTGGAAATGGAAGCAATAGTGGTAATAATGGTGGAAATGGTGGTAACAATCCATCTCAATGCACCTTCAAGCACTTCAACTCGTGCAATCCCCTCAAGTTCTTTGGTACCGAAGGAGCTACTGGACTCCTTCAATGGTTTGAAAGCATTGAGAATGCCTTTCTCAATAGTGACTGTCCCGACAACCTCCGTGTTCGTCATGCTACAAGTGTCCTACAAAAACGGGCACTTACATGGTGGAATGGTGAGAAAAAGGGGTGTTGATGTAGCTATGGCCTTACCTTGGGATGAGGTCAAAAGGCTTATGACCGAGGAGTTCTGCCCTCGAAATGAAGTGAAAAATTTAGAAGCTGAATTTTGGGATCTTACCCAAGATAGTGGTGAAAACTTGGCGTATACAACTCGGTTCCATGAGTTGAGTCTTCTCGTGCCCCACATGGTCACTCCTTTGTCCCGTTGTATCGAGAAGTATATTGGTGGGCTACCAAGACAAATCCAAGATACTGTCTTAGGTAGAAATCCTGCTACTCTGGAGGATGCTATTCGTCTATCCGCTACCTTAACTGATAACCATGTGAAAGCGGGAACACTTACTAAGAAGGGTACCAAGAAAGTTTCTGACACTATAACCCCTCCTACCCACAACAAATAAGCCACAACTGAACCCTCCCGCAATAATAGGAAAAGGAAGACTAGAAACTATGCTGTGGTCACTCCTGCTATTCCGGTTATCCAAGCTGCACCTATGGTTCAAACACCGGTCAAAAAGCCATATGTTGGAATTTACCCACTTTGTGCCACCTGCAACTACCATCATCCCCAAAGCATCCCATGTCGCCTTTGTACTTATTGTGGGAGATATGGTCATACAGTTAGTGTTTGTAGGACCAAAGCTCTTACGGGCCAAGTCAACCCTCCAAACCGAACCGTACCTCAAGTGGCTAACCAAGGTGCTCCCGCCATTGCTAATGGGCGTGCTTGCTATGAGTGTGGTGACCCGAACCATTTTCATGATCAATGTCCAAGACTTGCAAATGCTAGACAAGGTGGAGCTCGTGGGCGTGCGTTCAACATAAACGCCAACGAAGCTCAAGCCAACAATGACGTGGTCAATGGTACGTTTCTTGTTAATAGTCAATATGCCTCCATTTTATTCGATACCGGAGCCGATAAAAGTTTTGTGTCACTTAATTTTGAACCTTTACTTGCAAAGACTCGGTCCCAATTAGAGAAAACATTTACCGTTGAAGTAGCAAATGGTGACTCCCTTACAATTGAGTCTATTATCTATGATTGCTCTTTAGAACTTAATGATCACACATTCCCAATCAACCTTGTTCCAATGCCACTAGGAAGCTTTGATATCATCATAGGCATGGATTGGCTATCGAATCATCATGCCGAAGTCATTTGCTTCGAGAAGTGTATTCGAATACCTCTACCATCGGGAGAAACGTTAAAAGTCTTTGGCGAAAAGCCTTGTAAAGGGCTTAAATTAATGTCATGCACTACTGCTCAAAAGTACTTACGAAAGAAGTACGTGGCCTTTTTGGCCCATATCGTTCAAAAGGATGTTAAGAAGAAGAGTATTCAAGATATCCCCATTATCCGAGATTTTCCTGAAGTATTCCCCGAAGACTTATCCGGTCTTCCACCCGTTCGTCAAGTAGAATTTCGTATTGATCTTGTGCCCGGAGCTAACCCCGTGGCTAGAGCCCCTTATCGTCTTGCACCTTCTGAAATGCAAGAACTTGCAAGTCAACTTCAAGAGCTCTCCGACAAGGGATTCATCCGTCCGATTCATTCACCGTGGGGTGCACCCGTCTTATTTGTTAAGAAGAAGGATGGATCATTTCGCATGTGTATTGACTACCGCGAACTTAACAAGCTTACTATCAAGAACCGGTATCCTTTACCTAGAATCGATGATCTCTTTGATCAACTTCAAGGTTCTACTTGTTTCTCAAAGATTGATCTTCTATCCGGTTATCATCAGCTTCGTGTTCAAGAAGATGACATTCCTAAGAATGCTTTTCGAACAAGGTATGGTCATTACGAGTTCATGGTTATGCCTTTCGGGTTAACCAATGCACCCGCAGTTTTCATGGATCTCATGAATCGTGTGTGCAAACCGTACCTTGATAAATTCGTGATCATTTTCATTGATGATATCTTAATCTATTCCAAGACTAAAGCCGACCATGAAGAACATCTTAGACTGGTTTTGGATCTCTTGAGAAAAGAACAACTATATGCCAAATTCTCCAAATGCGAATTTTGGCTAAAAGAAGTTCAATTTCTTGGTCACATCGTCAACGACAAGGGTATTCATTTTGATCCTGCTAAGATTGAAACGGTTAAGAATTGGAATGCCCCGAAGACTCCTACCGAAGTTCGTTCATTTCTTGGTCTTGCGGGTTATTATCGTCGTTTCATCTCAAACTTCTCAAAGATTGCTGTCCCTCTTACCGCTTTGACCCACAAGGGTAAGACTTATGAATGGGGACCGAAACAAGAAGAAGCTTTCCAAACCCTTAAGCAAAAGTTGTGCAATGCTCCTATATTGACTCTCCCCGATGGAATCGATGATTTAGTTGTCTATTGTGATGTTTCTAACCAAGGTCTTGGTTGTGTTCTCATGCAACGAGGCAAAGTAATCGCTTATGCATCAAGGCAACTCAAAGTTCATGAGAAGAATTATACGATGCACGATCTCGAGTTGGGTGCGGTCGTATTCGCGTTAAAGATTTGGAGACATTACCTATATGGCACGAAATGTGTGGTGTTCACTGACCATAAAAGTCTTCAACATATTTTCAACCAAAAAGAACTCAATATGAGGCAACGACGTTGGGTCGAACTCCTTAACGACTACGACTGCGAGATTCGTTACCATCCCGGCAAAGCGAATGTTGTAGCCGATGCTTTGAGTCGAAAGGACCATGTTATGCTTCATTGTGCCCGTATTCAAACCGATATTCAAACCCGTATCTTAGAAGCTCAACACGTCTCGGTGACCGAGGGTAACATGTACGAAGAAATGTCATGTGGTGTTGAACTCCTTCTTGAATCAAAACCCAATGGCTTACTCTATTACTTGAACCGTATTTGGGTTCCCGATCGCGACGATCTCCGTACATTTCTCATGAACGAGGCTCATAAGACTCGTTATTCTATTCATCCTGGTGCGGATAAAATGTACCAAGATCTTCGCCAACTTTATTGGTGGCCCGGTATAAAGAAAGACATAGCTCTTTATGTGGCCAAATGCTTAACCTGTTCCAAAGTCAAAGCCGAACATCAACGTCCATCCGGTTTACTCGAACAACCAGAAATTCCCATGTGGAAATAGGAGAATATAACTATGGATTTCATTACCAAGCTCCCTCGCACTTCGAGTGGATATGATAGTATTTGGGTGATCATTGATCGTCTCACTAAATCCGCTCATTTCTTGCCTATCCGCGAAGACTTCAAAGTGGAGAAACTAGCCCGAATTTACATTGATGAAATTGTGAGCCGTCATGGTGTTCCCGTGAACATAATATCCGATAGAGACGCTCGGTTCACCTCTCGATTTTGGCAATCTCTCCAAAAGGCTCTTGGTACTCGATTGGATTTGAGCACGGCTTACCATCCGCAAACTGATGGTCAAACCGAGCGAACAATCCAAACTCTTGAAGACATGCTTAGAGCTTGTGTAATCGATTTTGGTGGCAATTGGGATTCACATCTATCCCTCATTGAGTTTTCTTACAACAATAGCTACCACACAAGTATCAACATGGCTCCATTCGAAGCTCTCTATGGTCGCAAGTGTCGTTCTCCTATCTGTTGGAACGAGATTGGTGAAGCACAAATCACTGGTCCCGAGTTAATTCAAGAAACATCTGATAAGATTATTCAAATCCTTGACAATATTCGAGTAGCGAGGAGTCGGCAAAAGAGTTATGCCGACAAACGTCGAAAACCCTTGGAATTCCAAGTCGGTGATCTTGTTCTTCTTAAGGTGTCTCCATGGAAGGGCGTGATCCGTTTTGGAAAGAAAGGCAAGTTAGCACCTCGTTATGTTGGTCCATTCAAGATCCTTGAAAAGATTGGAAAGTGGCCTACAAGCTCGAGTTACCTCCATCTCTTGGCAATGTGCATCCTACATTTCATATATCTAAACTGAAGAAGTGTCTCGCTGATGAAAATCTCCATATACCGCTTGACGACGTGCGCATTGATGAAACGATGCACTTCGTTGAGAAGCCGGTGGAAATTATGGATCGTGAAGTCAAACAGCTCAAGCGAAGTCGCATTCCTATTGTCAAAGTTCGTTGGGAATCTAAGCGTGGTTCTGAGTTCACTTGGGAATGAGAAGACCAAATGAAGCTCAAGTACCCTCATCTTTTTACCGATACTATTGTTTCCTCTAGCTAAATTTCGGGACGAAATTCTCTCAACATGGGGAGACTGTAACATTTCTGATTTTTAGTAACCATATTTCGATTCAATGTAATGCATTTCAAACTCAATACTCGTGCACTGTCTTATTATATTTTTTGCCATAAATTAAATACAATGATACAATACAAATCCGCAAGTTTTACTGGGTTATATACACTTAAACACTATACAAGTAGCTATCTTATTCAAACTTGTCAAACCTGAGAGGTCAAGGACTAAAGTTGAAAAATAACAAGAAACCCTAGATAAGCACGGTCGCGCTTGTCCCAGCACGGTCGCGCGGAAGTGCTCTGGCACGATCGCCCGACTAGCCTTGGAACGATCGCGCCCGGTGCCTTGGCACGGTCGCGCCTCTATTGGGCACGGTCGCGCCTACGTAACTATCAAAACGTAAATACACTTTTAATCACCGATCGTCGAGAATCCGTAACCATCCACCGTTTCTTTTCCATTTACGTGAGTAATACAACTTTCGAATTCACAAACGCTCCAACTTAATCCTATCAATCTCGAAAAACCTCTCAAAACATTTCAAGAAAATTTGGAATACGCCTTTCAACCCGAATTCCCTCAATCCAGCAACAGAGTTACGATACTCAATCATCCCTGAAGCTCCCGGACTATCTGGATTGGCCGGAGTTGCAGTAAAGGTCGCCGGAACTCAAGCCGTCGACGCCGAAACTTCCTTCTACCGATCTCTATCAATTCTCTATTGTTTTGGGTAATTGAAACATTCCTCTCATTCATTTCAGTCCATATATCAAAAGCCCCATATTAATTTGAGTTTTCATTACAGAAATCATCCAGAACCAGAATCCTTTTCTTATTAAAAAATGGTTTAATCAAATCCGGTTTTAATCATGTTCTTCATACAATTAAAATATCCCAGAATACTCATAAAAACTCAATAAACAAAAGCCCTAACAATTCCAGCATTTACAATACGAGAACTTGTCAATTCGTGTCTGATTTGGAAGAGACACGGTCGCGCTAATCATCTAGCGCGGCCGTGCCTCATGAAACGCGGTCGTGAAGAGTAGTAGCGCGGTCGTGTCCTCCTGTCCAGACCAAGTCATGCCCTTTAGGCTAATCTCTGTTGTGTCTAAGAATCTTTGACACGACCGTGCCAGGCCAAGGCACGGTCGTGCCTGTTGACTGGTCTAGTTTGTGCCCCCTGTTGATCAACCCGGTCGCGCCCCGACTAGCGCGGTCGCGCCTGTGGCTTGAACACGATCGTGTCCTTCCGAGGCACGGTCGTGTGTGACTCAGAAATTTTAACAGAATTATAATTTTATATTTTTCAATCAATAAATGTTTCAAATTTTATAAAAATATGTTTTCTGTATTTGAAGAGATTTAAAGTTTAAATCTGGAGATAAATATTATTTATTTAAAAGTTTATTTAAAAATTTATAAAAAATTAAATTTATATTTATCTTACACTTAAATGATATTTTAAATAATTAAGTTACAAAGTTTATAAATAAGATAATAATTATTTATTTAATATTTAAACAAAAATCATTTATTTATTTATACTTAATTACAATCAATATTTACATTATTTCATAAACTATAATCATTTGTTTATTTATTTACATTTAACACATGCATTATTTTCATAATCAACAATTTTATAAAAAAAATTCAATTTTATTATTTAAATTCCAAACTTTAATCAAATGTTCCAAAAAAAATGGTTACTACAACTTTATATATTTCATTTAATACTTTTTATACACAAATTCAACCTTCAATGTTAGACTTAAACTTTGTACACCGATTTGATTTAATATACATTACTATCTAGGTTAATCCGTGCGTATCAAGAACCCTTATTTTATCTATACTCTTTGTTAGCTACATCTCCATACCAAGTGAGTTTTACATAGCCCCTTTTTCACTGTTTTTTACATTTTGGGGTGAAACATGATCACAACATTACAATGATTTACACAAACTACACAATACAAATCCACTTTACAATTTGTGTGCAATTTGAGCTTTATGTTTGAGTGTTAGGTGTGTTAACTGTTTGTGTGCAATTTATGTGCAATCATTAACTATTCAAGCCGACGGTTAACAATGATAGATCTATTGAGTCTGACAAACCCACCCAGGTGCGCGGTGATTGAAACCGACAACATAATTTTTGCATACTAGTTACAAAGGTTTGGTTGTACATGGTTACACAATAGTTGCTCCCCATAAATGCCTTATTTATGATGATATGTAAAGGATTTGTTTTCAACTATATGCTATCTATATACAACTGTGTTATACTCACCAACTTTTTAGTTGACTTTATTTTATTCATGTTTCAGGCCCTAATATGTGAGAATGATTCAAGACGTGCTCAATATAGGATATGGACTTAACAATTTAAATCAAGAATTCTATGAGTTGTTTTATGTTTCTTTGTTTGAATTTGGTTTGTACTTGGATTATTTGTAATGGAAATTTGACTTTAATATATTTCAATCTAGTCAACCATGTGCTATGAACAGTCTTACATGTCCCGCCCCGATGATTCCGCCATCGGTCGGGGTGTGACATCGGGCGGTTGAGTAGTTTCGATGACATTGTTGTTTCGGGTGACATGAGATACTTGATCAGAAACAAAGGAAAAACACTCATATGTACACAATTTAAACAAGCTAATAAGGAAGATTAATAAATTTATATAGAAAAAGTAAAAACAATAAAAGATATAAACACTTAGCCTTGGAAAATATTCAACATGAGATCATGCCTGGTCAAACCCTTGAAACACTTCATTTTGCACTCAGCTACTGTGAATCCCTGAAGATAGCCAATATTTGTGCAAGATAAACCTGAACATTTGTTTGTACAATGATTTCATGTGATTAAGAGGTAGAAATTGAGCACGAAACACGGCGTACCCCATATTTTGAAATAAAATGGTTTTGAAAGCCTATCAATCCTCAAGAAATACCCGTATTCATCTTATCATTTCTTACAGGTTAACCAGGGTACCATCTTGATAAATCAAAATTACCGCCAAAATTAAAATAAGATCTGTAACATCCAAGATTTTTCTAATACTATATTGTTTTACTTTATACAGTAACGACACTCCTAATGAACCCCATACTTGTTCAAAACAATATGTCACTTTAATTATTATTTTAGCATCTATCAATTTAGATTTTTGATCTTACATTTAAATATTACCCTCCTATTATATATATAACATATGTATGTATATTCATATATATATATTTATATATGATTATATCAAATAAATCAATTATACAACTTTTGATATAGGACTTATACATCTTTAATCACGTTTTTACATATTGTTCTATATAGATATAGGAATCTAATTATAAATATGTATATATGATATATGTATTTGATGTTATTAAATTAATCATCTATACAAATTGTAAGTTTTAAAATTTATGACCATTAATCAAGAGTTTACATTTTCTAAATGTATGTATTTAATTTTAAATAAATATGTAAACATATATCTATTTTAGTAAACCATTTACACAAATTGTAGTCTTTATAAAAATGAAAGACATTTTTTTTATAAACATTTGTAATTAAACAAGTAACATATTTAAGATTTTATAAACTTTATAAAAACAATTTTAAATATGAATTATGGAGTCAAACATAACATTAATGAGCATTAAATACTATTCTTCACCTTTTGCAATCCTAGTCCTTATCAACAAATTGATTTTTACGAATAAGTCCCTTAGTCTCCCATATAAATAGAGCCTTAAACCTCATTCATTTTCACACCTCAACAATCCTCTAGGGCTCTCTAGCAACTAAAGGTTGTTCTTCTCATCTTTTGGAAGATTCTAGTTTAAATCCTTCCATTCTAAGTATGTTCTTCTTATGTTCTTACTTGTTCATACTTTTCTTTTTAAAAGTTCATCATAACTAGCTAGATCTATGATCCCTAACATGTTTATGTTATAATCATAGATCTATCCAAGATCAAAAGCGTTATTTTAATTAAACTTGTTTAAACTTTATTTAAAAACTTGGTTTTGATCTTTATATTCCTTTCAATTTCAAAAAAATCATGTTTTTACCAAAACTCCTTATTTTTAAAACCCTTTAATATTCAATTAATATTCAATTAAATTTATTTCTATCTTTACTAAACTCATATTTTCACTTTAGCCCTTATACTTTCCAAGCTTACCAAACTCACCCTAAACTTGGTTAAGTATGCAAATAGAGTAACTTTCAAACCAGTATGTAGTTATCTGACAAACATTAAAGTTCTGGCTAGGAAAAGACGGGGTTCTGATCCGGCCAACTCTTTTCTGGGAACTTTTCTGTTGGAGGTACTACTCTGGAATGATAACCACTCTAGTGTACAACAACCACTTTCAACTAATTACACTGTCAACCCCTTGACTATCCATAACGTGTTTCTAACGTAACAAACTTAACTTAGGCAGTCCTTAACGCATTGAATCCAAGTTACTACAAGTTCAAGTTCAACCCTCTAAACTTGCAAGGTGAGTTTACATAGCCCCTTTTTCTCATTTACATATTTGGGGTGAAACATGATTACATTCAAACTCTATTTGCAATTACTCATGTACAATTCTACAATGTGATCATATGTGTTTATTTATGCTTTATGCTTGAATGCTAATTGTTAAGGCTACATATACATATTACACTTGTGCAATCATTAACACGTTACATCAGGATAACATTTGTTGTTATGCCCTACATTACATCAGGATAACATGCGTTGTTATGCCCTACATTTACATCAGGATAACATGTGTTGTTATGCCCTACATTAGGATAACATGTATTGTTATGCCCTTCAATTACAAAGTTTCATTTATGCAACTAGCTTAACTTAGATTCTCCATAAATGCTTTATAAACCATGCATCATATGAATTGTACACAAAACACTTGAACTTTACTTGTGGTGTCAAAACCTATGTATGCTCACCAACTATTTATAGTTGACCCTCTCATTTTATCATGTTTCAGGTACAGTTGTTTGAGTTATGATTCAAGCTACTTCACTTAGGGTTGAGGACCTAGTGTTAAATTTTAATACGGAGATTCATGTATTCTTAAATTCTTGTAAATGATGTAAATGATTACTTGAGTTATGAAATGAAATTTATTGTCTAATTATTACAACTTTAGCAAACCATGAGCTTATGAAGAGTCTACATGTCCCGCCCCGACGTTTCCGCCGTCGGTTGGGGTGTGACAAGATCCAACTGGATATCAGAAGTTGGGAACAACAAAGGGCTGCAGCAATGTATTCGGCTTCGACTGTGGATTGGGAAACGGTGGTTTGTTTCTTACATTGCCAGGAGACGAGGCGGTTGCCAAGAAACTGACAACCCCCAGAAATGGATTTTCGGTCTAAGTTGCATCCCCCGTAGTCTGAATCTGAATATACCAAAAGATCAAACAAGTTATTTTTGGGATACCAAATCCCAAGCTTTTGCTTGTACTTCAAATATCTTAAAATACGTTTGACAGCAATTAAATGAGAGAGTTTAGGATTAGCCTCAAAGCGTGCACACAAGCACCCTACAAACATGATGTCTGGTCTGCTAGCAATGAGATACAGAAGAGATCCTAACGTTGAGCGATAGAGGTGTTGATCAACACTTTCACCATCCAAATCAGGAGACAGACAGTGTCGAACTTCCACAAGAGTCTTGTAAGGATGAGACTCAGTCATTTTGAACTTGGTCAGAATTTCTTTGACATACTTCTCTTGATGGATAAGAATTCCCGACTCAGACTGATATACTTGCAAACCAAGAAAGAACTTCATTACTCCCATAGAGCTCATTTCAAACTTAGAACGCATCACTTCCTTGAACTCTTTACACAACCGAGGATTTGTGGATCCAAAAATGATATCATCAACGTAGATTTGCACCAAAATGGTATCGCACCATCCTTTCGTTTGAACAAAGTTTAGTCAATTGCCCCTCGTGTGAAACCATTATCAAGCACATGCGTAGATAACGTCTCATACCACGCACGAGGTGCTTGGTGAATACCGTACAATGCCTTGTCAAGTTTGTAAACTCTGTCATGATAGCTTGGATCAATGAAACCCGGTGGCTGCTTGACATAAACTTCCTCTTGAACTTTTCCATACAGAAATGCGCTTTTGACATCCATTTGATGAACTGTGAAGTCCATGTAGTCTGCATAGGCGAGAAACATTCTGATGGCTTCCAGATTCCACACATGTAACTTGCTGAACTACTGCAATTCTTCTTGTATGGCCTCCGCCCAACTGTTCTCAAGCAAAGCAGCTTTGATATTCTAAGGTTCAACTTGAGATATGAAGCAAGTGAAGAGACCGTCATTCATTGCTTCGGTGGCACTACGAGTTCGGAATCCCACATTGAGTGGACCAATGATGTTGTCTGTAGGATGATCCTTGCGAATTCTCAACTGTGGAATCTCATCCTCTTCCAAGTGGTAATTCAGATTGGTAATGTTGTTGTCAGGAAGAACAGCTTCCTCAATAATAGGATCTTCAACGGATGACTGTGGAGCAACATCCACTATTGGAGGAGTTTCTTCCTCAACAGTTTCACTTGTTGCCACAGAGTTTGAAGAATCCTGAGTGGATGGTGAAGAGGATCTTGAAGCAGTAGAAGTACCTAGAATATTCACGAATATAAGAGGATTAGCTGAGACAGATATGTTAGTGAAATCAGGAATATTAAATGATTTAAACAAAGAATCAACGTCAAAAAGCCAACCAGGACCGTCCCTAGCGTCCGTATGATTGCTTTCATGCCAGTTGATGTGAATGGACTCCAGCACAATCCTTCGGCTATTGTTGTAAACAATAAAAGCTCATTGGTTAGAGGAATAGCCCATGAAACAACACTCATCCGCTTTGACTTCAAACTTGTTTAGCTGATCAGAAGTATTCAGCAATGTGCAAACACACCCAAATTTTCTGAAGAAATCAATAACAGGCTTGCGCTTGTACATAATTTCATAAGGTGTCTTGTTGCAACTTTTGGTGATGAGAACTCGATTTTACAAAAAACATGCGGTATTGACTGCCTCGGCCCAGAACGTGACAGGAAGCTTAGAATCAACAATCATAGTTCTTGCTGCTTCTATCAACGTGCGATTTCTTCGTTCAGCTACACCATTTTGTTGTGCAGTACGAGGTGCACTGAATTGCCAAGAGATACTCTTACTTTCACAAAAAGAATCTAGTATGGTATTCTTAAACTCTGTGCCATGATCACTGCGAATAGTCTTCACACTTAGATTGAACATGTTCTCGATTTGTAGCAGATGAATCTTCAGAGTCTCTCGCGTCTCATCTTTCTTTGCTAGGAAGAATACCCAAGTAAACCGAGAGAAGTCATCGGTTACCACCAGGCAGTAGTATTTCCTTCCAAGACTCATGACACTTAAAGGACCAAAGAGATCCATGTGAAGCAATTGTAGAGGGGAGTCAATGGAATTGGTGGTTTTAGGCTTGTGAGATGACTTGTGATGCTTGCCATTTGAACAAGAGAGACAATGTTCCACGGGTGAGAAGTCTCTTTGAGGTAAACCGGTGACGAGGTTTCCTCGAACAAGACGGTTCATTATCTTGAAATTCACGTGTCCTAATCTCTTATGCCAAAGAAAAGACTCATCTTCTGAATCTTTTGAAAGGAAGCAGGATTCGATTCCTGAAGGATTATTCATATCCAGACTGTATGTATTGAATCTTCGAGGCGCACGCATGAGGATTAGGTCTTCGGGAATAGCCACTCCAGGCTTTAATTTAAACATTCTCTAGAGTTGAAGATGCACAAAAGTCTTTATCACAAATCTGGGATACACTCATCAGATTATACTTTAGTTGTGGAACGAAGTTAACATTCTCCAGGCTATTTACACCATTAGACACAGTTCCTTGTCCTTCAATCTTTCCTTCTCTTGGATTTTCCTGCAAATGCGACAAAATCTCCGTCTATTGGATGATAATTTTGCAATAAAAAAAATGACCAGTCATATGTCTTGAGTAACCACTGTCGACATGCCAGATATTATCTCCAGTCCTTCTTGATTGTCCCTACACAAGATAAATCATTTAGACATTGGCACCCAAGTCCTTGCTAACTTAGAACTTCTTAGTTTTACAAGATGCATTTCGGAAATCACAGTCAGAATCCTCCTTTAATGTGTTCTCAAAAAGATCATTATTCTTAATTTTCAAACCCTTTTCGACCAATTTTTAGCATTTTTAATCATTTTACGTCACAAAGTTCTATTATGTTGTGATTTAGAGAAAACATTTGAAACACAATCAACTGAATTTTGAATAACAGATGGTACGTTTTCTTCCTCAAAACGATATGTAGATAATTTACATGTCTTAAAAACATGATTGGATTCACCACAACTAAAACAAACTTTATCACATGTCGGCTTAGCCTGGTAATTATCATCACAAGATGATGAAGATGATTGTGATGTTGAGACATCATAACTAGAGGCAACTCTTTCTTCAATATTTCTTTCTTGAAAACTTTGATCTTCCTTTAATTTGAAAAATTCTAGACTGCTCATTGTTTCTTGTGGAATGTCAGTCACAACAACTCCTGCACTTTTAAAATTTGTAATACAACTCATAGCATTTATAGATTTAGGAACAAAAGGCAAAGCATTCTTAAACTTAAAAATAGCATTTCTCAAACTGTCATGCTCAGAAGACACAAAACCAAAATACAAATTTTCAATGTGTTCACAGATATCTAGTTTTGACACGGACATATTATTACATTCATCCGACTCAAGTTCATTTAAAACATTTCCCTTACTAGAACTCTCATCACAATCAGCTTCGGAACCTATACAATCTGACTCTGCACAGGAAGCAAAACTGTCATAATCTGAAGTTTGGATATAATCATCAGCAAATAAATTGCAAACAAAGGGTGTGGGAATATGAGGAACTGGCATATCAGCAAATCATCCAGACTTGGAATACGGAGGAGGGTGAGAGTTATATCCGATGCCTTCTGTGACCTTTTTATGAATTTAGTTGTCATTGATTCCAAAAAGAATATTCTAATCATACCCATGTGTTCAACTTGAAAATTTGCTTTTTCAGCCTTTTGAAGTCTTTCAATTAAAATTTGATTATTATTCTTATGTGTAGTAAGTTGTACAATCAAAGATCGATTCTCTCCAGAAATATCACGAATTTTCTTCAAGTAAAGTTTCTCATTTTTAGCCACAGAATCATACATCACCTTTATGTGATTTCGATAATCGATCAAGGCCTGGTTGATAAATCTATATTTTTGAATTTCATTTAAACAAGATTTATCATTGCAAAGTCTAGACATTACCTCAGCTGGTAAGGCGGTGAGATCCTCAGCTTGTTCAATCATGACACATTTTTCTTTCTCTTCAATGTCTGCCATCAGTGCCTTGTCAGCTGCTTCCCCTTCTTGATCTCCCCAATGATAATGTCCATCAGCTTGACAGACCAGAGCTGTTGAGCTGGAAGTTGTAGTGGATTTGGGAGAGACGACAGCTTGCTTTCCAAATGAGTTCTTCTTCTCATGCTGCTCCTTTGATGATGGCTCCTTGCAATTCCTTGCAAAATGACCCAGTTGGTCACAGTTGTAACATCTCACCTTCTTGATGTCAAACCATAGAGTCTTTCCTTGCTTGAATCTATCCATCCCAGTCCTCTTGGTGAATCTTTTGGCTCTCAGAGTCAGCATAACCATACACCAATCAATATCCATCTTTTCCAAATCATCCGGGTTGATCTGCTCCAAGTCATCAGGTTGAAAGCTGACGGGTGTCAAGTTTCCAGAAATTAGGGCATCATAGCATGACATGAAGGCAGTCATGATAGGCAGATACTCATCGGGGATCATAGGGGTTGGCTTCTGAGATGTGGATGAAGTAGTAGGCTGAACTCCAGAAATCGAAGGTGGGACATCATTTTGAAAATAAGCCATTGTAGTTTTGTTGGTTGAAGTGGAGGAACCTTGACCTGCAAGAAGAGCTTTGTTTCCAGACTGATTAGTTGGAGTGACTGCACCTTTTTTTATCTCCAACTCATAAGACTCTAGAATGCTGAAAAGTTCTTGCTGTGACAAGTTACTTAGTTTTTCAGTTTTCTTGATCATAATCTGGTACATATTCCATTCCTCGGGCAGTGAATCAAGCAGCTTCTTGTTTAACTCAATAGTGGGATACTCAGTTCCCAAAACCTTCAACTTAGAAACAATGCTTGATAATCGGTTGATCAATTCAGACATGGGTTCTCTAGGGACACTGCTAAACATTTCATATTGCTTCTTGATCAAATCCCTCTTGCTTTCTCTAACCTCAGCATTCCCCACATACCTTGTACATAAAGCAACCCAAAGATCTTTGGTAGTAGTATACTCAGCAAATATGTTAAACACATCCATAGGAAGAGCCATAGCAATAGATCCAAAAGCTTTGTTATCTCTAGCAATTAAGGCAATATCCTTTTCATCATATTCAGACACAATCTTGTGACGTTGAACATCTGCAGTGGTAGTAACTGGTTTGTGTGGACCCTCAGTGATTGACTGCAAAAGAGTCTGGTCATGGAATTTAAAGAAAGTCTTCATTTTCTTGGTCCAGTCATCAAAATCTCTAGTCGACACCAAGACAGGTGGTTTGTTTCCCCCAGCATACTCATTGGATCTTGAAGTTGCCATAATCTCATAAAAAGAAAGACAAACAGTAGCTAGTTTCGGGTGAAAAGGGTTAATCGAAACAACTAGTTTTGATAGAGAAAAAGTTGACCGAAACTCCTAGTTTCGATAGAACAATACTTGCCCGAAACTTCTAGTTTCGATAGACAAAACAGAAACCAGAAACAACTAGTTTCGATGAAGAAGACTTAGCAGAAAATCCAGCAAACTCAGCAGAAACTACAAGTTTCGATTGAAACTAGTTTCAATAGAGCAGTAGTTTCGGGCGATCAATCTGCAAAGGTTAGTTTTGATATAACAGGACAAAAATCTAGTTTCGATGATACCTTCTCCAGACAAGAGTACAGGCAAGAAGTTTCGATGACCAACAAAAGCAGAAATTGTCTCTCAATAGTTTCGATACCTCCTTATTCAAGTTTCAGGAGACTCCATTGATGAAAAGCTTCAAATATCAAAGATAATAAACTCGCAATCTGATTCAGCGAAAAGCTTCCAAATAAGCTTCTAAACACAAATCAATCTTCAGAGCCGAGAAACTCGAAGAAATAGTGCCGAAATAGTGTAGACCAAGAAAATCTTCAAATTCCAACTAAAAGTCACCTAAAATCGATCAAAACAACCTGAAAATACTTAGAAATCAAGAGCATATAGCTCTGATACCAATTATAGGTCCAGATTTCAATCGGAAATCTCACAGAAGATCGATTACACACACACACAGGCGGAATATGTGTGTATGGTGGTGAAACAGAGGGTAGAAACATAAATGGGGAAGATAAAAGCTAACTACACACAGAATCAACACAAATAAGATGTGAAAATGTAAGAACAAAGCATTAAGCAAATGCAGATTGTATTGATTCTTCAAGAACAGTGAAAGAGAAAATTCAGGGTTACAGCCACTACTAACACCCTAAAAATTCTCAAACTAGGCTATTTATAGTAAGCTGACAGGCATCGAAACTATGTTCACCGAAACTAGTAGTTTCGGTTGAGCATTTACAAGTGTGAAACAAGCCTGTCAAAACAAAACAATCTATCGATTTCGATTGAACAAAACTCAATCGAAACTAGATAGTTTCGATGGCCCAGACTTAGAAATAAAACAAGAAATTACATAAAATGAAATTACAAGTAAACAAAACTTAAACTAAACAAAGTTTAAAAGAAATACATTGATGACAACAGCTTATACGGAAATAAGACTCTACACTTTTTAAGAGAGGTTCATTTGCAATATCAATAGAGAATTGAGTTTTACACTTTTAACTATGTGTTTCTGATTCTACCTCGTTTCTCGATTATCTTATTGGTGTATTGAATCTGCTACGAATAACCGGTTCCAACAAGTTCTTTATTAAATACCCATAACCTCTCCATTTTGTCTTCATCCCTTCCCCCAACCTAAGAACGCTTCAGCGGCCTCCTTCTTCAGTACCTTTTCCAGCGAACCATCCTCACCTGCATCACTGATGACCATCGATCTGCGCACCACAATTTATCCCCACCTGCAAGCCCTTCTTCACCTTTTTTTCCTCTCTTGTTTAGTCGGACCACTCCGCCTCTGATGTGCCATGTTAGTAGTAGATTTTTATGATTAAGAATTATAATACAGTTATCAGGTTCTAAACTTATAAAAATGATAAATACTTTCACTAACTGCACACAATAGGTACAAATCGTAACATAGTACATGTTAGGAAAGAACCAAGTATCAAACCCAAAGGACACTGGGGTGGCTTCCAATAATCAATCCTTGCTATCGTCTGACTAAAATAAAAACTAGAATAGTGGTTGTAAAAAAATAGTATAGTAGAAACTTAATTAATAAAAAAAGATATCACTTAGGGTTGAATCCACCTGGTGTTATTTAAATATTTTAATGTTAATGATGTAGCTAGTGACGAAGTTCATGCAGCACCGGATGTCTGACTACTGGTCTGAAGTCCAAACTAGTCTATGTTAGGATGTGGTTAGTTACAGATTTCATTCAGCACCGGATGTCTGACTACTAGTCTGAAATCTGAACTAGTCTCTTATGTTTATCGGAGGTAAAATAGACAGGATCCCTTGTAGGGTTACCGTGACCGATAATCCTTTGGAAAGCTAAGGTGGATGTCCACTAAGAACCGTCCACAAGACTGGAATGATAGATTTTTTACCAAAAGATTTCTTTAAACAAATATTTTTATCACTTCCAGATATTAAACACCACGGCTCCTGCTAAGAGTCCAATGCGAGCTAAAATAGGAAAATAACATAAATATTGACACAAAAAACAAGGTCCATCTAAGACTCGAAATGTCTTGCTTAAGTACCCAATTCCCAACCAACCCAAGTTTAAGTCAATTACCAACTACGCCTAGTATGGCACCGGATTGGTATGAAAACACATAACCTTGTATGAATGTTTTAACAATATATCTTGATTAAGGCACTCACATGATTTAAAACTTTAGTGGCAAGAAATTAAGGACTCGTGTCTATAAAGGAAGATTATTATAAAAAAATTAACCAAGAAACATAAACACACCATACATTAAATTAAAACGTTAATTTAAACCAAGATTCATCAAAACCCAAGTGATACAAAAGAACTAGCCAGGAATTGGGAATACGAATGACTACACTAACACTTGGCGATATAATCATGGGAAGATCCAAGGATGAAACCCAAAACCAAAGTGAAGCGAGTATGAATTTCCTCTAGAGACTTGAATATGAAGAACTAATTATCTATGCTACTTGGAATATTCCTATTTATAGAAAATGGGGTTAAAAGGATGGAGCTTTACCACTGAAAGTGCACACCAATGAGTGAGGCTTGGGCCTCTATTTATAGGCTGAAATCAGGGGTAAGCACGCCCGTGATTAGGGGAGTACGCTGTAATATCCCGAAAATCCACATACGGATCGTCCGCCCATCGTTCCTTTTTCATGAAACCCATTGAAATGCTCTGGACTCGTCTAAAACCCGTGTACTTGATCCATTTTCTTCCAACGCATGCATGTTTACGTGCATACTCATGCCACCCTAATCCTTGTTACCCTTCCATGCAAACCCTGGCTCTTCCCGTACCCGCACCCGAGCTCATCCATGCACTCCCGCGTGTACTACCATCATCGTTGAGCACCCCCGATGTGGTCGCATGCCTCCACCATGGCCACCCCTTTGAGACGTCGTCGTCTCCCTTAGTTTCGATCCCCTTCGTCGTCCTCGTCAGTTATCCCCACGAACACCGTGCACCATCGTCGTATTTTGTTACTGAGTTACCCCACCACCACCGTCCTCCGCCGTCGTGCCACCTTAACAGACGCCATCTACCGCCGGTTACCCGTCGCACAACCACAGCTGTCACCACCCTTGACGCTATCGTTGTCCGCTCCCGCAGAAGTTGCCACCGGTCTCATTGTCCCTTTCGTCTTCGTCTTCCCTGATCATCACGCCTCTAAGCACCATCACCGTCGCAAGCTACCGAGAACCACCGTTGCAGCGGTTACTCGTCGTCTCCAACCACACCTACAGCCGCTACCGGCCGACTACCCCTTCTCGAATCATAAGCATCCATCGAAACGCTAAACCACAATCCCATGCACACAATCATAGGTGACGTAAAGAAATGTAAAACGGAATTACCTTGAAGGAGTTGGGAGGTCACGTTGGCGGAACTCGTCGTCGGATCACCTCCTCGTCGTCGTTCCTCTATCTCTGCGTCTTCTCCTGGCCGTCGCGCACACCTGCCGTAGGGTTGGCGATAAGGTGGTTTATATATCACCACTAATTTCTTTTCGGGTCCCTGTGCTTCCATCTCGTACGTTTTGATTCTTATGAAAATCTATATCATTCCTCTTACTTAAAAGGATAGAGCTTTACCACTGGAAGTGCACACCAACAAGTGAGGCTTGAGCCTCTATTTATAGGCTGAAATCAAGGGTAAGCACGCCCGTGATTAGGGGAGCACGCTGTAATATCCCAAAAATCAACATACGGATTATTTGAGCTAACGGGTGACCCAAGTCTCTTGTAAATGAGATGGTGGACGAGGGTTCCCACGTAAAACCCTATTCAGAAAATAAAATGACCCGGTTAGCCGTTTTTCGCACAGTTTGGAATCGGAATGAACGAATTGGAAACGCAGGGACCCGAATCAAAAATAGGGGCCATTTAAATATCATCTTTAAGCAAAACCCTAGGCTATTTGGCCTAGGTGTGTTTGACGGCAGTAATAGTCCGAGGGAGGGAGAGAATCTCCGGGTAGGGAGGCCGAGCAAGGTGGTCTCGTGGTGGTCCTGTGACGGTGTCAAGCAAAAGGAGAACTCCTTTTCGTTAAGGTAACACTCGTCAACCCTTCCCTTTACTTGCTTGATTTTATGTGGTGAAACCCATTAGGTTTTGGTTGTTCACTTGGCCATGGACGATGAAAAGGGGAGGGGATGTGGTAGTGGTGGCCGATGGCACATAGAGGTGGTGACCGGAGCAGGGGAGAGGCCGACGCCCGAGACAGAGAAAGGAGAAAGAGCGGGAGAGAGAGAGAGAGAAACAGGCGACAAGTGAGGGCGGTGAAGGTTGCAAGGATGGCCGAAAGTAATGAGCAGGAGGAGGTGGCACCTGCTGGCCACGGAAGTCGGTCGTGATGATGGTGCACGGCGGCGTACGGCGAGGAGACTGTGGTGGTGGTGGTCCATCATAAAAAGGGGAACCCGGCTAGGGTTTCTCGTGAGAAGGAAGGTGACCGGGACACGAGAGGTGGTTCATGGTGGTGATGTACGGTGGAGGTGGTTCACAATAGTGGCGGTTCACGGCAATAATCAAGGAGAGGAATGGGGCCGGGGTACACCCGATTAGGGTTTCTGCATGGCGTGCATGCATGTATGCATGAGAACCCGGCTCGGGTATACGCTTGTTCGTGAAGTTAGGGTTCGACGAATGATGGAAACGAAGTGTGAGGTTTGTTATGCACGTCAGAAATTTGTTTAGGAAGTATTCCAATTGTGGATCATATGTTTGTTAGGTTGGGTTTCGAGCGTAATCGGGCGGCTTGCAAAGCAAGGATTTGGACTGCCACGTAACCAGTGAGTTTCTAATCCCCTACTTTTAAACGTTTTACTCATTTTGGGGCTATCGTACACACTTACATGAGATGTTTATTATATTAAGCGTGTTATGAGTTTTGGGTTAAACCCGATGAGTTTATGAATCTAAGTAGGCTAAGGGACTGTGTGTTGTCCGTAAAATGTGTGGGTTAAAAGTGGGTATGGTGTTCTTGGGTCGTATAATGACCTAATAGGGGTCAGTCGGGGGACGATTTTATATGTCGTGCGGGTACGACTAGAAGGGGTCAGTGTGTGCACGTACGTGGTATGTGCTTAAGTAATGAAACATAGTACTTGTATGTGCGTTACCATATTAGGGGTGTGTTGCATGATGAGTTAGTCGAGGTGAGTTGGGGTATGAGTTAGTTATTTATGGGTGTAAGTAAGATGTGTTATCCGAAGTAAGTGTGTGTGGTGCATGCTTAGCTAACGGGTCGTGTAAATGCTTGTATGTTGCTATGTGTTATGAGTTAGCCGAGGTGTGAGCTAGAAGAACATGAGTTTATGTAGGATGTATTATCCTAAGAATGTGTATATGGTGCAGGTGAAGTTAATGAGTCATGTAGATAGAGTATGATGTTATATGTTTTATACATGTGTTGTGTGTATTGTGTCGTTTTCCTTATGACACGACGAGAATTGTTATTGAGTCGTTGTTCTTGTGACACGGCGGGTATTGTGTTTGCATCGTTGTCTTTATGACACGGTAAATGGGATTGTGAATGACGAAGTCCTTCTGCAGGTCACTAATGGTGACAGTGTCCAACAGGACAGTGATGAGCTCGAGGTGTCTCGAACGCCCTGGCGAGGGTAACCCTAACGGGGGTACAATGATGAGGTATGTGTTTGTGTGCATATATATGTGTTAAATTGCATACAAATGTTGAGCTATAATTATTGTGTATGAGATGATTTTGATGTGGCGAGTAGATGTTATTAATGTGGTGTGTAGTGTCATATTGACCATTGTGTCGGGATGAGGACATTGTGTTACAATTATGGTGTCAGTTAGCTTGTGAGAGTCTTGATTTGGACTGGTTAAGTGAGTGTCTAGAGGCTGATAGAGATAACCAGTGTTTGATTGATATGTGTGGTAAATTTTAAGTTACAGGAGTGGTAAGTTCGATCCATGTTGGAGAGACTTGCTGAGTTAAACAGGTGGGTAGAGTCTAGGGCGGTGAATCCTGTGGGATATCATAAGATAAAAGGGGTTATCTAAATGATGATAATATATAAAACTGTTTTGTAAGGACCTGAGGGTTTTGAGTGGAAATAAATATTAACTACGACGAGTTTGTTTTATTTTAAATTAAACTATTAGAACTCACTCAACGTGGCTGACTTTGTGTGTACGTTAGATTGTGTTGTAGGTGAGCTTTAGGGTCGACGTATCTTATCTTGGGAGCGGTGCTACTCGGATTGGTGTGCAGGCATTCGTGAGGTGAACTTAATGACACTAACGATATTAAATAACAATTATTATTTATATAAAGACTTCCGCTATATATATAACTAATAGAACGAGTACTTTTATAAGAGAATACCGAGTAATGAGAACCAACTGTAGAATGCCCGATTTCGGGTCTTACAAGTTGGTATCAGAGCCGAGGTTTAAGAGAAAACTGGTGTTTTTAAACAAATAAAATGCCTTAACTTAAACTGAAAATGGGACGGAAAAAAAACGAATGTCACCACGAGTGACCGCGAGCCAAGTGGTACGTCTTTTGAGTTGAGCAGTAATTATTAATTATCATTTGTGTAATGTTACACTAGGTGAAGTAGTTAGTGTGAGTAAATTATTTATGGTTCCGTGTGGAATCATGCTACATAACCTGCGTGTTAGATAATTGTGATTATGTGGTATGATTAGGTGAGATTATATTTTGTGAGTTGGGTATTGTGGAGTAGTACTAAATGTAACTATGTGAGATAGTTTGGTGTGTCGACATGGTTTAGTGATTTTGTGTGTAACTATGCGTGGTTTGAAATTGTGATAAATATGATGATTTGCTAGATTGTTACGTGGTGTTATGTGAGTTGTGTGGGATGCATGTGTATCCGGTGTGTGTGTGTGTGTGTGTGTGTGTGTGTGTGTGTGAAAGGTAGAAGGTTAGTGTCAGTATGATGGGGAAGGTTTAGAATCCGAGTAGTAATGAGGACCACCAAATTACATTTGATCACCGTGATTTGGCAGTCTATGATTACCCCCATATTCTAAATTTGTGCCCATAGTAATCACTCCAATGTTCTATCTTGAGTATGATTAGGTGTCTAAGACAAAGCGAACAAGATGTGGCAAGAGTAGAACTCTTACTAAGAGTAATGCAGATCGACAAGTCAAGTCGACGGCGACTACAGATGGAACTTTCTAGTGAGTTAGGAATAGTGTTGGCGCTTACCGCGCCAAGTATGACTAGAGCTGAGGATGGCGACATACCGCGTGGTGCTGTGAACAGAATGACCGGATGGAAAAGGAGGGCGGTGTCGACAGTGCGTAATTTCCCTCCAGAATGTGGACTTGCATGGTCGAGAGATCAACCACTTGCGACGGCTATGAGAGCTCTATGTTAGGGGGAACTGGAGGAGGACACGCCAGATGCACCAAGCGTAGTCTATCAGTAATTTGGTGGGCAGTGTTCGGGATGCTTGATTGCATGATGATTTGTTAGTGTGGCAGTTGTCACGAGAGATTTCGAGGTGATTTGACGTTATGACTGATTAGACGTTTACGTGGTGTGATGCTTAATTCAAATATTAACTATTTGATTTTTGACATTGATTATGAGTTTTACCGTATGATGATTTGAACATAATTAATGGTAATTGTGTTTGTGATGGCGTATGATTGTGTTTACAGTGGTGGAATATGTGCGGTATGATGTGATTGTATAATTGCATTCTAAATGGTGTGAGTTAGCATTAAATGTGATCTTTGCTTTGATACTAGAGCATGGTTGATTACATTGTGTGAATAGACTTTGTATAGACATGAGTTTTGAATTTTTCTGTGTCTACGGTCTTAAGATAGTGTCACATGTGTGTTAATGTCTAGGTGATGTTTGAAGTGCAGTGGGTGCATTGCACCTTGTGTGAGTATACAAGATGGGCTCCTATGGGGAGTTGTGAATATACATCTTTATTAGGTGTAAATGTTCAGGACGAGGTCCTGTGGGAGTTTGTAGTTATATACCTTATGTCAAGGTATAAATGTTCAAGACAAGATCCTGTGGGTAATTATGATATTTTTATATATTATGTGTGTGAATGTGTAGAGTGATGGCTTGTGTCTAGGTTGAGTAGTGTGTCGTTCTGAACCATTGATACGACCCGTATGGGGTACGACCGTGTGAACTCTATATGAGTAGGTGATGACGTGTGGCAGGGGCTACCGTTGTGACGGATAGAAGGTGGGGTTCAGGAGTTTGTGTGTCTACAAATGACGAGGTCATATCGTATACACATAGATTTGTTCAGGTCTAGCTAGATATGTGTGCACTTTGTGTTAGTTAGAGAGTTGGGATACTATATATACCTATAAATACATTGAATATGATAGGGTTTGTTATCATGACCTGACGTTATGTGTCCTGGTAGTACACGCTTAGTCGTGTATAGGACGGGGGTCGGTGTGCCCAAGCATAGTCTTTCTATCTTGACGATTTTCTCGACGATGATACATCGAGAGGATGTGAAAAGTTTTGACGTCCTTCTAGACGATTGGTGACGTGCCCTTATGAGATGCCTATACTTATATCTCGGGAATTTGGAGCACGAAGCCAAGGGATGGAATTGTGAGAGTTGATTATGAAAGCGTACGTGGATGCTTGACAAGAGATATTTATGGTGAGATCAAGGTGAAGACGCCGAAGATTTCAGCACGGAGTTAACAAGGTGACAAAGGACCTTCATGGAACACGTTCCATATGAAAGATTCAGTCTATGTGAGGAACAAGAGAAATGGGGATGTTCTCCCAGAACGAGACGACGGATAGCTGAGGCTTGTGAGCAGACGAACTTCAGGTTCGTATATGATAAATGAGACGCGGTCAGTGATCGCATGGTAATGGTAGAGCAACAATGAGGAAAGTGAAACTCATGAGGAGTAAGTGCAGGATTGCACATAAGTGACTGGGAAGGAGATGCCTACGCTGGTAAATTTAAGACTAAATTAAACTTAGCTCCTGTGGAGCATTCAAGTAAAGCAAGTGTTTGGCTGTTGAAACAGGCATGACAAAGGTAAGTGATCTTTGAGAAACATCGAGAGCTGATGAAGATGACCCTAGTGTTGGGTGTATGTACGTACTTATGGGACGTATTGAACGCGTGATAATGAAGTAAAGAGACACTATGGTAGAGAAATTTGGTGGAGACCAGTCTAGCTTGGCACGAGCTCCTGGAGATCATCAGAGAAGGAAAATATTGATGCCCTTATGGGCAAGGCAATGGGCTTGAGTTTGAGGAAGCATTGCAAGATGGCGATCGGAGTATGAGAAAGAGATGTATGAGGGGTATATAATGGTGAAGCAATAAGTGCTTCTATCTGTGAAAGTAGGAGACCTACTTGGGGTGATGACCGTCGGATTGACGAGATCATTAGGGTTATACAGGAGACTAAGGTAATTGTGCCCGTGAGTCAAAATGAAATGTGACAAGTGAGCGGACATATAGCAGTATTGTGCTACATAGTACTAGAGATACCACGTACGACGTTGTTAAGAACATTAAGAGCGAAAAGGTATAATCAAGGGCAATGAAAGTGAACCCTTCGTGAAAGGGTTAGTAATCAAGGCAATCACAAATGGCAACTTCTAGCCAGTCCGGGATAGCGAGAGTTGGGAAGCAAGCCGTTTGAGTAATGGCTGGAAAGACAAGAGAGGAGAGAATGGGTAGGTGAAACCTACATGTCCCAAGGTTGAAGGCAGGCAACGGAGAAAGCTTCTTTAAAACACCAGGGACGGTGGTAGAATCTCTAGCAAAGTAACAGCTGTTAAGGGTGTAAGTGAGTGCTAGTCACCAAATGGATTTGGTGCACAAGTGAGAACAGAAGGATATGATTGGTGTTGGTTTGTACAGACGTAGGATTCGACGACGAATCCTATTTTAAGGAGGGTAGACTTGTAACATCCCGAAAATCCATATACGGAATATTTGAGCTAACGGGTGACCCAAGTCTCTTGTAAATGAGATGGTGGACGATGGTTCCCACATAAAACCCTGTTCAGGAAATAAAATGACTCGGTTAGCCATTTTTCGCACAGTTTGGGACCGGAATGAATGAAATGGAAACGCAGGGACCCGAATCAAAAATAGGGGCCATTTAAATATCATCTTTGCGCAAAACCCTAGGCCATTTGGCCTAGGTGTGTTCGACGGCAGTAATAGTCCGAGAGAGGGAGAGAACCGCCGGGTAGGGAGGCCGAGCAAGGTTGTCTCGTGGTGGTCCTGCGACAATATCAAGCAAAAGGAGAACTCCTTTTCGTTAAAGTAACACTTGCCAACCCTTCTCTTTACTTTCTTGATTTTATGTGGTGAAACCCGATTAGGTTTTGGTTGTTCACTTAGTCATGGACGACGAAGGGGGAGGGGCTGTGATAGTGGTGGCCGATGGCGCGTAGAGGTGGTGACCGGAGCAGGGGAGAGGCCGACGGCCGAGACAGAGAAAGGTGAAAGAGCGAAAGAGAGAGAGACGGGCGACGGGTGAGGGCGGTGATGGTTGCAGGGATGGCTGGAAGCAACGAGGAGGAGGCGGTGGCACCTGGTAGCCACGGAAGTCGGTCGTGATGATGGTGCACGGCGGCGTACGGCGAGGATACTATGGTGGTGGTGTTCCATCGTAAAAAGGGGAACCCGGCTAGGGTTTCTCGTGAGAAGGAAGGTGCCCGGGACACGAGAGGTGGTTCACGATGGTGATGTACGGTGGAGGTGGTTCATGATAGTGGCGGTTCACGGCAATGATCAAGGAGAGGAATGGGGTCGGGGTACACCCGATTAGGGTTTCTGCATGGCGTGCATGCATGTATGCATGAGAACCCGGCTGGGGTATACGCGTGTTCGTGAAGTTAGGGTTCGAAGAATGATGGAAACGGAGTGTGGGGTTTGTTATGCACGTCTGATATTTGTTTAGGAAGTATTCTGATTGTGGATCATACGTTTGTCAGGTTGGGTTTCGAGCGTGATCGGGTGGCTTGCAGAGCAAGGATTTGGACTGCCTCGTAACCAGTGAGTTTCTAATCCCCTACTATTATACTTTTAAATGTTTTACTGATTTTGGGGCTACCATACACACTTACATGAGATCTTTATTATATTAAACATGTTATGAGTTTTGGGTTAAACCCGATGAGTTTATGAATCTAAGTATACAAATATGGGGCTAAGGGACTGTGTGTTGTCCGTAAGATGTGTGGGTTAAATGTGGGTATGGTGGTCGTGGGTTGTATAATGACCTAATAGGGGTCAGTCGGGGGATGAGTTTATATGTCGTGCGGGTACGACTAGGAGGGATCAGTGTGTGCACGTACGTGGTATGTGCTTAAGTAACGAGACATAGTACTTGTATGTGCGTTACCATATTAGGGGTGTGTTGCTTGATGAGTTACTCGAGGTGAGTTGGGGTATGAGTTAGTTATTTATAGGTGTAAGTAGGATGTGTTATCCGGAGTAAGTGTGTGTGGTGCATGCTTAGCTAACGGGTCGTGTAAATGCTAGTATGATGCTATGTGTTATGAGTTAGTCAAGGTGTGAACTAGAAGCACATGAGTTTGTGTAGGATGTATTATCCTAGGAATGTCTATATGGTGCAGGTGAAGTTAATGAGTCATGTAGATAGAGTATGATGTTATATGTTTATACATGTGTTGTGTGTATTGTGTCGTTGTCCTTGTGACACGGCGGGAATTGTTATTGTGTCGTTGTCCTTGTGACACGACAGTTATTGTGTTTGCATCGTTGTCTTTATGACACGGCAAACGGGATTGTGAAGGACAAAGTCCTTCGGGAGGTCGCCAATGGTGACAATGTCCAACAGGACAGTGAAGAGCTCGAGGTGTGTCGAACGCCCTGACGAGGGTAACCCTGACGGGGGTGCAATGATGAGGTATGTGTTTTTGCCAAAGAGGTTGTGGTGTAGTGGTTGAGGTGAGGTCTGAAGTCCCAAGGGACCCGGGTTCAATCCCTGCCACCACCATTAATTTCTGAGGCATGCAAATGAGGCCTAGTTCTTAGGCTGATGCAAAGGGTTTTACCCACGCCGATCCAGTGTATGAGCCTTGGCTCTCCCTCAAGCCCGGAAGGGGCCGTATTGGGTGGGATTTTTCCTTGGATGCTCTCCAACTCTGACGCCAAGTGGGCCCAGTTAAGACAACATATTGGCCGGAGTTGGACGAGGCTCTCCCATGTGATGAGGGGTGCGACGTCAGAACATTCAATGTTCGTCGTTCAAAAAAAATGTGTTTGTGTGCATATATATGTGTTAAATTGCATACAAGTGTTGAGCTATAATTATTGTGTATGAGATGATATTGATGTGGCGAGTAGATGTTATTAATGTGGTGTGTAGAGTCATATTGACCATTGTGTAAGGATGAGGAGATTGTGTTACAATTGTGGTGTCAGCTGGCTTGTGAGAGTCTTGATTAGGACTGGTTAAGTCGGTGTCTAGAGGCTGGTTGAGATAACCAGTGTTTGGTTGATATGTGTGGTAAATTTTGAGTTATCAGGAGTGGTAAGATCGATCCATGTTGGAAACACTTGCTGAGTTAAACAGGTGGGTTGAGTCTAGGGCGGTGAATCCTTTGGGATATCATAAGATAACAGTGGTTATCTATACGATGATAATATACAAAACTGTTTTATAAGGACCCGAGTGTCTTGAGTGAAAATAAATATTAACTACGACGAGTTAGTCTTATTTTAAATAAAACTATTAGAACTCACTCAGTGTAGCTGACTTTGTGTGTACGTTAGATTGTGTTGCAGGTGAGCTTTGGGGTCGACGTATCTTGGCTTGGGAACGGTGCTACTCGGATTGGTGTGCAGGTATTCGTGAGGTGAACTTAATGACACTAACGATATTAAATATCAATTATTATTTATAGAAAGACTTTCGTTGTATGTTTAACTAATAGAACGAGTACTTTTATAAGAGAATACCCAGTAATGAGAACCAATTATAGGATGCCCGGTTTGAAGTCTTACACACGCATATGCTTCGTATAAAAAGTACATGGTACTACGAACGAATCTTGACCGTTGGGAAGGGAGCACGGCCGTGCCTCTTGATCTTTGACTTCTGTTGACTTCCTGAATTGTTCCATTTTGACTTCAGGGAAGTATGACCATGCTTGGATAAGCACGATTATGCTTGGCTTCTTGTATCAAAAGTCTCTATTTTTTTGGATTTTTGCTCTCTTTCTTCTAAGCAATTAAGTATCGTTTCCTATGAATATGGCTAAAAACCAGTCAATTGTGGGTATGATTATACATGAAAAACATGTATATTTTAGGCCATATCAACCGCCACCACACCACTCCGTCGTTTTCACCTCCGCCATTTGCCTCTTCACTGTAAGAAATTATCAAACAGATCTGCAAGAAATACGACCCCGTCACATCGTCAACTGGGTTGGAGCTAATAGTGCCATTAATGGCGTCTGCAAGCTTGATTTGCATCAAATTGACATCATATGTTGTTAATCCAGCAATTTGGCAAGCTCGATACGGAAGGAAGGTATGGAGACGGGGCTGCTAAAACCAAGGTGCGTAGCCCCAAACCAAAAGCCCAATTCTACCACGTGTGCTCTAATCGGATTGAACTTTTATTCCAAAACGGAGAGCACAATATTGCTTTGGCTCGTAGCGCAATCGAGCAAGTTGCAAAGAGAAATTCAGTGATTTTAGTTTCTATAGAAGAACAAAAACAGAAAGTGTGTTGTATGTGTACTATGTGATTGGGTAAGAACGCAGAGAAGAATTAATACATTTGTAGTATGTGTTTGCGTAAAAACAAAAAGTGTGTGTAGTATGTCTCTTTTTAAGTCTCAAAAAAGTGACATGAATTAATACATTTTATTATAGCTTTTAGTTTCTCTACAAGAACAAAAACAGAAAGGATTAACACAAATAGTAAGTGTGTGTAGTATGTATATGTTTGTGTAAGAACACAGAGAAGAAATGATGGGCTTTTTTTAGTTTATTGTGGTCGGAGAAGGTTATAGAATTTATTAACGACCGTTAGGGCCAAGGAGTAAAAGTGTTACTTTTTTTCAAACTCTTTGACCAAATCCGTAATTTTAGAACTCTAGGGAAGAAATGTGAAATTTTGACAAACCACAGAGACGATGCATGTAATTTACTCTTTTTAATATTATTATGCAAGGTATTTTATTATAATTGGAAGTCGTTACTTAAGTTAAATCTGTTTTGTTATTTTTTTATTTACAAATTGTTAAAACATAAAACTATTAATTGTAATTAAAAAAAATAGATATGATGTGGGGGTGAAAACAGTGTGAAATATGAAACCACGCCCCTAAATGTGGAAATATGTGAAAATCAGTGGAAACTGACGTGACGTTGATGTGACAGTGTTAAAAGGTGTGGAATTTGAAACCATGCCTGATGGCCTTTGGGAGAATTTAGAGAAGATAAGTAATCCTTACAAAGATTAGGAAAAACTTATTATATTGATATCTACCATAATTAGAGAAAACATTGGTAATCCTTACCAAGATTATGAAGTCATTTGTAATCTCCAACGTATTAGAGAGAATATGTACCGAATTAAATAGAGGATAGTTTAAAAACTCCTGTTTGAACACTCAAGGAGTGGACAAAAGCTTGATTAGTTAATATCCACCCGAACATCTATATTGGTTATACACATCCTTAAGCACTCAAGACTCGTCAATTTAAGGACAAGTTATGTGTATTTAAATTAAGCTAATGATCAATTAAAATGAGCATAGTTTTAAAACTTATAAATACATCTTTTATAAGTTAAAAGGTCTATAAAGTAATTCAAGATTTATAAAAAAAATATTCTATCAAAAATTGATTGAAAGGAATCTTTCATTTAATTTTATAACCCAACACAATCATTTTTTTATTCAAACACTAAGCCTAAAAAAGAAATGGTTTAACAATTGGAAAAGTTGCTTTATTTCTCTATTTAATCAACCATTTAAATCATCATTTGCACACCAAAACTCAAGGTTTCTACTCTAGACACTTGCACATTTTCCATGTCAGAAAAGAGATCACAAATTAGCAAGAGAAGAAGTGTTTTGTGAGGCTTACATAATATCTATTCAAACATTTATATTTTATTTAATAGTGGTGCTCTCAACCAATATTAGAGAGAATCTCATGAAGATATTCACCTTGATTAGAGAAAACAATGGTAATCCCTACCAAGATTATGAAGTCATTTGTAATCTCAACCTTATTACAAAGAAGATCGTAAACCGTAATCTGTACCGAATTAAATAAAATATAGTGAAAAAACTTTCGGTTGAACACTCGAGGAGTGAAGAAAAGGTTGATTAATTAAGATACACCCAAACCACTTTCTATCATTATGTTTATGTGGTGACATCCCTCTTTTACTTATTATCCCTCGTGCACGTTTTTAAAACGCATAAGTCATGCTTTGATTTTCAAGTCAACAACTGTTATGAACATCCTTAAGCATTCAAGACCCGTGAATTTAACAAGTTGTATTTCAATTGAGTTAATGGTCACTTAAGATTGAAGACGTTTATAAAATTTATAAGGATATGTGTATGGTTTAGTAAGTGTAAGCAAAAAAATGTTGTCACGTAGTCAGTAGTGGTTCCATCCCTCACGTCACTAAAGGTGTGTAATGGTTTAGTGAGTTTAACCACTTTTTTAATTATTAGCTAATCATTGTCATTAATTATTATTATTACTATTAGAGTAAATTGTCATTTTCGTTTCTGTGGTTTGGCCATTTTAACCAGTTTCATCCAAAAACTTTTTATTTAGCTTTTTGGTCCCTGTCTTTTCAAAATCTAGTCATTTTCATCCAACTGACTAACTCTGTCTACATTTTAACGTTAAATCAGGGGCAATTTTGGTTAAATCAGGGGTAATTTAGTTAGATTTTAACGTATGAAATTCAAACCAACCCTTGATTTAACGTTAAAATGTAGACGGAGTTAGTCAGTTGGATGAAAATGACTAGATTTTGAAAAATCGAGGACCGAAAAGCTAAATAAAAAGTTTTTGGATGAAACTGCCTAAAATGACCAAATCATAGGGACGAAAATGACACTTTACTCTTATTATTATTATTATTGTTATTATTATTATTATTATTATTATTATTATATATATGATGTGGATCTTTTAATAACCCTCAATTATTGTGTTAACTCATTAACCCTATCACAATCATTGATTTAATATAAAATAATCAAATCTAAAATGAATGGTTGAGATAGAGTCAAGCGTATTTTAATCATTTCATCTTTTGTACTTATTTCATCTTCATTTCCTCAAAATCCTAAACGAGATCATATATCTCTCTCTTTCCCTGATCAATCTATCAATAGGTATGGTTGTTTAAAAAGCTCGCACCTCGCTTGAAAAAAACTTGTAAAAAGCTCGGCTCGAAAAAAGCTCAGTTGAAAACGAGCCGAGCCCGAGCCAGGGTAGGCTTGGCTCGTGGTTCGCTCGATAAATGGCTCGCTCATTTAGCTCGTTTAAAATAAGATTATTAATAATCATCGTAATAAAAAAAATAACATATAAAAGAGTTGAAAAAAAACAAAAATAATACATATAATATTTTGAATGTAACCCGGTGTCTCTTGATCTTTACAAAAACTAAAAAATAATACTTTATTTTTTGTTTACAACCTTAAAACTATTTTATTTACTATTTTATTAGTTTTAATAATGTTTTTTTTTTTCGTTTTCATATATATATCAAAATGTCCAATAAATACAAAAATAAAAAAAAAGTATTTTTTTTAAATTATCGAGCTTCCACGAGTTGGCTCGAGCTTTTCACGAGCCGAGCTTGAGCTCAACTTTTCAGCTCGTTAAAATTTTCGACCCGAGCCGGCTCGCCTCGAACATTTCACGAGTCGAGCTTGAGCCCATCCTAACTCAGCTCATCTCGGCTCGTTTACGGCCCTACCAATATTAAGCTAAGATCCATCGATTATAACTCTCCTTTCTAATTTCTAAATCCACCTTCCTTAATTTTTTTTATCCCTAAATCAAAGAGTTTAAAAGGAAACTGCTTGATTTGGGTTTGAAGATTTTGGTTCGGAACACTCATCGAGAACGAGGGAATCGACAAAATCGTTTCTGAAGGGGAATGTCGAACAAGGTTAGTCGTTGATACTGTAAATGTTTTATCGATCGACATATGATTCTGGATACAGAAAATGTTTTCATCAGATCGATTTTTCAACCATAGATAAAATCAAGAACAGAACACGCCTCCTTCTCCTGGTATGATTTTGGATTTATGTTTATGGTCGTCGTCTTTGATGGGTTTTGCTTTAACCGAAGCACCAGTCATTGTTCGGGTCGATTTTCAGTTGCTTAGCCATAATTTTTGGTTGAATTTTGTTTTACCATTGATGTCCATGTGATTATACATATGTTAGACATCTGATTAAAGACTGAGTTGCTGCTTTCGATGAAGAAGGAGGCTTCAATTTTGACTTTTTTTGGTCAAATATTGGTTACCCAAATATTTAATGTTTCAGGTATTTTTTTTTTTGAAGTTACGTGTTGCTACTCTGTGTTTTTTTTTTTTTTTGTTGATGCTTTTCTACTTGCCCCTTTGTGGATGTTCCCAAGATCTTTTCACTTTGAGATAATATTTTTATTGTGACATTGTAAGCTCAAAACCGAAATGTCAATTTGTGAATCTTGACCAACTAGCTTATGATCATGAATTAACATTAACACATTTGACATGGTGGTAAAAATATAAAGGTAATTGGACATTAGCTGCTGAAACTATAATCAGAAAAAATAATATGGTTTTTGACCTCATATTTTTTCTTTTTATTTTTATGTTAATCAGATGTTGATATGAGGACTCTGAATTAAGAAAAGAAGATCCCATGTATAGTTGCTACTGTTAAATCAATGTAATACCCTTGTTACATCAATGTACACTTTTCTTACATTAGGGCAATACCTGGTTTTTGGAACTCCATATCTTTTAATGTAATACCGTGTTCTGAAATCTCGGAAGGAAACACTTCTCTCTTATGCATTGTAAGTTTTGTTGGGTCTTTATAGGCAAATACTTACCAAATCATGTTCTTACACGTTTATTTGGTGTTGAAGATCATTTGAGATAATCAAAGCATTGTTAAAACTAGAAGTTTGCTACTTGGTCAAAGTCAAGTCAACCAACAAAGTTAAAGTCATCTGTGAAAGTCAAAGTCAAAGCTGAAGTGACGAGTCAAAGTTAATTATCAAGTTTAAGTCGAGCTTCTTAATGATTCAAGAGTGAATCATTGACTTATTTCATGGAGAGCGTAACAAAGTCAAAGTGGGTTTTCTTAAAGGCGACTAAGGTGAAGACCCGAAGACTCTATAAATAGAGGCATCTTCATAGAGTTGAAGTGTGTTTTCATTGTGAGTCAACAACCCTAGGAAGAGCTCTCCTAGGGTTGGTCATTAGTGTTCTTGAGCTTTAGAGATTTGTGATATAATCTATGATGATTTTATTAATACAATTTCATTACATTTTCTATTTAGAATTTGGTAAATGTCAAGCCGAGGGGTAAATGCGTGAAATAGTTGAATGTGATTAAATATAAGTTGGACCTAACGTCGGGGGGTGTGGTCGTGCGAAACAGACGGTGGAGGGTGACCTGGATTCCGTGGGTCGTGGAACCCCGCGCCACCTGCGCATGGACCACACTCGTGTGGAATTGGCGTGGAGAATTCCACGATCGTGGAGGTGGGTCTAACGGTAATATTACCGTTACCAACGGCTATGACATAAAAAAAATATTTTAAAATTTAATTCCCTTCCTATATATATAAATAAAAAATAGCTCCATGGATCTCATCGGAAATGTTTGATACACTCTTGGAAGAACTCTGTCTGGCATATAGGCTTTTTATAAAAAAAATTACCACACACTCAACCAAATTCAAAAAAAAACACACATTCTCTCAACTTATCTAAAAGAATGGACCCAAACAACGCCAACCCCTTTAGATTGTCTTCTCCGCCTCCCGCTCAATACTACCAAATGTAACAAGCGGGTTCGACCCAACAACTCGGTATTTGGAACTACCAGATGCAACAACAAAAACAAACGCCTCCTATCCAACAAACGCCTTCAACCCAACCATGCTATCAACCGCAATTCGAGTGACCACCCGAGTCTCAAACCGTACCCAAGACCCAAACCGCTAGTAAAAAAAGGGGAAAAAACAAGATCATTTGCTTTCAACCGGCCCTCAAAAGTGGACGCCCAAGGAAGAAGAAACCTTAAAGCAGGCTTGGGTCGATATATCCGAAGACGAGATTGTTGGAAACGCCCAAACACATGAGAAGTTGTGGGGCCGGTTTATGGATCGGTTCCACGAATTTATGGGTCAAGGGGAATACCGGTCACAAGACAAGCTGACTTCAAAGTGACGAAAGATTCGTACCCGCGTGGCCAAATTTTGCGATATACCTAATAATAAAATGAACAATCGCAAAAGTGGTGAAAGGGATGTCGATATCTCAAACGCTTCACTTGAAAGATACCAAGAGGTGAAAACCCAACCTTTCAAACTTCTAGGACCTTAGGAGGTTTTTAAGCGTTGTTCGAAGTGACATAAGGATAAGGTCCCGAGATGCTTGAACAAATTAGTCGGTCAAAAAGAAAGTAGTCCGATAAGGAAAGAACCTCAAATAGTGGATCGGATGGACGGTATTTCGTAGATCTCAATGACGAGAGGTTGGATAAAGGCAAAAGCTACGTCATACTTAGGGAGGAAGCGAACGAACGTCATACATAGGGAGGAAGCGAACGAACGCTCAATCGGGAGGAACAAAAGGCAAAAGTTACGTCATACTCGGCTACGGACGGGAAGTTGGATAAAGTGTTGGCAATGTTAGACAACTTCAGCGCTAAATATGACGAGATCGAAAACAAAAAAAAAATCAAACTTAGGGAGTAAGCGAACGAACGTGAGGATCTAAAAGTTGTTGACGTTGAAAACCAACCACTTTTTTGTTGAGGAGCTTGAAGACGTCCTAGCCCTACAAGTGAAGATTCAGGCACTTCTTAAGAGGAAATGATTTTTTATAATTTTTAAGTTATGTTTTTAAATTTTTGTGTAATGTTTTTCATTTTTAATTTTTAACTAGGAGGCCCCGCGTGTTGTGACGGCCTCCGGGCGATAATGTTAGCTTTTATCTAGGCGCGTTGTGGCGTCTTAAACTGGGAAAAAAAATTAACATCCTTGAAAGAAATTAACGTTCTCGAAAGCTTATAAACTAAAATCAGAACGTTTAGGTAAACTCACCAAGTGCGAGAAGAACGCATGGTTATAAATTAAAACTCAAGAAAGAAAAAATATAGTAAAAAGATAGCATGAAATGAGTTAAAAACGGCCAAGCAGGAAAATGTGGAAGCACGCCCCTAACATGTGTAAAAATGTGGAATCTAATGTGGTAGTGTGGAGGGTTGTGGAAATGTGAAGCATACCCTTTGGCCTAATATAACTGAAAACACGCATCTTTCAACCAGTGGTGTTCATTATTTGAATCGGACTCGAATAATTCGAAATTCGAATCGATTTCGAATTTAGTATCTTGAATTCGAATAATTCGAATTAACTATATACATAGATTTTTTTTATCATGAGCTTCAAGTCTTAAACCTTCAATTGGACTCTTTAGTTTTTACGGGCATTAAATCAATTCATCAGTTCAAACTTTAAAACGACATCGACTTTTCACTCTTATATGGGCATTAAATCAATTCATCAGTTCAAACTTCAAAACGACAACAACTCTTCACTCTTATTCTAACCTCTTAACTACTATGATAGTATGACACCATACCCGACTTTAGTTTTTAATTATCTTGTTAGTTGGTACACTCTTTATGTTTATTTTTTTTCATTTATGTATGAATTAGATTGTTAAACTTTTAGAAATGTAGTTAAAAATCTGAATATTTGTAATTTTTTGTATATATTTTTCTAATTTGGTTTATTCGAATCGAATCCAGATTTCAAAATTCCAAATTCGAAAAATTCGATTCGAATAAACCGATTTGATTCGATTGAACTCCCCTACTTTCAACTTTATAAACCAAACGCAAAATAACGCTTTTTGTTTTTAACCGATTTTGAGTTCTGATGGGTGCTTGTAAAAATAAATCAAATCTAAACAATCAGTCGATGAGTTGGGGCGCAGAGTCATACAACATGTCGTTTTTAAACTTGATCTTAAAATCATCCCCAAACCCGCCTTGTAACTTAGAGCGGACTTCGATTCTAGAATACAGAAACTTTACTTGTACAGACTGCTTACGGATTGCCAGACAAACCTGTGGTAAATCTCTGGATCTTGGCTTGTGCTTTCTCTTTCTCGTCCGGGCCGTCCAGATCACCAATGTTGTCATGATATTCCTATCAATTTGCCCCAACATAAACATACATTAGTAGATGATTAGATTATAGACGCAGAATAAAAAATAATAATATATTTCAGGAACAAATAATTAAATTATATGTTTAAAATACCTGCAGTACATTCTTGACATCATTTTTAGTCAGCTTTTGTTGCTTAAGCAGTAACTCGATTCTTGCTCTTATCCGAGGATGCCTGCAATTTTGTGGTTCAAATGACATATATTTAGTAGAAGAATTCTGAAAAATGATAAAATAAAAATCAGAGATTTGTAAAAAACTTACTCAGAGGTCCAAAGATGACCTAAAATAACCGCAATTAACTGTACCATCACAAAGGGGTGAGATTAGAATACCACAAAAATAGTGAATACCATACTACTGAATAAGCCTGGCAAAATAGGCGTGTCGGGTCGGCTATCGGTTCAAAACAGGTTTTGCTCAAAACGGCCAGGGTTGAAACAGTTCGTTTTAGAAAAAGAGTATGAAAATGGGTTCACGCTATATTTTAAACTAATATCTACGGAAAAAACTTCTGATTTTCATTTATTTTATTAGTCTTGAATCTTTTCGTTTTAATATAAGTTCATATACGCAAGCGCAATAGTTCAGTTGAGAATCTAGATTAGTCTTGTTAATAATGAAAAAGTCAACATAGTCAACTACTTACCTGAAGAGAATAGAGTCCAGATTCTAGCTTTCTATTGTACTTCTCATCTTCATCCATCTGCATCAGAAAAATAATGATCATATTATTATGGCTATAAGTCAAGAATGATTGTCGGTAAATAAAATGAATTATAAAATTAAACCTCAAGATCATCAAGTTCAATATCGTTCAGCCTTTCAGATTCTTCTTTCACTCTGTTTGAATATCTGAAAAATAATATAATTTAAGGCAAAAGACAACAATGTATGCAAGTCTTAATCTTATGTTGCTGAAAAGAAGAGAAATGGCAGGTAATATTACCGCATGTAAAGCTCCATAAGCCGGTCTATCTTTTCATACTCGTTTTCCACAAATTTGCTCAGTAGTCTTTCCCTTCTTGAACCCTTCAAAACTCCACCTGTTTGGCATTGTGTTTCGAAAATGATTATTTAATTATTGCTTTTCCAAGTTGTATATAATCAGTTTCTAGCGTTTGGATACAGTAAATTTGGTTCTGTTTATCTGATTAGTGTCAAATAATCAGTTTAAAGTAGTGCAAAAAAACTGATTTTGACTATCTGATCATTCAGGTTTCATTTTACATGTAAAACGTTAAATAATCAGAATTTGCCAAACACTCGAAACAACTAATTATCTGATTATCAGTTTATCACAATATCAAACAGCAAAAGCAAATTAAAATACTCTCTCCTACGACGCATATTGTTAAAATGATAATTTGGTTTTGATTAACCGTGAAGCCAAACACCCACGTATAACTAACGAATCAATAAAAGCAAAAACTAAAATCATATAATTCAATTTTCAAGATAAAAAACTATATCCTCAATGAAGAAAACTACAAGCAATATGATACATATTTTAAAGTTGTCATAAAAATGGCCCTACACATTTTGTCCTTGAACAAATTTCCTGGTTGATTCAGTCCAACACTCCTAGTCTCCTACAAGATCCATTTTCTTTAGAAGTATATATCTGACCGTTTAACAAGTTGATTTGTAGGTTACATGTGACTACGTGAGTGGACACCACATGTACAGAAGTAGGACTTAACTGTTTTTTTCAGTGAATGTAAATAGTGTTTTTACGACAGAAAAATTGAATTTGCCTCATCAGTCCAATTATACCTTCACACGTAAAAAAATATGTACTTCTCAATAAAACAAAAAAAGCTTGCATGACAGAATCAACCAAAAGATTTTTTTAAAGACTTCACAGCATTTTTTATGAAAATATTTAGCGATTTTTTATGATAACCCATATTTTATATCATAACTACAGCCTAACACAAAATATACAACTGAAAAAGGACATAGATCATCAAAACCTTGTAAACCAGCAACTCTAGATATTATCAATTTACCAGACATCTATAGTTGATTTCAACAGAACCTTCTAACGTATAGAACCAAACAACAAATTGCAAGATATACTTGATATACCAAACAAGTGAATGCCTCAAAGATATAATGTGCTGAAACCAGACTATAAAATGGAAAGGCTTGGGGAATAAATTTAAAGAAAAAGGCAGAAAGAAAACATGAATATGATGATGAGAGAAAAAAAACCTAACAGATACACATAAAAGATAAAAGTGCACTTGCCTTCTTACCAAAAAGTGATGCAACTAACGATATAAGACGCTCCTCCAATTCCTCTTTTGATCTCTTCTTGTTTTTGCTTGTTGGTATCTGAAGTTAAATCAAAATAATGTTATAATGGATTAATGTCAAATATATTAAATTTTTTACTATCTGGAAGCCATTTTTTACTTGTCTACAAATGGTTTTTGGAGCCGGGGATCTCAACGGGAGCAGCCTCTGTCACTCGGGATAGAGTAAAGGATAGCTCCCATCCTACCCTCCCCATACCCTACAAATAGCTTTTTGCTACGAGTGGGAGTTTGCTGGGTAAGTTTGTTTGTTTGTATTTTAATTTGTCTTACATAAACTTTTGCCTTTAAAACAATCAGCTATATCTTGCAACAAATAGTAGAACAATTCTAAATTTCTAGTATACAACTCTTCAAACACAATCAAAACTGTCCTAAACATAGTTGTCAATAGCGAATAGCGGTAAATAGCGACAAGCCACCTATACGCTACGTAGCGATAGCGATGAAATAGCGGGCGCTATTTCACGTTTAGCGATACACTAGTAGAAAATTTTAGAAATATTTTATATTCAACTATTGTAGGATTTGTAGCAATTATAATCAATAATCATCTAAATCTTCATATATTAGAGTTATTAGCAACCCTATTTATATTAATCAAGTAAAAAAATAAAAAATAATTTTAAAAAATTAAAAAAAAGGAATATTCGCTATATGCTCGCTATTTATTCGCTAAACACCATACAGCGACCATAGGCCGCTTCGCTACATAGCGCGCTATAGCGGTCGCTATTGACAACTATGGTCCTAAATTTCAAATACTCTCTCATTCTCTTCATCATCCATCTAGAACAAATTCAATGTATACTGAAAATGCATATGCTCGAAAGAAAAACAAAGCAATTCAAGATTATCAGAAAAACAAGCACATTGTACTGTCCCAACTCCCAAATCCCATACTTATTTATGTATAAACACCTAAGTCCTATCAGTAATTGATTAATAATCAATTAACACAAATTAAGGTGCAAAAGCTTCTAAAGATTGCAGATGAATTCATTTGTATGTAAACTATCATGCCTTCCGAATTCTGTAACAACAACCTGTTATGAAAGCTAAGACTATGAATAATAGAAGCATATTGCTACTAAACACAATCAAATGAATATTTGACAGATATAAGTTAGGGGAAATGGGAAATGAACTTGCCTTACCCATGAAAGCAGGGAAAGCAGTCTTCAGCCCCATAACATCCACAAACCGTTCACACGCAGGCGGATAATTCGTCAACGCAAAATCAAGAGCCCTAATCGCGGAACCATAACACAATTTCTTCTGATTCATAATAATAATCATCAACTCAACCCCTTCCGCCTTCAAAAACCTCTCCTTATTCTCCAAAGGCATCAACAAACAACACAAACAATCAAACAGATTCTCAACCATCTCCTCCTCATCCAAACTCCGCGGATCCCTAGACTTATACATCGCAACCGCCTGCAACACCACATCCACACCGTTCATTTGCCCTAACCTCTTTTGATTTGCCACACTGCTTTGCAACAAAATTGCAAGTATCTCGGATGCATATTGCTTGTTGCTATCAAACTCTCTAACCTTTATCTTACCTATAATCCACCGTAACAACTTAGTCCGTTCGCACACCATCTCGGCCACTGCAGGCTTCACTTCAATCAAATTCTCAATCGTTGAAAGCGTACTGTAAACCGCTGCAACCTCATCCGCATCTGATTCAGATAACCGCAACAGATTCTGTACTAGCGATTCAAGCACGTTGTTCTCGATTAAGCAATCAACTAATATCTGAGCAGGCTCGTCATTTTCGTCTAATACGTCTTCATCAGTTAGGTCTTGGAGAAGGCCTACAACGTCAATGGAAATATCGGTATTATCGTGAGTTAGGAGGTCGAGAATTGACGGAATCACGTTGAGGTTAACTAGGTCAGGATAGAGCTCCGGAGCTCCGGCGAGGATTTTAAGCTTTTCGATCTCTTCGTGGAGCTCTATTTCGGAATCGGCGAACTTCTCCGGCTGGTCCGGGTACTTGAGACGGGCGGCAATGTTGTCTTTGAGGCGGCGTTCGAAGGAGAGGACGAGTTTTTTTAGGGTTTTGATGTCGAGAGCTTCTATTGAGTGGTGTGACTTCTCGATTTCTTCTAGTAAGGAGAAGTCGACGGCGCCGTTTGCAACGGCGGATGGATCTTCGTCGTCGCGCTTTCTCTTGGCGGTGTGGTAGTTACGCTCGTCTGAAGCCTCCATTGTGTGGTAGGGCTGGCCGGAAATTCCAGAAACCCTGGATAGTAATGTCTCGGATATGTTTAATGTTTGTGATTTGTCTATCTAATGGGCCACATTATTTTGTAATTTATATGGACTTGGCCCATTTTAATCTTTGGTCAATCCATTAAGAACTGGAGTGATTTATCAAAAGTAATATTTAATTTTAGAAAGTTTGATTGTTTGAGATATATATAGTTGTTATTTTATAACCTTTTTAGGTTCTAACATCAACTTTTGTTAAAAATTTCTAATAAGTACAGCTAAAATTAAACCCCAAATTCATTTCATTCTTCTTCTTCCTTATTTCCAAGATGACTACCACTGAAGTACGTGTATACTGTCCTCATGTGATTTTTGGTGTACCCTCGGCATATGTCAGAAACTTTTGATAGAAGCTCTATTGAGTGTCTTAGGTCGGCTTATAGGTACGCTAATTGGCATTTGAGTACGCTGGTTCTAGTGCTGATTTAGGCAACTTCATTTGACAAGTTTTCGAGCCATGATAGTTTTGGTTTCAAGTTTAACATACCTTAATGACACAATTTTGCCCACACTTTGAAATGCATATAAGCAACATCCTTTAAGCTATGTTTAATGATTACTTCCTTTGGGATTCTTTTACCCCCCGCTTTCACACATGTAAGTCATTCGAGGTTTTAAACATCTTAATAACATTTGGGACTCGTAATTTCAATTTGGTGCAACTTTCCTTTGAGACTCATAATGTCTTTTTAATGATCTTTAATCCTATGAGGCTCATAGCCCTAATTGGACACTTTACACTTCCTTTGAGACTTAAAGTCTATTAATATATCATGTATATGTTTTAGAGATCTATTTGCACATTTACATTTTACACATATGATTTATAAACTACATAACATATCCATGTATTGTTGGGGTTTTGTGCTAAGGTTTCAAAACTCTTTTAAAACACGTAAAAAAACAAGCACGAACCGATCTAGGCCAAACCCTAGATCTCCCCACTAGAAGTCCAGATGCAAACCAAATATTCAATACACAACCATAGGGGGTTTAGTGTAACACCTCGAAAATTCTATAGAATATAAGGGCTAAAGATGAAAGGAATTGAAGTACAGGGGTTGAATTGTAAATATACCAAATATCAAGGGTTAAAAATGAAGAATTTGGGAATTTGGTCGATGTCGGACCGATATCTCAGACCATGTCGGTTCGATATGTAGAGAAGAAGGAATTCATGAGAGAATGACACATCACCAGGCGCGTGTCTGATGACTCAGCCCGAAGTCGGACCGATATGCTCCTATATGTCGGTCCGATATGGGGATGTCGGACCGATATGCTCCTATTTGTCGGTCCGATATGTGTGCGCTACGCCAAATAAGCCGCATAAGGGATGTTGGACCGAGATGCTCCTATATGCCGGTCCAACATGAGTCTAAAGTTGGCTTATAAATAGATTTCGATGGCTAAGGCTATTGAGACATCAACACACACCTCAACCACACTCTAAAACGCATAGTTAAGCTCTGACCTCGGTTCCCGAGCCCCGGTTCACGTAGAGAAGTCCGGTTTCCATCTTTTCAACCCCAATACGTAGTAGATAATTCTGAGGTAAGGTTCTGACTAGTTCCCAATGACTTGGTTATTTCCACTAAGCTAGACTTGGTTATTTCCACTAAGCTAGGAACTTGTGATTGAGTAATGTTGTAATTTAGAACCCTGATCCGAGTCATTGTGCTATTTACGTTAGCAAAGGTTAAAGTTATCTGAACAGGAAGGAAGTTAGAGGTGAGTTTTATGATGCCCCTTTTAAACATTTTTAAATGTTTTGGGCATGATGCACGTGTTATGAATGTTTTAGATACTGTATGCCATTGATTTAAATCCGTGAGCCAGTATCCATGATGTTGCAAGAGAAATGTTTATGTTAGAAAATAAAAGGTAACCATCCGACCAGTATGTAGTTATCTTGCAAACGGAATGTTCTGTCTAAGGAAAGAGTGGTGTATAAATCTCTCCTGGACCCGTCATTCTTTCCTGGGAACATATCTATTGGAGGTACTACTCTGGGAAGATAACCACCTTGTAATATTTTAAAGGGAAGATTATGGTTTGACACGTAAAATGTTTTAAAGACTTGTCCTGGTTTACCAAGATAAGTGATCATGAAAGGATGTCATTGGCAGTGATTGCATTGACATGGAATGTTTTGACCATTTTGGTCTGTAAAGAAATGTTTTGGCCAAATCCCACATAATATCTTGTAACTGATGGGCAGTGATTGTTATATCTCCGAAAGGGGATGAATTGAATGTGGACCGTTACATTCCTTTGTGGTATGTAACGGGGACCCTTTATAAAGGTTATGGAAAGTGGTGACGACCACTTAAGAGGTTTACGAACCTCGATAAGATGTAAGTTGTGCAAGAATAAATGTTATGTTTGGGCAAGGGCGTATGTGAAAGGTAAAAGTGATGTTTTAAAACATGTCATATACAAACCATTTGAATGGATCAAAGATATTTTGATTTAAACTAAGAACTCACCAGCGTAAGCTGATCCGTGATTAAGCATGTGTGTCAGGTAAGAACGTAGCCTCAAGCAGTAAGGATAAGGAGGCATCATGAGCAGGCTATATGGCATCGAAGCTGAAGACTGGCATTAGGATTATGTTGTACTTTCTTTAGAATGTACTAAAACAAGTTTTATAAATAAATAATGTTTTTAAAAGTCTTCCGCTGTGTATGTTTCTCTGATTACTATATGTTCATGAGTAAATCCGACAAGTGATCGGCATTCCGGGTGATCTGGGATGTGGGTGTCACATTTAGGGATATACCTTTCACGAGTAGGAGACGGCAACCGAAGTGTAACACCAAGTGACAACAACCTGATCGCTAGATCCGGCTCCACGAACTAAAAACCCGAAACTGCTAATGCACCCGTACAAGATCGGATCTCTATCTGGATTATATCCAATGCACTCGTACACCCAAAAACGAACCTATTTCATTTAAGCTCCTACCGTTCACTCGGTGTCACTACCTACGAAACCGGTGTTAGCAACACCTATCGATACCAGTAGTACACAGCGGCTCCTAGCGGAACGAAGGGAATGGTTGCGGCTAAAGCCAGCTCACAGCGGAACGAAGAGAATGGCGACGGTGTCCCGCGACGGTAGAGGCAGCGCAAGGCCCACGGCGGTGGAGGTGGCCGGAGTGGCGCCAACGGCCGGTTGGTGCGGTGGTGGTCGGCGGCTCCGGCGGGAGTGATGGTGGCGGAGCAAAGAGGGAGGGGAAGGAGAGATTAGGGTTTCCAACTTGTTCCCCAAGAACTCTAATTATTTGGTCTTACTTTTTAATTCCCTAGACTTTGTATTTACATATTAGTAACTTAATCTCCAAGTCAAGGGTTTAAGTTACTAATTAAACCCTGTGATTATCTAATAATCACTAATCAACCAAACTCTTTGGTTAATTAAACACATATATATATAACATTTATATATTTATAAATACAATTAATTAACTTTTATATAATTAATTATATACATATATCTAATATATGTATAACTTAATCATTCTGTAATTCCAAATTAGCGAATCAGTTAATTTAGTCGTTCGTAATTTCTAGTTACGATCTTTCTTTGCCTTCGATTAACTCGGATAATCTTTAGATGATTATTTCATAAATAATCATTTGCCTTTCGGTTTAGCTTCGTGTAAGGCCCGTTTAACTCTTAAACGTCCTTTAATATATGTTGTTGTTCGTGATGTAACTCTTTGGATCTTATCTCGATGGCAGTGTTGTCGAATGTCGTTACTCGGGCATATAAGTTCGAGACTACCACTTGCATGAGTCTCGATCATTGTCAACACAGACAACGGTGGACGTCTACCTACATCTAACTGCCTCCATTAAGATACCACGTTTTATAAAACAGTCTCCTATTCCCGAGTAGTCTAAGTACCCTTACTTAACTATTCGTAATAGTCATGATAATCTGTCAATTATCCTTTCTGTAATGGACATCTATCGAACATGAGACATGGATCATATCATCATTCTCATATAGTGTTCAATCATTCTCCTTCTCTATCCAAAATCAAAGTGGTATATCAAACTCTCATTTTGGGCATGGCTATGCACATATACGGACGGCGCCAGAGATGTCTCCCACTTACTAGTGGAAGGGAACAGAATCTCATCTTGACTACATACAACTATCACTAAACTTCAGATATACTCCCAACGATGATCCTTATTACTGCTTGGTCAAAGAACATCTTTAGATCATGTCAAAGGTCAGAGGATACAGTGGCAATATCATTTTCAAATCTACTTATGATTGTGATCCATGAAGTAGTTTGAAGCGAGTTACCTCCAATATCCATTCCCTAATGAATATCCGTGAATTTGGTCTCCAACTCTTTGGACTTTCATTCTAAATGAACAAACCAACTGATTCACAATAGTCTTAATTCGATTTCATTCCCATGAGATCAGTCGACTACGAAAACTTAGAATAACCTTTTATTCAAGGATCTTAAATGTACTAAAAACTTGAACTCAGTGACATGATGATCTTAATATTAACCGTTAATATCCAAGTCATGTTAATGTAACTGTTACCATTCAAGCAGAAACTCCAAATACTAATAGACCTACTCTATTGTTTGACTATCCTAATTAATCATGCGTCTTAACTCTTAAGACTCTGATTTGGTTCAACGGGTGTGTCAAACTAGGATCTAATCTTCATTATTTAATGTGTCCCTAAGTTTCATGATCCCGTTAATGAAACTCATAAGAAAACCCTTTGGAACTCTTTCCAACTCTTAGAAGTTATCTGAACTCTTTCAAAATAACGCCTTTTAATGTTTCCAGACTACAACATCTTATGTTGCATCGTATTTACCATTAGAACTCTTCCATTGTAACTTTGATAGTCTTATGATGCATTAATCATTCTCAATGATTGCCCCTTTTGGTGTTCACATCTTAAATTTTAAGATAGGTATCTTTGACTGCTAGGATATCATAACCCTTATGATCTTGTCATTGGCTTAAGAACTCTTCTTATTGTCAAAACACTTCATCATAACTCTTTGTGATGTTCACCAATTTATACTTCTCAAGCATTTCGTATTATATCGATATAGTTGATTTCAAATTCTTTCGTCATATGAAAGTCTTGACATAACTTATTATCTCTTAAATGAATCCCAATGAACTCTTTCACTTTCATCTTGTCCCAATATGCAATATCGGACTAGAGACAATGTTAGTAATTTTTCTTTATTACATTGTCCAACAAAGCTTTAAGATATATTACTTATGTCAATAGATTGTTAGGATTCTTATGTTAGAATCTTTCCTTCATATATCCCATATATGGTCACAATCTAATGGATTTGAAATTCACTACTTAGATAGTTTATCTTTTAGTGATTTGTTAAACTCAAAATCTAACATTGTATCTCTATACAATCTTGATCTAAATTCATGTATTGCCTTGTGGTATTTTGTGTATCTCTATACATTCCTCATGATAATGTGTCTCCACACGTTATCCTTGGTATAGATACTTGCTCCCACTAGCCTTTGCATATATCATATTGAATCTATCTTGAATTGATCTCAACAATCTTAAGATTTAGTTGTTTCAGACAGATTAATTTAGAATTTCACATTGTTCTTGAAGTTACCTCATTTATTAGGTTCTTCATATAAACATTTTTATATCTATGATACATGTTTAATTGACCGGTTCATCAACTGATTAAAGCTTGTAATATGTTTCTTTGTCAATAAACTTGGAATGGAATTCCTTTGTTATCAATTGTTGATAATCTATCAAGTTTTTAGTATGAATAATCCGTATATTGTTTCTAAAACAATTTCTACCTTTATGAATCATATTCATATCGTAGTCTGATCAAGACTTACTTGTTCAGATATGGATCCAGCGTCCAAGTCATCATGAAATGATATCTTGAAAGATCTCTATCTTTCTGTATATGATGTCATATGTCAATGTGTTATGTATTCGAATATTCCAAATATCATAATTTAAGCAACTCTTTGCTTGTTGTCCAAGAACCAGGTATCCATTTGTCAGGGATATTTTTATTCCAACTTACTCTTAAGATTCATAAAACATCAGTGACCTTTTAAGGAAACATACAAAACTCCTTTCGCATAGAAGTTCACGCATAGAAGTTCATAACTTCCTATCCTTAGCTGTTTATAGGACTCTTCCTACTCCATATCCAATATGGCATGGCATACATGTTCTAAATGAACTTTTAGTTCTAAGCTAGTGTTGCCGTTTTAGACCTGTCAATCGGGATAACTGATTTCTTTCTCTTATGACTTGGTGTCTAGGCACGATCTAGGAGATCATTGTCTAATCATTTAGTCATAGAGTAACGATAACTATTAGCGTTCTTAGATCTTATCGCATCGATAAGTAATTAAGTAATTAATAGATGTTAATGATTATGTATTCAAAGAATTTTGAAATGCTATGAAAATAAAAAGGAAAGAAAGATAAGGACTTGCTCTATTGTAAAGTTACCTTACAAGCTCTATTGTAAAGATCTCAAACTAGTCAAACCAAAACCATAATCACACAAGTAAATTTGCACAATACAATAAGACAACATATCTACTCAAAACGTTGTAAACCCTAACCCTAAATAAAAAGCGATAGATATGAGAATAGAACCAGTAGGACCGGAGCTGAAATCTCTGTTATCATTAGAATCCCCACTGGTGCCGTCATTGTCGAACTTCGAACACTTAGGCTTCGGCGTTGTTGAAGAGAAAAGCGGCGATCTCTTGAGCATTCTGTTTAGCAAGGTGGATCTCGTCCATGGGAGGAGGCACTTGTTGTAGGAGGGAGCGGAGAATCCACTGACACGACGTGCGGAAGACGGCGTTCCTAGAGGTGTAGAGTCTTCATACTTGGGTTTAGTAAAGGATGAAGAACAAAGGGGGAATGAAGTTTTAAGGTTTGTTACGTTTCAAGATAAAAAAATGAAAACAGGTCAAACTTGTTCTTAATTTTGACGAAAATCACCGGAGAGAGAGAAAGGAGGACTGTTCACATTGGGCGAGAAAATCAAGATATAGATGGTCTAATAAGCTGACACGTGTCCTTTTAGATATTGTTTTATTAGGATATATATATATATAGGGAAGGGTTCAAATGATAACCAATTTTTTATGTGATAACCACTCTCAAACAATCACATAATTTATAAATTCTTTTTTCTTTTAATTGTTAAAAAAATATTTAAGTATCTTGAACATATATTTTGAACATAAATATGAAAATGATGAGACTTACATATACGTACCAAATAATGTTACATATACGTGACAAATAGTGTTTACGTATATGTAATACTAACATAATGATAAATGTTACATATACGTAACACTATATTTGAGAGTGATTTTCATGGTTATTACATAAATATTGGTTATCATTTGAACCTCGTCATATATATATATATATATATATGTGTGTGTGTGTGTTAAATAATATTTTTTTATTTTGTATATTTAAAAAGAGTTTTTTATTATTATTTTTAAAAAATTATTCTAAAACAGTTGGTTTTTTAAATCATTCGTTTTTTTAAATCCTTCGTTTTTAAAGTTTATTTAAATACTATTCGTTTTTTAAATCGTCCGTTTTTTAAAATCATTCGTTATTTTTAAACTGTTCGTTTTTTAAATCGTTCGTTTTTCAAAATCATTCGTTTTTTTTACCATTCGTTTTTTAAACGGTTTATTTTTTCAAATCGTTCGATTTTAAATCTTTTTTAACATCGTTTGTTCTTTTTTAAATCATTCATTTTTGTAACCGTTCGTTGTTTAAACTTTGGTTTTTTAAATCGTTCGTTTTTTAAACCGTTCATTTTTTTAACCGTTCGTTTTTCAAAATCGTTTGTTTTTTAAACCATTCGGTTTTTAAACAGTTTGTTTTTTAAAATCAACCGTTCGTTTTTAAAATCATTCTTTTTTAAACCTTTTTTTAATATTGTTCGTTATTTTTTAATTGTTTGTTTTTTTAGCCGTTCGTTTTTTCAATCATTCGTTTTTACTCGAGTTTGGGTGTTTTCGGACTTTGAGTTTCCTAGTGATTCGGCGGCGGTGGTGGCGTAGGAATTCTCGTCAAGTTCTGGTCCGAAAACACCCAGACTTGAGTAAAAACGAACATTTAAAAAAAACGATCGATTTATAAAAAACGATCGATTTATAAAACGAACGATTTAAAAAACGAACAATTTAAAAAACGAACGATTTAAAAAAAAAAGAACGGTTAAAAATAGAATGATTTTAAAAAACAAACAATATTAAAAAAGGTTTAAAAAAGAACGATTGATTTTAAAAAACAAATTGTTTAAAAAACCAACGTTTTTAAAATTTTGAATAATTTAAAAAAAACGAACGATTCAAAACACGAATGATATTAAAAACGAACGATTTAAAAAATGAATGATTTAAAAAACAAACGTTTTAAAATATTTTTTTTTTAAATAATAATATATTTTTTTAATTTACAAAATATTATTTAACACACACACACATATATATATATATATATATATATATATATATACACACAGGCATACAGACTAATACGATAGTAAGAATAAATGTGTTTTTAATCATTTGAGTACCTTAGGATATTTTGGTCATTTCAAAAAAAGAGTTATCTGTTAAATCTAACGACATTAGACATCTGGAATCAAATGGAGTCAAAAGTGAAAAGTCACGGTTCAGACCGAGGTTTTAAAACATAAGGGACTCAACTAGTTAAAATTGACAAACGTCAGGAATTCAAATAGTAATTTACTCTTTAATATATGAAAATTGCATTTGTGGTTAGGAAAGAGTTTTTGGATTTTTTCAATAAGTAAGGGTTTACAATAGATACAATACACACACGCGCGCGCAGACACACACACACATATATAACTATCCGATTTGCAAGAAACTAGACGAACCAAGAAAAAAAATTATGGTGGAGGGTAGAGGTGTACAAAGAAACCGGTTTGGCTCACCAAACCGGTTTGCAAACCGGAATCGAAGGGGGAAAAACGGTTCAAGGGGAACCCGGCCCGCCGGTTTAATAGAGGTTTGTGGTTATCGAACGTTAAACCGGTTTTGAAACCGGCTATTAAAAACAACGGTTTAAAAATCGATTATTAAAAAAAATACCGGTTCGGCTGAGCACAGGTAAAACTAGCCGTTGGGCTAGTCAACATGACCGTATTTTTTACCGTTAAGGCTAAAAACTAGCCGTTTTTTTTACCTTTTTGAAGATATTACCCCCTAGTGTTAGTATAAATATGTGGTGGGTGTTTAGGTTCAATCAAAAAAGCTCTCTACACTCTAAAATCTCAAAAAACGCTCTTTACGTTTGAAAAAACTCTCAATGGCTTCCGCTAGTGTTCAATCCTCGGCTAATTGTGGTGCTTCTTCAAGCAACGAAGTGGTTCGAGTTATTCCTACGAAGCAGAACAAATATATTTGGTGTAACTTTGATTTGTGTGAGATGTCGAAGGGTTCGAACAAGGCTCGTTACAAATTGTGTGAAATTTTTTTTTATCAAAGATGCAAACTCTAGTTTGAAAAACCACATCCAAATGAAATATCGCAAGGCGTTAATGAAATAGCTCGAGTTCGGGTGAAGATTAAAAGCATCAAGATTATGACTATTTGCCTCCACCAAAATAAAATATATTTGTGAAAAAAAGACTATCTATTTTTTTTTATTATTTCGTTTCAATGTTTAAGTTTATAAGTATTAAATAAAGTGAATTTTAGTTAATTGGTTAGTTTGTTTTAGTTTTACACAAAAAAAAAACGGTTTGGGCCAAAACCGGTTTTACCCCGATCCAAATTCATTCGGACCGGTTCGAGTTTCTAGTTCATAAACCGGTTCGGTTGGACCCAAACCGGTTATGTTTGCTTTAAAAAAACCGGTCCGGTTCCCAACCATAACCGATTTGGCAAAAAAACACGTTTTGTACACCGCTACTGGAGGGGGCACCCATGCCATGAAGCCTCACACACTCCAATGAGAGTCTGACACCTCATTTTAAGCCCCATAAAGCCCTACGAAGCCACGTTGGTGGCGGCACCCAAGCCCCTTGAAGCCACAAACCCATATTTTTTAATTAAAAAACTAAAAAAACACAATTTAATTAACTAATTCATAAAAATAAAATAAAAATAACTAAATAAAAAATTAACTTAGAATAAAAATAACTAAAAATCACAAGGCCATCCATATTTTGCGGCTATTTCCCGTTTGCGTGCTAGGAGGGTCGACAATAACGGTTCAGGAATTCCGTCATGCGGTTTGAGAAAATTCCGTCATGCGGTTTGAGAAAATTGTTAAAATCCCGATCAAATGTCTCTTGGCATTACGTTGGAATGGAATGAGACATTACGTTGGAATGAAACAAAATATGTTTGGTAATCACATAGGAATGGAATGGACCATCAGTGGCGGATCCATGAATTTTTTCCAAGGGGTTCACTGCTCCAATTTCATATGGTCGGAGATAAAAAAAATTCGGATCGGTTCGATGGTTCAGGTCGGGAAAGGTTTATCACATAACAAAAATACGATACAATAATAAAAAAATATCGTCATTAGAAATTAAAAAACAAATAATATAAACAATATAAATTAATATGTTTATTTGTTTCCACCATATTTTTTTAACATTACTTTGATTGGCATTTTAAACTTAATAATATTTTATTCTTTTATATCAAGATATCTTTCGTATAAAATATTTCTACCTATTTAAAAATGTTCTTCAATTATATATATATATATAAATAAGAACCGAAAAGCTTATTTGAAATTAATAAACAATAAATAAAAGAAGAAACAAACATGTTGGGCTCTTCTACATTCAAACAAAAAAAAAACAATTGGACTCTTGTTCACATTTAAAAGGCCTATTTTATCAAATATTGAAATTAGGTTAGGGTTTTTTTATTTCTTCTTCTCCACTCTTATCATTAGCAGAGCCTGAACAGCCGTTCCTGTCAATTATTCTCACCGGAGCTCGAGAAGACCAAAACATTCCGGTCATTCTTACTTCAGTTTCTCTTGTTCATATTTGTATAGGGGTTCACCCTATATTTTTTAAGGGGTTCACCCCAGTTTTTCTATATAGCTTTCCACTATAATTTTGAAAGTCGGGGGGTTCCGGTGAACCCCCTCGGGCCTATGTAAATCCGCCCCTGTTGACCATTACATAAGGAATGTGATTTTTTCCCTTATAATGATTTCATTCCTTAAAGCAGGGGTGTTTATTTTTCATTCCTTCAAGGAATGAAATGCTTTTGCTTAATTAATGACCCGAACCATGGCCCGACCCATGCCCATACCCATGACTCGAACTATGACTCGACCCATGCCTAGACCCATGACCTGAACCATGACCCAAACCATTCCCCGCCCCATGGCCCGATCCGACCCATAAGATAAATTTAAAGTTAAAAGTGTTTTATTTTTTGTAAAATATTTTTCTGTCTACCAAACAGCACGAAGTAATGATTCATTTTATTCTCATAGGATAACCAAACATAACAATGGAAGGGTAATAATACTTTTCTTTTCTTTGTCTATTCCATTCACTCGTTTATTTCATTAACACGTTTATTCCATTCTATTATACTAAAGAGATCCTTAAAACTTAAACTTTTGCACATACTTTTACCCCAAAAAATTATGCTTTTACGCCAAAATATTATATTTTTTCTCCATATGATCAAACCAATCACATTATACCATGTGCCACAATAGGGCAGTTTGGTTCGTCTTGTTGAGCAAAAGTATCATCACATGTCGTCTAGTCATTAGTTTTCTTTAAAATTGAAAATGTAACTTAAAAATATAAATATAAATAACTATATAGTATAAAATACCATTGGGGTTGGTGACCCAATAATAAAAAAAAATTCTTTAGGTACATAAGATTTGAGTAGGTCATGGGTTCAAGTACCACTCCTATATAAATTAAAAAAATTTGCCTTTCTCAAAAAAAAAACTATATGGTACTAAATAGGTGGTAAATCAGGCTATTTTTATGATTTTCCTATTTATTAAGATCGGATATTTTTATATTAAAATCAAAAAGTAAAACTTAAAATATGGTCGTCATGACTTTTTATATGGTGGCAATTGGCATGGTGGATTGGTCTAGGCATGGGGCCATTTGGCCTTTGAGAAAGCGGGCAGGCGCCATGCTTTTATTGGAAATGATAAAGGGCAAATAACAAACCGGAGACCGTATGCATGTTTTCGGGATGGGGCGGTCAGACCGTTCTTATCTACATAAAATAAAATAAAATAAACCCTAAAAACTAATGGTTACAAAATATTTGTCTTTTTCTTTCACTTTAATATAAAAGTTTTTATTTTTAATTTTATTAAACATTAATAATATAAATTAATAATAATATAAAAATATTAACATAGTTTATTATTTTACATAACAATAAGTATCAACCTATTTTTTGTCAATATATATATATATTCTCCTGAAATATGATGGGGCTATTATGTGTGACTGCTTCTCATCATGATTCCTTTCTAGATAGAATGAAGAAAGGACGTTTGACAGTAAAGTGCTGAAATCTTAATATATCTATACTATATAATAAATAAAGGTTTTTTCATGTCACGTGTCGCCTCCACATTCATTCTTATCATTTTTTTCTCTCCTCTCTCTCTTATTAAATGCATCTCCTATTTTTAACAACAATATATATTATTAATTATACTAATAAAACATATTTATTTTAAATTATCCCTTATGAAACTTTAAAAATCTAATTATTTAACTTTTATTTTCAATCAAATAATAAATGAAAAATAAATTACATGAAATAGCATTTAATTTATTTTTGAAACTCAATTATATATTAGTTTTTGCATATTTGAGTTTTGTTTTCTATCCTTAGTATATGATACATTTTTACACGTGTAAAATATACATATAAAGATTTAAAAATTTTATTTATTGATATTTTTCACACGTGTGTATACACGGGATCTAAACTAGTATATACTATAACCGTGTTTTATTAACAGAAGATTATGTATGTAACTTTCCATTTACGTGGATGTTATGTAGAATCTTTTAATGACATAGGACGTGTGAAACATCATCTAATTAATTTTGGAGGTTATTGGGGTTGATGGTCTATTGGTAGATGAAAATCATCTAGGAACGCTAAAGTTTGAATAGGTTATGGGTTCAAGTCCCACTACCACATGATTAAATAAATTTTCCTTTAAAAAAAAAATTAATTTTGGAGACATCACATAATTAAAATATATTTCATGTTAGCATTTTTAACACTTAGAAAATCATTTTATCAAATTTGACCTGTTTAAGGGTCAAAAGTTAGTTTTTAAAAGACTCTACAAGCTCGTTTTATTTTAATGAGACTTTAATCTATTAAAGTTTTGTTAAAACTTAAAAGGGATTCTTAGTAGAAAATAAGTATTTTAATTTTTATAACATTATAAACGGTTTTATCATATATAAGATATTATAACTTATGTATTAGTTTTATATTATTAATATTGAAAATATAACGTTTGGCTTGGATATAGTTTATTTAAAATGTTTAATTTTATTAAAAAAGTTAAAATAGATATAGAAAAAAGAAAGAAGAATTATATACCAAATTACAAGAACCATAGGCTTTCCCTCGGTCCATCCTGCTGGCTATGGTAAACATGTGCCCACGGTTCACCGTTGATTGATCATCAATCCAAATTATTGGCTTTCAAACCCTTGATTCCTCGAAGCATCGATCCGATTTGACGTCCTTCTGTTTGTTAGATGACCTTACAAGTTGTACAAATAAACATCCGGATCAAATAAGGGGATATTTTCATGTGTAATGTTGTAGGAGATTTTGAACGATGATCATACCATTTGAATGATTAAATAATGATGGTGGCAATATTATATATGCTATTAAAACAAAAAGTCGGTCGTCCTCTCACACAATGTACTGTACTGTTCGCTCCATCAAATCAAAGGATACAAGTGGTTGAAATTTGAATTTACAGGCCATTAGATTATCCGTAGTAGGAGGGTGGTGGTGGGGGCGTGGTGCCACCTCACCCATCACAGACGTGAAACACCGCGCCGGACCAGGGTGAGTGTGGGCTTGAGAGAGGGAAGGTGGTGGTGTTCACGGGCGTTGTGGGATGGAGAAGCCAAGAAAGAGCCATTGGGGGCGAAGAAGTCAAGAAAGAGCCGTTGGGCTCTTTAATTTAAAAAAAAGAAGATTTAAAAAAAAATTTAATCTATAAATACTATACATTACAACCTTATTTTTACACAAAAATACAAACATATCTCTACAATATTTCTTCTCCTCTCTAAATTTTTTTAAAAAATTACAAAGATGCTTACATGACAATTTGTAAACATCCCGAACAACACAACCCGACCGGGGGGTACGTTCCACAACCCTCGGATCCGAACCCGATGATGACGTTTGCAAAATGGAGTCATTACCGGACTCATTACCCGACTTCAAATCTTTCTACACCCGACTTTTTATCCGACTATATGCATGAGTTTGTAACCGAGACATAACCGTCACCCGACTTTGTAACCGAGACACAACCGCCACCACAAACAAAAAAAAGAACTCATAAAAAGAAAACCACACAGCTCACTACTTCTACACCCGAAGCGGGTACGGTTAAAGGGCGTTCCGAAAAGTGGTCGCCGAATGAGGAGCTAGCTTTGGTGGAAGCGTGGATCAACGTGTCGAAGGATCCAAGTTGGTAATTTTTATTTTTTATAAACGTATTATTATTTTTTCTAATGTTTTTTTATTAATATTAGTAATTTTATTTTTTAATTTTATAGGACGTAACCAAAAAGCCAGAATTTTTTGAAAAAAAAATCTATGAACAATTTTATGTAATAATGGGCAAATGTGAATACCGTACGGAGGACATGATAAGCGGCAAGTGAAGGGATATCCAGTTGAAGGTTGGCAGATTTTCTAGAAACTATAAAAACAAATTAAACAACCGACGGAGTGGTCAAAGTGACCTTGATATCTATCAAGAAGCGCTAGAAATGTATAAACAAGATAATAATGGGACGATATTTAAAATGGGTCATCTTTGGGAATTATTGAAAAAGTGCACGAAGTTTGAACATGTCCCATTAATGGGACAATCATCGTCTAAACGATCAAAAACGTCATCCGGCAATGACGTTAGCCAATCTAATTCGGATAGGCGCAACATTAACCTCAACGAGTCGGGCGATGAGTTTGAGTTTCCGGAAAAAGCCCCCCGCCCTATCGGAAGGGACAAAGCCAAACGAGCTGCATCATTGTCATCAACCCAAACCAACGAGTACAAGGAAAATTTAGACGCTATATCCGACCGGATGGGTAAGTTCAATGAGTTATCCGAGAGAAAGATCAAAATAAAGGAGGCAAAACAAAAGGCTAGCGATATGAAACTTTATTTTATGAACACCGATCATTTGGTCGGCGAGAAGCGCGAAAATTTCCTTAAGGTGAAGAAAGAAATCGAAGAAAAATATAATACGTAGTTTTAGTAAATTTTATTTTTTTGGTTCTAGATTGTATGTTTTTTTATTTTATGTTTTTTATGGTCTTTTTTTGATATTAATGTTGTTTTTTATTATTAAATTTTTTTAGTATTAGTTTATTAAATTAATTAAATTAAAAAAACAATAATTATGTAATTATTACAGAACTGGCCACACTTACCCCACCATTACGCACCTGGGTAAGGGTGAGGGAAACCAGTATCTATGTGGCGCCTACGTGGCACAGAAAATCCATCACCCTCACCCTCACCCGGATATTACAAATAATCTTAGAGCTTGAGTTATTAAATTTACATATGACCTTATCGTGAAGTTACAATATACCCCCTCAATTTTAAGTGGACCTACCATTTAAACCCTATACTTTTTCATTTGTTTTTTATTTGTCCAAGCAAACCTTGCCATGTGACGCTCATAACATTTGTTTTTCTTTTATAACTTTTTAAAATATGATGTTTTATAAAATTACGAATATATCGTTGCGACGTGCTTACTTTTATCTATGTTTCGTTGTAAATTTAATTTAAAACGGAGTTGTACGTAATAATATGCAAGTAATCAAAGCACAAACGTACAAGCCTTCAAAGCTGCTTCAATGTTTTGTTTTTTAATATTTTTTTCCTATTACACCTTATAAAATATGATGTTTTATAAAAACTGGATTTGCCGTTACGACGTACTTATTTTTATCAGCTTTTAGATGTGCTTCTTTTAAATTACCGTTGCAATGACTTTTTTAATCTATGTTTCGATATTAAAACGGATCCGCAACAACTTCATACGATTCTCCTTATATACTTTACCACGTCAATGTCACTACCGCCATGTGCGGCCGCCACGACTAGATTAACAAGAAGCATTGAATGTATTTCTTAAAGTATTCTTTTTTAACATCTATGTATTTGCGAGTTGTAATAACCTAGAGAAAGTGAATAAGTTACTTTTAATTTATGGCATCTTTTCAAAATATTTGCTGTTTGTAAAGTATTTCTTGAAGAACCCGTATGTAGTATTTCTTGAAGAACCCGTATGTTGAAAAACAATATGTAATGAGTATAAAGTATAAGAATATGAACACACAAACGTAAAAATTTATAGTGATTCAGGTATATGTTAACTAATCCACATTATACTAGTGAAGTAAAGTTAAATTTCATTAATCTAGAGGATGTTTTCCGATTTTAATTTATTCCTTGACCAAAACATGATTTTAACATAATTAACTTCAAATTCAATCTCAATTGCGATGAATTTCACGAACTAAACGTTGGGTGTAAGCAACAATCATATAAACTCTCATTATAAACACCATCATTACATATGAGAGAGAGAATGTAAAGAAAATGAAATCGGATTCTTGAAAATGACCTAAGATATCATATTTATAAGCACAAAATGACTTTTGGTGGTTCAAAACTTCAAACAAATAAAAACCAAGAAAATTATCAAACCTATTCTTAGCATCAAAACCGAAACTTGATGTGATGTTACGCCTAATATGAAAAAAAAAACTCTCAAAAGTTTGTTGAAAAAGAACTTTGAGAACAAACCTAAGGGGTTTCTTAGTTAAGAAAAATTTCCCAAAAAATTCTAGAAAAATCAAAAATAAGAAAACACGTTGATAAATTCTCGGTAAATAGAAAATATAATTTAATTAAATTACATTTTTATATTAAAATAAACTAACGTGATATACATTTTTTTAAAGGAAAAGTATATTTGGAAAACAATTTTTTAGAGAACAGGAAATAAAATATTAAAATATTTCCCAAAATAATGGTCCGGCTGTTTCTGTCTTTTTGTAGTGGGGAACAATTTCTAGGTAAGCCGACTAATATCCTTCGATGTAGCATCCTTATCCTAGGATTTTAATTTTTAACGTAGAGCTGACCAATATTCAACGCTCTTTTAGACTCGAGATGCCACCGCCCCATCTTCTTTTTCTTGTTTTTTCATTTATTGTTATGGTTACATTCACTTAGACCCTCACATTATACACAATCAACACCTAGACCCCCTCTAGTTGTGTAAAAGATAGGAATAGTAACTACCACTAGATTAGATGCCCATTAGTTAATAGAAGTTTTATGTTTCAAGTAGGGTGTTCAGTATTCAGTTTCAAATCGATAAAACAAAAACCAAATCGAATCAAAATTGTTTAAAACCAAATTGAATTATAAATTCGTCTTCAGCTTCGAGTTTAAACTGAAACCGAATTAGGTTTTCGGATCCAAAAATCCCATTCGGTCCAAACCAAATAAACTAAATTACATATATACCACTATTTTAATTCATATTTTATATTTAGCCCAATAACTATATTAATCTCATTTAACCTAATTCCATTATAATTTTAACCTAGTCCCATTTAGCCTAAATCCAATCTATCATTACAAGTTACAGAATGTGAACTTTTCAAAATTGACTTATTTTTATGAAGACCCTAAGAATGAGCGGCAGATACACGAAGGATGAATATCATTGGTGAAAAAAGAGCAGTAATCGACAACCTGAAAACACATAGGAGGTTTTAAGGAGTGATCCTTCACTCGTGATTCCTATTTTGTTTCAATCGATTGTTTCATCATATCTGGTTTCGTAGTTTGTTCAAATGAAGTTTTCTTTTTCGATTTCTTGTTTGTTTCTTCCTTGTTTTCTGATATTCTTCGTCGATTTCTTGTTTTCTCAGCACTTCGTTTCTAGTTTTTAACTTTTAGTAATGCTCTGTTGTTTTTTATTTGAGTAATCCCATTTCTTCATCGAGTAATCATCTGTTGTTATCCGAACATATTTTATCTATTAGCATCCTTGCACTTCCTAGAAATAGTTTCTTGAAACCTCTTTACAACATATAGTCATGATTTTCGGTTTCTTAAATCACATGCATTGTGAATCTTTGATGGGAATTTCAAAATCATTTAATTTTAAAATGTTGCATCTCTTTCGTTATCATATTTTTAAATCCTCCCCGTCATCATCATCAACTGTATTATTATAGAACAAAACATCATTTCAACTACTAAAACTCATATCATATGTCAGTTAAAACAACGTTCTTTCATTAGCCATTTTGCTAGTCCTTGATTTGAACTCGTGATCATTTAGTTAACATAAACCATTTTTGATATATTTAACAAATGCATTGATAGCATAGTTTCTATTTTGAACTCAAATATCATGTTTATGAATGTCAAACTCATACATATCTTCTATCAAAACTTGAAATCAATAACACTTGATTATTTTAAAATCGTAGATACGTTAATCTTATTTCATATCACTTTTTAACTGAAATATCTACTTGAATATGAAACAAGATAAGCTTCTATATGATCATGAAAAAACTTCACTTATGAGGAAATAGTTCTTTGTTCTAAACCTTATAGGATCCGGTGGTTCATGCCTATACAACAAAGGTTTTACATGACTATATATCATTAAGAATAGGAGGGTCCCGATGCCCTCTAACCATAACCTAAGGGGTCTAAGTGTAACATCCCATACCTAATGGCTAATAAGCGAAGCCCGTACTTTGTGAGGTGGTGTCGTTCAAACCAAATAAACTAGGGCCCCACCAAATGTAGAAGTGGATAACACCGAATCTTTTCATTGCCCACTACAAAATACAACTATAAATATACACACATACAATTTACATCTACAATCCCACTTGTACCCTTATCCTCTCACCCCTTTAAATCCATTATTATCCTCATCTCTGACTTTAACCATAAGCGAAGAAAGCATTATTCAAACTTCAAAACCAGCACAGTTGATTACTTTGAAGGGTTCAAGATTTTATAAGATCAAGATCCAAAGGATGATGACGATGATGCAGATGGAGATGGGATCTTCTTCTTTAGATCAAGAACACAAGACCGGGATCACGGGTTATGATGAAGAGGATTCGTTTTCATCAGATGTTTCGAGTGTGGTGTCTTCAGATGATGAATCTGATGATGACTTTGAACAAAGCAATTCTTCTCCCTTGAATAACAGTCATTCCTTGGGAAACATGTCTGATCTCCTTCTACAACTTCCACCAAAGTAAGTCATACAAGTACCAACATAGTTCTAGATATGAATTTTTTCTTTGTTCTAGGAGGATTAGAATTATAAATATGGCTTCTAGGTCTTCTAGGATAATTTTTGTTTCTAGGTAAGTTCTTCCTATAACTAGATGATTTGGATGATCTACCTGTAAAACTAGCGGACGTGAATAGTGCAAGATAAGGGTGATCCGCTTATTAGATGTGAATGATCTGCCGGTCAAACTAGCGTATGTGTGCAAAATAACAATAAAATATCAGATGATTTTGCTTTTGCACTTTTCACATCTGTCAGTTTTGACATGAAGATCATCCACATCCGCTGATTGAGCGGATGTGAATAGTGCAAGATACGTACGGGTGATCCGCTTACCAGATGTGGATGATCTACCGGTCAAACTAGCGGATGTGAAAGGTGTGAATAGTGCAAAATAACAATAAAATATCAGATGGTTTTGCTTTTGCACTTTTCACATCCGTCAGTTTTGACCTGAAGATCATCCACATCCGCTGATTGAAGTAACATATCACCTAAAAACAAAAATGATTTCAAGAAACACGTAGAAACCATGTTTATAATTCCAAACCACGTGGAATAAGAAAAAGTTATAGATATTGCGATCTCTGTCTTTGAAAACCTAGACACCATCTTAGATTAAACTATAGATCTTGAATTTATTCTAATGTTTATGTTTGATGAATTTACAGAAAAGGGTTATCTAAACACTTTCAAGGGAAGTCACAATCTTTCACATCTTTATCAAAAGTGACTTGTTTAGAAGATCTTGCAAAACCTGAAAACCCTTGCAACAAGAAGCTGAAATCATGCAAAAGCTACGTGGGATTGTCAAGAGTTCTTCCACCTCCCACACGAAGTGCTTCTTCTTCGAAGCTTTTCACGAAAATGGCATCGTCTTCAAGGGCTTCTTGTTCTTCACTAAGCAATAGCAGCAGGCCACCTACTCATCCATCTCATGGCAATGGTGCTACAAGTGGTGCTGGTTTCTCAAATCAAACACCTTTGTTTGTTTAAGGAAATCAGGCTCGATTCGATTGATTTGTTGTTGCGTATGTATGGCCTTGATTCTCGGCTTTTAGGATTGTTCAAAAGGGCGTTTTGTGGAGGGAATGTTATTCATGAACCGTATTCGTGTATTTGAGTTACAAACTTACAATACAAGACAATCATTTGTATATGCTAATGGATTTGTTTAAGGGAACTGATTTGTGGTTAGTGTTGGAGCAATGAGAAGTTATGATGAAGGCGATTACTGTTGGATCAAAGTAGTAAACAAACAAGAACAATATCGAAAGAAGCAAACTTTTCTGGATAATTTTATTCAATACTTCAACAGCCTTTAAATAGGCAAGAAACAAAACAACTTTAAACGAAAAAGCAGGAACTAACGTAAACAAAAAGCAACAGCTATAAACCTAGTCTACCGGATCATCCAATAGACTAGGACTTCTTATTCAAATGATCTACCCACGTGAATGATACTGGAAACGTGCGACCCAACAGAAAAAAGCTTTCAAAATACTACCGTTTATCCAACGGTTAACTCCACCAAACTTAGTTAGAATTATTTTCAACATCCTCCCTTAATTCTAACTCCTTCACTCCCATTCTTCCTCTAAGATAACAGAACTGATCAGTCCCCAAAGGCTTTGTTAGAATGTCTGAGACCTGTTCATGCGTGTAACAAGACAACAGCTCAATTTGCTTCGAATCAACCAAGCTTTTGATATAGTGAAACTTAATATCAATATGCTTGCTTCGACTATGCATTGCAGGATTTTTAGACAGGAACACAGCTGACATATTGTCACATAAAATCACAGTTGGATCATCTTGAACATAGCTAATTTCTTCCATAAGCTGCCTCATCCACACAGCTTGACACGCTGCTCCATTTGCTGCTACATATTCCGCTTCGGTGGAAGAAAGAGCAACAATCAGCTGCTTTTTTGAACACCAAGACACTGCTCCACTTCCCACAGAAAAAACATAACCAGATATACTCTTGCGATCATCAATAGAACTTGCCCAATCGCTGACCGTATACCCTTCCAACTTGATTTTCTTTCCCTTTTCATACCATAACCCATAATTAGTAGTACTAGATACATACCTAAGAATTCTTTTCGCAGCTCCTAAGTGATGAGCCGAGGGACTTTGCATGTATCGAGCAATAAAACCAACCGAAAATGCTAACTCGGGTCGTGTATGAGTCAAATACAGCAAACCTCCAACTAAGCTTCGAAACATTTTTCCATCCACAGGATCACTTGTATCTTCACCTTTCAACTTTTCACCACAATTCATTGGAGTAACAGCACCCTTACATTGCCACATACCAAACCTTTTTAAAAGATCATTTGCATATTTTCTTTGGGTCACAAAGACACCTGTGTTGGTTTGGATGACCTCTAACCCAAGAAAATAAGACAACTGACCTAAGTCAGTCATTTCAAACTCTCCAATCATCTTTTCCTTAAACTCCTTCAGCAAGTTTTCTGATAAGCTAACATAAATAATATCATCAACATAGAGACAGATGATAATGAGATCAGAACACACCTTCTTGACGTATACGGTTGGTTCGCTTTGCACACGAATGTACAAATGTCTTTGCAAATAAGTGTCAATCCTGCCATACCACGCCCTGGGCGCCTGTTTCAGACCGTACAACGCTTTATGTAACTTATAAACCTTGTGCTCCTGTCCATGTATCTCGAACCCAAGCGGTTGAGTAACATAGACTTCTTCTTTCAAAGACCCATTTAGGAACGCCGATTTAACATCGAACTGGTAGAGCTTCCACCCTTGTTGAGCTGCCAAGGATAGAATGATCCGAATTGTTTCTAACCGTGCGACAGGTGAGAAAGTTTCTTCGTAGTCTATACCGTAAGACTGTGCATATCCTTTCGCCACCAGTCGGGCTTTGTGCTTTTGAACCTGTCCATCTACTCCAAGCTTTACTCTGAACACCCACTTGAGACCAATAATGTTCTTGTCACCAGGAGGCTCCACTAGAGACCAGGTTTCATGTTTAGCCAAGGCCTCTAGTTCAGTCTTCATAGCATCGAGCCACTCCTTTTTGTTCATTGCAGTCTCGACACTAGTTGGCTCCATAGAAGACAAAGCAAGATTACAATCATTTAATTCAATAGGTACAGTAGAAGCATATATCTCACTAAGTGTTCGCATCTTTGGTGTTTTGCTTGAAGGAGACTGACTTGAGCTTGAACTGCTACTAGACTCCACACCTCCTGTTGCTTCTACCAATTCATTATTAGAGCCATTTGCACCACTTTCTGCCACCTCACCAGTTGTACTTCTTTCATGTGCGTTAGATGCTTCTTCAGTGTTTGGAGCAGGTTCGGCTTCCAAAGAATTATCATCATTCAAGACAAATTCTTTTGGCAGCCCATATTTATCTTCCTCATTTGAATTCCATCTTCCCAGTTCATCAAACTGAACATTTCTACTAATCACAATGCTTCTCTTAACAGGATCATACAAACGGTACGCTTTTGAGTGTTGTGCATACCCAACAAATATACATTTGCATGATTTTGGATCTAACTTCCTTCTTTGCGGCTTAGGGATCAAGCTGTAAGCTACACAACCAAAGACTTTAAGATGATGAACTGAGGGAGTAGTGTTATACCATATTTGATAAGGAGTGGCTTGATCCAGGGCTCTAGTAGGTGACAGATTTCTGAGATATACGGCTGTGGTGACAGCCTCACCCCAGAATACATGACTCAAATTCATGTTGTGCAGCATACTCATTGCCATTTCTACTACGGTTCTGTTCTTCCTTTCAGAGACGCCATTCTGCTCCGGAGTGTATGGAGCAGTTAGATCTCTTCTTATGCCATCAGCCTCACAAAACTGCATAAAAGCCTTGGAACAAAATTCGCCACCCCTGTCTGTTCGAAGTGCTTTAATCTTTATTCCAGTTTCCTTCTCCACTTTAACTTTAAACAATTTAAACTTGTCAAACGCTTCATTTTTCTCATGCAAAAAATATACCCATGTCATTCTACTTAAATCATCTGTAAATAGCAAAAAATATCTGCTACCTCCAAGAGATTTTGTGGGCATAGGACCACACACATCTGCATGAATTAGATCCAAGATATGAGTGGTCCTTGAAGCATTTGACGGAAAAGGAGCTTTGGACTGTTTGCCCTGAACACACCCTTCACAAACATTCCAGTTCTTAACTTTTGGCAATCCATGAACCAACTTGTTCACCCGAAGACTTTGCAAGCTTCGTTCATTCAGATGTCCAAGTCGTAGATGCCATAAGTAAGACTCGTCCATCACAGTTGCAAATGCAACATGATTCGATGAGGTTACATCTAATGGAAATGTGTTATTACCTGACACTGGAAGTGTGCACACAATCTGGTTTGTTCGCTTGTTTGTAACAACACACGCTCCATCATCAAACACCAACCTGTGTCCCGCTTTCATCAACTGCCCAACACTAATAAGATTGTACCCAAGTTCCGGCGAGTACTGAACATCTTCTAGTGTCTTGTATCGGCCACCGGCTACTTCCAGGCGTACAGATCCTTTTCATTCTATCTGAATTCGCTTGCCATTTCCCATGCGAACAGTCACCCTTTTTGATTTATCTATTTCTTTGAACAACTCTTGTTGTCCCGTCATGTGATTCGAGCATCCGCTGTCCAGAAACCAGATTGCTTTGGACATGTCACTTTCTTCTTTCACTTCGCTTGCCATGAAGAGTCTTCCCTCGTCTTCCTCTTCATTTTTGTCATCCACAGCCGCTGCAGCCTGTGGTTCACTCCAGCACTCACGACTTAGGTGCCCAAACCTGTTGCAATTATAACACTGAACGTTAGATTTACCTCGTCCAGCCCCACGACCTCGACCACGTCCACGACTTCGAGTGGATCCTCGTCCTCTTCCTCGAGCAAACAGGTTTGTCTCATCTTCATTGGCCTGGAAGGCTTGTTCTTCCACAGGTGCCACAGTCCCACGATTTACTCGTGCTTCATGCGCTTGTAATGACCCCATTAGTTGGTCATACGACAGGCTGCTAAGATCTTTGGATTCTTCAATAGCAGCCACAACATGATCCTATTTGGCTGGTAAGCTTCTAAGAACTTTTTCTACCATAGTTTGATCCCTAACAGTTTCACCATCTGGTTCACTATTTTCATCACCTTTGACAAATAATCAGCAACTGGTTCCCCTTCCTTCATCTGCATCGTTTCGAACTCACGCCTAAGACCTTGCAACTTAACCATCTGCACTTTGGAATCTCCTTCGTACTCGGTTTGCAGGAGCGTCCACACAATTTTAGACGTGGTTGCTCCAGCAATTCGAGAGAAGATCTCGTCATGAACAGCAGATTGGATTAATGACAAGGCTCGTGCATCTTTCTTCTTATGATCACGTAGGCGAACTCGATCGTTATCAGCTTCATTATAACCACTTTCAATGAATTCCCAGAGATCCTGGGACATCAGAATGGTCTTCATTCTTATCTTCCAAAATTCATAACCATCACCTTTGAAGATTGGAAGTGGGGTGTTGCTGAGACCATTGTTCTGAGTTGTTGCCATTTTAAACACACTGAAATGAAGAGAGTTTGCAAAAAAGGAAAGAAGGTTGTGGTTGTCAAAGCCTGGCAGCTCTGATACCACTTTGTTGGATCAAAGTAGTAAACAAACAAGAACAATATCGAAAGAAGCAAACTTTTCTGGATAATTTTATTCAATACTTCAACAGCCTTTAAATAGGCAAGAAACAAAACAACTTTAAACGAAAAAGCAGGAACTAACGTAAACAAAAAGCAACAGCTATAAACCTGGTCTACCGGATCATCCAATAGACTAGGACTTCTTATTCAAATGATCTACCCACGTGAATGATACTGGAAACGTGCGAACGTGCGACCCAACAGAAAAAAGCTTTCAAAATACTACCGTTTATCCAACGGTTAACTCCACCAAACTTAGTTAGAATTATTTTCAACAATTACAAACGTTTAATCATATGAACTAGTTTTATACCCGTCTCAGTTCGGGTTTTCTAAATTAATAAAATTAAAACTTAACCAAAATTTTCACAAAAAAAAGTTGGTAACTAACTGGAAATTAACAAATGTAACATAACAGTTTATTTCAAATTACTTTTTAAATCGTTTGGGCTTCTTCAAACTTCTCTTCGACCACAAGTATTCATAACCAGATTTGATCTGACCCATTTTGACTCAAACCCGTTTTGACCCGTCACATGAACCCGTCCGACCAATCCGACTTGCCAGGCTGATTTTTTTTTGGTAAAGGAAAACAGTATCCCGAAAAAATTTATAAAGAAGAAAGGTGATTAAAACCATCTCGGGACATGTCCCCGAGTATGATTCACCTCCCGCCATCCACTACACATGTGGACCCTAAACAAATGGGTACCCCCACCTCACCAACCCACCCCCTCCATCTTATATTTATCACATCTCTAAAATTTCTATTGGGACTTATAGGATGATGCCCAATAGTTACAATAAACCAAACAAAGTTTACTATTAAACCAATACACAATGAGACCTAGCTCTTAGGCTGATGCATCTGGGTTTTACCCACGTCGATCCAGGGTTCGAGCCTCGGCTCTCCCTCAAGCCCGAAAGGTGCCGTATTGGGTGGGATTTTTCCTTGGATGCTCTCCAACTCTGACGCCAAGTGGGACCGGTTAAGACAACATATTGGCCGGAGTTGGACGAGGCTCTCATGTAACGGGGGGTGTGACGTCACAACATTCAATGTTCGCCGTTAAAAAAAAAACACTAAACCAATACACATACAAACAATACAAAAAATAACATTTCTTCATACTGATTTGGTTTTGAATGCTAATCCATCTTAGATCCATAATTCTTTGCTTGACTTTAACTTCGTTTTTCCATAACTGATTAATCGAATGCACAAAATCACACCATAATATTTTTCCATTGCTAGGCCCACTGCCATCTTTAATGAAATTAGACCTGTACTACACTACTGCATGCTCTTAACTTCCCTGGCCCAATAAACCTAAACTAAGGTGTCAGAGGTGAAAAAAAAACCAAGTTTCAAACCTAAAACCGAACCATTCCTGAACCGGTTTGGACCAAACCTGTTTCAAACCTATTCAAACTGGCGGTTTTGGACCGGTTTAAGCATTTATGTGCTGGACCGGTTTGAGACCGGTTTTCTCAAACCGGTTTGAAGCGGTTTTGGCGCTGATATGAACTAGCCGTTGCAAAACGGCTATATAGCTGTTATAGACCCGTTAGAAGCCGTTTTTTTTTTTGTCTTTTTGGCACTCATTTTACCCTCAAATGACATTATAAATAGGTAGGGGGTGTTTTGGTTCAATCATAAAATGTTTCATAGTACTATACCACAAAAACCAACTTTATAAATGTTCCATGAAATGTGATGTGTCGTGTTTAATATATAAAATATATAAATATATATATATATATATATATATATATATATATATATATATATATATATATTTGTTTTAGAAATGGTTTCACGAGATCAGATTTTAAATTTATAAAATGATAATTACTTTAAACTTAAAAACACACACAATAGGCAAGTGTACCTATCGCAGTGTAATATAGTTTAGGTAAGAACCAAATATCGAACCAATGGACACGGTCGGGTTCCAATACTCAACTTTTGTTATCGTTTAACCAGATTAATTAGTGAGTGAGTTTTGTGTGCTTGTAAAGCAGAAAAGTAAATGACGATAAAGTAAATAGCAGAAAAGTAAAAACGTGCGTGATGTGTGTAATAGAAATGTAAATAGCAGAATAGTAAATAGCAGAAAAGTAAATATCTCGGAAATGATCAGGTCACGAAGAGTATTGTTTTCGGCTTCGAATCCGCTTGTTATATGATAATGTTAAGTTGACTAATCCGGTGGTATGACTATTACAAATGTGTGAACGGTACACCGCTAGAGCCTCATTCTCACAACATTTGATTCACGAATTATAATCTTTAACAATAAAACGGTAATGATTCCCAACTAGGGACAACGTTACCCTCAACTTTTTGAATTCTATCTCCATGTTGGTTTAGGACATCGAATTTAAACGCTTAATTATTATTAAAAAGATGATTAGACTTTGCTCACCGGGAGGCGGTGCAACAATGAGACCATGTATAAAGACGTACCGTTCCCAACATGAGTTCACCAATTCTTGGTTTCATAACAAGTTCGTATAAAGACATATGACCTTATTAATGTTGACTAAGCCTTGGCTTATCAATCTCTACTTGTATAAAGACGTACAAGTATTAAAAGAAGTTTGATTAAAAAAGTTTTACGGTCTTACGCTTTGAAATCAAGAACACTCACAAGTGTAAAGACAGATTTAGAAAATAATAAAAAGCCCACCTAAAAGGTGGTTTTAAGAGCGAATAATTAAAGACATAAACATACCACTAGGTTAATACGTTAAACATTAATATACACCAAACTTCATCTTCACCATAGCAATACAAAGAGTTTAGCCACGAATGGCCATACTAACTAGCGCAACGTTGAGTTTTGTGGGCTCCCCTATTGCGGACAAAGAGGAGGAGCCTCTCTACTCTCTACTACTACTCTAAAGCTGATGGAAACGAACTATTCTCTCTATCTTTTGTTGTGGTAAGGTGTGTGAAACCAAGAACCCAAGCCATCTATTTATAGGCTTCAAAATGTGCATTGCACAGCCGTATATTGGGTTGCACGGTCGTGCAAAGGCTTTACGAATCAAAACGGGTACAGATGACAGTGTACTGGGTCCTTGGGGAGCAAGTTATGGTTTGCACGACCGTGCAACCCTCCCTTGCTTCCCATCTTTGTCTTTTAGCTGCTGATTGACTTCTTGTTGACCAATTTTGACTTCTTAGGGGTCAAAGCTCAGGAATGATCCTTCTAAAAGCTTGATTTCTTGGTGTTTTTGAGTGGTTTTTAGCTTTATTTATCTTTAAGACACCGAATAACATGCAGTCATAAAATATGAACGTTTTAAGTATCAATTGCTTGGTTATTATTCAATTAGTACCATAATATAGGGATTATTATACATGCAAAACATGTATAAATGATAGCACATCATAACATGTAGAACCAAAGACTGATGGCTACAAAATTCTCTAAGTACAAATGCTGCTGATCTCAGAGTTTGCTGCTGACCAACAAACTGCTGCGGACAAGCTTATCTGCTGCGGATAGCCTTATCTGCTGAAGACCAAAGTTGCCGCGGATAGGCTTCTCAGCAGCATCAACACTTGATGCTGCTGACAGGCAAATCATCAGCAGCTTTGGATGGTTACATCTTGCTGCTGATCAACATCTTTGTTGCTGACAGCCTTGTGCCTTGAAGACAAATCGTTGCAGCTGACTATCCATACCAAGCGTTACTGACAACTTTCTGCAAAAGCAACTGACACACTCAAAGCAGAAGGAACCTCAATGGCACAACCAATGACGGACAACAATGCTCTTCTCCAAGCATGCAAGTAATGATGCATAAAGAAGACGCTTCAATAAAGTTAACTAGATATAGACAAAACGTGTAATAGTTAGCTACATACAACAGATCAACGGTCTGTCTTAGATCTGATCCTTAGAATCAAGGGGCTGTCTTGATTCTAAGTGAGTATAAATAATCTGTAAACACTTCATTGTAAGTGTGCGTTGTATGTCTTTTGATTGAGTTTTTCAATTGCAATCGTTTATCTGCAAAAGGTTAATGCAACAGTGTTTTTAAAAGTATTCTTTCTGCTTACTCGATTACACTTGTGTAGTTGTTATTGTTTCCGCCAATTTCAACTAAGAACCATCTTGTAATTTCACGATCCAACAAGTGGTATCAAAACTTTGGCTCAGATTAAACAAACTCACACTTGTTTAATCACTTCTGGTTCTATTCTAAACTCTCTCTCTTTCATCAAGTCACCAAGAACAAAAATGGCACAAAGCAACGGATTTGAAGACATCGGTAGCATCAACTGACCACCAAGATTGGTGTCTGTTGAAGACTACGGCATGTGGAAAAATCGCATGGAAAGTTTTTTCTGCTATCAGGAGTACGGAATGTGGAAATCCATCAGGGATGGACCCTACACTCCCATGGTGGCCTCTGCTGACTCTAGAGGACTACCGTTTCCAAATGAGCCCTCCAAGTACTCAGAAGAGGACATAAAGAAGATGGAGGTAGACTTCAAGGCACTAGGAGCTATCCAAATGTGCCTTCCAAATGAAGTTTTTCATAACTCAGAAGTTACAAAAATGCCAAAGAGCCCTGGGAAGCTCTTGAGAAAATGTTTGGTGGCTCTGAGGAAGTCAAAGAGAACAGAAGAGACATCCTGAAGCAGCAGTATGAAAACTTCGTCTGGAAGGAAGGTGAGTCTCTAACTGTTCTATACAACAGATTTACCTATCTTATAGGAGAGCTGCAGTGCTCAAAGGTGAAGCTATAGAATGAAGATATCCTCAAGAAGTTCATCAGGTCTCTACCAAGCTGCTGGACACTTTACACAGTGTCAATCAGAAGAACTGAGAATCTGAAGACTCTCCAGATGACTGAGCTCTTTGGAATGGTAAAAACCTATGAGCTAGAGATGATTCAGGCAAAAGAAAGAAGCTTAAGCTACCAAACAGCCTCAACATCCACCACCACCTCCTCTACCCTTCATTCTGAGCACTCGGGTCCTAGCTCAAGTAACTACTACCCTCCCATCATCACTCATCCTCAAACTCCAATCTCTCAAACAAACAACTCACCATTTCTCCTAGAAGCTCCTCCTCAAACATCAACCTCTGCTGCTTTTGTTTATGAAAACTCAAGCAACATGTCCTTTATCAAGGAGGATCTGGAATGCTTTCATCCAGATGATTTAGAAGAAATGGACATACAGCACTCATATGCCATGCTCTCTATAAGAGCAAAAAGGTTCTACTCTAGAACCGAAAGACCCATTCCATGTAACAACTCCAACACCAGAGTTGGCTTGGATAAAAGCAAACTAAGATGTTACAACTGTAACCTACTGGGTCACTTTGCTAGAGAATGCAAGGCACCAAGAGAAAATCCAGCTACTTCTCAGTCAAGACAAGCTCACTAAGCCCAACCCAGACAACAACAACAAGCTACTCCTCCAGTTCAAACTGCAGCCTATGCAACTGTTGGAACTTCTGAGTTCGACTGGAGCTTTCAATATGAAGAACTGCCTGTCAACAATCAAGCTCTGATGGCAGACACTACAGAGATACCACCTCAGGTATTTGAACATCTTTGCTCTCAATCCTGTATTGATAAAGTTTTGGGTTATAGAAAGCACAACAAAAACCTTATAGATCAAAATGAAGAGTTTCATCAGATGAAATCTGAGTTCAAAAAGGTTGAAAATACTTATAAAGAAAAGATTAACTGCCTTAAGAAAGAGATTTCATCGCTAAAATACGAACAAACTAATCTTGAAACTCAGATTGATGATCTACTGGTCAAACTAAAAGCTACCAGAGCTGAACTGGCAGAACAGAAAGTTCATGTTGAAAAATATGAATTTTCCTCCAAAAAGTTACAAATACTTTTAGATATTCAAGTCCATGAGAAGATAAAAACTGGACTTGGGTATAACAATGATCAGTACAAAGCTGTTCCTCCTCCTGCTGACTATATTTCCATATACGAACCAAGCTTCAATGTTGAAAATATTGACACTGCAAACCGAAACCTTGATCCTTCAACGGATGAACCTTTCGTCGAAGACTGCACTACCTCATCGGAATCTGAGTCAACCCACTCAGACCATGATGAAACTAGTGCAGTCCCATCTGAAGCTGTTCTGAATAGAGTTGCAGATCTTGCTGTTCTTCCAGCTGTTCCAGCCCCTGTACCATTCAAACAGATCAAGATCAGCTATCCTCCAGATGGAAGAAAGCTAAACATTGAAAAGGGACAGACATCAGGACCCACAAACCCCAAACCTCAGTCAAAGCCAATCACAAAGAGGAAGGTATTTGATATATGTCGTAAGCCTGAAGAAAAAGTTTCATATGTTCAAAGGACCCTAGAAGAAGCCACCTTTGAACATAACAAAGCTCATCCATGGAACTTCAAGGATCTGTTCCAAAGAAAGGACTATGTCTACCTTTCAAGAGACAAACTGGCAAAATCATGCTTTGTGTGTGGCAGATATAACCACACTGCCAGCACCTGCTTTCATTACCTGGAATACCAAAGAAATTCAAAGCAGCATGCCTTTGAAAAGACTAACAAAAATAAGAAGGTAAGAAGCTACGAAGACAAAGCAACCAAGTTTAGGGAGTCTCTATCTTCCCCAAGAGTGAAGCTACCTAAATCTCAACAAACTTGCATCATTTGTGGTGAATCAGACCACTTTGCTGCAAACTGTAAGTTTAACCCCTTCAACCAGATCCTTCATCAAGCCCCTCAAAGACAAAGGGTAAAGAAGGATCAGCATACATCGGTTGTTAGTCAAGTTAAGCCCAAGAAAACAAAGCAGAAGCTTTCAGCAGCAACCAAGTCTGCTGCTGATAAGTTAAAATCCTCCGCAACAAAATCTGCTACTGATAAGGCAAAGCCATCAGCAGCAAGAGTGTCCACTGCTGATAAGACAAAATCCAAGGCAAAGCCTATAGTAGCAAAGAATGCTGCCACTTCAACAAAGCCATCAGCAGCAGGATCTACTGTCAACAAGCCAGAAACATCAGTAGCAAAATCTGCTGCTGACAGTTTGAGGAAAACTAGAAAATCACCAACAAGGCAATGGAAAGCCAAACCATCTTCAAGCACTTTCATTGGTTCCATTGACTGCAAACATACTGAAAAGGATAAACTAACAACCATCTTTTTCAAGTCTGCATACTCTTGGGTTCCTTCTACTAATTAGAAATATATCATGTGTAGAGACAGCCAGGTCACAAGAATAACACCTGGGAGGTAGACAGTGGGTGTTCCAGGCACATGACAGGCAACAGATCCATCCTCTCCAACTTCAGACATTTCAATGGAGGATATGTTGCCTTTGGAAGTGACTCAAAGGGAGGATCCATTACTGGAAAAGGAACTGTGTCCAACGAAAGAATGAGCATTGATAAGGTCAACTATGTTAAAGAATTGGACTTCAATCTCATGAGTGTTTCCCAGGTCTGTGACCAAAAGCATTGGATGCTCTTCACAGATAAAGAATGTTTTGTACTGACTCCAGGCTTATCCACACCTCCTCCAGAAAGCATTTTATTAACCGCTCAGAGAAAAGAAAATCTCTATGTACTGGACATGAATGAAGTCACTCCATCTGGGAGTGTTTCCTGCTTTTTATCAAAGGCCTCAGTTGATGAATCAACTCTCTGGCATAGGAGATTAAGCCATGTTAATATCAAAACTATCAACAAATTGGTGAAGAATAATCTTGTAAGAGGGATTCCTGACAAAGAATTTAAGCTGGAAGACCACTGCATTGCATGCTTAAAGGGGAAGCAACACAAAAGCTCTCACAAGCCCAAGACCCTGAATACAAATGACACTCCACTGCAACTGCTTCATATGGATCTCTTTGGTCCTACAAATGTCATGTCAATGGGCAAGAAGTCGTACTGTCTGGTGATAACTGATGACTACACCAGATTCTCATGGGTATACTTCTTGAGAACTAAAGATGAAACTGCTGAAATTCTCAAATCCTACATTCTCAGGGTAGAGAATCAAAGCAATCAAAAGGTGAAGATCATAAGGTGTGATCAAGGCACAGAATTCAAGAACCACTTCTTGAACTGTTTCTGTGAAAGCAAGGGGATAGAAAGACAATACAGTGCTCCAAGAACTCCTCAACAAAATAGAGTTGCTGAAAGAAGAAACAGAACTCTTATTGAGTCAGCAAGATATATGTTGGCTGACTCAAAACTGTCACTCACATTCTGGGCAGAAGCAGTTAGCACAGCCTGTTATGTGCAAAACCGAGTTCTAATTGTCAAACCCCTCTACAAAACACCCTATGAACTTTGGTTTCAAAGAATTCTCTATATTGGGTTCCTAAAACCTTTTGGGTGTCCATGCACCATTCTCATCACACATGGGGTTCTTCCTAAGTTTGGTGCCAAATCTGATGAAGGATATTTCGTAGGCTATTCCTCTCAATCAAAGGCCTATCGAGTATTCAATTCAAGAACAAGAATTGTTGAAGAATCAGCAAATGTGGAATGCAGAGAACACATTGTCTGTGAGCAGGGAAAAGGACCAAACTGGCTCTTTGACATAGACTCCTTCTCCCAAATATTTAAGCCTCTCACCTTTTCAAATATGGAGTCTACGTCTACACAAACACCTGCCTCCACTTCATCCACTGACTACAGACTGGATTTTCCCAAATCTTCTATCAGTCTGAGAAGACCATCAATTGATCCTCCATCAGTTGTGGAAGCAATTGAAGCAAGTGAAGCAGGAACAAGATTGTCTAATATAACCAGCAGCAGCCTGTCTGAAACTGAAAATCTAAATGAAGACTCTTCGGTAAATGCTGTAGATGCTCTTGCTGAAAATATTGATGTGGATAATGCGGTTGAAGACTCTTCCACCATGAATGAAGAGACCCCTGATCAAAATCAAATCAATCTGGAGCAAGGGATACAGCTGGAGGTGGTACCAGCACAGCGGATCCACAAAGAACATCCTCAAGAGAATATTATTGGCCAAATACACCAAGGAGTTCTCACAAGAAGCAAATCTCACGAGGCAAATATATGCTTGTTTTCATGTTTCCTATCTCAGGTGGAACCCAAGAAGATAGATGAAGCACTCAAACACAACAGCTGGATTGAAGCAATGCAGGAAGAATTGCTGTAATTCAAGAGGCAGGATGTCTGGAAACTTGTTGATCTTCCACCAGGTAAATATGCTATTGGCACACGATGGGTTTTCATGAACAAGCAAAAGGAGAGAGGAATAGTAGTCAAGAACAAAGCCAGACTTGTAGCTCAAGGCTACACTCAGGAAGAAGGAATTGACTATAATGAAGTCTTTGCTCCTGTTGCCAGACTGGAGGCCATCAGAATCTTCCTGGCATATGCTGCATCCAAGAATTTCACTGTCTATCAAATGGATGTAAAAAGTGCCTTTCTGTATGGGAAGATTGGTGAGGAAGTATACGTCAAACAGCCTCTAGGCTTTATAGATCCTGCTCATCCCACTCAAGTGTTCAAACTAGACAAAGCTCTGTATGGCCTACATCAGGCACCAAGAGCCTGGTATGAAACCTTGTCAGGATATCTACTAAGCAACAACTTCAGAAGAGGTGCCATAGACCAGACCTTGTTTATCAAAGATGAAGGGGGAGAAATCTTACTCGTTCAAATTTATGTTGATGATATCATCTTTCGATCAACAAGGAAACAACTGTGCAAAGACTTTGAGACTCTGATGCACTCAAAGTTTGAAATGAGTTCAATGGGTGAACTAAATTTCTTCTTGGGTCTATAAGTCAAATAGGTCCCAAATGGAATCTTCATCAGCCAATCCAAATATGTAAAGAACATTTTGGAAAGATTCAAAATGGCTGACTGCTCTGCTGCAAGAACCCCTATGCAAGTACATCATCAACTGACTCCAGACAAAGATGGCCAAGACACTGATCAACATCAGTATCATGCAATGATAGGGTCTCTCATGTATCTCACTGCCTCAAGGCCAGATATCATGTTTGCAGTATGCCTCTGTGCAAGATTTCAAGCAGCTCCAAAAGTTTCACATCTTCAGGCTGTCAAGAGATTCTTTAGATACCTAAAGGGTGCCCCAAGACTTGGGCTATGGTACTCTAAAAATGACATGTTTAATCTATATGCATACACTGACAGTGACTATGGGGGATGTAACTTGGACAAAAAGTCCACTTCAGGGGGATGTCAGTTTCTGGGAGGGAGATTGATTTCATGGCAGTGCAAGAAGCAAACATGTGTTTCAACTTCTACAGCTGAAGCAGAATACATTGCAACTTCAAGTTGCTGTGCACAAGTCATCTGGATACAAAATTAAATGTTGGATTATGGGATGACTTTCATTGCAACCCCAATTCACATTGACAACATGAGTGCTATCTCAATCACAAACAATCCGGTGCAGCACTCAAAGACAAAGCACATTGACATCAGGTATCATTTCATAAGAGATCAAGCTGAGAAAAGAAGGATTATTTTAACCAAAGTTCATACGAATGAGCAATATGCTGATTTGTTTACAAAACCTTTTGATGAAGCCAGATTTAAATATTTAGTTGAATCCATTGGCATGATGAACTTTGATTAAAATCTATCTCTAAAATTGGTTTTTGTGTTTTGTCTTAATGTTGTGAATAAAAGTTATAAGTCAGCAGCATTTTTTTGTCCTTCAGCTGCTGACAGGTTTAATATTCAGCAGCAAAAGATTTTCAGCTGGCTTCTTTAAGTTATCAGCAGGAACAGGTTTCCTGCGGATTTCTTTAAGACTGTTAACAGCATCATCCTTGCTGCGGATTATTAAATCCATCAGCAGCAGATAAGTTTACTGTTGACAGACTTAACCTTCCGCATCCACAGCAATCAAGTTTGCTGCTGATTGGTAAATTTAAGTCCAAATTAACTTTTACCCGCTGTTAAAATTCCCGTCAGTCTTTACCATGATTGCCTCGGTGTATTATAGCTGTAACAATAAAAGGTAAATTGGGTTGTACCGTACAAGTCATTTTGCTTTTTCCCTTTTCTGCCGCTATAAAAACAAATCAAATTTCCTTCCACCTCTTCACCTTCCACTTCTCCCTAAACCAACATCACTTTCTCTCAAATCCTCACCCACATTTGGTACTTTCTCTCAAGTCCTCATCACGTTCAAAGCCCTTCATCCCTCACTTTCATACCCAACCAAGTGAAAGATATCCGAAGGATTCAATGATATGAATGACTTCTTATGTCGATCAAAGATCCCATTTTTCCTCACAACCAACCATGCCACACATATACCTCATATGGAGGATTTCTGGAGTACCGCCGTCTACTCTACCGAACAGGGGATTCCCCAAATCAAAGCCAAGGTAGACGGCAAGGATATCACCATCTCGGAAGCCACACTCTTCTCCAATGCATATCTCAGAAAAGAAGCGGATGTCATCAGGTAAGCTCCGCACTTGCCTCCGTCTTCCATGGTCTTCTTCTTGCGCTTCTTCGCGCCACCGCGGAGACGAAGGACGAGGCGAAGATTTGAATCCTTCTGGATGTTGTAATTGGCTAGGGTTCTTCCGTCCTCGAGCTGTTTTTCGGCGAAGATTAGACGCTGCTGGTCTGGCGGAATGCCTTCCTTGTCTTGGATCTTTGCCTTCACGTTGTCGATTGTGTCGAAGGATTCGACCTCAAACGTGATCGTCTTACCCGTTAGGGTTTTCACGAAGATCTGCATTTTCGCCGATCTGAAGTGATAAAATGAGAACTGTTTCCAAAAAGTTCTCATGGGTCAATGTTCCATTGTTATCTACAATGCTGAACATACAGAGTACCCCGGGTGTCAGTTCAGCAATCCCAGCTGATACTGATCCCACACCCTCCACCTCACATCTTAAACAACAGTCTGCTTATACCATTTGAACCCCTGTGCATACTACTAAGGATGCACAGGCACAAAAATTACTTACACCTGTTTTGGATGTTATCGTTCAACCGGAACACAGGGCCCCGGTTGCAACGACATATACTAGGAAAAGGGGCAAGAGAATTCCTTCTTGTCTTGCCTCCAAGGCCCAAACCCATCCTAACAGCCCTCACTCAGAATCACAACATTCTGGTGAGAATATCATAAGGGACAACCACATTATTAGGGAGACTCCTTTGGATGTCTCTCTATTAGGATCAGGATCACTTCCCATATTAATAGAACAGCCCCCTGAGCCTTTCCTTTCTCTTCTAAACGTAAGTGTTGAGGAACCTGATCAAGATGATGTACCTTCTCTAACTACCACTATCTAGGAGGTACTGATTGATCTTGCTTCCAACACACCTAACCCAAGTTCTTCTACCCTGAAGGTCCACTCTAGGAGTTATGAAAGAGTGGATGTGGAAGAGCCCGTCACTACTGCTGGTTCATCAAATGACCAGGAGGACAGTGACAACATTGCTAAGACCTCAACCACGGCAACTCACAGTTAGGATGCTTCCTTGGAAACTCTCCTCACTGAGAGGAATCCCAGGTGCCAAGAAACCATGGGTAATGGGTATGTAGAGGCTAGGCCTAAGGCCCCATCTGGATCCAAGGATTCCACAACTGTGGATGAGGACAGACTGCAACTTCATATCTTGGAATTGACGGCCAGGGCGAATATGATAGAGGCACATCAATGCCCAACTTTTCTTACTCCCTCCTTTGTATCAGTGGGCACTCAAACTGATGCACATATGTTCACTGATGCAACCAAAAAGGGGGAGATGGTCCCAATGGAGGAATACTCAGACAGTCTTGACGACTGGATTCAAGAGCAGGCTGTATTTCAAAGAACAAGATGGCTGTTATTGAAGCATTTTCTTTTGGTTGAAAGGATAGTCTGAAATATGCAAAAGCTTCAGCAACAAAGGCAGTAAGAGTATTTTGGTAGCATCAGTCTTGGGGGAGTTTGTAGAACCAAAGACTGATGGCTACAAAATTCTCTAAGTACAAATGCTGCTGATCTCAGAGTTTGCTGCTGACCAACAAACTGCTACGGAAAAGCTTATTTGCTGCGAATAGTTGTTCTCCCGCTGAAGAACAACTCGGCTGCGGATAGCCTTATCTGCTGAAGACCAAAGTTGCTGCGGATAGGCTTCTCAGCAGCATCAACACTTGATGCTGCTGACAGGCAAATCATCAGCAGCTTTGGATGGTTACATCTTGCTGCTGATCAACATCTTTGTTGCTGACAGGCTTGTGCCTTGAAGACAAATCGTTGCAGCTGACTATCCATACCAAGCGTCACTGACAACTTTCTGCAAAAGCAACTGACACACTCAAAGCAGAAGGAATCTCAATGGCACAACCAATGACGGACAACAATGCTCTTCTCCAAGCATGCAAGTATAGATGCATAAAGAAGACGCTTCAATAAAGTTAACTAGATATAGACAAAATGTATAATAGTTAGCTACATACAACAGATCAACGGTCTGTGTTAGATCTGATCCTTGGAATCAAGGGGCTGTCTTGATTCTAAGTGAGTATAAATAATCTGTAAACACTTCATTGTAAGTGTGCGTTGTATGTCTTTTGATTGAGTTTTTCAATTGTAATCGTTTATCTGCAAAAGCTTAATACAACAGTGTTCTTAAAAGTATTCTTTCTGCTTACTCGATTACACTTGTGTAGTTGTTATTGTTTCTGCCAATTTCAACTAAGAACATAACCATCTTGTAATTTCACGATCCAACATAATACCCCACACTTAAACTTTGCTTGTCCTCAAGCAAACTCATGCATGATCATACCCATAACTAGAAACTTTACAAAAGGTAAGGCAACTCCAAGTAGTTGGAAACTCCGGGATAACTCCTGCGTCGCTTTATTCTATTTTTGTGCTTTTCTATTTTTGGGTGATGGAATCCATGACAAGCCTACTAGAACTTCAATTATGCATAATCTATCACTCCTCACAATGTTCACTCAACTCTAGGGTTATATATATATATATATATATATATATATATATATATATATGGGTGATGTAAGTTAAGTGGGACACTCAAGTTCGAATCGAATGATGCAATGGTCATAAGCTTGTATGCAAATCAAGTCTCCACCAACTAACTAAGTAGTATGTATGAATCAAGAGGACTTTAAAACGGTTGTAATGTGTGTAAAAGAAAAGTAAAGGGTGAAAATGAAAATATTTTTGGGTTTTTAGGAATTTAAAAGGGTTTCAAGGGTTGCAGCTAACGTGGAACACACAACTACGGTTTCATGGATTAAGATAGAAAATACTAGCGGGCCCCTCTACAGTAATCAGATCATGATGGTATAACTAATATGAGGGCTCGTTTATGGTCAGATTGCCAAGACCGAGATCTCTTATCTATCTCAACTCTTCCCTCACTTCGTAGTACACATTACTACCTTTCTGTATGGTTCTTTCGGCTTGTAGCCTAACATTTCCTACTTTGATCAGATGCGTATACTCATGTTGGGAATAAGTTTTATTCTTGCTACACTTTTCATTATGGCTCCAGTTGCCTCACTTTACACATTTGCCATATCTTTTGGCGGCGCTTTTTGAAAAGCTGCATAATGGTGGTAGTTGTTCTTGCTTGTGCCACCTTTTCCTTACATCACTTGTTGTTTTGAAAACTTTCTCTCGGAGTTCGGGTGGTAATTCAGGCTTTGCGAAATGAATACAAGAAAGTAAATTGAAATCGAAAGAAAGCATGTCCAGCTCTTTTAGGTCTAACCGGTAAAAGACCAACTTTCTTGAAATAATTTCTTCATATCTTCCTTGTAGATCGTTCAGTTGTTTCTTCCTAATACATCCACTTTCTTCTTCTATATTCCAATTCCCTTGAGTGAAACAGATTCTTTCCAAATTGCCTTAATGGTTGTAAACTTGAAATAATGGCATAAGATAATCCAATAGTTCCCCATCTTGAAGACAGTTAGCCAATAAACGGTGTTTACGAAAAGTTGGTTTGGTGATAATTGTGGGTAGTAGAAAAGAAATGGCTAAGGCTCAAAGGGCTATCTAGGAGGATATTGTTTTTGGTATTTTGGGTTTAAGGATAATATATAAGGGTAATAAAGTCCTAGGTACCTCAATCATTTTCATACAACTACTAGTTCATGGTTTTGATATGTATAAGTCATACAAGTTCTAATTATGCATAAAATCCGATCGAAAAACACTCAATATACCAAACGAAAGAGCATGAGAAAATATGATAATAATAATGCTCATGAAAAGGCTCAAATTTTTCTCACATGAAAACTGTATGGGATAGGGTTTAGTGAATCATTATGCATAATATCCATTTGTTTCTACTTGCCATGTCTTCATTTTATTTAATCAAGTGCGAACTCAAAGAGGTTTAGGTTTTTAGGGTTTAAAATTTTCAAAATTTTTAGGGTTTTTAGGAAAATAAGTTTTCAGTTAAAGTAAGGTTTTAGTCAAATGGGTAGAAAATCACGAGTTTAGTTTTACTACTTTGAGGAAACAAGTTTGTCCTAAATCTCTAATTCCCACTCCACACTTAAAACTGTGCATTGCCCTCAATATACAAATGCATGTAATGAAATGCTATGTAAGAATTTAAATGCATGAACTTTTAAGGGAAAAGAAACTGGTACTCCCCCGGTCAATTCAGTGTATAACCTATGGCCAATGCTTGTGATTGTGGTCAATATTATGCTAAAAACTTCTTATCAAATCTCTCACAAATTTGATTTGGTTAGCCAGCGTCCAAGCTTGTAGAGGTGGAGTGGAACTCCTCAAAGAAATAGAGAAACTACTTGGTGATGTTATGCTACTTGACACACAAAGAAAAACATAAAACAGAAAATGGAAATAACAAGTAGTAGTTAAGCTACTAAGGTCCTAGTATTGAGAAGGCATACCTGGAGGCTGAAGTACGAGAAACTTAAACTTGGAAAACCAAACCTAAGGTCCATGTGTTCTGCCGTATGCACCAACTTCTCAATTTATTCATGATCATTGGGTTGCCTCCCGGAAGCGCCACTTTTATTTAAGGGTCATTGGCCAGACCCGTACGTGATTCATCAGTCTTTTTCATCTAGCGAAACCTCCTCCACTGTCTGATCAATTGGTCTTTCGAAATAGCGTTTCACTCAGTGACCATTGACTTTGAAGGTCGTTCCATTTGTTTGTTCAAGTTCCAGTGTTCCATAAGGAAATATTTTCCTGATTGTGTATGGTCCCGTCCATTTAGATCGTAATTTCCCTGGAAATAGTTATAACCTTGAGTTGTATAGTAAGACTTTTTCTCCTTCTTGAAAATCCCCCTTTCTCAGCTTCTTATCATGGATTTTATTTACTCTGTAGTTATAGATTGTTGAATTCATTGCTTGATTTCGAAGTTCTTCTAATTCATGAATTTGTAGGAGACGGTGTTCTCCTGCACTGGATATATCTAGATTTACGGTTTTAAGTGCCCAATATGCTTTCCTATATACCATTCGGTAGGGGGTGGTTCTAATAGGTGTTTTATAAGCTGTACGCAATTCCTATAATGCATCCTCTAGCTTGTCAGACCAGTCCTTCCGATTGGGACTTACTACTTTCTCCAAGATACGTTTGATTGCTCTGTTTGTAACTTCTACTTGTCCATTTGCTTGAGGATGGTATGGTGTGGATAATTTGTGAGTGCAACCATACCGTTTGAGTGTCGTTTCCAACTGATAATTGCAGAAATGTGTTCCCATATCGTTGATCAAAGCTTTTGGTGTACCAAATCGGGTGAATAATCTTTTTAGAAATTGGATAACGACCCTTGCGTCATCTGTTGGTAAAGCTTGTGCCTTAACCCATTTTGATACGTAATCCACTGCTACTAAGATGTACTGATTTCCGCGAGATGGAGGGAATGGCCCGACGAAGTCAATCCCCCATATGTCAAATAGTTCATACACTTGGATGCTTGTTTGGGGCATTTCATCGCATTTTGAGACGTTCCCTATTCTTTGACATGAGTCGCATGTACTTTTGAGTCTGGCTTGAAAGACTTTTCTTGCAGTGTAATTAGCTCCATGGTGCCCTCCTGTTTGTCCTTCGTGACACTGTCGTAGTATCTCACGCGCTTCTTTCTCGTGCACGCATCTCCGTACTATTTGGTCTGTACAGACATGGAATAGATATGGATCTTCCCAGAAGTAATGTTTGATGTCTGCGAAGAATTTCTTCCTTTCTTGAAAAGTCATCCCTTTTACTAGCACTCCACTTGCTAGGAAGTTTGCGATGTCTGCAAACCATGGATATTCATCGGTGTCTTGTATTCGCAATATGTACTCATGAGGGAAGCTATCATTTATGGTAAGTTCTTGGGTCTTCTGAGTATTCTCAAGACGAGATAAATGGTCTGCTACAAAATTCTCTGCCCATTTCTTATCTTTTATCTCAATGTCGAACTCTTGTAGTAGGAGAATCTGTTGGATATATGATGTCCGATCGTCAATTAAGTCAACGTTACTAACGAGGTACGATCAAAAGAGTTACACTTTGGGCAACAAACAAATATATAATATTTAATTGTTGAATATTATAGTTCACGAAAGACGGATATAATAAAAGGTGAATAAATATTTAGAGAAATAGTAATAGGTGATTGAGATAATTAATTACTTGGTGAATTAATTATTTACGGGGAATAAATGTTTAATCTGTTAAACATTTAAAGATTAGATTTTTACTGATTATTTATAACTAGTAAAATACAAGGGCTTAATAATTAATGGTTAATTATTACTAGGGTATTAACTGTTAATACCTCAGGGACCGGTATGTAATTATAATGGTTATAAATATAACCTTATAATAAAAAAAACCTAAACCCTAATACATACCAACCCAAATTGCGCCCCCTTCTCCCCTTGTGAAGCTGACGCCACCACCTCCACCGTGAGCTGCTGTGAACCGGCCACCGCCTTCGTAGGCCACCGTCGCACACCGCCGCTGTGTTCGGCTCCTCTCTACGCATCTCGTGTGACGTTTTGTTGCGGGTTTCTTGTATGTGTCATCTAGCGTGACGTTCGTTGATCTAAGGTGTTCTGATCTGGTTATTGTCAAAGGTATAATCTTTGAACACCCTATGGTTGGTTTATATTATATTGTTTATACGCGTGTAATCAGATCACTGACAGGAATCCAGATCTGATTTGTTTAGTACCATAAATCGTTTCCGCTAAATACATCTGATTTATTTATTTAAAAGGTTTAAATAATTATTGTTTTTGAAAGTTAAAAACTGGTGCTTGATTCCAAACAGTGGTATCAGAGCCACCTTTATGCGCGTTTAGACATATTTTTTTATATCGATCTATTGTTTTATTTGTCAAAACTATTGTTTGACAAAAGATCGATCCTTTTTCGTTTATTGTTATTGTGTTGAATGAATCGAGCACTAGATACCTGTGGTTGTATTGTTTGTGATTGGTTGTTTCTCTTTGTATTTTTTATGGGTTATTTGGAACCCCGATGTAATAGTTTGGTTTATTTTTATTTATTTATTTTAGTGTATATGTAAATAAATATTGTAATCCTAAAGACACGAAGACTAGAAGACCAAGGCGGACAATGACATGATTAAAGATGGAGATCTTGGACTAAGTGGGAGATAGCAGATTTATTTGATTTTGTTATCCCTTAGACCAGTCTGGTTATCGTTTGATGGCTCGAACGAAGCCAGACATTTTTCCTAGTTGCTCGGTTCTATGTTTTATTTTTTTGTGGTGTGATATAATTATTTAGGATAATAATTAAAGCGCAAAATTTTTATAAAAATTTTGACACAATTTAAAAACGGCGAGATAATTAAATTGTTTATTTTTCTTGGAAAGGTAATTAAATAAAAGGGTTTTTATTTAAAAATAAAAAGGGTTTTTATTTAAAAGTAAAAACAAGTTTTAAATTTAACAGTTTTATTTAAAACAATTTTAAATTAGTTAAAAGAGTTGATTAGTTTAAAATTGGTTCGCGACGAATGACCAATTTAGATTAAATAAGGTATTTGAAATTGGATCGTGTCGAGTGTTGAAAGTTGTTTCACGAACTATGTAGGTCCCAGGAGCCTCGTCGCGCAGCGGAAATAACACGATCTGTTCTGTGATTTGTGTGGGAACAAAGAGAACGAAGCAGATAAACAAGAACAAAGACAAAAGATAATGAAACGAAACGTAATCCATAACAAAGAAGTCATCCCGTATTACAGACTACATACCGAAGGAACACACATCTCTCATCTAAGCTCACGGTCCAGGGGTCGGGAGAGCTCTTCCCGACCCGGACATCTCTCAACTTGTTCCAGAGTTCCACCTACAAATGAAGACAAGTCTTCTATTTATAGGGGCAGGAACACTTCCTGCGTACTTGACAAGTGCACAAGGCAAAAGCCTTGCGTACTTACTAAGTACGCATGGTTTGGTCATGCGTATCTGAAAAGTACGCAAGGCAAAAGCCTTGCGTACTTACTAAGTACGCATGACCAAACTGGTGTGCGGGCTAAGTACTTAGGAACACCCTCCTACGTACTAGCCACGTACACCGATACATAGAATTTAATCTATAGTTACAAAACATGCTTCTACAAACTCTCTCTTAACTATAGCATCAAATTCTATCTATCTCTAACACTGATATACATCAGTTTACAAAGAATGTCCTAACAGACTCCCTCTAAACTAATGACATCACGTGTCTTCTGGCGAGACTTGATCTTCTGGCATTCCACTTAAGATCTTCAAATCTTCAAACTTCAGTCTTCAGTTGCCGAGTGATGACAAACCCGACTCCCTCATAACTGTAGCTTTCATTGAAGACCAAACCAAGTGCTTCAATAAGAACCAACTAACCCAACACAACTCATTGTAGTTCATCCTCTCAGCAGTAGCAACCTCCACCCTGACTTAGGACTCTGAGTCTGACAATGTCTTCCTAACCAGGTAACAATAGTAGACTAAGACAACTCCAAATCAGCTGGCATATGATAGAGAGTTTGAGTTTCCAATAACCTGCATCAAACTAATCAGCTTCCATAGGAATTCCAGTAAGATAAACTTAAGTCTTCAACCAGATGTGTTCAACTCTATCCTGTATCTTCACGAGTCAACCAAATTCCCGAAGATGTTCATTTCCAATATCCCCTTTCAGTTTAAGCTCCATCTGACTAGACCAGAAACAAGGGTATGTTTCCTATCCCATCAACCAATGATAAAAGGTTCCATCTTTAACTAATAATCCAACGAATATCCAGCTTCATTATGAAGACACATGATAGAATCAAACAAGATAAATATAGTTTACACGAGAAATCACGGTTGAGATCCATGTTACGTCAAAGAGGTATATATATAGGAAGTACCAACGGCTTTTCCACCACCTCTTTAACGTCTCATGAATACTTTAGATTTTATCCCCCTCATTTCTCTGTAAACTATGACCAGCTCATCACCACTTCACTCAAATCCTCAACAAGCACAACTAGCCAACTCCAAGATTTTATTCTTTTATTCCTTTGCAAAGATCCAAAACAGCAAATCCTTGGGTTCAAGTTGTTCCAGTATTCATCCCCTATTAAATAAGTATCCCAGATACTCGTAGCCTACATATTCAGGTTTGAATACCTAAACAAGATGATTCTTTTTCCGAAACACCCAAAGCAGCCACATCTTCACAAATAGACGAGACCTTTAGCCGATGACGACCCAATTGCTCCCATTAGTTCAGCATTCATAGCCTATTAAATAAGTATCCCGGATACTCGTAGCCTACATTTTCAGGTATGGACCCTTAAACAATGTATGACAAGTGGTATCATCCAACAAAAATCTCGTCCGTGTTTCGCGAAGCCACATCATATACAAATTCTGGTCCGGAAAAACCAAAATTACTATCTTCTCAAAAATGGGCCGAAACACGCGTACAAATGATCCCTAAAAAAATTGGACAAGGAAGGTTATCCCGCCAAAAAACTCTTTTTTTTTTCTTTCTTTTTTCCGAATCCCAGAGGCTAGTCCATGCGTACTTAGTAAATACGCATATGTAGGGTGTTCCTGCGTATTTAGTAAATACGCAAAGCCAAGTACTCATGCGTACTTGCTAAGTGCGCAGAGAAATGCTCTTGCGTACTTAGCTAAGTACGCAGGTCACTTCTCATGCGTACTTACTAAGTACGCAGGGCTAACCCATGCGTACTTAGCAAATACGCAGAAAAGGTGATTCTGCGTACTTGTTCTGTACAGCAGTGTTCTTGACGGATCTTGAGGAGAATGCTCGAAAAGTGACGGATCTGAGAAATTAATGCTTCCAAAAGCTTCGAAAACATCATCTAACAAACCCTTAGCCTTCCAAACACCAAATGAAGTGATAACAAACTCGGATTTGAGGATTTTTGCAAGAAAAAGTAGCGAACTTTTATTTTTCAGATCTGCTCGAAAACCCTAAAACCCGAAACTGGAACACAAATCAACGAACACCGAGGCTCTGATACCACTTGTAGGTCCCGGGAGCCTCGTCGCGCAGCGGAAATAACACGATCTGTTCTGTGATTTGTGTGGGAACAAAGAGAACGAAGCAGATAAACAAGAACAAAGACAAAAGACAATGAAACGAAACGTAATCCATAACAAAGAAGTCATCCCGTATTACAGACTACATACCGAAGGAACACACATCTCTCATCTAAGCTCACGGTCCAGGGGTCGGGAGAGCTCTTCCCGACCCGGACATCTCTCAACTTGTTCCAGAGTTCCACCTACAAATGAAGACAAGTCTTCTATTTATAGGGGCAGGAACACTTCCTGCGTACTTGACAAGTGCGCAAGGCAAAAGCCTTGCGTACTTACTAAGTACGCATGGTTTGGTCATGCGTATCTGAAAAGTACGCAAGGCAAAAGCCTTGCGTACTTACTAAGTACGCATGGTTTGGTCATGCGTATCTGAAAAGTACGCAAGGCAAAAGCCTTGCGTACTTACTAAGTACGCATGACCAAACTGGTGTGCGGGCTAAGTACTTAGGAACACCCTCCTACGTACTAGCCACGTACACCGATACATAGAATTTAATCTATATTTACAAAACATGCTTCTACAAACTAAAATTAGTAAAATCGGTTTACTAAAATTGCGCGACTTGTATCATGCTACTCGTCGACCAAAATGTTTTTGACCCGAAACCGTAATATTTAAAAACATTAAAGAAATCCCAAAATATAAAATTGATATTTTGCGCCACCCTAAATTATAACACTTCAAATAATCTATCCGAACCACCGGTGTTAGTGAATTACTCTGCATCCGGCCCTACGGTTTTGGTTGAAGGGAGAACGTGATTCCTGAGTTACTTAGGACGGGTCTACAGTTATAATTGAAGGACCTATATTGCTTAAGTCGTTTAAGTGGGCGCAGTTGAGGGAAACGTATCCAAAGCTTGACATTACTCGTCATGCCCCTCAAACCGAGAATTGTATAGTCTATACAATTGGTAATCGTTACCTACCTGTCTAGGTATGCCAGTGAAGAGTGCTCAGCCATTCACTGAGACATGGGGAACCGGGATCTCATTCCTAATTATATAATTTTGCAATTATATAATTTTGCAATTGGGTCATAAAATTTTAATTAGGAAATTATGCATGAAAATACAAAAAACTTTTATTTTGAATTTTGTAGATGTCTAACGAATCTAATACAAATTCCTCATTCTCCCTAAAATCTAACCTTAAGAAGGATAAGCTTGACAACTCCAACTTCATGGACTGGTACCGAAACTTGAAGATATTCATCAAGGCTGAGAACAAACTCTATGTTCTCGAGGAACCAATCCCAGAAGAACAAGCTACTGCTACGGGCCAAGCCCGTAAGTAAGACCTGGGATAAGCATGTTGATGACTCTATCAAGGTCTCTTGCTTGATGCTGGCGTCTATGATACCAGAACTTCAAAATAATCCGATGGACATGCCATCATACGACATGATTAGACAACTGCAAGAAATGTTTCAGCAGCAGGCCCGTCATGAACGCTTTGAAGTGATAAGATCACTAATAAGCTGTCGTATGCAAGAAGGTTCTTTCGTCAGCACTCATGTGTTGAAGATGAAGGGATACATTGATCATCTGACACGTCTTGACTCCCATTTAAGCAATGAATTGGCTGGGGATATTATCCTCAACTCACTGCCAAAATCATATGACCAGTTCACTTTGAATTACAATATGAATGCTTGGGACAAGACCATCCCGGAGTTGCATATGATGCTTAAGACTGCCGAGATGAACATACCAGCTCTAGCTAAGTCTGGTCTAGTGCTGATGATCAAAGAAGGCCGAGTCAAGAAATCTGAAGCCAAGGGAAAAGGCAAGAAAAGCTTCAAGAGTAAGGGAAAAGGCAAAGCTGTTACCAAGAAGCCTGTAAAGTATGTTAAGTGTTTTCATTGTGATGAAGTCGGACACCGGAGGAGGAACTGCCCAAAGTATCTAGCCGAGTTGAAGCAGAAAAAGTCTACTGGAGAACAATCCTTAGGTATGTTCATTATTGAGATCTTCTCTTTGTCTAGCAAATCTTGGGTGTTTGACACTGGATGTGGTTATCACATTTGTAATGATTTGCAGGGACTAAAGAAGGTTAGGAGGCTGAAGCAAGGCGCCCTGGAGCACCATGTGGGAAATGGACAAAAGGTTGAAGTGAAGGCTGTAGGAGAATACACTCTTTTACTTTTTTCTGGTTTAGAACTTGTTTTGAACAATGTTTGTATCATTCCTATTTTGACTAGGAATATTGTTTCAGTATCAGCTTTGCGGGAACAAGGATTTGATTATGCTTTTGACAATGATTTTATTTCTGCATATTTAAATGTTTGTTTTATTTTCTGCAAAGCCTCACAATGGAATGTATGAGATAGAAGTCCATGATAATAATAATGTTCTATTTAATATCTACTCTGTAACATCCCAAAAATCCAGAAGTTATTGATTCGGGTTAGTGGATGGCCTGACTCTTTATTCAACATAATGATGGTCTAACAAGGTGCGTTTTAGAAGCAGTTTGCTGTTTAAAGAAGGGTTCGGGATCAAAACGCGCGAGATAGAACTAGAGGGACCCAGAGGTAAGTTCTAGTGGCTTAAAAGCAACTTAAACTCAAACCCTAGGGTCATTCGGACCCTAAGTACATGACGACAGCAGTATACGAGAAGGGGGAGACGTCGGACGATCAGAGGAAGCCGACAGCGGGGTTCTATGGTGGAAACAAGCGAGATGAGGGCTTCCTAACGTGTAAGGTATTATACAAACCTGTTCTTTGTTTCCCTTGATTTCCATTTAGCATAAAATCCCGACTAGGGTTCGGGACTGTGGTCGCAGTGACCAGCGGAGACGAAGAGAGAGGGTGGCTAGTGGTGATGGTGATCGGGAAGAAGGCTAAAGGGTGGTGGCGAGCGACGGTGAGAGTGGCAGGTGATGTCGGAAGGGAAGAAGTGGGAGCCGATCAAGGCTGTTTCATGGGGAGTCGGCTGAGGATGACGACGAGGTGTGGTTGGAGTTGGTGCCCGACGTGGGAGCAATTGGTTCAAGGTGGTACCCGACCTACGTGGTGACGGACTGCCGGATAAGGAAGGGAGAGAGAGAGGAGATGGGAATGAGGATGTGCCGTGGTTCACGGTGGTGCCCAGAGACAACCAAAGGTAGCGGTTATGTTATGGTGGTTGTGCTCGGCGGTGAAGGGAGAAAAACCGGATTAACACCCGGCTAGGGTTTTCTTTGCATGGCTCGTATACGCACATGCATAGGAACCCGGGTTAAGCATGTGGTTTATTAGCGGGTCAAGGATAATCCGACACGAGATAGTAATTATAAGATGATGTCTGCTAATGGGTTGCATGGCACACGTAAGCGCATGCATGGAAGATCGGGTGCAGGTACACTAGCCTTGACGAGTCAGGAGCATTAACATGTGTATTTAAAGGGCTAGGGATCGTAGAAATGAACTGACGAGCGGAGGAGACTGAGGGTCAAGATTTAATTATATTGTTATACGTTACCAAACGTATGTTTTAAACGTATCCTGATCGTGTGATCATACGTTTGACAGGTTCGGGGATTATGCGAGTACGCGTGGTGCAGAGCTAGGATTTGGACGCGGTATAACCAGTGAGTTTCTAATCCCCTCTTTTAAAATGTTTTTAACGTTTTTGGGGCTATCGTACATACTTTCGAGACGTGTTTTATTACATTAAATGTGTATCAAGGTTTGGGGTCAAACCCGATGAGCTTACGAATTTAAGTATTTAAATATGGGGCTAAGGGACTACACATTGTCCTTAGGATGTGTAGGTTAAAGGTGGGTAAATGGTCGTGGACCGTATAATGACCTAATAGGGGTGAGTCGGGATTGTATTTACAGGTCATACGAGTACGACTAGGAGGTGTCACGGGTATGCATGTATGTGGTATTTACTTGGATAATGAGGCATAGTATTTGTACGTGTGTTGCTATAGTAGTAGGGTATTGTGTGAAGGGCTAGTCGGGGTGAGTCAGGATATAATCTAAACGCTTATGACTACGTGTAGGATATATGTATTGTTCTAATGCTATGTGTGAGGTGCATGTGTAGTTAATAAGTCATATATGTGTTGTGTGATTTTACATGTTTATAATTGAGTTGTGTGTTTGTATGTCGTTGTCCTTGTGGCACGGCGGGTGATGTGTTTGCATCGTCATCTTTAAGACACGGCAAACGGGGATTTGTGGAGGACGAGGTCCTTCGGGAGGTCACCAAAGGTGACGATGTCCAACAGGACAGTGATGAGCTCGAGGTATGTCGAACGCCCTGACGAGGGTAACCCTGAAGAGGGTGTAGTGACAAGGTATGTGTTCCCGTGTATAATTACATGTGTGTCGAATTGCATGCAAACGTTGAGTTATATTTATTATGCATGTGATGATATTAATTTGGTAATGTTAAGGTGACGTGTAGATGGTATTAATGTGGTAATGTTAATGTGACGTGTAGATGATATTATTGTGGTATGTAGAGTTACATTGACCGTTGTGTCAGGATTGTGACGTGTACAACTGTCGTGTCAGTTGAATTGTAAGAGCCTTGGTTAAGGTCGAGTAAGTCGATGTCTAGGGTTTTGTTAGGTTAACCAAGTGTCGAGTTAATACTTGCTCTAGAATATGAGTTATTAGTGTAGTAGGTTCGACCTACGTCGATGAGACTACGAGATTATTATTATTATGGGATGAGTTTTGGGTAATGAACTATAGATCAACTGTTATTGATGAAATCAAGAGAAAAGCTAGAAAAAGAGCATGAAAAATAAGAACATAAACTCTCAAATCTTATTATGATTCCACAAGGATGAGTACAATAAGCTCCTGGAATGATTATAACAATCTACCACCGCCATCCACCACGGGTGAGCTCCCCCGAAGTGGTGGAACAAACACAAACCAAAAAACGCTCCTAAGCAAGCTAAACTAATTAAATAACAGAGAAAAATTGTGGAGAAGAAGGTCACATTGCTATGAAAATGGTCAGGCATAAATAGGAAACCTGAGAGAATAGGCGTGCAGATTGCCGATTCTCGATGAGAGTCGGTCGTAACCGACATAGTGACTCTCTGATAGTCGGCTGAAGCCAGTCTAGCGACTCTCAGAGAGTCAGCTGAAGATAACCTAGCGACTCTCAGAGAGTCGGCTGCAACCTGCCAAGCGACTCTCAGAGTGTCGCTATCGACTCTCAGACCCATTTCATACGCGAACATAAAATTCTCGAGATCGCACTAATTGATTAACATCATTCTCAAACTAGACCCAACAATCTCTCCTTGAGAATGACGTTATCAGTTATATCCAAAGCTCGACAACCGTCTTCTCAGCAGTTGATAATCCGTTGCCTCTTCCTTTCCCTCTTCTTTCTTCTCTCCTCTCCCCCGAAAAAAATTCTGTGATTTTGAGGGGGTCCATGTCAATAACTGACATTGTCTCGCATCTTAATGAGTCCACCGATAACCCAAAGTCTTTTATTGTCGATCTCCCTCGGAAATGTAGCTCCCCTATATATTTCAGTCAAAGTCCCGTATCTTTTCATTAGGATAATCTTGTAATAGGCTAGGATAAAGGTTCAATCTTCCAATAATCAACTCCAAGTAACCGGCTTCATCAGAAACATCTTTGACTCCGTCAGACCAAGCTTAGTATGATCATCACATAATCCAACAGTCTTCATTTCGGTTCTCGTTCATTGTGAAACCCTTCCATTTTGGACTAAGATGAGAATTCAAACCTAATTGACTAATGTTAAATCACATAATCCCGATCATGTTAAACATGGATGAGCTCTCCAGTATGGCAACGCGATCTTCAACAACTCAGAAGATGATAAAATCCGTTCTTTGAATACTATAATCAGCCCTCGATCCGATATTGCCGAAAACACAAAAAATCCAAAATGTTGTTTCCAAGTTTTTGGACAATAAACCTCATGTTCTTTGCAATATCCACCAAAAAATTCATCCACGAATATTTCTCAAAAATACACTTTTTTTTGAATGTGTAACAGAGAAACTGAGAGAATCAGATCAAAGAGTCGGCTAGACCAAAGAGAGAGTCGGCTCGATAGAGTCGACTGAACAAAGTGAGTAGCGACACTCACCTTGAAAAACTCACATAGAAAGTCGACCCAAAAGAGTCGGCCCTCACTCAAGTGAGTCGTAAACTTGTGTTTACTAGAGAATCGGAAGTAAAATCAGAGATTCGGCCTGGACAGTCGACCAGATACAAGCAACAGTCGGCCAAAGCAAGAGAGTCGGCTCTGGACAGTCGGCTTAAGAACAGACTCATACCCTTTTTCTCAAAAACACACAAAATCAAATAAAAAACGCTCAGATCTAAGCCAAAATGCAAACCAGATCTATCAGGCTTCTCAAAAGCAGGTTTCTAAGTAAATTTCAACACCAATTTCTGAACTTGATACAGATCTAATCCAAAAATGAAGAAAATCAGAACATTTCAAAAACTACAAAGCCCCAAGTTTTTCACTAAAATCAAGAGCACAGAAGTCTCTGATACCAAATTGTAGGTCTAGACGATAGGGTCCCTGTGCTATGATGATTCTAGTCAAGATCTAATCAACAAATCAGCAATAGATCAACTGTTATTGATGAAATCAAGAGAAAAGCTACAAAAAGCGCATGAAAAATAAGAACAGAAACTCTCAAATCTCATTATGATTCCACAAGGATGAATACAATAAGCTCATGGAATGATTACAACAATCTACCACCGTCATCCACCACGGGTGAGCTCCCCCGTGGTGGGGGAACAAACACAAACCAAAAAACGCTATTAAGCAAGCTAAAGTAATGAAATAACAGAGAAAAATTGTGGAGAAGAAGGTCACACTGCTATGAAAATGGTCAGGCATAAATAGGAAACCTAGGAGAGTTGGCGTGCAGATTGCCGATTCTCGCTGAGAGTCGGTCGTAACCAACATAGCGACTCTCTGAGAGTTGGCTGAAGCAAGCCTAGCGACTCTCAGAGAGTCAGCTGAAGATAACCTAGTGACTCTCAGAGAGTCGGCTGAAACCAGCCAAGCCACTTTCAGATTGTCACTGTCAACCCTCAGAGTGTCGCTATCGACTCTCAGACCCATTTTCATACGCGAACCTAAACTTCTCGAGATCGCATTAATTGATTAACATCATTCTCAAACTAGACCCAACAATCTCTCCCTGAGAATGACGTTATCAATTATATCCAAAGCTCGACAACCGTCTTCTCAGCAGTTGATAATCCGTTGCCTCTTCCTTTCTCTCTTCTTTCTTCTCCCCTCTACCCCGAAAAAAATTCTGTGATTTTGAGGGGGTCTATGTCAATAACTGACATTGTCTCGCTTCTTAATGAGTCCACCGATAACCCAAAGTCTTTTATTGTCGATCTCCCTCGGAAATGTAGCTCCCCTATATATTTCAGTCAAAGTCCCGTATCTCTTCATTAGGATAATCTTGTAATAGGCTAGGATAAAGGTTCAATCTTCCAATAATCAACTCCAAGTAACCCGCTTCATCACAAACATCTTTGACTCCGTCAGACCAAGCTCAGTATGATCATCACATAATCCAACAGTCTTCAATTCGGTTCTCGTTCATTGAGAAACCCTTCCATTTTGGACTAAGATGAGAATTCAAACCTAATTGACTAACGTTAAATCACATAATACCGATCATGTTAAACATGGATGAGCTCTCCCGTATGGCAACGCGATCTTCAACAACTCAGAAGACGATAAAATCCGTTCTTTGAATACTCTAATCAGCCCTCGATCCGATATTGCCGAAAACATAAAAATTCCAAAAAGTTGTTTCCAAGTTTTTGGACAATAAACCTCATGTTCTTCGCAATATCCACCAAAAAATTCATCCACGAATATTTCTCAAAATACACTTTTTTTGAAAGTGTAACAGAGAAACTGAGAGAATCAGATCAAAGAGTCGGCTGGACCAAAAAGAGAGTCGGCTCGAGAGAGTCGACTGAACAAAGTGAGTAGCGACACTCACCTTGAAAAACTCACATAGAGAGTCGACCCAAGAGAGTCGGCCCTCACTCAAGTGAGTCGTAAACTTGCGTTTACTAGAGAATCGGAAGTAAAATCAGAGAGTCGGCCTGGACAGTCGACTCGATACAAGCAACAGTCGGCCCAAGAAAGAGAGTCGGCTCTGGACAGTCGGCTCAAGAACAGACTCATACCCTTTTTCTCAAAAACACACAAAATCAAATAAAAAACGCTCAGATCTAAGCCAAAATGCAAATCAGATCTATCAGGCTTCTCAAAAGCAGGTTTCTAAATAAATTTCAACGCCAATTTCTGAACTTGATACAGATCTAATCTAGAAATGAAGAAAATCAGAACATTTCAAAAACTACAAAAACCCCATGTTTTTCACTAAAATCAAGAGCACAGAAGGCTCTGTTACCAAATTGTAGGTCCAAACGATAGGGTCCCTGTGCTATGATGATTCTAGTCAAGATCTAATCAACAAATCAACAATAGATCAACTGTTATTGATGAAATCAAGAGAAAAGCTACAAAAAGAGCATGAAAAATAAGAACAGAAACTCTCAAATCTCATTATGATTCCACAAGGATGAATACAATAAGCTCATGGAATGATTACAACAATCTACCACCGCCATCCACCACGGGTGAGCTCCCCCGTGGTGGTGGAACAAACACAAACCAAAAAACGCTCTCAAGCTAGCTAAACTAATGAAATAACAGAGAAAAATCGTGTAGAAGAAGGTCACATTGCTATTGTGACATCCGGCTATTTGGAGTTAACTCTGTTAACAAACTTCGTTATCTCTCTCGAACTCAGTTAGTGCAGTTAACCCAATTACAAACCTCAAGGACTATTTATGTCGATATCCAAACTCAAACACACCTAAAATTACAAGGACCAAAGTTGTAATTACCCTAAACCAGATTTGTTGACTTTTAAAGTCAAAATCATATACATTTGTGCTCTGTTGACTTTTGTAAAGTCAAACACCATAGTTCTTGACCCAATTCGTAATCCGTAACAGAAATTCGTTTGACATTGTAACTGATTTGCATAGTAATGATGAAGTCGACCATTATTGAACCAATTAACACCAACATTAATCTCGAATTAACCCTCTTTATGCCTAATCAAAACCGTAACTGTCGAAAACCCGTTAGGCCTATTGAACTCGATCAAATCATGAATCATTTCATAATCAAACCCTTTACACACGATAAACGAACCCCACTGAAGCTTGTGCACAACATATTTCGGCCGGAGTAGTAGCCGGAGACGCCAGAAGTCAAACTTTGGAGCCGCACCTGTGGTTTAGTCGAACTCCATCAACCCGACATCAATTTAGGTAATTGAACACACCCCTAGATTCGTTTTCACCTCTGTATTAAATGCCCTAACCTAATTTAGACCTTCAATATCGAATTAATCACGAACGGGTACCTAGGGTTCATACGAATTCGGTTTAGTCGAGCACCACTCTAAACGCAATTTAAATTCAATTAAAATACATGGGCAGACTTGCAATCACCTATCCTTTGAAAGCCCCATGATTCCTACAACTTTTAATATCAGAATCGTTTAAATCGAATTCATGTTCTTGTCTAGAGTTTTCGGTTTTTAATTCGTGAAATTAACGATCCTATAACTAATGTTTTTGCAATAAACGCACACACTGATTCGCAAAACCCCGTTTATCAAAACCCCTATGCCATTTGGGACAATCATGGTCTAATTCGTTGGGATTGAGACTGATTCTTGATTCGGATCGCAAAGAGGGAAGAACACCGAGAGCATTCACGTTAAAACCATTCCTGTCCGGGTTCTAACGCGATTGTCCTAGCGGGTGGGTTGGTTAGTACGGTTTGTTGGTGGGGAGGGGACACGGGTTCGAATCCCTCTACCTCCAATTCTTTTTAAACCACATTTTAATTACTATTATCAATATAAAAATTATCCCAATATTAATATATTATTATATTAATATGTATTGAGCCCGTAAACCACATGTAGGCTCGGGTTTGGTTTGTAAACCATATTCATTAAAAATACCCATTTTTAAAATAATATATTTATATTATTTTTCAAACCACCACTCTTAGTAAAAATAATATACATTTTCATATTATTTTTACCACGTGAATAAACACTTTTGAAATGTCTCAAACCTATAAATAATATATTTATTTATATTATTTACTCTCGTTTAATAACCTTGAATGAAATAATATATTATTATTATTTTCAACCTGTGACTCCGAATATAAATAATATATTATTTGCATCACGTTTATGAACTTATTGAAATATTTCCAACTAATAAATGATATAATTATATTATATTATTTACCCACGTTTCATCCTCGATTAAAAAAATATATATATTTATTATTTTTCACGCAAACGTTTATTTTATTAACTCTACGAACTTAAAAATAATATATGATACATATATATTATTTTCTTACACCATTCTGAACGACACTAAAACACGAATATATATATATATATATATATATATTATTCGTAACGTTCGACGCGAAGCTTAGTTATTCTTATTTTACTTATTAAAGAAATCCTTATTCCCGTGGACGCGTTCGTTTACCCGTTTGTCCTATGAATATTTTAGGACGTTCAAAATTCTGTGTCGTCGTCACGAAATTCCATATGACCCTAATTTTATGTGTTTATAATTCTAGGGTATACGTAAGTCGTCTGATGCTAACCTTTAAGGTTCCAAATCTCATACTTGTGTGATACTACCTACTACGCAACGCAGGTGAGTTTCACGACCCCTTTTTACTTGTTTTACTATTGGGGGAGAAACATGCTTACACACAAACATATTTTACTTGTTTTCCTGTTGAGGAGAAACAAACATGTACACAAACTATCATACTTTTACTTGTTTTCCCCGTGAGGGAGAAACAGGTACGCAAACAAACATTATGTTACATGTTTTTCCCGTTGGGGGGAGAAAACATGACACGACTATTTTAGATTATTGTAATTCATATGTTATTACTGTTGAGGCTAAGCGTGACACACTATCACAGAAAGTCCTCATCATACATTGAACCGTTAATATGGATCTTAGCGAGGTAATGTTTAGTAGTACTACTGGGTTTGACAATCCCCACCTGCGTTAGTCGCGCTAACTCGATTGGAGGTCAAACGGGTGAAATGTTAGCCTACTCACATTTGCCAGAGTTGATAGACCTGGCAGGAGGCATATAAACACAAACAGTCAGCTTCGGTTGCGAGCGCTTTAGTAAGACATGAACATAGGCTGACTACCTATAGATATGCATATAATGAATGTACATAATCTGGCAAACACTCTCTTATTGTAAATTTGAAACCTGTGAACTCACCAACCTCGTGTTGACACTTATTCTTACATGTTTCTCAGGTCGCTTTGGCACAGGTTGCGCACTTTGGATATGCATGGAGTCCTACTGTCATATCATTCATTTCAAATATTTTAAACAATTTATTTAATTACATTAATTGACGCTCGTTGCGTGTAATTATTTTTGACTTCATTTTAACGTTTACGCTTCCGCATTAACTCTGAACTTTTATGTTATGACATTTCAAGTCCCATATAGTGTCGTTTGATGTAACTAATGACTGAGATCCTGGTGTGTCACCTTCCAAACGGTAAAACTCCGTTAGTGAAATTTGAGGGTGTGACAGCTATGAAAATGGTCAGGCATAAATAGGAAACCTGAGAGAGTCGGCGTGCAGATTGCCGATTCTCGCTGAGAGTCAGTCGTAACCGACATAGCGACTCTCTGAGAGTCGGCTGAAGCTAGCCTAGCGACTCTCAGAGAGTCAGCTGAAGATAACCTAGCGACTCTCAGAGAGTCGGCTGAAACCAGCCAAGCGACTCTCAGAGTGTCACTATCGACTCTCAGAGTGTAGCTATCGACTCTCAGACCCATTTTCATACGCGAACCTAAACTTCTCGAGATCGCAATAATTGATTAACATCATTCTCAAACTAGACCCAACAATCTCTCCCTGAGAATGACGTTATCAATTATATCCAAAGCTCGACAACCGTCTTCTCAGCAGTTGATAATCCGTTGCCTGTTCCTTTCTCTCTTCTTTCTTCTTCCCTCTCCCCCGAAAAAAATTCTATGATTTTGAGGGGGTCTATGTCAATAACTGACATTGTCTCGCATCTTCATGAGTCCACCAATAACCCAAAGTATTTTTTTGTCGATCTCCCTCGGAAATGTAGCTCCCCTATATATTTCAGTCAAAGTCCCGTATCTCTTCATTAGGATAATCTTGTAATAGGCTAGGATAAAGGTTCAATCTTCCAATAATCAACTCCAAGTAACCGGCTTCATCACAAACATCTTTGACTCAGTCAGACCAACCTCAGTATGATCATCACATAATCCAACAGTCTTCGATTCGGTTCTCGTTCATTGTGAAACCCTTCCATTTTGGACTAAGATGAGAATTCAAACCTAATTGACTAATGTTAAATCACATAATCCCGATCATGTTAAACATGGATGAGCTCTCCCGTATCGCAACGCGATCTTCAACAACTCAGAAGACGATAAAATCCGTTCTTTGAATACTTAATCAGCCCTCAATCAGATATTTCCGAAAACAAAAAAATTCCAAAAAGTCGTTTCCAAGTTTTTGGACAATAAACCTCATGTTCTTAGCAATATCAACCAAAAAATTCATCCATGAATATTTCTCAAAAATACATTTTTTTTGAATGTGTAACAGACAAACTGAGAGAATCAGATCAAAGAGTCGGCTAGACCAAAGAGAGAGTCGGCTCGAGAGAGTCGACTGAACAAAGTGAGTAGCGACACTCACCTTCAAAAACTCACATAGAGAGTCGACCCAAGAGATTCGGCCCTCACTCAAGTGAGTCGTAAACTTGTGTTTACTAGAGAATCGGAAGTAAAATCAGAGAGTCGGCCCGGACAGTCGACCCGAAACAAGCAACAGTCGCCCCAAGCAAGAGAGTCGGCTCTGGACAGTCGGCTCAAGAACAGACTCATACCCTTTTTCTCAAAAACACACAAAATCAAATAAAAAACGCTCAGATCTAAGCCAAAATGCAAATCAGATCTATGAAGCTTCTCAAAAGTAGGTTTCTGAATAAATTTCAGCACTAATTTCTCAACTTGATACAGATCTAATCCAGAAATGAAGAAATTCAGAACATTTCAAAAACTACAAAAACCCCAAGTTTTTCACTAAAATCAAGAGCACAGAAGGCCCTGATACCAAATTGTAGGTCGAGACGATAGGGTCCTGTGCTATGATGATTCTAGTCAAGATCTTATCAACAAATCAGCTATAGATCAACTGTTATTGATGAAATCAAGATAAAAGCTACAAAAAGAGCAAGAAAAATAAGAACAGAAACTCTCAAATCTCATTATGATTCCACAAGGATGAATACAATAAGCTCCTAGAATGATTACAACAATCTACCACCGCCATCCACCACAGGTGAGCTCCCTCGTGGTGGTGGAACAAGCACAAACCAAAAAACGCTCTCAAGCTAGCTAAACTAATGAAATAACAGAGAAAAGATGTGGAGAAGATGGTCACATTGCTATGAAAATGGTCAGGCATAAATAGGAAACCTGAGAGAGTCGGCGTGCAGATTGTCGATTCTCACTGAGAGTCGGTCGTAACCGACATAGCGACTCTCTGAAAGTCGGCTGAAGCCAGCCTAGCGACTCTCAGAGAGTCGGCTAAAACCAGCCAAGCGACTCTTAGAGTGTCACTATCGACTCACAGAGTGTCGCTATCGACTCTCAGACCCATTTTCATACGCGAACCTAAACTTCTCGAGATCGCATTAATTGATTAACATCATTCTCAAACTAGACCCAACAATCTCTCCATGAGAATGACGTTATCAATTATATCCAAAGCTCGACAACCGTCTTCTCAGCAGTTGATAATCCGTTGCCTCTTCCTTTCTCTCTTCTTTCTTCTCCCCTCTCCCCCGAAAAAAATTCTGTGATTTTGAGGGGGTCTATGTCAATAACTGACATTGTCTCGCATCTTAATGAGTCCACCGATAACCCAAAGTCTTTTATTGTCGATCTCCCTCGGAAATGTAGCTCCCCTATATATTTCAGTCAAAGTCCCGTATCTCTTCATTAGGATAATCTTGTAATAGGTTAGGATAAAGGTTCAATCTTCCAATAATAAACTCCAAGTAACCCGGTTCATCACAAACATCTTTGACTCCGTCAGACCAAGCTCAGTATGATCATCACATAATCCAACAGTCTTCAATTCGGTTCTCGTTCATTGAGAAACCCTTCCATTTTGGACTAAGATGAGAATTCAAACCTAATTGACTAACGTTAAATCACATAATACCGATCATGTTAAACATGGATGAGCTCTCCCGTATGGCAACGCGATCTTCAACAACTCAGAAGACGATAAAATCCGTTCTTTGAATACTCTAATCAGCCCTCGATCCGATATTGCCGTAAACATAAAAATTCCAAAAAGTTGTTTCCAAGTTTTTGGACAATAAACCTCATGTTCTTCGCAATATCCACCAAAAAATTCATCCACGAATACTTCTCAAAAATACACTTTTTTTTGAATGTGTAACAGAGAAACTGAGAGAATCAGATCAAAGAGTCGGCTAGACCAAAGAGAGAGTCGGCTCGAGAGAGTCGACTGAACAAAGTTAGTAGCGACACTCACCTTGAAAAACTCACATAGAGAGTCGACCCAAGAGAGTCGGACCTCACTCAAGTGAGTCGTAAACTTGTGTTTACTAGAGAATCTGAAGTAAAATCAGGGAGTCGGCCTGGACAGTCGACCCGATACAAGCAACAGTCGGCCCAAGCAAGAGAGTCGGCTCTGGACAGTCGGCTCAAGAACAGACTCATACCCTTTTTCTCAAAAACACACAAAATCAAATAAAAAACGCTCAGATCTAAGCCAAAATGCAAATCAGATCTATCAGGTTTCTCAAAAGCAGGTTTCTAAATAAATTTCAACACCAATTTCTAAACTTCATACAGATCTAATCTGGAAATGAAGAAAATCAGAACATTTCAAAAACTACAAAAACCCCAAGTTTTTCACTAAAATCAAGAGCACAGAAGGCCCTGATACCAAATTGTAGGTCCAGAAGATAGGCTCCCTGTGCTTTGATGATTCTAGTAAAGATCTAATCAATAAATCAGCAATAGATCGACTGTTATTGATGAAATCAAGAGAAAAGCTACAAAAAGAGCATGAAAAATAAGAACAGAAACTCTCAAATCTCATTATGATTCCACAAGGATGAAAACAATAAGCTCATGGAATGATTACAACAATCTACCACCGTCATCCACCACGGGTGAGCTCCCCCGTGGTGGTGGAACAAACACAAACCAAAAACCGCTCTCAAGCTAGCTAAACTAATGAAATAATAGAGAAAAATTGTGGAGAAGAAGGTCACATTGCTATGAAAATGGTCAGGCATAAATAGGAAACCTGAGAGAGTCGGTCGTAACCGACATAGCGACTCTCTGAGAGTTGGCTGAAGCCAGCCTAGCGACTCTCAGAGAGTCGGCTGAAACCAGCCAAGCGACTCTCAGAGTGTCACTATCGACTCTCAAAGTGTCGCTATCGACTCTCAGACTCATTTTCATACGCAAACCTAAACTTCTTGAGATCGCATTAATTGATTAACATCATTCTCAAACTAGACCCAACAATCTCTCCCTGAGAATGACGTTATCAATTATATCCAAATCTTGACAACCGTCTTCTCAGCAGTTGATAATCCGTTGCCTATTCCTTTCTCTCTTCTTTCTTCTCCCCTCTACCCCGAAAAAATTTCTGTGATTTTTTGGGGGTCTATGTCAATAACTGACATTGTCTCGCATCTTCATGAGTCCACCGATAACCCAAAGTCTCTTATTATCGATCTCCCTCGGAAATGTAGCTCCCCTATATATTTCTATTAAAGTCCCGTATCTCTTCATTAGGATAATCTTGTAATAGGCTAGGATAAAGGTTCAATTTTCCAATAATCAACTCCAAGTAACCGGCTTCATCACAAACATCTTTGACTCAGTCAGTTTAAGCTCAGTATGATCATCACATAATCCAAGAGTCTTCAGTTCGGTTCTCGTTCATTGTGAAACCCTTCCATTTAGGACTAAGATGAGAATTCAAACCTAATTGACTAATGTTAAATCACATAATACCGATCATGTTAAACATGGATGAGCTCTCCCGTATGGCAACGCGATCTTCAACAACTCAGAAGACGATAAAATCTGTTCTTTGAATACTCTAATCAGCCCTCGATCCGATATTGCCGAAAACATAAAAATTCCAAAAAGTTGTTTCCAAGTTTTTGGACAATAAACCTCATGTTCTTCGCAATATCCACCAAAAAATTCATCCATGAATATTTCTCAAAATACACTTTTTTTGAAGGTGTAACAGAGAAACTGAGAGAATCAGATCAAAGAGTCGGCTGGACCAAAGAGAGAGTCGGCTTGAGAGAGTTGGCTCGAGAGAGTCGACTGAACAAAGTGAGTAGCGACACTCACCTTGAAAAACTCACATAGGGAGTCGACCCAAGAGATTCGGCCCTCACTCAAGTGAGTCGTAAACTTGTGTTTACTAGTGAATCAGAAGTAAAATCAGAGAGTCGGTCTGGACAGTCGACCCGATACAAGCAACAGTCGGCCCAAGCAAGAGAGTCGGCTCTGGACAGTCGGCTCAAGAACCGACTCATACCCTTTTTCTCAAAAACACACAAAATCAAATAAAAAACGCTCAGATCTAAGCCAAAATGCAAATCAGATCTATCAGGCTTCTCAAAAGCAGGTTTTTGAATAAATTTCAACACCAATTTTTGAACTTGATACAGATCTAATCTAGAAATGAAAAATTTCAGAACATTTCAAAAACCACAAAAACCCAAGTTTTTCACTAAAATCAAGAGCACAGAAGGATCTGATACAAAATTGTAGGTCCAGACGAAAGGGTACCTGTGCTATGATGATTCTAGTTAAGATCTAATCAACAAATCAGCTATAGATCAACTGTTATTGATGAAATCAAGAGAAATGCTAGAAAAAGAGCATGAAAAATAAGAACAGAAACTCTCAAATCTCATTATGATTCCACAAGGATGAATACAATAAACTCCTGGAATGATTACAACAATCTACCACCGCCATCCACCATGGGTGAGCTCCCCCGTGGTGGTGGAACAAACATAAACCAAAAACCACTCTCTAACTAGCTAAACTAATGAAATAACAGAGAAAAATGGTGGAGAAGAAGGTCACATTGCTATGAAAATGGTCAGGCATAAATAAGAAACCTCAGAGAGTCGGCGTGCAAATTCCTAATTTTCACTGAGAGTCGGTCATAACCGACCTATCGACTCTCTGAGAGTCGACTGAAGCCAGCCTAGCGACTCTTAGAGAATCAGCTGAAGATAACCTAGCAACTCTCAGAGAGTCGGCTGAAACTAGCTAGGAGATTCTCTGAGTGTCGCTAGCGACTCTCAGACTCATTTTCATACGCGAAACTAAACTTCTCGAGATCGCATTAATTTATTAACATCATTCTCATACTAGACCCAACATGATATCGTGTGATAACAGGGGTTATCTATTTGCTAATGAATTGTGAACCTATTTTATAAGGACCGTGGGTCCTAAGTAAAGTTCGAATAACTTTTGTGACGAGTTAGCTTTTATTAAATTAAACTATTAGAACTCACTCCTCGTAGCTGACTTTGTGTGTGCGATAGGTTGTTTTGCAGGTAATCCTCACGATGACGTATCTCGGCTTGGGAGCGGTGCTACTCGGATTGGTGTGCAAGCATTCGTGAGGTAACTTAATGACATTAAATAGTAATCAATGTTTTTAGAAAGACTTCCGCCATAGTTTAATATATCTAAAATGAGTATTTTTAAGGGAATAACCCGTTACAAGAACCAACTCTAGGGTGTCCGGTTTGGGGCCTTACAAGTTGGTATCAGAGTCGTGGTTTAAGAGAAAATTGGTGTTTTTGTTAAAATAAAATGCCTTAACTTAAACTGAAAATGGGACAAGGGTGAAACAAATGCCACCACGAGTAACCGCGAGCCAAGAGGTACGTCCTTTGAGTTATACACTAGTTGTTAGAGTATTAATTGTGTAGTGTAACACTACGTGAATTTGTGTAAGTAATGTGGATTAGCATTAATTGCGTTATGCGAGATGGTTTGGCGTGTTAGCATGGTTAGTGATTTTGCGTGTAACCATGTGTGGTGTGCGTTTGTGATGAATATGATAATTTGTTAGATTATTGTTGGGTGATATGTGAGTTGTGCGGGATGCATGTGCATCCGGTACGTGTGAAAGGTAGAAAGCTAGTGTGGATGCGATGAGAAAGGTTTAGAATCCGAGCAGTAATGTGTGCCACCAAATCTCATTTGATCACCGTGATTTGGCAGTCTATGATTACTCTCATATTATGAATTTGTGCCCATAGTAATCACTCCAAAGTTCTATCTTGAGTAGGATTAGGTGGTTAAGACGAAGCATACGAGATCGGTCAGGCCTGATGCTCTTGCAAGGGGGAATGTAGAACGACCGGTCAAGACGACGACTGTTATGGGTGAAACTGCTGGCGCTTCTCGTGCCAATTATGACTAGAGCTTCGGTCGACGACCTACCGCATGGAGAAATGATTAGAAAGACGGGATGGAAAAGGAGAGCAGTGCCAGATGTACGTGATTTTCCTCCAGGATGTGGACCTGCACGGTTGAGAGATCAACGACTTGCGTTGGTTAAGAGAGTTCTGTTTCAGGAGGAAACAGAAGCGAACGCGTCAGATGCACCTGACGGGGTCAAGCAGTAATTTTGCGGGTAGTGTTCGGGATGCTCGATTGCTTGATGCTTATTTAGCGTGACAGTTGTCACGAGAGGTTTCAGAGTGATTTGACGTAATGAATGATTAGACGTTTACGTGGGGTGATGCTCAATTCAAATATTGATTATTTGATTTTGACATTTATTGTGAGTCTTACCGCTTGGTGAGTTGAACATAACTCATGATAATTGTGTTTCTGACGACGTATGATTGTGTTTACAATAGTGGAATATGTGCGATATGGTGTGACTATACGATTCCATTCTAAATGATGTGAGTTAGCACTAAATGTGACCTTTGCTGTGATAACTAGAGATTTGTTGATTAGATGGTGTGAGTAGACTTGAATAGACATGAGTTTTGAATTTGTCTATGTTTACGGTCATAAGATAGTGTCACCTAGGTACTAATGTCTAGGTGATGTTTGAAGTACAAGGGGTGTATTGTGCTTTGAGTAAATGTTCAGGACAAGGTCCTGTGTGAAATCATAAATATACATCTTTAGTATGTATGAATGTTTAGGACAAGATCCTGTGGGTAATTATGATATTTTTATATCTTATGTGTGAGCGTGTAGAGTGATGAATTGTGTCTAGACTGAGTAGTGTGTCGTTCTGAACCTTTGGTACGACCCGTGTGGGGTACGACCGTGTGAACTCTGTGTGAGTATGTGATGATGTGTGGCAGGGGCTACCGTTGCGGTGAGTAAGAGATAAGGTTCAGGAGTTTATGTGTCTACGAATGGCGTGGTCAGGTCGTATGCACGTGGCTTTACTCAGGTCTAGAAGTTTGTGTGTGTGCAAGTGATGTGTGTTTAGAGTTTGGCGTTACTAGTACGAATGTAGAACATTGTGTGTTCTATCGTTATGTTATGTCGATGTGTGTCCTTGTAATACACGGTGGGTCGTGTGTAGGACGTTTAGACCATGTACTCTGGTGGAGTACGTATACCTTTGATAATCTTCTCGACATTTGATGTACCGAGATGATGCGAGGAGCTTTGACGTTTTCTCGACGGTCGACGAGGTGCTCGTGGGAGATGCCTATGCTTATATCTCGGGAATTCAAAGCACGAAGCCAATGTGCGGAGCTTTGAGAGTAGATGATGAAAGTGTTTACGTGGACGCCTGACCATAAATGTTTATGATGAGATCAAGGTGATGACGCTGAAGATTTCAGCATGGAATTAACGAGGCGACGAAGGACCTTCATGGAATACGTTCCATATGAAAAATTCAGTCGAGGTGAGACACTAGAGGAATAGGGATGTTTTTCCCGGGAAGAGACGACGAATAACTAAGGCTTGTGAGCGGACGGACTTCGTGTTTGTAATTTATAAATGAGACGCGGTCAGCGAACACATGGTGATGAAGTAAAGAGATACTATGGTAGAGGAATTTTGTGGAGACTAGTGTAGCATTGTACAAGCTCCTAGAGATCATCAGAGAAGGACAAAAGTAATACCCTTATGGGTAAATAGTGGGCTCGAGTTTGAGAAATCATCGTAGGATGGCGATTGGAATTTGAGAAAGGGAGGTATGAGGAGTACATAAAGGTGAAGCAACGAGTGCTTCTACCTGTGAAAGGCGAGAAACCTTACTTGGGGAGATGATCGTCGGGATGACGAGATCATCCAGATTATACTAGAGACATGGACCAATGTGTTTATAGGTTGAATAGAGAGAAGCGATAAGTGAGCAGGCAATTGACGGTATTGTATCGTTTGAGTAAATTTTGGCAGAGCAAGTATTGAGAGAATAAGTAGGTGATCCTACAAATCCCAAGAGTTGAAAGCGGGCAACAGAGATGACTCCTTTGAACACCAAGGGTGGTGGTCGAGTTACAAAGCAAAGTAGTAGACCCGATAACTGTGAAGGTGAATGCTTGACACCAGATGGGTTCGGTGCAAGGGTCAAATAAAAGATAAGGCTTGTTGGTTTGTGCCGACGCAGGATTCGAGGAAAAATCCTCTTATAAGAGGGTAGACTTGTAACATCCCGGAAATCCAGAAGTTATTGTTTCGGGTTAGTGGATGGCCCGACTCTTTATTCAACATAATGATGGTCTAACAATGTATGTTTTAGAAGCAGTTTTCTATTTAAAGTAGGGTTCAGGATCAAAACACGCGAGATAAAACTAGAGGGACCCGGAGGTAAGTTCTAGTGGCTTAAAAGCAACTTAAACTCAAACCCTAGGGTCATTCGGACCCTAGGTACGCGACGACAGCAGTAGACGAGAAAGGGGGAGAAGTCGGACGATCAGAGGAAGCCGACAACGGGGTTATATGGTGGCAACAAGCGGGATGAGGGCTTCCTAACGTGTAAGGTATTATACAAACCTGTTCTTTGTTTCCCTTGATTTCCATTTAGCATAAAATCCCGACTAGGGTTCGGGACTGTGGTCGTAGTGACCGACGGAGACGAAGAGAGAGGATGGCTAGTGGTGATGGTGATCGGGAAGAAGGCTAAAGGGTGGTGGCGAGCGACGGTGAGAGTGGCAGGTGATGTCAAAAGGGAAGAAGTGGGAGCCGATCAAGGCTATTTTATGGGGAGTCGGCTGAGGATGACGACGAGGTGTGGTTGGAGTTGGTGCCCGACATGGGAGCATTTGGTTCAAGGTGGCACCCGACCTACGTGGTGACAGACTGCCAGAGAAGGAAGGGAGAGAGAAGAGACGGGAATGAGGATGTGCCGTGGTTCACGGTGGTGCTCAGAGACAACCAAAGGTAGCGGTGATGTTACGGTGGTTGTGCTCAGCGGTGAAGGGATAAAAACCGGATTAACACCCGCCTTGGGTTTTCTTTGCATGGATCGTATACGCACATGCATGGGAACCCGGGTTAAGCATGTGGTTTTTTAGCGGGTCAAGGATAATCCGACATGAGATAGTAATTATAAGATGATGACGGCTAATGGGTTGCAAGGCACACGTAAGCGCATGCATGGAAGATCGGGTGCAGGTACACTAGCCTTGACGAGTCAGGAGCATTAACATGTGTATTCGAAGGCCTAGGGTTCGTAGAAAAGAAATGACGAGCGGAGGAGATCGAGGGTCGAGATTTAATTATATCGTTATACATTACCTAACACATGTTTTAAACGTATCCTGATTGTGTGATCATACGTTTGAGAGGTTCGGGGATTAAGCGAGTACGCGTGGTGCAGAGCTAGGATTGGACGCGGTATAACCGGTGAGTTTCTAATCCCCTCTTTTAAAATGTTTTTAACCTTTTTGGGGATATCGTACATACTTTTGAGACGTTTTTTATTACATTAAATGTGTATCAAGCTTTGGGGTCTAACCTGATGAGTTTATGAATTTAAGTATTTAAATACGGGGCTAAGGGACTATGCATTGTCCTTAAGATGTGTAGGTTAAAGGTGGGTAAATGGTCGTGGACCGTATAGTGACCTAATAGGGGTGAGTCGGGATTGTAGTTACACATCGTATGAGTACGACAAGGAGGTGTCACGGGTCTGCATGTACGTGGTATTTACTTGGATAATGAGGCATAGTATTTGTACGTGTGCTGCTATAGTAGTAGGGTATTGTGTTAAGGGCAAGTCGGGGTGAGTCGGGATATAAGCTAAACGCTTATGACTACGTGTAGGATATATGTATTGTTCTAATGCTATGTGTGAGGTGCAGGTGTAGTTAACATGTCATATACGTGTAGTGTGATATTACTTGTTTATAATTGAGTTGTGTGTTTGTATGTCGTTGTCCTTATGGCACGGCAGGTGATGTGTTCGCATCTTCATCTTTATGACACGGCAAACGAGATTTGTGAAGGAAGAGGTCCTTCGGGAGGTCACCAAAGGTGACGATGTCCAACAAGACAGTGATGAGTTCGAGGTGTGTCGAACGCCCTGATGAGGGTAACCCTGACAAGGTATGTGTTCTCGTGTATATTTACATGTGTGTCGAATTGCATGCAAAAGTTGAGTTATATTTATTATGCATGTGATGATATTAATGTTGTAATGTTAAGGTGACATGTAGATGGTATTAATGTGGTAATGTTAATGTGACGTGTAGATGATATTATTGTGATATGTAGAGTTAGATTGACCGTTGTGTCAGGATTGTGACGTGACGTGTACAATTGTCGTGCCAGTTGAAATGTAAGAGCCTTGGTTAAGGTCGAGTAAGTCGATGTCTAGGGTTTTGTTGGGTTAACCAAGTGTCGAGTTAATACGTGTTCTAGAATATGAGTTATTAGTGTAGTAGGTTCGACCTATGTCGATGAGACTGAGGGATTATTATTATTATGGGATGAGTCTTGGGTAATGAACTATTATGGGATATCGTGTGATAACAAGGGTTATCTATTTGTAAATGAATTGTGGACCTATTTTATAAGGACCGTGAAGTTTGAATAACTTTTGTGACGAGTTAACTTCTAATTAAATTAATATATTAGAACTCACTTAGCGTAGCTGACTTTATGTGTGCGATAGGTTGTTTTGTAGGTAAGCGTCGCAATGACGTATCTCGGCTTGGTAGCGGTGCTACTCAGATTGGTGTGAAAGCATTCGTGAGGTAACTTAATGACATTAAATAGTAATTAATGTTTTTAGAAAGACTTCCGCTGTAGTTTAATATATCTAAAATGAGTATTTTCAAGGGAATAACCCGTTATGAGAATCAATTGTAGGGTGTCCGGTTTGGGGCCTTACATACTCCAAACGTACGACATATGATTTCAATGATACGTATCTATGGCATTGTAGACTAGGACACATATACAAGAATCGCATGAAGAAACTCCAGACCGCCAGAATTTTGAATTCTACTGGTTAAGAGTCATTTGATGATTGCGAATAATGTTTAAGTGGAAAGCTATACAAGGCTCCTTTTATTGGTATCGGTCAAAGGGCTAAGGATCTGTTAGGACCTATACATACTGATGTATGTGGTCCATTCTAAACAATGTCTAGAAGTGGAGAGAGATTGTTCGTAACATTTACTGATGAATTCAGTAGATATGGATATGTTTATCTTATGAAGCATAAACATGAAACGTTTGAAATGTTCAAACAGTACCAGAACAAAGTACAAAATCAGCTTAGTAAGGCGATTAAGATGCTTCGATCTGATCGAGGTGGTGAATATCTTAGTCAAGAGTTTGACGAACATCTAAAGAAATGTGGGATCATTTCTCAGCTTACTCCGCCAGGAACACCACAACTTAATGGTGTGTCTGAAAGGAGAAATCGAACTCTATTAGATATGGTTCGATCAATGATGTGTCAAACAAACCTCCCACATTCCTTCTGAAGTTTTGTTCTCGAGACTGCCACGAGAATCATAAATCTAGCTCCTACAAAGAAGGTGGACAAGACACCTTATGAGATATGGCATGGGGAAAAACACAAATTGTCCTACCTTAGGGTTTGGGGATGTAACGCATATGTTACAAGTGAATCTATGGATAAGCTAAATCCTCATGGCGATAAAGTTGTTTTCGTCGAATACCCTAAAACAATCGGTTACTACTTCAACAAAAACCTAGTTTTCGTTAAATGCAGAGCTACTTTCTTGGAGAAATAACTTCTTGCGAGAGGGATTGGAGATAACCATGTGGATATGGATGAGATCCAAGAACCACAAACTGAACCTGCCGTTCAACATGAGACTGATGAAACTGGATATAGAAATGTTTAAGATTCAACCGTGACACAAGTTGTTCGCAGATGTAATATCCGTACTTTCCACATCATCGTTTATTTACATTTTGTACCCTTGTACTTTCATTTTTGAATCCATTGTAAACCGAGACTTATGATCAATGAATTTATTGGATTTATTCAATTACATGTTTACAACATACATTACATTTATACATATGCAAGACAACATCATACGTGCAATATTACAAAATTATATATTACAAACATGCGTTTTACTTTTTCTACATTTATATTCTCGTTTCACGTCCATACACGCTCGGTTTATTATTATTATTATTATTAGTAGTAGTATTATTATCATTAGTACTATTATTATTATTATTTAATTTTTTTTCTTTTTAAAAAAAGAATCACCTCCCTTTCAACCACCAACTCCCAACTAACTCATTTAATAACCCAAACCCTAATCCACACTTATAAATACCCACTCTCTTTCACTCCTCCACCCTTACACCCTCCAAATTCTCTCACAAATCTCTCCAAGTGCTCCATTTCTTCCAAGATTTTTGGCAGAATTTTACAAGGTAAAAACCTTATTTTTCTTCAAGTTTCTTCCGTTTTTTTTCTTAACAATTCTTCCTTCACCCTCTTGGATAAACCTATAGGATCTTATCATTTGTTTACCTTGGTAAACATCTAAGATAAGTCACCATTTGAGGTCCAAGTTGTGGTCTTTCAACTAACATTTCTCCTTCTTCATGTTCTTGTTTGGATATTTTACATCTAGTTGTGGTAAAACCAAACCAAGCCTCCATCAAAATTCTATGATCGAAGCCTTGTGCTAAGGTATTTGGATGAAGTAGATGAACATAGGTTCATCTACCATAAGACATCCAATAGCCACAAGGTGTTCAAATCCTATACATAAATATTATAAATAAATCTAACAATGTTTGTGGATTTCCCAACCTTTCTCTTGGCCACTTCAAGTGGTATATTACTAACTATACTAACTTTTGACCATCCGAATTCCTAACTAAGTTAGGTGTTTGTGTTTCGGTGCGTCGTCGGCGATGCATGACCAACTTGATACTATTATACATATATATTATTTATTATTTCTTCTCCACCAAACTTATGCCTACGTTACCTTTTAGGTTAACCGGCATTCCCGACTCTTCACCTTCCCGTTCATCCTTTCGTTACCACGCCAAACCGTGAGTTTCATACTTGCCCCTTTTACATTTTTGAACTTTGGGACTTGAAAACATGTACATATTCAAAACCCATACACTACAAGATTCACACTTTATTCAAACACAATTCATTAACATGCTCATGTGACAACAACTTGACTTCATGCTTAAATACAACTTGTTAATACAATAGTTCATTAATTCTTGCAAAACCGCACTTAACAAGTGTAGCGCTATAGGATTGACACCCGTCAGCTTTTCGTTACCTTTATGGAGCCCCCGATCTTGTTATGTTATTTTTTTCGACTAGTATTCTTTGGATGCTAGGTATGCTATGTCAACTATAGGTTTGAACTATATCATTACAAATTGTATGAACATTAGTAAAGTATGTCTATGCATGTGAATTATTGCTTTAAACATGATTATTATATGTATGAAACTTGTATGAACTCACCAACTTTAATGTTAATCAAATATTATTTTACATGTTTTCAGGAGATGTTTGATGCTACCATGGAAACAGAATCTAGGGACTTTGCCTTAGATATCAAATTTAAATATTTTTGTCTTTTGTTTATCAATGTATTTCCTTTAATTGAAACAATTGTATTTGAAATTCTTAGTTTAATGAAATCGGTTGAATTTATATTTCAACAATAGTGCCACGATGCCTTTGAACAATCCTACACGTCACGTTCGGTGATTCCGCCGCCGAATGGGTTGTGACAGATTGGTATCAGAGCCGTGGTTATAGGGAATTAGGAAAATTGCTTATTTGACCTAGCCTACAACTAAGGACCCGTTTTAGACCATTCCTTATGACTCTTAATACGCTTGTTCTACCACCTTTGCTTCTTACTTATTCTTTGGACTAAATACACTGTCATGGATTTCAAGACATCAAGACACTCATATTTCACCAAAGAAACGAACTCACCAAAAGAGGGTAATTCCTCATTCGGTGATAAGTTTCACTCCGCCTAAGACTTAGGAATTTACCATCAAGTTAGGTGTGAAAACCTCACCTTGACGGTAAAAGAATTCCACTCACAAACGCTCTTGGGAAACCTTACCGTTAAAGTTAGGAGTGATTTCCTATCTCAAACGGTTAAGGCACCAACCCTATACAAAACGGAACGACACCACCAAACTAGGAGTGAAATCCACAATTTGGTGATTAGTTCCACTCTTAAAATTTTCAATCTCGCCAAAGTCTCGGCTTTGCTATTGACTAGGGACACGTAGTAACCGGAAGGGTAAAATACCGTTAACCGAATTACTGGCGAGAGTATTTTATCTATTAGGCCAAAACGTGTTTCCCGAACTCAATAGAAGGTTTGACCACTTGGGTTAGTCGACGTTTTCGTTAGTTCAAGAGCCAAGCTAACGAGACACTCCAACTTTTTACAAACAAGCCTCTCTTTTATATATAAACTATTTTCACTACTATTATTATACTAACTCGGTTCGATCTCGGGGACGCTCGCTTTTCGCTACTCGCCTTACTAACTTCAAAACGCTAATACATTCGAGAACCAATTAAATTTATGCTCTTTCATCGCCACATGTTTGTTATATACACTATTTCCATACATGATTCACATGACCAAACGTGCTATTACATGAAATTACTTGATTACTTGTGCCATACGTGAAATTTACATACTCATATGACAACAATTTTTATGCAAAACCATTGATCTAAGTCTCACAACCCCCCTTTTATAGATGTCTTCATCTCGCCACTCTGCTACCGCCAGGAACAACAAGAGGGACAAGCGTTTGGTCGCACTCGTGGCCAAGCAAATGGCCCAAGTCATCCCTGGCCTCATCCAGAACCTCACCCCCAACGGATCGGTCGAATCCAACACCGAAACTCCCAACTCCCACGCCCAACACTACCGAACCTTCCTTGCTTGTCGTCCCGAATCTTTCACGGGACTCGAAGGTACAACCAAGCTCCTTAGCTGGTTTGCGAGCATGGAAAACACCTTCTCGGTAAGCGAGACCCCGGACCACCTCCGGACTCGCTACGCCGCTAGCCTCTTCAAAGAGGAAGCTCTCGCTTGGTGGGATAGCGAGAAGGAGCTCGACGAGGAGATCGTCACCCTGTCTTGGAAGGAACTCAAAGCGTTTATGCGCGAAGAGTACTGCCCTCCCCACGAGTTGCAAGCACTCGAGGAGGAGTTTTTCACCCTCAAACAGGACAGCGGTGACAATGCTGCCTACAACCTCCGCTTCCAACAACTCTCCGTCCTTGCGCCTCGCCAAGTTGACACCATAGAGCGATCCGTGGCCAATTACATACAAGGCCTCCCGTCCGTCATCAAGGACATGGTCGCCAACGCCGAACCCACCAACCTTGCCAAGGCCATGCGCCTTGCGGCCGCTTTCTCTTGAAACCGTGTTCAGGATGGTACTTTAACCATTCGGGGCACCAAGAAGCACGCCACCCAAGCCACCGTTGAGCCCACCGAACCCAAAGTCACCGAACCAAAACCCGCCAAAACCCCTACTCACCAAAACAACAAAAAGCGCAAGTCCCAAGCCCGGAACTATGCGGTTGTCACCCCCGTTAACCAAGTGCTGATGAACCAAGACCCGACACCCCAAAAGAAACCGTATAGTGGATCTTACCCATTATGCAACACTTGCCAATACCACCACCCAAACAACCTCCCATGCCGAAAATGCACCTCGTGTGGCAAATTCGGACACCTTGCCAACCTATGCCGCAACCCACAACAACCCCAAAACACCCAAGCTCCCCCACCAAACCGAAACCCACCGGCCATCACAAATGGTCGGGCTTGCTACCGTTGTGGTGATCCAAACCACATGAGCCCACAATGCCCACAAAACCAAAACCAACACCACCACAACAACAACCCCACCAACAACAACAACCGCAACCAACCACCCAACCAAAACCAACCCACAAACCTAAGAGGCCGTGCTTACAACATCAATGCGGCGCAGGCACAAACTGATAACGATGTGGTGAACGGTATGTTTCCTATCAATGGTCGGTATGCTTCTGTTTTATTTGATATCGGTGCGGATAAAAGTTTCGTATCGCTAGAATTTGAACTCATGTTAGCTAAGACCCGATCTAAGTTAGAGAACTCCTTCACTGTCGAAATCGCGGATGGAAAATCCACCTTTTGTGACACGATTATCCTCGATTGTACTCTCGACCTTAATGGTCATCCCTTCTCGATCGATCTCATACCCATGCAATTGGGGAGTTTTGATGTCATAGTAGGCATGGATTGGCTTGCCAAGAACCATGCCAAAGTCGTTTGCTTTGAGAAATTCATCCGTATTCCCCTTCCATCCGGTCAAGTTTTGCAAATCCATGGCAAAAGGCCATCCGGTGGACTCAAACTCATGTCCTGCACCAAAGCCCAAAAATATTTACTAAAGAACTACGTGGCCTTTTTGGCCCAAGTAGTGAAAAAGAAAGAAAAGTGCAAAGGTGTAAAAGACATTCCCATCATTTGCGATTTCCCCGAAGTCTTTCCCGAGGACCTACTCGGTCTTCCTCCATCCCGTGAGGTCGAATTCCGAATTGATCTCATGCCCGGTACGACTCCGATTGCCAAAGCTCCTTACCGCCTTGCACCCTCCGAGATGCAAGAACTTGCCGGTCAACTTCAAGAGTTAGCCGACAAGGGTTTCATTCGTCCGAGTTCATCCCCGTGGGGCGCTCCCGTTTTATTCGTTAAAAAGAAAGACGGATCGTTCCGCATGTGCATCGATTATCGTGAGCTTAACAAACTCACTATCAAGAATCGGTATCCTTTGCCTCGCATCGACGATCTTTTCGACCAACTCCAAGGTGCGTCTTGTTTTTCCAAGATCGATCTCCGTTCGGGATATCATCAACTTCGTGTTCATGGGGACGACATTCCCAAAACCGCATTTCGAACCCGATACGGACACTACGAATTTATGGTGATGCCTTTCGGGCTAACCAATGCACCCGCGGTTTTCATGGATCTCATGAACCGAGTGTGCAAACCGTATTTGGACAAATGCGTAATCATCTTCATTGATGACATTCTCATCTATTCCAAATCCCGATCCGCCCACGAGGAACACCTTCGCTTAATATTGGAGTTACTAAGAAAAGAACAACTTTACGCCAAATTCTCCAAGTGTGAATTTTGGCTTAAGGAAGTCCAATTTTTGGGACACATTATTAGTGATAAGGGTATCCATGTGGATCCAGCCAAAATCGAAGCAGTCAAGAACTGGATTGCTCCGAAATCTGCTACCGAATTCCGCTCATTCCTTGGTCTTGCGGGCTATTACCGTCGTTTCATCGCCAACTTTTCCAAGATCTCCGTTCCTCTCACCGCATTAACTCAAAAAGGGAAACCCTACGAGTGGGGCCCTAATGAAGAGGAAGCTTTCCAAACACTTAAGGATAAGCTTTGCAATGCTCCGATCCTTACTCTTCCCGACGGAAACGATGACTTCGTGGTGTATTGCGACGCCTCTAACATTGGTCTCGGTTGTGTTCTCATGCAACGAGGCAAGGTCATCGCTTACGCATCCCGTCAACTCAAGATCCATGAGAAGAATTACACGACTCATGATCTTGAACTCACCGCCGTCGTCTTTGCTCTCAAGCTTTGGAGACACTACCTTTACGGTACCAAATGCGTGGTCTTCACAGATCACAAGAGTCTCCAACATCTTCATAACCAAAAGGATCTAAACATGCGCCAACGCCGAGGGATTGAAACAATCAAAGATTACGAATGCGAAATTCGCTACCATCCCGGTAAAGCGAACGCTGTTGCCGATGCCCTCAGCCGAAAGCACCATGTGAAGTTCCTTTGTGCTCGTATACAACCCGACATCCATGTCCGTATTTGGGAAGCCCAACATATTTCGGTCACCGAAGGCGACATGTACAATGAAATGTCTTGTGGTGCCGAACTCCAACTCGAGAACAAACCAAACGGTTTACTTTATTTCATGAATCGTGTTTGGGTTCCCAATCGTTCCGATCTTCGTTCTTCCATCATGCATGAGGCTCACAAGTCTCGGTATTCGGTCCACCCTAGTACTGACAAAATGTACAGGGATCTGCGTTCTATCTACTGGTGGCCCGGTATGAAAAAGGATATCACGCTCTATGTGTCGAAGTGTAATACTTGCGCTAGAGTGAAAGCCGAGCACCAACTCCCATCCGGTTTGCTCGTGCAACCGGAGATTCCAGTTTGGAAATGGGAGAGCATTGCTATGGATTTCATTACCAAACTCCCATTGACATCCTCTCGTCATGATTCCGTTTGGGTTATCATCGATCGTCTCACCAAATCTGCTCACTTCATTCCCATCGCGGAAATCGTTAGTCGTCATGGTGTTCCTTTGGACATCATATCCGATCGTGATAGTCGTTTCCCCTCCCGTTTTTGGGAATCCTTCAATGAAGCCATGAGTACTCAACTCAATCTTAGTACCGCTTACCACCCTCAGACGGATGGTCAGACTGAACGTACTATCCAAACTCTCGAGGATATGCTTCGATCGTGTGTCATTGATTTCGGTGGTAATTGGGACGTGCACTTGCCTTTGATCGAGTTCTCTTACAACAATAGTTACCATACCAGCATCGGCATGGCTCCATTTGAGGCACTTTATGGTCGAAAATGTCGGTCACCCGTTTGTTGGACCGAGATCGGCGAAACACAAATTACTGGACCCGAGTTAATCCAAGAGACCACAGACAAGATCCTCAAAATTCGCGACAACCTACGTACCGCTCGGAGTCGACAAAAGAGTTACGCCGACCGAAAGCGCAACGCGGTTACTTTCGAAGTTGGAGATTTCGTTTTCCTTAAGGTTTCACCTTGGAAAGGAGTCTTTCGCTTCGGGAAGCGAGGAAAACTATCCCCACGTTATGTTGGTCCTTTCAAGATTTTTGAGAAATTCGGTTCTGTTGCTTGCAAACTTGATCTCCCTACCGAGCTTAGCAACATCCACCCCACCTTCCACGTCTCTAACTTGAGAAAGTGCTTATCAAATGAAGATCTCCCAGTTCCACTTGAAGACGTTCAGATCGACCCAACAATGCACTTTGTAAAGAAACCTGTTGAGATAATGGATCGTGAAGTCAAACAGCTAAAGCGTAGTCGTATTCCAATCATTAAGGTACGTTGGGAAGGAAAACGTGGTGCAGAATTCACTTGGGAACGTGAAGACCAAATGAAAGCCAAGTACCCGCATCTTTTTTCAGAGTCTTCCTCATGAAAGAAATTTCGGGACGAAATTTTCTAAAGTCGGGGAGACTATAATATCCGTACTTTCCACATCATCGTTTATTTACATTTTGTACCCTTGTACTTTTATTTTTGAATCCAATGTAACCCGAGACTTATGATCAATGAATTTATTGGATTTATTCAATTACATGTTTACAACATACATTACATTTATACATATGCAAGACAACATCATACGTGCAATATTTCAAAATTATATATTACAAACACGCGTTTTACTTTTTTTACATTTATATTCTCGTTTCACGTCCATACACGCTCGGTTTATTATTATTATTATTATTAGTATTATTATCATTATTATCATTAGTACTATTATTATTATTATTATTTCATTTTTTTTTCTTTTCAAAAAAAGAATCACCTCCCTTTCAACCACCAACTCCCAACTAACTCATTTAATACCACAAACCCTAATCCACACTTATAAATACCCACTCCCTTTCACTCCTCCACCCTTACACCCTCCAAATTCTCTCACAAATCTCTCCAAGTGCTCCATATCTTCCAAGATTTTTGGCAGAATTTTATAAGGTAAAAACCTTATTTTTCTTCAAGTTTCTTCCTTTTTTTTTTCTTAACAATTCTTCCTTCACCCTCTTGGATAAACCTCTAGGATCTTATCATTTGTTTACCTTGGTAAACATCTAAGATAAGTCACCATTTGAGGTCCAAGTTGTGGTCTTTCAACTAACATTTCTCCTTCTTCATGTTCTTGTTTGGATATTTTACATCTAGTTGTGGTAAAACCAAACCAAGCCTCCATCAAAATTCTATGATGGAAGCCTTATGCTAAGGTATTTGGATGAAGTAGATGAACATAGGTTCATCTACCATAAGACATCCAATAGCCACAAGGTGTTCAAATCCTATACATAAATATTATAAATAAATCTAACAAGGTTTGTGGCTTTCCCAACCTTTCTCTTGGCCACTTCAAGTGGTATATTACTAACTATACTAACTTTTGACCATCCGAATTCCTAACTAAGTTAGGGGTTTGTGTTTCGGTGCGCCGTCGGCGATGCATGACCAACTTGATACTATTATACATATATATTATTTATTATTTCTTCTCCACCAAACTTATGCCTACGTTACCTTTTAGGTTAACCGGCATTCCCGACTCTTCACCTTCCCGTTCATCCTTTCGTTACCACGCCAAACCGTGAGTTTCATACTTGCCCCTTTTACATTTTTGCACTTTGGGACTTGAAAACATGTACATATTCAAAACCCATACACTACAAGATTCACACTTTATTCAAACACAATTCATTAACATGCTCATGTGACAACAACTTGACTACATGCTTAAATATAACTTGTTAATACAATAGTTCATTAATTCTTGCAAAACCGCACTTAACAAGTGTAGCGCTATAGGATTGACACCCGTCGGCTTTTCGTTACCTTTATGGAGCCCCCGATCTTGTTATGTTATTTTTTTTGACTAGTATTCTTTGGATGCTAGGTATGCTATGTCAATAATAGGTTTGAACTATATCATTACAAATTGTATGAACATTAGTAAAGTATGTCTATGCATGTGAATTGTTGCTTTAAACATGATTATTATATGTATGATACTTGTATGAACTCACAAACTTTATTGTTGATCAAATATTATTTTACATGTTTTCAGGAGATGTTTGATGCTACCATGGAAACGAAATCTAGGGACTTTGCCTTAGATATCAAATTTAAATATTTTTGTCTTTTGTTTATCAATGTATTTCCTTTAATTGAAACAATTGTATTTGAAATTCTTAGTTTAATGAAATCGGTTAAATTTATATTTCAACAATAGTGCCACGATGCCTTTGAACAATCCTACACGTCACGTTCGGTGATTCCGCCTCCGAATGGGTTGTGACAGCAGAAGTGCTAGGGATCTCCATGAACCCGACCGGCATATCGGGATTCACCAAATTGACGACATCCTGATATTTGATCAGGCTGAGCCCACTGGTTACAAATCTGCAATCTTAGATTCTAAATTTAAGAAATGTCTTGAAGCCATGGATACTGAAATCCAATCCATGTACGACAACCATGTTTGGGACATGGTTGACCTTCCTCCCGAAAGTCGGACCATAAGAAGCAAGTGGATTTTCAAGAAGAAAATCGACATGGATGGGAATGTGCAAACTTTCAAAGCAAGGCTGGTAGCGAAAGGCTTTACTCAGACTCAAGGAATTGATTATGATGAAACCTTCTCGCCACTAGCCATGCTTACGTCCATTAGGATTTTGCTTCCCTTTGTCGCGTATTATGACTACTACATATGGCAAATGGATGTCAAAACCGCGTTCCTTAATGGGCATCTCACTGAAGATGTCTATATGGTTCAAACAGAAGGTTTTGTAGGTCCAGGCGATAGGGTCCCTGTGCTATGATGATTCCAGTCAAGATATGTTCAACAAATCAGCTATAGATCAGCTGTTATTGATGAAATCAATAGAAAGGCAAGAAAAAGAGCATAAAAAGGAGAACAAAAACCCACAGAACTGATCAGAATTCCACTATAATGAAGACAATAAGCTCCTGGAATGATTACAACGTACTACCACCGTCATCCACCACGGGTGAGCTCTCCCGTGGTGGTGGAACAAAATAGCTAAATAAAACCTAACCAAAAACTAAGAAAATGAAATTACATAGAAAAATGGTGAAAATTATGTCGAGAAGAACGTCGTAGAGCTATAATAATAGTCAGGTATATATACGGAACCTGAGAGAGTCGGCGTGCAGATTGCCGATTCTCGCTGAGAGTCGACCGTAACCGACCTAGCGACTATCTGAGAGTCGGCTGAAGACAGCCTAGCGACTCTCAGAGAGTCGGCTGAAGATAACCAAGCTACTCTCAGACCCATTTTCATACGCGAACCTAAACATCTCGTGATAGCATTAATTGATTAACATCATTCTCAAACAAGACCCAACAATCTCTCCCTGAGAATGACGTTATCAATTATATCCAAAGCTCGTCAACCGTCTTCTCAACAGTTGATAATCCGTTGCCTCTTCCTTTCTTCTCCCCCCTCCCTCAAAAAAAAATCTGTGATTTTCGAGGGGGTCTATATTTAACATTGTCTTGTATCTTCATGAGTCCACCGATAACCCAAAGTCTTTTATTGTCGAACTCCCTCGGAAATGTAGCTCCCCTATATATTTCAGTCAAAGTCCCGTATCTCTTCATTAATGATACCAATGTAATAGGCTAAGATAAAGGTTCGAACTTCCAACAATTAACTCCAAATAATTGGCATCATCACAAAAATCTTTGACGTAGTCAGACCAAGCTCAGTATGATCATCACATAATCCAACAGTCTTCAATTCGGTTCTCGTTCATTGTGAAAACCTTCCATTTTGGACTAAGATGAGAAATCAAACCTAATTGACTAATGTTAAATCACATAATCCCGATCATTTTAAACATGGATGAGCACCCTCGTATGGCAACGTGATCTTCAACTATTCAGACAACGATAAAAACCGTTATTTGAATACTCTAATCAGCTCCCGATCCGATATTGCAGAAAACACAAAAATTCCAAAAAGTTGTTTCCAAGTTTTTGGACAATAAACCTCCTGTTGTTCGCAATATCCACTAAAAAAATCATCTAAGAAATTTCTCCAAATAACTATTTTTTTTTTTTGGAAATGATATTAAGTATCAGAGAAAAGCTGAGAATCGGCTCTAAGAGCCGGCTACACCAAAGAGAGAATCGTCTGGAGGGAGTCGACTGATCAAAAATAAGAATCGGTACCTCTCCTTGGAAATACAAGAAAAACTCACACAGAGAATCGACCCGAGATAGTCGGCCCTCACTTAAGATAGTCGGCTGAGAAAGTCAGCTAGACAAACTCAGTGACTATGAACTTAAGTTCAAGTGAGTCGTAAACTTGCGTTTACTAGAGAATCGACAGCATAAACAGAGAGTCGCCTCAGACAGTCGGCCAGATCAAGCAACAGTCGACTGATCAAACAGAGATTTGGCCCGGACAGTCTGCCATAACAAGCAACAGTCGGCTCAAGCAAGAGAGTCGGCTCAAGAACAAACTCATCCCTTTTTTCTCAAAACTCACAAAATCTTACCAAAATCGCTCAGATCTAAGCCAAAATGCAAACCAGATCTATCAAGCTTCTCAAAAGCAGGTTACTGAATGAATTTCAACACCAATTTCTGAACTTGATACAGATCTAATCCATAAATGAAGAAATTCAGAACTTTTCAAAAACCTCAAAAACCCCAAGTTATACACCAAAATCAAGAGCACAGAAGGCTCTAATACCAAATTGTAGGTCCAGACGATAGGTCCCTGTGCTATGATGATTCTAGTCAAGATATGATCAACAAATCAGCTATAGATTAGCTATTATTGATGAAATCAATAGAAACGCAAGAAAAGTAGCATAAAAAGGAGAACAAAAACCCACAGAACTGATCAGAATTCCACTATAATGAAAACCATAAGCTCCTGGAATGATTACAATGTACTACCATCGCCATCCACCACGGGTGAGCTACCCCGTGATGGTGGAACAAACTAGCTAAATAAAACCTAACCAAAAGCTAAGAAAATGAATTTGTAGAGAAAAATGGTGAAAATTATGTCAATAAGAAGGTCGCAGAGCTATGAAAACGGTCAGGTATATATAAGGAACCTGAGAGAGTCGGCGTGCAGATTGCTGATTCTCGCTGAGAGTCGGCCGTAATCGACCTAGCGACTCTCTGAGAGTCGGCTGAAGCCAACCTAGCGACTCTTAGAGAGTTGGCTGAAGATAACCATGCGACTCTCAGACCCATTTTCATACGCGAACCTAAACAACTCGTGATCGCATTAATTGATTAACATCATTCTCAAACAAGACCCAACAATCTCTCCCTGAGAATGACGTTATCAATTATATCCAAAACTCGTCAACCGTCTTCTCAGTAGTTGATAATCCGTTGTCTCTTCCTTTCTCTCTTCTTTCTTCTCCTTTTTTTCCCTTAAAGTTTAACATAAACATTCAATATTCCGTAAAAGTACGAAACATTTAACTATTTAAGAATCAAGATTAAACATTCAAGAATCAAGATTAATAGATTAAACAAAAATCACTAACAGAAAATACCTAAAATTTCATAGTCTAGCAAAAGAAATCAAATGATTAACATAAAGATGGGTTAATCACTTGTCCCATAAACAACACGACGCCAGTTATATCTTCTCTTATCACAAATGTGAACGGGTGATCCGCCACAAAATCGATACTCTGTTTACCCATCATAGGGCACCCATACCCCATAAAGGCGGACGCTGCCGCAACTTTTGTACCTTCTTCATTCACCTCCACAAAGGATGCATGGTGAATCTCTGGTTGGAAAAAATGAAGATCAACCGGCGGGTCACACCCATAATCAGTCGAGTGAACCATTTCATCTATGTTAGTTCCCAAATTAAGTTCCAGATGTTTTAAGACGTTGGAAGCCTCGAATCTAAACCGGATTTTGAATTTTGGTACAAGAAACCGCCCGACTTCTACTTTTTGGTGTGGAATGTGACGGTCTAAAAAGTCATATGTGGAACCCATTTTCTTTACTAAAGATTTCAGGCCGTCTTTTACATTAGGGAGAAAAAGGTACATGGTGAACTGGCATTTATCTTGTCATTGTAAATAGCGAAGGCCAAGTACCTTGAAATCATCAAACACATATAGAAATTGGTCTTTAAAGCTGGTCATGAAAGGAACACGAACTTTGTTCCCATCGAGGAGGTGGAAATCATAATTTTTTGTCTTTGAACGCTTAAACTTCTCGGTCCATTCTCCCTTGAAGTAGAACGCAGTCACAAAGATAAGCCAGGTGTATTTGTCAAATGCATCATAATGAAAGACTTCACTAATTAGGCCATTTGTTTGCTTTTTGACCCATAATTGCATTTCCTTGTCTACCTCATGCATCTTGTTTTTTATATCAACTTCGTTGCAAGTTGTGTTATAAACTGTCTACATAATGTCTTTGAAATGTGGTTTGATTATGACAGTTTTCTCCAACCAAATACTATTTGCCAAAGTAAATTGTGGTACGCCGCTTGGGCTACCGTCGAGGATCATTGGCAAAACTTGAAAATAAAGGGACTTTAGATCAAAGGAGTTATTTTCTTTGAGGAAAGTTAAAAGCTTGTTCGGGGTTCGTCTTTAGAAGAAACGGTTAATGAGCTTAAGACCAAATGGATGGAAAGTGGAGAAAAGACCACGTTCATGGAACTTCTTGGAGCGAAGATGAGTTGCAAGTGTGATTGACACGTTCGTTTGATTGCTTATTGACTGTTGAAGAGATGAAGAGATTAGGGTCAGGGCTTGGGTTTTGAAGTCCTTATTTGGGAAGAAGACTAGAAGAGATCTCCCTTGTGTTCTTGTATAACGAAACAAAGAGAAGGCCATTCAGGAAAAAATGTATGTAGACCTTTGAATAATAATCAATGTCACACTTCTTAGCTGGAACTGTATGTAGACATCCCTGAGAGTAGTGGCCACTGATAATAGATGTATAGATATGCTACATTATCTGGTTGTAGACCTCTCGGAACTGCAGGGTAACTTCCAGGGGTTTATGATCGTCTTAGCGATTGCATTTGTTCAAGTGTGCTTGGGAGTGATGGGGTCCTCGAAAAGTCAAAATCATGAAATAGATGGTTTGCCAAAATTGAATCTGATCATGAGAACGAATGTTTGGGGTGAGGGTTTGGGGAAGATCGACAAAATGGGATGGTGATTCTATCAAAAATTTAATTTGGTTTGCAAATGGAGAAGAACAAGCGGGGAAGAAGAGATGGTACTTGGGGGTTAAAAAAAAAAAAAGGTACATGGTGAACTGGCGTTTATCGTTTCCTTATAAATAGCGAAGGCCAAGTACCTTGAAATCATCAAAAACACACATAAATTGGTCTTTAAAGCTGGTCATGAAGGGAACTCGAACTTTGTTCCCATCGAGGAGGTGGAAATGATAATTTTTTGTCTTTGAACGCTCAAACTTCTCGGTCCATTCTCAATTGTAGTAGACTGCAGTCGCAAAAAAAAGCCAGGTGTATTTGTCAAATGCATCATAATGAAAGACTTCACTAATTAGGCCATTTGTTTGCTTTTTGACCCATAATTGCATTTCCTTGTCTACCTCATGCATCTTGTTTTTTATATCAACTTCGTTGCAAGTTGTATTATAAACTGTCTCCATGATGTCTTTGAAATGAGGTTTGATTATGACAGTTGTCTCCATTAAAATACTATCTGCCAAAGTAAATTGAGGTACGCCGCTTGGGCTACCGTTGAGGATCATTGGCAAAACTTGAAAATAAAGGGACTTTAGATCAAAGGAGTTATTTTCTTTGAGGAAAGTTAAAAGCTTGTTAGGGGTTTCGTCTTTAGTAGACGCGGTTACTGAGATTAGGACCAAATGGATGGAGAGTGGGGAAAAGACCACGTTGGACTCATGGAACTTCTTGGAGAGAAGATGAGTTGCAAGTGTGATTGACACGTTCGTTTGATTGCTTATTGACTGTTGAAGAGATGAAGAGATTAGGATCATGGCTTGGGTTTTGAAGTCCTTTTTTGGGAAGAAGACTAGAAGAGATCTCCCTTGTGTTCTTGTATAACGAAACAAAGAGAAGGCCATTCAGGAAAAAAATGTATGTAGACCTTCGAATAATAACGAATGTCACACTTCTTAGCTGGAACTGTATGTAGACCTCCCTGAGAGTAGTAGCCAATGATAATAGACGTATAGATATGCTACATTATTTGGTTGTAGACCTCTCGAAACTGCAGGGTAACTTCTAGGGGTTTATGATCGTCTTAGCGATTGCTTTCGTTCAAGTCTGCTTGGAAGCGATGGGGTCCTTGAAAAGTCAAAATCATGAAATAGATGGTTTGCCAAAATCGAATCTGATTATGAGAACAAAATTTTAGGTTGAGGGTTTGGGGAATATCGACAAAATGGGATGGTGATTCTATCAAAAATTTAATTTGGTTTGCAAGGGGAGAAGAACAAGCGGGGAAGAAGAGATGGTACTTGGGGGTTAAAAAAAAAGGTACATGGTGAACTGGCGTTTATCTTGTCCTTGTAAATAGCGAAGGCCAAGTACCTTGAAATCATCAAACACACATAGAAATTGGTCTTTAAAGCTGGTCATGAAGGGAACTCAAACGTTGTTCCCATCGAGGAGGTGGAAATGATAATTTTTTGTCTTTGAACGCTCAAACTTCTCGGTCCATTTTCCCTTGAAGTAGATCGTAGTCGCAAAGATAAGCCTGGTGTATTTTTCAAATGCATCATAATGAAAGACTTCACTGATTAGCCCATTTGTTTGCTTTTTGATCCATAATTGCATTTCCTTGTCTACCTCATGCATCTTGTTTTTTTATATCAACTTTGTTGCAAGTTGTGTTATAAACTGTCTCCATGATGTCTTTGAAATGAGGTTTGATTATGACAGTTGTCTCCAATCAAATACTATCTGCCAAAGTAAATTGAGGTACGCCGCTTGGGCTACCGTCGAGGATCATTGGCAAAACTTGAAAATAATAGGACTTTAGATTAAAGGAGTTATTTTCTTTGAGTAAAGTTAAAAGGTTATTCTGGGTTTCGTCTTTAGTAGAAGAGGTTAATGAGCTTAGGACCAAATGGATGGAGAGTGGAGAAAAGACCATGTTGGACTCAGGGAATTATTTGGATAGAAGATGAGTTGCCAGTGTGATTGACACGTTCGTTTGATTGGTTAAAGTCTTCTTCAATAGTTTCGGGATCCGTTAGCTTGCCGCCTATGAAATTCTCATACGCAAGCATACATGATGAAAACAATGCTACATGATCTTCAGCTATTTTGACTATTGCAGAATGGTTAGCTGAAGACGTAGCTGGAGGATTTCTTGAGGTGTGTTGATGATTAGTTCCCAACCCTGATCCGGATGCATAACAAGCATGACCACCACACCCATTTGAGTGGTCTTCTTCATTGGAGTGTCCAGTAAAGAGGGCAATTACAGAGCCCGATGATTTTGAAGTGGAAGTCGTCCCATGATACATGGAAGGGTCCTGTATCTGAGGTCTTCCCGAGCTCTCATTCTTCATAAGATTCATGTTATGAGCTTGAATCTTACCAATAGCCTCATCTACTGTTAATTCATAGAATTTAGGATTTTCCCTCATCAGGGTTGTATACATCTCAAACTTTGGTGGCAAAGCATCAAGAAATTTTTCCACCAGTTCTTCATCGGGATATTTCAGTTTAAAAGCTTTCAACTCCGTTTGTAAATGATAGAATCTAGAGATGAGATCATCTAACGATTCATTTTCCATGAAATTGAAGCATTCATACTGCTTCCGGAGAAGATCCCGCTTACTCTTCTTAATGTCACTGTTCCCCTCAAATCTTTTCTGAAGTGCTTTCCAAAGATCCTTGGAGGTGTCATAGCCTCGGAAACTGTGAAACAATTCCCGAGTTAATGACATAGTGATTGAGCCAAGAGCCTTCTTTTCCCGATCATAAGCTTTCTTTTGTTCTTCATCAAGCATAGAGATGGGCTTTGGCACCTCTTCATCAAGATAGATGTGTGTGGGATGCTTATATCCCTCAAGGATTGGTATCCATAATGATGAGTCGGTGTATGAAATGTAGTGCTCAAAACGCGCTTTCCAATTGGAATAATCATTTACATTTAATAGTTTAGGCGGTTTCTGAGGTGTACCGATCTCATTATCATAATTTAACATGTTTCCAAGATTCTGAAGGTTCGACATAGTGAATTACTTGGTCAAAAATCAGAAAAATCAGACACTGTTGCGCACTTGGTTTTGGCCTTGCGCACTTGAGAAATGGTCTTGCGTAGTTAAGACTTACTCTTGCGTACTTGTCAAGTACGCAGGAGGAAATATTAAGTACGCAGGATATATCTTAAGTTCGCACAAGTTCAGTCTTGCGCACTTGTAAGTACGCAGGAGATAACTCTTGCGTAGTTAGTAAGTACGCAAAAAACTATACTTTTTACCAAAAATGGTAAGTACGCAGGACACCTTTTCAGCAACTCTCACCAACCTTTTCCGGTCACCTGAAAATCGCCGGAGATAGTGAAAAGTAGGCTGATGATCAATGCAATCGAGCCAAAGGATCAGAAACAAGTTTCTAACCAACCTTTGATGCTCAAAACACAAAAATACACAACAAAAATCGGTTTTTGAGAGATTTTTGCTTCTAAAAAAGTGCTCAAGAGCTACACCTATTTTATCACAAAAATCAACAAAAATACCTCTTTTTGTTTGTAAAACTCAGTAAAACGTCTCCAAACTCACTTACAACACTCGAATTCAAGAGCAAAGCTCTGATACCACTTGTAGGTCCCTTCGTGTGTGTCGGATCGTCACATGCAAGTGGTCTACTAGTCAAACCGGGTTGCGGAATACCCGTGACTAGGTGGAGAGTCTTACTAAACAAAGTAAACCAAACACGAGAGTCACAATAAACGTTCTTTGTATTATAAACACTCGACGGTTACAGAGAGAATACAAGCTGCGTACTTAGCAGAACTGAGTTCGTCTAAACAAATGGTTCTGCGTACTTAGCTTCTGTGAACCTATCCTATTTATACAGACCTGATGCCTGCGCACTTAGCAAGTGCGCAGGACCAATTGCTCTTGCGTACTTAACAAGTACGCAGAGGTGTTCTTGCGTACTTGCTAAGTACGCAGGAGCTTTCTCCTGCGCACATGCAAGTGCGCAAAACACTCAGCAGAAAAACAACAAACATTATGTAAAAGTAAATACAACTCTATAAACTATTACATAACGACTCATAAATACAAAGACAAATTACAGACATTAGACATACTACCTAAGACTCTATCCAGAGTGTTGTCACAGGAAAGTGCATCAACAGGAAGAAGAGATGGTACTTGGGGGTTCAAAAAAAAAAGTTACACGGTGAACTGGCGTTTATCTTGTGCTTGTAAATAGCGAAGGCCAAGTACCTTGAAATCATCAAAAACACATAGAAATTGGTCTTTAAAGCTGGTCATGAAGGGAACTCGAACTTTGTTCCCTTTGAGGAGGTGGAAATGATATTTATTTGTCTTTGAACGCTCAAACTTCTCGGTCCATTCTCCCTTGAAGTAGACCGCAGTCGCAAAGATAAGCCAGGTGTATTTTTCAAATGCATCATAATGAAAGACTTCACTGATTTGGCCATTTGTTTGCTTTTTGATCCATAATTGCATTTTCTTGTCTACCTCATGAATCTTGTTTTTTTATATTAACTTCGTTGCAAGTTGCATTATAAACTGTCTCCATGATGTCTTTGAAATGAGGTTTGATTATGACAGTTTTCTCCAACCAAATACTATTTGCCAAAGTAAATTGAGGTACGTCGCTTGGGCTACCGTCGAGGATCATTGGCAAAACTTGAAAATAAAGGGACTTTAGATCGAAGGAATTATTTTCTTTGCGGAAAGTTAAAAGCTTGTTTGGGGTTTCGTCTTTAGTATACGCGGTTAATGAGCTTAGGACCAAATGGATGGAGAGTGGAGAAAAGATCACGGACTCATGGAACTTCTTGGAGAGAGGATGAGTTGCCAGTGTGATTGACACGTTTGTTTGATTGCTTATTGACTGTTGAAGAGATGAAGAGATTAGGGTCACGGCTTGGGTTTTAAAGTCCTTCTTTGGGAAGAAGACTAGAAGAGATCTACTATGTGTTCTTGTATAACGAAACAAAGAGAAGGCCATTCAGGAAAAAAATGTATGTAGACCTTCGAATAATAATCAATGTCACACTTCTTAGCTGGAACTGTATGTAGACCTCCCTGAGAGTAGTAGCCACTGATAATAGATGTATAGATATGCTACATTATCTGGTTGTAGACCTCTCGAAACTGTAGGGAAACTTCTAGGGGTTTATGATCGTCTTAGCGATTGCTTTCGTTCAAGTCTGCATGGGAGCGATGGGGTCCTTGAAAAGCCAAAATCATGAAATAGATGGTTTGCCAAAATCGAATCTGATTATGAGAACGAATGGTTAGGTTGAGGGTTTGGGGAAGATCGACAAAATGGGATGGTGATTTTATCAAAAATTTAATTTGGTTTGCAAGGGGAGAAGAACAAGCGGGGAAGTGTAGGTCCCTTCGTGTGTGTCGGATCGTCACATGCAAGTGGTCTACTAGTCAAACCGGGTTGCGGAATACCCGTGACTAGGTGGAGAGTCTTACTAAACAAAGTAAACCAAACACGAGAGTCACAATAAACGTTCTTTGTATTATAAACACTCGACGGTTTCAGAGAGAATACAAGTTGCGTACTTAGCAGAACTGAGTTCGTCTAAACAAATGGTTCTGCGTACTTAGCTTCTGTGAACCTATCCTATTTATACAGACCTGATGCCTGCGTACTTAGCAAGTGCGCAGGACCAATTGCTCTTGCGTACTTAACAAGTACGCAGAGGTGTTCTGGCGTACTTGCTAAGTACGCAGGAGCTTTCTCCTGCGCATGTAAGTGCGCAAAACACTTAGCAGAAAAACAACAAACATTATCTAAAAGTAAATACAACTCGATAAACTATTACATAACGACTCATAAATACAAAGACAAATTACAGACATTAGACATACTACCTAAGACTCTATCCAGAGTGTTGTCACAGGAAAGTGCATCAACAAACTCCCCCTTGACAACTGCTCGGGATCTTCATCGTCTTCAGTCTTCACAGCATCTGCTCCTTAGCTTCCATCTTCTTTTTGTAATCAAGACAAAACTTGATCAACTTGTCGTATTTGGCAGAGAGAAGCTTCTTCCATTCGTCAGTGTGGATGCAGTACTTGTCGGCTAGTACCTCCAGATCGTTCACAGACAAGTTGATGAAGCAGACTTCATCAAATATCCTGATCACTTCCTTTGGCACCATGTTTCCACTATCTGACTTACCTTTACCCATAACCACAGCCTCGCCCGTTTTTGGATCAACGTACCAGTACCACATGTCACCAAGAATATCCTGAGGTAACTTGCTCAGGGGAATCTTAGTTTCACATCGTACTGGCTTGTATACCAATCTCTTTATGGGCTTCTTAGTCACAGGATGCACAACATGCTTAACCTTGACTCTTCTGGGCACCTGAGGCTTGAGGTATTCAAAGTTCCCTGATCTTGCTTCCCGCTGTAGTGTTACCCACAAACCCATTGCTACTGCATTATTCGAGTGACTTAGCAGATCGCGGTTTGCAAGGTTAACTAGGTCGTACTTGGGCAAAGAGTTGAACGCCTCACTGGTGGGTTTCAAGTATTGAACCCCCCCAGATCTTTTGATGGCGAACAGTTGCTTGTCCTCCTCGTACCTAACAGCTAAGATCATACCTGTCGCTCCGTGCTTGTCTGTGATAGACGTCTTTTGCCACACGGTAGCTGGACCCTTTGTAGATGCAGAAGGCATGTCTTTCTCTTTTTGTGCCTCGGGGTCCGCAGGTATAGGGTCGACCGAGGAGGCTTCAGTTGTGGCTTCAACATTACTTGCCATGTCAACTGAGCCTGTGTCGAGCAGAGATTCGAGCGATGGTACTTCAAAGATCTCACCATCCTCTAACTCGTACTCTCCTTCCCCGTCGCCCTTGGGAATCTCTATCACCACATCATCGTCATCCTCATTCCAGTCATCACCAGAATCGATCTCTCCTTCTTCCAGATTAAGGAGAGCATCGATCTGTGCCACTTTGGAATAGTCAGGCTCTAAATAGAGGATCTCATCATCAGATAAGTCCTTGAGCATGTCAGCCGTTGACTTCCCTTTCTGTCAAGGTTACAACCGCCATAATCTGAATCAGTGTAGGCTTTGAAGTCGAATGACTGCTGCTTAGAGTACCAAAGACCTAATCGGGGTTTCCCTTTCAGATATCTGAAAATTCTCTTCACAGCTATCATATGTGACTCCTTCGGTTGAGACTGAAACCTTGAGCACAAACATACAGCAAACATTATATCGGGTATTGAAGATGTGAGATACATAAGTGATCCGATCATCCCACGGTATAACCTGCTGTCCACATCCTTTCCATCTCTGTCGGGATGCAAACCATGATTGACTGGGATTGGTGTGCCATAAGTAGTGCTATCACTCATCTTGTATTTTGACAAGATGTCCTGCACGTACTTAGTTTGATGTAGATAAATACCATTCTCTCTTTGACTGACTTGCAGACTTAGAAAGAATGACAGTTCACCCATATTGCTCATTTCGAACTTGGACTTCATCACCTTCTCGAATTCCCTACACATCCCTTCATTGGTCGACCCAAATATAATGTCGTCGACATATACTTGCACAAGAAGAATGTCACCTCCTGCTTTCCGTATGAAGAGAGTCGAGTCAATCTGTCCATGGTCGAAACCATTAGACAGTAAATGCTTAGATAATGTCTCATACCATGCCCGCGGTGCTTGATGAAGACCATAAAGTGCTTTATCGAGCTTGTACACTTTATTGATATTATGCGGATCTTCAAAACCTGGAGGTTGAGTGACATAGACTTCTTCATGCATCTTACCATAAAGGAAAGCACTCTTCACATCAAGTTGATAGACCTTGAAGCCGACATATGTGGCATAAGCCAAGAACAGTCGAATGGCCTTAATTCTAGCAACTGGGGCATATACTTCATTGTAATCCAAGCCCTCTTGTTGATAAAAAAACCCTGAACAACCAACCTTGCTTTGTTCTTCACAACTACATGACGATCATCCGTCTTGCATTTGAACACCCATCTGGTACCAATTGGCTGAAAGCCTTTTGGCAAGTCAACTAAATCCCACACGTGCAACTTTTGGAATTGAGACAGTTCATCTTGCATCGCCTCAATCCAGCAGTTGTCAGTGAGAGCCTCCTTCACATTCTTCGGCTCTAACTGGGACACGAATGCAGCATGCAGACATGTTTCCATGACACCAGTGTCAAATATCTCTGTGTAAAGACTGGTGTTCTCAGTGATGGTTCTATGACGAGTCTGAACACCGGCATAAGGATCACCAATAATGTTGTCGATTGGATGATTCCTATGCACCCTCGTCTCCGGTACAATCGGTTCTTGAATTTCTGGATCTAGATTTGTGCTTAACTCCCCTATTTCCTGTGTTCCAGAGGAAGAAGATTCAATGTTTATTGGATCAGCTGGAGCTTCATTTCTTATAGTTGTGTTAGGATTGGCTGGAGCGTCATCTCCATCAACAAGAACATCTTCACTGTCATGAGTTCCAGATGCAGATGCAGCATTGGAATCAGGAGTTATAATTGGTGCAGTAGCACGAGTAGAAAAGCTGGAGTTATTGTCGCCACGCAATAAATCATAAACATTTGCGGCGTCTTCTGCAGATAAGTCAGGAAGATTGAAGGATTTGAATAGCGCATCATAATCAAAACCCCAAGCTGGACCTTTTGGTTCGGGTGGAGTGCTGTGTTTACTACAGTCCACTTCAAACCATTCCTCTACAGTACGAGTTCCTATGTTGTACACTCTCTTGCAGGGCGAATTGGCAACATATCCTAAGAAGATGCCTTCCACCGCTTTCGCATGAAATTTAGACTGACGGTCTTTATACTGTAGCAACAAGGAACAAGGACTACCAAAAGGAACTAGGTAATCAAGATTGGGAAGTCGATTGTTGATCAACTCATAACATGTCTTGTTGTGCCTTTTCACAACCAGAACCCTGTTTAAGACGTGACAAGCTGTATTAACTGCTTCTGCCCAGAAAGTGACAGGAAGCTTTGCATCTCACGGCATAGTCCTTGCAGTCTCGATCAGTGTTCTGTTCTTCCGTTCAGCAACTCCATTCTGCTGAGGTGTGTACGGCGCGCTGAATTCGTGACGGATCCCTCTCTTGAGACAAAAGTTCCATCAAATTATTCTTGAACTCAGTTCCGTTGTCACTCCTTATTCTTCTAACTTTCAGCTTGCAAAGAGATTCCAAGCTCAGGATCAGGTATTGAAGAATATCAGCAGTCTCGTCTTTTGTACCTAAAAAATGCACCCAAGAAAAACGTGAGAAATCATCAGTTACAACTAGATAGAACGACTTACCTCCAATACTCCTGATACTTATGGGGCCAAACAGATCCATGTGTAATAGCTCCAAAGGGGTATCGATAGAGTTTTGGAGCTTAGGCTTGTGAGATTTCCGTTGCTGTTTACCCTTTTTACACGGCATACAGTCATCTGCAACGGTAAACCTCAACTTCGGAACCCCGGTTACCAAACCGTTTCGGACAAGTTGATTCATTTTACGATAAGAAATATGTCCGAGTTTCCTATGCCACAAGATGGAGTCAAGTTCTGTCGCTTTTGTAAGCAAACAAGTAGAAACTGATGAGGTGGTTGTTGCCACGCTCATATCGATCTGATAAGTGTCGTATGATCTTGGTGCTCTCATCAGAATCCAGTCTTCGAGAACCTCAAAACCGGGTTTGAGAATCAGGCATTCTGATTTATCAAACATCACCGAGTACTCCTTATCACACATTTGAGAGACACTCAACAGGTTATGCTTCAGCTGCTCGCAGAAGTTGACATTGTCAAAGCTGACACAACCGTTCGAAACCACGCCTTGACACGTGATATTGCCGCCTCTTTCTCCGGCAAAGGCCACATAGCCGCCTCTGAATGGTTTAACGTCTTGAAGCAAGGCCATGTTTCCTGTCATGTGCCGAGAGCATCCACTATCTACATACCAACGGTTACAGATAGTACCCTTCGGACGTCCCTGCACGCGTAACAAAAGAATTAGTTAGATTTGGAGACCCAAGCCATTATGGTCTTGGGTCGTCCATCCTTCTCAAAATAAACTACTTCTTTCAACTCACAGTCATGATGACTGTTCAAAATTGGTGAATCTTTGGATGAATTTGGAACAGGAGATTGAGAACCTTTAACTTTCTTGTTCCAGGATCTCTTTTGATTCTTAACCAGAATAGTAGACTTTGGCTCAACCACAACCGGTGAACTTGTGGAAGCTTCACTTGATTGAGTCTTAGTCAGCTGTTCTAGCTTTCTCAACCTCTTATTCCTTCTTCTTCTTTGTGGCTTAGAGAGTCTAGCCACAGATTTCTCACCAGTGCGTGTACTACCAGATGTAGACACACGAGGTATAGCAGGTTGCTTTACCTTTCTTGCAACAGATGGTTTGGCCTCAGATTTAATCTTAGGTTTTCCCATAGGTTGTACTGGTGGTTTCACCACATTCTGCTTTGGACTTTTGGGAGATGGTTTCACTGGTGGCGACCTGGGATAACAGCAGGCTGTGAAACAACATGCCGTTTCCCTTGGTTCTTAGAAGGACAGTTCACAACAATGTGACCAACCAAGCCACAGTGAAAACAGTTCCTCTTATCTACATAAGTTCTCTTGTAAGGCTCATTAGATCTGGCCTTAGATAACTCTCCATTATGAGCAGGAGGAGTTGGTTTATTAACAGAAGTCTGACCTTTTTCAGTTTGGTTTTTGGGGGTATAATACTTTTGCAAATTCTCTTTGTAACCAAGCCCATAATGAGCTGAAAAAGCCTCTTTCTTAACTTGGTTAATATTTTTATAACCCCCGTAAAGAATTACCTTAAGTTTATCATTTGTTTCAATGATATCAGGTTCAGTTAAAATGCAGTTATCACCATTAGTGATAATGTTTTTGTGGACTTTCTGTTCAGTCAACAACTCCTCAGAGACTACTCCTTCAGGGCAAGTGTCAACCGACCCATCTTCAGAAGCAGTAACATACTCCTCACTAGATGTGGAGTTAGCCTTACTTGAGGATTCATCCTTTTTAGGGGAATCATCCTTATCAGAGGACTCATCTAGACAGGTGAGATCAATGTCTATCAAGCTACTGACAAATTTCCCACTTATTGGTGAGGAATGGCATTGGTACCAAGACCTATACCCTTCATTTTCCTCACTACTGATTCGTAGTGCTCCACCACAAAGCGAGAGTTTTTCAACTTCTCATTTGTACATTTTAACTGCAGGATCTCATTTTGCAGTTTGTTGATTTCATTGTTCCGTTTTTCTAACCACCTATACGCAATATCCAAGTGAACTTGTTGCTCACTTATTTGTAAAGAATATTCACATTTTTCTTTTTTTAACGTTTCAACAGACTCTTTAAAACGTTTCTCGTTTGCTTTGTAATTATGAGCTGCCATAGTTAGGGGTTTGATTTTGTCTTGGAGCTTAGAAATTTCAAGCTTTAGCCCTAGACATTTAGAACAAGAAATAACAGAGAAAGGGTTAGAATCTACCTCAGATGATGAACTCTGTGCTTCTCCAATGGCCATGAGAGCAACGGCAGTGGTAGACTCCTTTTCAACAGCTACAGAAGCTTCCTTCTCCCCAGCTTCTTTTCTCTCAGACTCCATCAGCTCCATGATCTCAGCCGTGAGACCAACCTGTGTTTGAGCAATGTTGGCGTCCTCTAGATGAACACCCCAATCAAAGTTTTCGTCATGCTGAGCTACCAGTGCATTTGACGAACCACCTTGATGTTGATTATGGTGGCTAGTGTTGTTGTGGCCGTGGCTGTTTCCCTGGCTAGGTCTGGTGAAACCAGAGGCCGGTGCTCTGTCTTTTTGACACTCACGAGCAAAGTGTCCATAGTTCAGACACTTGTAGCATTTGGCCTTGGATTTATCAAATCCAACCTTTGCATTAGAATGTCCACCAATGAACTTTCTTCCTGTTCTATTCAGGAAACGCTTGGCCCTCCTCAAAAGCATGGCCATATTCCATTGAATATCCATGTCCTCAATATCATCAGGATCCACTTGGTTAAAGTCTTCTTCAATAGTTTCGGGATCCGTTAGCTTGTCGCCTATGAAATTCTCATACGCAAGCATACATGATGAAAACAATGCTACATGATCTTCAGCTTTTTTGACTATTGCAGAATGGTTAGCTGAAGACGTAGCTGGAGGATTTCTTGAGGTGTGTTGATGATTAGTTCCCAACCCTGATCCGGATGCATAACAAGCATGACCACCACACCCATTTGAGTGGTCTTCTTCATTGGAGTGTCCAGTAAAGAGGGCAATTACAGAGCCCGATGATTTTGAAGTGGAAGTCGTCCCATGATACATGGAAGGGTCATGTATCTGAGGTCTTCCCGAGCTCTCCTTCTTCATAAGATTCATGTTATGAGCTTGAATCTTACCAATAGCCTCATCTACTGTTAATTCATAGAATTTAGGATTTTCCCTCATCAGGGTTGTATACATCTCAAACTTTGGTGGCAAAGCATCAAGAAATTTTTCCACCAGTTCTTCATCGGGATATTTCAGTTTAAAAGCTTTCAACTCCGTTTGTAAATGATAGAATCTAGAGATGAGATCATCTAACGATTCATTTTCCATGAAATTGAAGCATTCATACTGCTTCCGGAGAAGATCCCGCTTACTCTTCTTAATGTCACTGTTCCCCTCAAATCTTTTCTGAAGTGCTTTCCAAAGATCCTTGGAGGTGTCATAGCCTCGGAAACTGTGAAACAATTCCCGAGTTAATGACATAGTGATTGAGCCAAGAGCCTTCTTTTCCCGATCATAAGCTTTCTTTTGTTCTTCATCAAGCATAGAGATGGGCTTTGGCACCTCTTCATCAAGATAGATGTGTGTGGGATGCTTATATCCCTCAAGGATTGGTATCCATAATGATGAGTCGGTGTATGAAATGTAGTGCTCAAAACGCGCTTTCCAATTGGAATAATCATTTACATTTAATAGTTTAGGCGGTTTCTGAGGTGTACCGATCTCATTATCATAATTTAACATGTTTCCAAGATTCTGAAGGTTCGACATAGTGAATTACTTGGTCAAAAATCAGAAAAATCAGACACTGTTGCGCACTTGGTTTTGGCCTTGCGCACTTGAGAAATGGTCTTGCGTAGTTAAGACTTACTCTTGCGTACTTGTCAAGTACGCAGGAGGAAATATTAAGTACGCAGGATATATCTTAAGTTCGCACAAGTTCAGTCTTGCGCACTTGTAAGTACGCAGGAGATAACTCTTGCGTAGTTAGTAAGTATGCAAAAAACTATACTTTTTACCAAAAATGGTAAGTACGCAGGACACCTTTTCAGCAACTCTCACCAACCTTTTCCGGTCACCTGAAAATCGCCGGAGATAGTGAAAAGTAGGCTGATGATCAATGCAATCGAGCCAAAGGATCAGAAACAAGTTTCTAACCAACCTTTGATGCTCAAAACACAAAAATACACAACAAAAATCGGTTTTTGAGAGATTTTTGCTTCTAAAAAAGTGCTCAAGAGCTACACCTATTTTATCACAAAAATCAACAAAAATACCTCTTTTTGTTTGTAAAACTCAGTAAAACGTCTCCAAACTCACTTACAACACTCGAATTCAAGAGCAAAGCTCTGATACCACTTGTAGGTCCCTTCGTGTGTGTCGGATCGTCACATGCAAGTGGTCTACTAGTCAAACCGGGTTGCGGAATACCCGTGACTAGGTGGAGAGTCTTACTAAACAAAGTAAACCAAACACGAGAGTCACAATAAACGTTCTTTGTATTATAAACACTCGACGGTTACAGAGAGAATACAAGCTGCGTACTTAGCAGAACTGAGTTCGTCTAAACAAATGGTTCTGCGTACTTAGCTTCTGTGAACCTATCCTATTTATACAGACCTGATGCCTGCGCACTTAGCAAGTGCGCAGGACCAATTGCTCTTGCGTACTTAACAAGTACGCAGAGGTGTTCTTGCGTACTTGCTAAGTACGCAGGAGCTTTCTCCTGCGCACATGCAAGTGCGCAAAACACTTAGCAGAAAAACAACAAACATTATGTAAAAGTAAATACAACTCTATAAACTATTACATAACGACTCATAAATACAAAGACAAATTACAGACATTAGACATACTACCTAAGATTCTATCCAGAGTGTTGTCACAGGAAAGTGCATCAACAGGAAGAAGAGATGGTACTTGGGGGTTCAAAAAAAAAAGTTACACGGTGAACTGGCGTTTATCTTGTGCTTGTAAATAGCGAAGGCCAAGTACCTTGAAATCATCAAAAACACATAGAAATTGGTCTTTAAAGCTGGTCATGAAGGGAACTCGAACTTTGTTCCCTTTGAGGAGGTGGAAATGATATTTATTTGTCTTTGAACGCTCAAACTTCTCGGTCCATTCTCCCTTGAAGTAGACCGCAGTCGCAAAGATAAGCCAGGTGTATTTTTCAAATGCATCATAATGAAAGACTTCACTGATTAGGCCATTTGTTTGCTTTTTGATCCATAATTGCATTTTCTTGTCTACCTCATGAATCTTGTTTTTTTATATTAACTTCGTTGCAAGTTGCATTATAAACTGTCTCCATGATGTCTTTGAAATGAGGTTTGATTATGACAGTTTTCTCCAACCAAATACTATTTGCCAAAGTAAATTGAGGTACGCCGCTTGGGCTACCGTCGAGGATCATTGGCAAAACTTGAAAATAAAGGGACTTTAGATCGAAGGAATTATTTTCTTTGCGGAAAGTTAAAAGCTTGTTTGGGGTTTCGTCTTTAGTATACGCGGTTAATGAGCTTAGGACCAAATGGATGGAGAGTGGAGAAAAGATCACGTGGGACTCATGGAACTTCTTGGAGAGAGGATGAGTTGCCAGTGTGATTGACACGTTTGTTTGATTGCTTATTGACTGCTGAAGAGATGAAGAGATTAGGATCAGGGCTTAGGTTTTGAAGTCCTTCTTTGGGAAGAAGACTAGAAGAGATCTCCCTTGTGTTCTTGTATAACGAAACAAAGAAAAGGCCATTCAGGAAAAAAATGTATGTAGACCTTCGAATAATAACCAATGTCACACTTCTTAGCTGGAACTGTATGTAGACCTCCCTGAGATTAGTAGCCACTGATAATAGATGTATAGATATGCTACATTATCTGGTTGTAGACCTCTCGAAACTGCAGGGTAACTTCCAGGGGTTTATGACCGTCTTAGCGATTTCTTTCGTTCAAGTCTGCTTGGGAGCGATGGGGTCCTTGAAAAGTCAAAATCATGAAATTGATGGTTTGCCAAAATCGAATCTGATTATGAGAACGAATGTTTAGGTTGAGGGTTTGGGGAAGATCGACAAAATGGGATGGTGATTCTATCAAAAATTTAATTTGGTTTGCAAGGGGAGAAGAACAAGCTGGGAAGAAGAGATGGTACTTGGGGGTTAAAAAAAAAAGGTACATGGTGAACTGGCGTTTATCTTGTCCTTCTAAATAGCGAAGGCCAAGTACCTTGAAATCATCAAACACACATAGAAATTGGTCTTTAAAGCTGGTCATGATGGGAACTCGAACTTTGTTCCCATCGAGGAGGTGGAAATCATAATTTTTTGTCTTTGAACGCTCAAACTTCTCTGTCCATTCTCCCTTGAAGTAGATCGCAGTCGCAAAGATAAGCCAGGTGTATTTGTCAAATGCATCATAATGAAAGACTTCACCGATTAGGCCATTTGTTTGCTTTTTGACACATAATTGCATTTTCTTGTCTACCTCATGCATCTTGTATTTTATATCAACTTCGTTGCAAGTTGTGTTATAAACTGTCTCCATGATGTCCTAGCTGGAACTGTATGTAGACCTCCCTGAGAGTAGTAGCCATTGATAGTAGATGTATAGATATGCTACATTATCTGGTTGTAGACCTCTCGAAATTGCAGGGTAAATTCAAGGGGTTTATGATCTTCTTAGCTATTGCTTTTGTTCAAGTCTGGTTGGGAGGGATGGGGTCCTTGAAAAGTCAAGATCATGAAATAGATGGTTTGCCAAAATCGAATCTGATTATGAGAACGAATGTTTATGTTGAGGGTTTGGGGAAGATTGACAAAATGGGATGGTGATTCTATCAAAAATTTAATTTGGTTTGCAATGGGAGAAGAACAAGCGAGGAATAAGAGATGGTACTTGGGGGTCCGAAAAAAAAATGCACGACCGTGCAATACCATGTCTGCTTCTTAGGCTTGACTTTTAGCTGCTTGTTGACTTATGTTGACCTGGTTTGACTTCTTGGGGGTCAATGCTCGGGTTTGGTCCTCCAAAAGCTTGAATTCTTCCCGTTTTTAGCTGGTTTTTGCTCTGTTTATCTTGGGGCACTGAATAACCTGCAATTGTGAAATATTAACATATTAAGTATCATTTGCATGGCTTTTGTTTGATTAATACCATAATATGGGAATTATTATGCATGCAAAACATGTATAATTTAAGACATATCATAATACCCCACACTTAGACTTTGCTTGTCCTCAAGCAAACTCATGCATGATCAGACCCATAACTAAAAACTTTACAAGGGAAATGGAGCTCCAAGTAGTTGGAAACTCCAGGATAACTCTTGAGTTGCTTATTCTATTTTTGTGTTTTTCTGTGATGGAATTCATGACATGCCTATTAAAACTTCAATTATGCATAAGCTTTCACTCCTCACAATGTTCACTCAAATCTAGGGTTATATATGTATGGATGATGTAGGTTAAGTGGAACACTCAAGTTCGAATCGAATTATGCAATGGTCATAAGCTTGTATGGAGATCAAGTCTCCACCAACTAACTAAGTAGTATGCATGAATCAAGAGGACTTTAAAAGGGTTGTACTGTAGCTAAAAAAAAAATGAAGTGTGAAAATGAAAATCTTTTTGGATTTTTAGGAATTTGAAGGGTTTGTAGGCTGCAGCTATCGTGAAAGACAGCTACGGCTTCCTGTTTTAAAATGGAAAATACTAGCAGGTCCCTCTACAGTACTCAGATCATGAGGGTATAACTAATCTAAGGGCTCGTTTATAATCAGATTGCCAAGACCAAGATCTCTTATCATTCTCAACTCTTTCCTAATTGCGTATTACACATTACTGCCTTTCCGTATGGATCTTTCGGCATGTAGCCTAACATCTCCTACTTTGATCAGATGCGTATACTCATGTTGGGAATGAGTTTGATTCTTGCTACACTTTCCATCGTGGCTCCAGTTGCCACACTTCACACATTTGTCGTATCTTTTGGCTCTTCTTTTAGTGGCAGTTGTTCTTGCTTGCGCCACCATTTTCTTACATCATTTGTTGCTTTGAAAACTTTCTCTCGGAGTTCAGGTGGTAATTCAGGCTTTGTGAAATGAAGGCAAGAAAGCAAATTGAAATCAAAAGAATGCATATCCAGCTCTTTAAGGTCTAACCGGTAAAAGACCCACTTCTTTCTTTCTTTTTCTTTTCTCTTTTTTTTTATCAAGACAAATTCTTCAATAATTTTTTTCCTCAATTTCCTTGAAATAGTATTTCCATAAATTTCTTTTAAATAGTTCGGTTGTTTCTTCCTAATACATCCACCTTCTTATATGTTCCAATTCTTTTGAGTAAAACAGATTCTTTCCAAAGTTGGCTCAATGGTAATAAACTTGAAATAACGACATAAGATAATATAATATTTTTCTATTTTTGAAGACAGTTAGCTAATAACAGGTGTTTACGAAAAGCTGGTTGGTTGATAATTGTGGGCAGTAGAAAAGAAAAGGCTAATTCTTAGAGCTATCTAGGCGGATTATAGTTTTGAGATTTTTGGGTTTAAGGATAGTATATAGGGGTAATAAAGTCCTAGGTGCCTCAATCACTTTAATACTTCTACTAGTTCATGGTCTTGATATGTATCGGTCACACAAGTTCTAATTATGCATAAAATCCGATTGAAAAACACTCAATATACCAAACGAAAGAGCATGCAAAAAACAATGATAATAATGCTCGTGAAAAGGCTCAGATTATTCTCACATGAAAACGGATGAGATAGGGTTTACTGATTTGTTATGCATAATATTCATTTGTTTCTACTTGCCATGTATTCATTTTATTTAAATAGGTGCGAACTCAAAGAGCTTTAGATTTTAGGGTTTAAAATTTTTGAAAATTTTTCTGGTTTTACGAAAGGTAGGGTTTTGTAATATTTTAGTCAAATGGGTAGAAAATCACGAGTTAAAATTTTACTTCTTTGAGCTTACAAGTAGTCCTGAATATCTAATTCCCCACCCCACACTAAAAACTGTGCATTGCCCTTAATGTATAAATGCATGTAATGGAATGCTATGCAGAAATTTAAATGCATGAAGTTTTAAGGGAAAAGAAACTGGTACTCCCCCGGTCAATTCGGTATATAACCTACGGCCAAAACTTGTTGCTGCTGTCAGGTTTTCGATTCCTCAGGTTGTAGAGATGGAGTTTGATTCTTCAAAGAAATAGGGAGACTATTTGGTGATGCTATTCTATCTGACACATAAAGGTAAACATAAAAGAAGACAAGGAAAATAAAAGATAGTAGTTAAGCTACTAAGGTCTTAGTATCGAGAAGGCATACCTGGAGGCTGAAGTAATAGAAACTTACATTTGAAAACCAAACGTGAGGTCCATGCTTTCTACCGTATGCACCAACTTCTTAATTTATTCATGATCATCGGGTTGCCTCCCGTAAGCGCCACGTTTATTTAAGGGTCGTTGGCCAGACTCGTACGTGCTTCGTTAGTCTTTCCTCAGGTGGGGGCCATCGACTTCCCCCGTATATCCTGTTCCTTCATTCAAGTCCTTCATTTTTGGTAGCTTATCAAAGTACTCATCGATCCATTTAGTGTTGTCAAAACCCTTTCCAAGATCTAGTTTCTCTCCTTTGTTGAATTCTTTGGCTTTATTTAGCTGGTTGTCCAGATTAGTATCGATGAATTGTGCAATTTCAAAGGGATCATTAGATAAGCACTCATTTTCTCTGATGTTGTAGGTCATTGATTGTTTTTTGACACGAAAAATTCCTTCATTCATGTCAATAACGGCTGGGGCAGTAGCTAAAAATGGACGACCCAAAATGAAAGGTACTGAATAAAAGGGTCACATTTCTAAAACCATGAAGTCGGCAGGGAAGACAAACTTGCCGACTTTCACTAGTAAGTTCTCAATGACTCCTATAGGTGATTTGGCTGATCCATCTGCGAGTTCGATAGTTGCATTGACAGGTCGTGGATTTCCAATTTTTAGCCTTTTAAACATGACATATGGCATTACATTCACACTAGCTCCTAGATCAGCGAGCGCGAAGGTTATCGGAAGTGGTCCGATAGAACATGGTAGAGAGAATTTTCCAGGATCTGAAAGTTTCTTCGAAAGACATCTCTCAATAAGAGCAACACAATGGTTAGTGCTCTTTACTGCCTCTTCCATGTTTCTTTTGTTTGTAAGGAAATCCTTTAAGAAATGTCCATACTTAGGCATTTGTTGTATGGTATCGAGGAAGGGAAGATTGAAATGGATTTGGCTTAATAGCTCGATGAATTTCTCATATTGTCCGTTAGTCTTCTGCTTTACTAACCTCCCTAGTTATGGTATGTGAGAATGGAAAGCTCTTTTTGTTGGAACTTTTGGAGGAGTATTCATTGGAGCAGGAGGTGGGATTTCCTTTGATTGCGATCCTTGAATAGTTGTTTCTACAATGTGCGGACGAAGTGGTACCCCAGTGAATATTTCTTTCCTTGGTGATTGAACTTCTTCTTCTAGCATTGATGGCTCTGGATAATCCTTGCTATTTCTAAGAGTGATAGCAATTACATTTGCTTTTGGATTGGTTTTAGTATTACTCGGGAGACATCCTTGTTGTCTTTCAGATAGAAGTTTCGCAATTTGTCCTAATTGTGTCTCAATGGACTGAAGAGTTGCTTTATGTGTCCTAAACTCAGCTTCGTGAAGACTAAACTTCTCCTCGTATTGTTTGTGACGGGAATCCGCTAGAATGGCTTGACTTTCAGTTGTAGAGATTAACTTAGTTACCGCGTCCTCCAAGCTTAACCCATTACTTGGCTTGTTAGTTCCTTGAAATTGTTGACGAGGCTGAAAGTTTTGAGATTGTCTTTGTTGAAACTGTTGTTGTTTTCCGTAGCTAGATTATCCCTGGTTGTTGTTATCCTTTCGGTTAAAGTTTGGATAATTCCTCCACCCAGTATTATGAGTGTTGCTGTAGAGGTTGTTCTGCGGGCGGTTTGTTCTGATAAAGTCAACTTCCTCAGTATTGACAGTGATGCTTTTTACTTCTTCAGTAGTTTCAGTGATCGCTTTGCCCTTGCTAAGCTGATTGAGTCGAGCGCTGAGGGCATCTACTTGAGTAATAAGTGAAGTGACAGTATCGACAGAATGAACTCCTTGCCTGGCTCCCCTGTTACTCATTGGGTTGTACCATTGATAACTGTTCATAGCTATTTCCTCGATTAGGTTGTAAGCTTCTTGTGGCCTCTTGTTTCCAAAAATACCAGCTGCAGTAGCATAGAGTGTCAGACGAGCTTGATTGTGCAACCCATTGTAGAATGATGATACTTGTAACCAAACCTCTAGCCCATGGTGAGGGCATTTCCTCAGCATGTCCTTAAAATGTTCCCTCAGCATGTCCTTAAAATGTTCCCATGCATCATATAGTGATACACCATCTTCCTGGTTAAAAGTGGTAATATCATTTCTTAGTTTTGCAGTGTTTGCTGGCGGAAAGTATTTTGACAGGAATTTCTGAGCTAGATCATTGATGCGTTGTGTTTTAAATATATTAAAATATAGGTAAATATATTTTTAGGATGGTTTCACGAGATCAGGTTTTAAATTTGTAAAATGATAATTACTTTAACTTAAAACACACACAATAGGCAAGTGTACCTATCGCAGCGTAATATAGTTTAGGTAAGAACCAAGTATCGAACCAATGGACACGGTTGAGTTCCAATACTCAACTTTTGTTATCGTTTAGCCAGTTTAATTAGTGAGTGAGTTTTGTGTGCTTGTGAAGCAGAAAAGTAATGATAGAAAAGTAAATTACGGTAAAGTAAATAACATAAAAGTGAAAACGTGCGTGAAGTGTGTAACAGAAATGTAACGAACAAAATAGTAAATAACAGGAAAGTAAATATGTCGGAAATGATCAGGTTACGAATAATATTGCTTTGGGCTTCAAATCTGCTTGGTACATGATAATTTTAATTTGACTAATCCAGTGACATGACTACTACAAACGTGTGACTCGGGTCACCGCTAGAGCCTCGTCCTCACGACATTTGATTTGCATATTTAAAAGCTTTAACAAGTGGTAGTGCCTCCTATTAAGGACAACAATTACCCTCAACCCTTCGAATGGTCATCTCCGGGTTGGTTTAAGACATCAGACGTAAAATGCTTTGTATTAGAGTTAAATTGGTGATTATATTTTGCTCACCGGGATGTGGTGTAACAATGGGACAAAGTATAAAGGCGTACTGTTCCCAACATGAGTTCAACAATTCTTGATCGCATAATAAGTTCGTATAAAGACGTACGACCCTACTAGTGTTGACCAAGCCTTAGCTTATCAATCTCTGCTTGTATAAAGTCGTACAAGTTTCAAAAGAAGTTTGATTAAAATGGTTTTACGATCTTACACATTAAAATCAAGAACACTAACAAATATAAAGACGGATTTAGACAATAATAAAAGCCCACCGAAATGGTGGTTTTAAGGACGAATAGTTAAAGACATAAACACATCACTTGGATTAATACGTTAAACATTAACATGTACCAAACTTCATCTTCACCCAAGAAATACAAAGAGTCTAGCCACGAATGGCCATACTAACTAGTATAACGCTGAGTTTCGTAGGCTCCCCTATTGCGGAACAAGGAGGAAGAGCCCTCTACTCACTACTACTACACTCTAACTACGAAATAATCTTTCTCTGGTATGTTCTGGGGGTGTGTAAGGTATGCCTCAATGAAGAACTCAAGCCATCTATTTATAGGCCTCATAATGAGCAATGCACGGCCGTGCATTGGATTGCACGGGCGTGCAAACACCTCAGGAATCAAACAGGGTACAAGTGAAAGTGTACCGGAGCCTAGGGAAGCTGGACTGGGAATGCACGACCGTGCATGGCATTGCACGGCCGAGCAATGCCCTGCCAGCTCCCCAGCTTTGTCTTTTAGCTGCTGGTTGACTTGGTTTGACCTGGTTTGACTTCTTGGGGGTCAATGCTCGGGTTTGGTCCTCCAAAAGCTTGTTTTCTTCATGTTTTAAGTTGGTTTTTTCTTTGTTTATCTTGGAGCACCGTATAACCTGCAATTATGAAATATTAATGCATTAAGTATCATTTGCAAGGCTTTTGTTTGATTAGTACCATAATATGGGGATTATTATGCATGCAAAACATGTATAATTTAGGGCATATCAATCATTCCATGTAGTGATCGACCCGGTAGGAAGAGAGTTTAGCCATGCCTTAGCTCATTCCCTTAAGGAGAAGGGAAACATTGGGAGGCCAATTGCATCATTCAAAACTCCGTTCAGTTTGAAAGTCTCACAAATTTCGAGGAAATTTGCAATGTGGGCATGTGGATCTTCATCGGGTATTCCATGGAAAGTACATGATGACTAGATCATGTGGATAACATGAGATTTTATCTCAAAGTTGTTAGCTTCAACCATTAGCCTTGTGATACTAGACCCCAAAGCCTCTAATGACAGTCTTGCGAAATCGGAGATAGTGCGGTTTTCTACGGCCATTCTTCTCGTATTGTTTTCTCGAATTCGGCGGTGAAAAAAAAATGCACGGCCGTGCATGGCATTGCACGACCGTGCAATGCCCTGTCTGCTTCCCAGGCTTGTTTTTAGCTGCTTGTTGACTTATGTTGACCTGGTTCGACTTCTTGGGGGTCAATGCTCGGGTTTGGTCCTCCAAAAGTTTGATTTCTTCACGTTTTAAGCTGGTTTTTGCTCAGTTTATCTTGGGGCATCGAATAACCTGCAATTGTGAAATATTAACGTATTAAGTATCATTTGCACGACTTTTGTTTGGTTAATACCTTAATATGGGGATTATTATGCATGCAAAACATGTATAATTTAGGGCATATCATAATACCACACACTTAAACTTTGTTTGTCCTCAAGCAAACTCATGCATGATCATACCCATAACTAAAAACTTTACAAGAGAAATGGAATTCCAAGTAGTTAGAAATTCCGAGATAACTCTTGAGTTGCTTATTTTATTTTTTGTATTTTTCTATGATGGAATCAATGACAAGCCTACTAGAACTTCAACTATGCATAAACTTTCACTCCTCACAATGTTCACTCAACTCTAGGATTATATATGTACGGATAATGTAAGTTAAGTGGAACACTCAAGTTCGAATCGAATTATACAATGGTCATAAGCTTGTATGAAAATCAAGTCTCCACCAATTAAATAAGTAGTATTCATGAATCAAGAGGACTTTAAAAGGGTTGGAATGTGGCTAAAATAAAAATAAACGGTGAAAATGAAAATCTTTTTGGATTTTTTTAGGGGTTTAAAGGGTTTGAAGGGCTGCAGCTATCGTGAAACACATAGCTACGACTTCATAGCATACAATGGAAAATACTAGCAGGTCCCTCTAGAGTACTCAGATCATGAGGGTATAACTAATCTGAGGGCTCATTTATGTTCAGATTGCCAAGACCAAGATCTCTTATCACTCTCAACTCTTTCCTCACTGCATAGTACACATTACTACCTTTTCATACGGATCTTTCGGCATGTAGCCTAAAAGCTCCTACTTTGATCAGATGCGTATACTCATGTTGGGAATGAGTTTGATTTTTGTTACACTTTCCATCATGGCTCCAGTTGCCACACTTCACACATCTGTCGTATCTTTTGGCTCTTCTTTTGGTGGCACTTTTTGACAAGCCGCATAATGGTGGCTGTTGTTCTTGCTTACGCCACCGTTTTTTTATGTCATTGGTTTCTTCGAAAACTTTCTCTTGGAGTTCAGGCGGTAATTCAGGCAGAAAAACAAATTGAAATCAAAGGAATGCATGTCCAGTTCTTTATGGTCTTGTCGGTAAAAGACCCACTTCTCTCTTTCTTTCTCTTTTCTCCTTTTTCTATTTTTTTGTATCAAGACAAATTCTTCAATAACTCTTTTTCCTTAATTTTCTTGAAATAATATTTTCATAAATTTCTTGTAGATAGTTCGACTGTTTCTTGCTAATACATCCACCTTCTTGTATATTCCAATTCCTTTGAGTAAAATAGATTCTTTCCAAAGTTGTCTTAATGATAATAAACTTGAAATGACGACATAAGATAATTTTCCCATTTTGAAGACATTCAGCCAATAACCAGTGTTCACGAAAAGCTGGTTGGTTGATAAATGTGGGTAGTTGAAAAGAAAAGGCTAAGGCTTAGAAGGCTATCTGGGCGGATAATATTTTTGGGATTTTTAGGGTTTAAGGATAATATATAAGGGTAATAAAGTCCTAGGTGCCTCAATCACTTTCATACTTCTACTAGTTCATGGTCTTGATATGTATAAGTCACACAAGTTCTAAATATGCATAAAATTAAATCAAAAAACACTCAGTAATGCCAAACGAAAGAGCATGCGAATAATTATATATTGCGCCAAAAACTTGATGCTGTGAAATAGGCTTGATTTTCCTCACATGAAAACGGATGGGATAGGGTTTAGCGAATCGTTATGCATAATATTCATTTGTTTCTACTTATCATGTATTCATTTAATTTAATTAGGTACGAACTTAAAGAGATTTTAAATTTTAGTGTTTAAAATTCTTAAAATTTTTCGGGTTTTACAAAAGGTGAGTTTTTGTAATGTTTTAGTCAAATGGGTAGAAAATCCCAGGTTGAAATTTTACTGCTTTGAGGTTACAAGTACTCCTGAATCTCTTAATTCCCCACCCCACACTTAAAACTATGCATTGCCCTCAATGTACAAATGCATGTAATAAAATGCCATGCAGGAATTTAAATGCATGAAGTTTTAAGGGAAAAGAAACTGGTACTCCCTCGGTCAATTCGGTGTATAACCTAAGGCTAAAACTTATTGCTGCTGTCAGGTTGTGCCTATCAGCTGCTTGTCAACACGTTGCTTCAAAGACTTAATAGAATTTCAAAGACATTTGATGTGGTTTTCGATTCCTCAGGTTGTAGAGATGGGGTGTGATTCTTCAAAGAAGTAGAGAGACTATCTTGTAATGCTATTCTACCTGACACATAAAGGAAAACATAAAAGCAGACAAGGAAAATAAAAAGTAGTAGTTAAGCTACTAAGGTCATAGTATCGAGAATTCTTACCTGGGGGCTGAAGTAAAAGAAACTTTACATTTGGAAAAACCAAACCTGAAATCCATGCTTTTTGCCATATGCACCAACTTCTCAATTTATTTATGATCATCGGGTTGCCTCCCGGAAGCGCTACGTTTATTTAAGGGTCTTTAGCCCAACCCATACGTGCTTCGTGAATTTTTAGTGCTCGTGGTGAAATAACGAGTCAAATGGGTGGTGAAATAACGAGTAAAATGGATGGCTTATAATATGGAGAGGTTTATCCAACCCATTTGATAACCATGCGTACAATGATAATAAGCTGATCCAAGAATTAGTGGAGTCCATCGTGGGCCAGTTAGAGAAAAACATGGTAAAAAGTGTTCAAACTTGAAACGGTCATAACTTGAGCTACGTTTGGAGTTAGAGGGCCCCCGACCAGGGGACGGAAAGGTTTCGACGAGCTGGATCATGTGGCAAACATCGTAGACGGTTTGTCCCAGTGGTCCGAGCCAAATTCCCCCATTAAGTGGCCTAATTTCACAAATAAAAATTTTCCCCTATTTTATAATATTTTATACCTGTAACTTTTTTGTGCTAAAACGGGTGAATCATTGATTTATATATTTTCAAACTCTATTTATAGTTTTAATTTTAGTTTGGATTGATCGATTTGAAAGTTTAAAAATTTTTGTAAACCTGCCAAATTTAGAATGCTTTATAGGAGAGCACCTAAAGAAAATGGTGTAATTAAATAACGCCACCACCATTTGAAATTTCCCGGACCAAACTTCAAGAAACCCGTGTAGTGAAGGAGACGGTCACCCCTGTATGATAATTTTGTCACGTAGTCCTCGTTGGATGAACGTTGCTTCTTCCATGAGAAGTGGTCCTCAAAGTGATTTGCCCGATCCTGTGGCTTATGTGATTCATGGAATGATTCACTGATACACTTGGTTACAGGCCAACTATCACTGTTGCAAGGAGGAGGTATCACCATTGTCATTTATTTGTTGGTGATCACATTCTCCTGCATAATCTCCTCCTAGATGTTGGTCTCACAGTCTGGTTCCTCATATGATGTTGTCTCTGAAGTGACAGGAACTCCAGACTGTTCTATATATCCTTCTTGTGCTTCCATATTAAGGATTCCCACTAGTTCTTATTTAGATCTTCGCTCTTCTGGCTCCTTTGATGGTTTAGCTTCCAGCTTCTCAGAAAAGTCAAGAAGTGATTGTAAAGTCACAGTAACCCTCTCTTCTGAATCATCCGGTCTCACTTCCGACTAATCCATGCTTGTGAAGTTGGAAGGTTCTTGCTCCTTAGAGTTACTTAACCCTACTAAAGATGTTGAAACTATAAGTTCTGATTCTTGGATTTTGAATGGATCATCTTGTTGTTTAGTTGGACAATTCTTTAGGAGTTGAACCTTAATTTTTCCAAATAACGAAACACTTGTTGTTCAGTTGGAGAGCTCTTTAGGAGTTGAACCTTAATTTCTTCCAAATGATGAGTGTTGAATTTCATGGGGCGGTGTAGTTTACTCATATGGTTTCCAGTAGGGTTGGTGAAAATCTTTAGAATACCCTTGATAGTGATAACAATCTTCAGTGTAGTGAGGTTCCCCACAGATCTCACACCAAACCTTCGAATAGTGGTACTCATAGTCATATAGGTATCCTTCATAACAACTCTCGTAGTTGTAATCCATGAAAGTTGCTGTAAATAACAATCAAAATAAACAATAAAAATATATGTTAAGCTTAAAAAGGCTAATCCGTTAACTCTAATCTTTCTTGAAGTCACCGTATCCCCGACAACGGTGCCAAAAACTTGATGCGTTGTGTTTTAAATATATAAAAATATAGGTAAATATATTTTTAGGATGGTTTCACGAGATCAGGTTTTAAATTTATAAAATGATAATTACTTTAACTTAAAACACACACAATAGGCAAGTGTACCTATCGCATCGTAATATAGTTTAGGTAAAAACCAAGTATCGAACCAATGGACTCGGTCGAGTTCCAATACTCAACTATTATTATCGTTTAGCCGGTTTAATTAGTGAATAGGTTTTGTTTGCTTGTGAAGCAGAAAAGTAAATGACAGAAATTTAAATGACGGTAAAGTAAATAACAGAAAAGTAAAAACATGCGTGAAGTGTGTAACAGAAATGTAACGAACAGAATAGTAAATAACAGGAAAGTAAATATCTCGGAAATGATCGGGTTATGAATAGTATTGCTTTGGGCTTCGAATCTGCTTGGTACATGATAATGTTAAGTTGACTAATCCAGTGACATGACTACTACAAACGTGTGACCCGGGTCACTGCTAGAGCCTCGTCCTCACGACATTTGATTTGCAAATTTAAATGCTTTAACAAGTGGTAGTGCCTCCCGTTAAGGACAACAATTACCCTCAACCCTTCGAATGGTCATCTCCGGGTTGGTTTAAGACATCGAACGTAAAATGCTTTGTATTAGAGTTAAATAGGTGATTATATTTTTCTCACCGAGAGGCGGTGTAACAATGGGACCAAGTATAAAGACGTACCGTTCCCAACATGAGTTCACCAATTCTTGGTCGCATAATAATTTCGTATAAAGATGTACGACCGTACTTGTGTTGACCAAGCCTTGGCTTATCAATCTTTACTTGTATAAAGACGTACAAGTTTCAAAAAAAGTTTGATTAAAATGGTTTTACGACCTTACACTTTAAAATCAAGAACACTCACAAATATAAAGACAGATTTAGACAATAATAAAAGCCCACCGAAATGGTGGTTTTAAGGACGAATAGTTAAAGACATAAACACATCACTTGGATTAATACGTTAAACATTAACAGGCACCAAACTTCATCTTCACCCTAGCAATACAAAGAGTCTAGCCACGAATGGCCATACTGTAAGAGCATGTTTTGATGACAGGCACTCTGGATCATAGTGAAGCTTTTGTTTTATATTTTTCAGTCTTGTCTTTATATGTATTTGTATTTTTCCTGGTCTTTATCGAGTTGTAATCTGAACTTGTAATCCTTGTATGTTTTGATTGTACTAAGCAAATACGCATGGAAGTTTCTCCTGCGTATTTGTTAAGTACAAATGGTCATGTGCACTTGATCAAGTACGCATGAAGGATGTTAATTCGTACTTGATAAGTACGCATGGACCATGTCTATAAATAGCGTAGGTTTGTTTCATTTTCGAAATAGATGTAATCCCACTCACAACTACGCATAGATCAGAGTCATATCAGTCCAGAATTCTTTTCGTTTGTGTCTGTACTTGTTTGAAACACCATGTTATCAATAGACCGTGTATTTATTATTCATGTGTTGATTACTTTGCTTTCATTCACAAGTTGTTCCACCTAGTAATAGGCATTCTGCACCTAATTACTAGGCTACATTCTCATACATTTTCGATACGACACACCCAAACGGAGGGACCTACAAGTGGTATCAGAGCAATATGATCTTGTTTCCAAGTGTTGTGAGAATGTTAGGAACACTTTCTGTTAAAATGTTGTTCTAATTACATCAGCTTTGGAGGTTCTTTGAGTCTTGTTTCATATACTTGTTCATCTTGAAAGAATCCCACTTTCTTGTTTTTGCTATTAGTTGTTTACGTAATCTATCTATCAACATTTGTTTTGAGTCACAAACCTGTTTTGTTGTCCAAACCACATTGTTCATAGCTATCAACTTGTTCAGATCACCTTTGATCAGACAAGTGGATACACTTGTAAAAAACCATCTTTCTGACTCCTACGTACTTGTCACCCTGCGTACTTATCACCTTGCGTACTTGTCATCTTGCGTACTTGTTACCTTGCGTACTTTTTATCTTGCGTACTTGTCATCTTGCGTACTTGTCATCTTGCATACTTGTGATCCTTGGTACTTGTGATCCTTGGTACTTGTCATCCTTGATACTTACCATCCTGCGTGCCTGTTGTCTGTGCATACTTATTTGTGCACGTGTCATCTTGCAAAAACCGTGTACGTAGATATACATTGACTGTTCGAAGTACCAAGTTTCATATTTACACAAATGGCTAATCTCCAAAATCTCAGAAGTATGTTGAATTATGATAATGAAATAGGCACTCCACAGAAACCCCCAAAGTTAATAAATGTGAATGACTATTCCAATTGGAAAGCTAGATTCGAGAAATATGTTTCATAAACAGATCCGAACATGTGGATACCTATTTTAGAAGGCTATAAACATCCAACCCATGAATTTCTTAGTGAAAACCAACCCAAACCAATTTCTAGACTTGATGTTGAAGAAAAGAAGGCATATGATCTAGAAAAGAAGGCACATGGTTCATTAACCATGGCACTAACCCGAGACTTATTTCATAGTTTTCGAGGCTATGATACCTCACTAGATTTGTGGAAAGCCTTACAAAAACGGTTTGAGGGAAATAGTGATGTTAAGAAAAGCAAGAGGGAATTATTAAGGAAACAATATGAATGTTTTAGATATCTGGATAATGAATCCATTGATGAACTTATCTCTAGGTTCTATCTTCTTAATACTGAACTTAAGTCTTAAGAACTAAAATATCCCGACGATGAACTTGTTGAAAAATTCCTTGATGCATTACCTCCAAAGTTTGACATGTACAGAACCCTATTTAGAGAAAACCCCAAGTTCTATGAAATGACTATTGATGAAGAAATAGGAAAGGTTCAAGCACATGACATGAACCTAAGAAAGAAAGAAAACACTAGCAGACCTCTAGTACAAGAACCATCAATGTACTTTGGAACCTCTACCACACCAAAAACCACAGGAACGGGAATTGCTTTGTTCTCAGGAAATCCTACACAAGAAAATGAAAATAGTTGCAATAGTCATACTTGTTTTGCTGCTGCAGGTTCAGGATCATACCAACAAAGGAGCACAACATCTACATATTCAACATCTACATCTTCAACTGCTATTGCTAAAATTGCAGAAGATCACATAGCTTTGTTCTCATCATGCATGTTAACATACGAAAACTTCATTGGTGGAAAGCTAACTGATCCAGAAACAGTTAAAGGAAGACTTCAATCAAGTAGATCCAGATGACATGGAGGATATGGACATACAGTGGAATATGGCCATGATTCTGAGAAGGGCAAAACGTTTTCTAAACAGAATCGGTAGGAAGTTTATTGGTGGGCATTCAAATGCTAAAGTTGGTTTTGACAAATCAAAAGCAAAATGTTACAAATGTTTGAATTATGGACATTTTGCACGAGAATGCCAGAGAGACAAGGCACCAGCCTCAGGCTTCACCCGACCCAGTCCAGGAATCAACCAATATCACAACAATCAGAGCTTCAACAACAACCGTAGTGAAAATCAAGGAGCACCGTCCAATGCATTGGTAGCTCAACAAGACGACGACTATGACTGGGAATTCACCTAGAAGATGCAATTATCTCACAACACACAGATGGGATTGATGGCAGAAATCATTGAGATGATAAAGAGTGAAGAGAGGGAATATGTTGTTGCTACTGACCAACAGGAATCTGCATATGCTTTAATGGCAATCGGAGAAGCATCCAACTCATCAACTGAGGTAGATTCTAATTCTTTTATTGTTATTCCTTGTGCTAATTGTTTAATTCTAAAAACAGAAAATGATAAAATTCATAATCAACTCGAACCTCTACGTAGTGCAACTCTGAACTATAAAGAAAATGAAAAACGTTTTAAAGATTCTATTGAAAATCTCAGAAAATATAAACACGATTTTTCAATAAAAATCAGTGAACAACAATTTTATTTAGATGTTGCATACAAAGATTTAGAGAAAAACAATGTCTAAATAGCCAAACATCAGAATGAAATTAAGTAGAAAAATTGAGAAATTCTCGTTTTGTGGTGGAACATTATGAATCTATAGTACGACAAGTGAATGGCAAAGGTTTAGGTACTAATGCCATTCCACCACCAATTAACGGGACATTTGTCAATGGACCAATCGACATTGATCTGTCCTTTCTAGATGAATCATCTAGTAAGGATAATTCATCATCTGATGATGAATTTTATTCTGATGATTGTTCTAAGGATAATAAAAAGAAAGGGGTTGTCTCCGAAGAACCGCATGATGAACCTAAAATTGACACAAAAGTTTTAACTGAATCTGATTTAATCGAGTCAAATGACAAATTAAAAAGGATGCTTTATGGAGATTTCAAAACCATAAAGCAAGTAAAAAAGGTATCATTTGCGAACAACTTGGGAAAGAACTTTCAAGAAAATATAGATAAACACTATACCCCCAATAATCAATCAAAATTAGGAGAAGCAAAACCTATGGTCCATCAAAACAACCCTAATACTCATCAGAATAAACCTTCAACATTTAAAACCAGTGATCCTTACAAAAGAATTTTCAAAGAAAGAAGAAATTGCTTTCAATGTGGAACACTTGGTCACATCATTGTGACTTGTCCTTATAAAAATCAAGGGAAATAGCCAGTTGCTCAGCAAAAGGCTGTATCTCTAAAAATTCCACTAGTAAAGCATTTCAAAAATCAATTTTCAAAACGTATGAAAGCACCAGTACAGTATATGGTTAAGTGTAGAATCGTGACTAAACCATCTACTGAGAAAAGGAACAGGAAACCAGCTGTTCCTAGTATATCTACCTCCGGTAATACATTGATTGATAAGCTATCTGTGTTTAAACTTTCAAGACCATAGAGAAGGAGACAGAATAAGAGTTTGAGTAAACTTGGACAATGGTTAGCCAATAATCAACAAGGTAAAACCTTCATTGGTTTACCAATTGATATTAGTAAACCTCTTGTTCAAAAGAAACAAGAATGGAGAAAGAAACTAGACGTTTCTCAAGCCTCTAATTCCGAATCACCAAAGGAATCACCTACCATTGTTAATCATGATTGTGAATTGATAGAAGTTGTATTTTTTGAGAAAAACGGACGACCCAAGACCACAATGGCTTGCGTCTGCAAATCTAACTAATTTTTATTTTTGTGCTGGGATAATCAAAGGGATCTATCATGAATCGTTGGTATTTTGATAGTGGTTGTTCCAGGCACATGACAGGCAACATGGCCATTCTACAAGACGTTAAACCATTCAGAGGAGGCTATGTGGCATTTGCAGGAGAAAAGGGAGGAAGCATAACGCAACAAGGCGTGGTTACTAATGGATGTATCGGTTTTGATAATGTCAACTATTGTGAGCAGCTAAAGCATAATCTGTTAAGTGTTTCCCAGATGTGTGACAAAGAATATTCAGCAATGTTCAACAAATCTGAATGTTTGATTCTCAAACCTGGTTTCGTGATTCCAGAAGAATGGATTTTGATGCGTGCACCAAGAACGAACGACACTTATCAAATCGACATGAGTGTGGCAACAACTACCTCATCAGTAGCAACATGTTTACTTGCTAAAGCAAATGAAATTGACTCAATCTTATGACATAGGAAACTCGGACACATTTCCTTTAGAAAAATAAATCATCTTTTCTGAAATGGTTTGGTAACCGGTAATCCTAGAGTGAGATTTGCCGTTGTAGATGATTGTATGCCTTACAAAAGGGGTAATAAAAAAAGAAAATCCCACAAGCCTAAGATCCACAACTCCATTGATACCCCTTTGGAGCTCTTACATATGGACTTGTTTGGGCCCAAAGTATCAGGAGTATTGGTGGAAAGTCATATTGTTTAGTTGTAACTGATGATTACTAACATTTTTCTTAGGTACATTTTTTAGGTACTAAAGATGAAACTGCTGAAAATCTTCAATATTTGATTCTGAATCTGGAATCATTATATAAATTGAAAGTTAGAAGAATTAGGAGTGATAACGGTACAGAGTTAAAAAAACAACATAATGGAACTCTTCTGCCTTAAGAAGGGAATTCGTCATGAATTCAGTGCACCTTATACTCCTCAGCAGAATGGAGTTGTAGAACGGAAGAACAAAACCCTAATTGAGACCGCAAGGACAATATTGTCAGATGCCAAGCTTCCCATAACATTCTGGGCGGAAGCAGTCAACACAGCTTGTCACGTCTTAAATAGAGCTCTGGTGGTAAAGAGGCACAACAAAAATTGTTATGAGCTGATCAAAAATCGTCCTCCAAATCTTGACTACCTAGTTCCTTTTGGTAGTCCATGCTCTTTATTGTTACAGTACAAAGATCATAAGTCTAAATTCCATGCAAAATCAGTGGAAGGCATCTTCTTAGGATATGTTGCCAATTCGCCATGCAAGAGAGTGTACAATATTGAGAGTAGGACTGTGGAAGAATGGTTCGAAGTGGAGTGCAGTATACACAACACTCCACCAGAGACAACTGGTCCAGTTTGGGGTTTTGATTATGATACACTGTTTAAGTCTTTTAATCTTCCCGATCTATCTGCTGAAGATGCTGCAAAACTATATCAATACTTTAATGACAGTGACAACTCCAACTTCAAAACAAGAACAACGGTACCTATCCTAACTTCCGATTCCAATAGTGCATCTGCATCTGGAACTCTTGATAGTGACAATGGAGATGAAGTTCATGTTGAAGGAAACAATGTTCAAGCTGATCCTAATGTTCATGTAGGAAATGAAGCTCCAGTTGATCCAATCAACATTGAGTCATCCTCGGGTACACTTGATATGGGGGAGTTGAGCACTAACCTTGAGTCCGCAATTCAGGAAACCATTGTACCAGAAACAAGAATTCATCGAAATCACCCAATTGAAAACATTATTGGTGATCCTAATGCCGGTGTTAAAACACGTCACAAGACCGTTGCTGAGAATACAAGTCTTTATGCTGAAATTCTAAGCATAGGCATTATGGAAACTTGTTTACAACCTACTTTCGTATCCCATATAGAGCCTAAAAATGTGAAAAGTTCTAGCTGATAACTGCTGGATAGAGGCAATGCAAGATGAGCTGTCTCAATTCTAAAAGTTACATGTATGGGATCTGGTTGACCTTCCGAAAGGTGTACACCCAATAGGAACCAGATGGGTGTTCAAATGTAAAACTGATGATCGACACGTCATGGTGAAGAATAAAGCAAGATTGGTTGTTCAGGGATTTTATCAACAAGAAGGGTTGGATTATACCGAGGTGCACGCCCCAGTAGCCAGACTTGAAGCTATTCGTTTATTTTTGGCTTATGCTTCTTTTGTTGACTTCAAGGTCTACCAACTTGATGTTAAAAGTGCTTTCTTGTATGGAAAGGTACATGAGGAAGTCTATGTCACTCAACCTCCAGGCTTTGAAGATCTTCAGAATCCCCATAAAGTATATAAGCTTGACAAAGCACTATATGGTCTTTATCAAGCCCCTAGAGCGTGGTATGAAACTCTCTTAAAGCATTTAGTGTCCAATGGTTTCAACCGAGGACAAATTGACTCGACTCTCTACATACGAAAAGCAGGAAGTGATCTTCTTTTAGTCCAAGTATACGTTGATGACATAATATTTTGGTCTACAAGTGAAGATATGTGTATAGAATTTGAGCAGGTGATGAAGTCTAAATTTGAAATGAGCAATATGGGTGAATTAACATTCTTTCTGGGACTACAATTCAGTCAACATGAAAATGGAATTTACCTGCATCAAACTAAGTATGTACAAGACATTTTGTCAAAATACAAAATGAATGATTGTGCTACTTATAGCACACCTATCCCGGTCAATCATGGTCTGCATCTCGACAAAGATGGAAAGGATGTAGATTGCAAGTTGTACTATTGGATAATCGGATATCTTATGTATCTTACAGCTTCAAGACTTGACATAATGTTTGCTGTCAGCCTATGCTCAAGGTTTCAATCTCAACCAAAAGAATCTCATATGATTGCTGTAAAGAGGATTCTTAGATACCTAAAAGTGTAACCCCTATTAGGTTTATGGTACTCTAAGCAACAATCATTTGATCTCAAAGATTATACAGATTCTAACTATGGTGGAAGCAACCTAGATATAAAATCAACTTCCGGTGGCTGTTAATTCTTAGGAGAAATATTGGTCTCTTGGCAGTGTAAAAAGCAATCAACTGTTTCTATATCAACATGTGAAGCAGAATACGTTGCTGCTGCATGCTGTTGTTCTCAGATCTTATGGATTCAACAACAATTAAGAGACTACTGCTTGGATTACACTGGAACTCCTATGTTCATTGACAACACTACTACCATGTCCATCACAAACAATCCGGTGAAACATTCCAAAACTAAGCATATTGAAATTCGTCACCATTTCATCTGTGACTGTGCTAAATAGCATTTAATTGAACTTGTAAAAGTTCACACGGATGATAATCTTGCCGATTTATTCACCAAAGCTTTTGATCGTACCCGTTTTGAATATCTTGTCAACATGATAGGAATGTTCAATCCAGAATGAAAACATTTTTCAAAACAAATTTGTATCCTGGAAGTTACTTTTTTCTTTCCAAATTTTTAAAGTTCTGTTAAAAACTTTTAAGAAAAACCAAACAAAATATAAAACTTTCAAAATCTCAATGTAATTTGAAGACAAGAGGACGTGATTGCACATCAGGAAATGATCTAAATTTCTTAGATTGCACAATTGGGAAATGATTGCACTATGACTACTTAAACTTTTTTTTGTTGTCAGTAGGCTACAAGCATTCATTAAATCATTAGTAATGTGAAAACCTAAATATCTTTCCTACAAATGTGATTTGCACCCATGTTATGTTGTGTGTGTGCGTGTAAGATCAACAAAAGATCATTATCAGATAAAAAATGTAAGATTTTGGCTAGTATTATCTTTTGAGGCCAGTTTTGGGTTTTGTCTTTAGCACAATTTTTCGGTACACTTCACTGCCCATACTCACAAGTATGCAATATGAAGTTGTGCTAAGATATGTTTTGACATACAACCGTCAAGCATATACTACCCCTTGGATCACATCTGTTCCATTGAAGACATCCAGATAATAGTTGGATCTCATTACCTGAATCTTCGGATTCCATATCTATTAGCATGAATCATTATATGTACTAAAGAAAAACCTCACAAACGAAGACAAATGAATCACTCGATTCTGAATCCTATGATTCTTGATAATCCTTATGGATTTTGCTTGATTTTTCTGTGCTAAATGATGTAACTTCAACCTGGAGATCCAGATAATCCTTGAGAAAATCTTAGATGTTTTGAAGATAATGTATTTACCTTCTGTTCACATGATCGTGGGGTACACATTGTAGTACTCTAAATGGTACCGTAACTCACATGAATTTGATCTAATAATTCTTATAGTTTCAAATCATATAATACTGACAATTTGAATTAACATAATATGTACTTTATAAATAAGTCATAATATGATACCAATTTCTTTGAAATTTACTTTGAATCATGTTTTAGCCTGATATGATCCTCTGCTCATGACTTGACCAAAAATACGTTCACTGTAAGTATCTTGTTTATTTTCTCAAGAAAAACGACAAAAATATTTTCGGTGTGTTTTAGCTTAAACTTTACAAAAGGCAAAAAGATTTTATACATAGTTCTTTGAAATATTTCTTAACTTCCAGAAAACATGTTTGTTACAAACTTTAATTGAACTATCTGTCATGTTCGTCTATATAATTCATAAACAAAATTTTGAGATGGAGTTAACTCATGCGTACTTAATCAAGTGCATATAGCTTAACCCATACGTACTTGCTAGTACGCATGACTAAACTCATGCGTACTTGGTAAGTACGCATGAGGAAATCCATGCGCACTTAGACAAGTACGCATGTGCTGAATGGTGGGGTATATATAACGGCAACAACATTAACTCCACATTCAAAATCTCTCCCACTTCAGTATCGTCGACCTGATCATTTCCTCTTAAAAACATTGTGTTCATAACCGTTTTTAAACACAAAATCAGTTCTAACATCATTCAAGGATCATCTGGTGAGAATCTCATCGAATTTCAACTGTTAAAACATCCAAAATTCAGTGATTTAGTGTTCTTGAGCTTAGGGTTTTTGATGACCAAATTTTTGGAATTTTCAAGTGCTTGCTTGTAAAATTGAGCATCAGGACAAGTCTCTAATGATCAATCTTACTCATTTTACACTAAAATCATACTTTCAATGTGCAAAATCGAATTCTTGATCTTGGGTGTGGGCGACGGGTATCGTCGGCCCTGTTTGATCAAAAATGGGGTTGGTATTGCTTGATAATGATGTTTATACACATCACATTGTGGTTCTACCATGTTTTTGACACCTTGCGGACAAGAATCATAGACCATAAACACCACTTTGACAAATTTGAGACTTAGCAAAACTACCAATATGTTGAAGTTGCTTACTTACAAGTACGCATGAACAGATGTGCATACGTACTTGATAAGTGCGCAAGACCAATTTTGCCCATGCGTATTTACATGTACGCATGAAGATGAAAACATAAAAAATTTCTAAGTCTTAAAAAATTAAAAAGTTTTACTTTATGTGTCTACTGTGTCAGGTATATTTTTTAAAACTGTCCTAATCTTGTTTATTTGTGTATTTTGCAGATATGGCACAAAGACATTTCACAGACAATTTTAATCTATTATCACTTACCAATCCTGAATGGAGAGGTGCTGCTCTAAACTACCAACAGATTGTAACGTTTTTGAACCGGTCCAAGATTGCATAAGCTATCTCTGCCAATTCGGTAGTTTCATAACCATATCTAGAGCAATTCTGTGATACCGCAGAGTTGGATTGTAGACCAACACCAAATGTGATCAGGGCTACTGTAGCCAACCAACGTATAGCTATCTCTGAAGACACAATACGCCAAGTGTTGCAGTTCCATGACTTAGCCACTGACCCAACGCATTATCCTGAATATATGATCGACGGGTGTTGGAGGTAACGAATGAGGTACGTTGGAAGGGTAGACTATCCATTCTACAAGAAAATGTGGCTCCTAGATCAATGGCGTTATCTAGCCCATGTGATGATCATGTGTATATCAGCCAGAAAGGCAGGCAAAGATGCGATGGGGCATGATCTAGCCTCAGCTATGGTCGGTTTATCTCTAAACAAAGGATACAATTTTTCAAGATATATATACAAAGCGATCCTTGATCAAATTAATGCCGCACCAAGGTTTAGATTCTTATTATATCCTCGCTTTATTCAGCTGATAATCAATCACTTCCTACCAAATTTACCACAAATAGGGCAGCAGCTACAAGTCAAGCGTATTGATAAAATGGTGTTTGTGCAGTTCATGAATGCTGGTACTGAGGAACCAATTCCTATGCACACACCCTTATTTGGACATTTAATAAATGAAGCGTATGTGTCTCCTGAAGGTGACAGATGGTATAGTCCTAATAGTGAACCAGAGCTAAGTGAGCACTCGGATGAGGAGGATGAAGCCAATGATGAGGAGGATGATGATGATAACAATGATGAGGACGATGCTAATGATGACAATGATGATGCTAATGATGACAATAATGATGATGAAGATGACAATGATGGTGATGAAGGTGATGTTGCTACTAGTTATGGACAAGGTCCAGGAGACAATGACTCTGAGAAAAAAGTAACCGAACTCATCAGATTTAGAGCACACACCAGATCAACGGCACCTAAGGAAAGAAATTCGGGAATCCCTTCCTGTATCCTCAACACGACGCCGACAACGACAAAGTTTAGATTCTGATAGCAACAAAGAGGCATCTCATGCAACTGAAAGAAGGAAGAAAACTCGAAGTGAACTCCCATGGCAAGTAAAAATGGCTGAGATCAATGCAAGGGCACAAGCAAGTACAGTCCCCGAGGTTCCAACCCAACTCTATAGCCGAAGAAGACGAAGGATAATTCAACTTGTTATTGTCCCCACTTGTGAAGCTACTACTCAATCCATAGTTTCTCTACCAGCTACCACAATACAACTCACAACCACAACAGTCCATCCAATAATGACTGAATCAATTCTTGTTACAACCACCACAGTACCGACAATTCTTCAAACCACAACCTTACCTGTCACTGTCATGGCTGGTACCTTGCCACCGATGACACACTCAATAGAGTTCGGTGACATGGGACACCACTTTGACATATCCGAACTTTTTGGAGAAACTATACATGAAGTAGGTGAACCGTCTACAAAGAGAGTGGTAGATCCCAGGGATGAAAGGATTGCAAACTTAGAGTTAATAGTAGCAAACCAGCAAACTCAAATCAACTTACTTGTTGAATCTAACACTAGGTTGACCAATCAGTGCCATGCGGTGGAGGAACAAATGAAATCATTTTTTGAGCTGCAGCAAATGCAATTTGGTATCAATGATCTATTCTTTGCGCTAGGACAACTATGGAAACTTAACTTTTGATCCAACGTGGTGAGCATCAAACTATGGTAGAGTTGGTGGCTAAATTAACAAAACAGCTTGAGTCTAAGGGGGAGACAATAAGAGAGATAATGAAGAAACTTATCACCATATCGACCTGACAAAAGAGAAGGATCAGGATGAGGATCCCAATGATTCCATTGCTGGCCCCTCAGGTGCTGGTGGTGGTGAGGCACAAGCTGTCTTGCCAACACATGCTACACCTGCAGCTCAGGGGGAGCTTGCGCAAGATGGTGGTGGTTATGTCGACAGAGGAAAAACACCGGATGAGGTGTTAGAAGAATTGTGTGCAACCCCAAACATAAACGATGATGTAATGATTGGGGCATTGGAAGAAATTGAAGAAGGTGAGATTGATAGTGGAGATGACTGGGATGAGAGTGGTGTTGATGTGATTATTGATTTCCCTAAAGGTAATGGTGAGGGGATATATGAGCTGGAGGATGGGGAAATTTTTGAAGCCCCAACAATCAACGAACAAGCTGAGACTACACCTCCAATAATTGATATAAATGAGGCAACAGCTGAAATTCCAACTCAGGAAGCAAGAACCAGTGGTACCTCCTGGAAGAATACGCCTCAGGAGTGGTTCAAGAAAGTTGTAGAGGCCCCGTGGTATAAGCCACAATACACCGACAAATATGGTGCAGCTGGAATGATTATGTCAGTTAGATTTGAGGATGACAAGGGTTTGTTTGCGATAAAACGTTCTGGTGGAGTACAATACTTGAAACTAACTACCGAAGCATTCCATTCCCTACCCAAATATGACCTCATAAACTTAGCAAACCGCGAACTCTGTAATAGTACATCACATGCAGTAGCTAAAGGATTGTGGGGAACCTTGAAGAGAGAAGGAATGTCGGGGAGATTTGAAATCTTTAAGCCTCAGGAACCGAGGCGTGTCAAGGACAGATCAATAATTCATTCCGTGACACGTAAATTCTTAAAAAGACTTGTATAAAATCCAGTTCTTTGTGAAACTAACATTTCCTTGAAGAAAATTCCTCAAGATGTGTTAGGGAATATGTGTTATTGGTTTGTAGATCCTTCGACCGGGGAGGCAGTGATGGTTGAAAAAAGAAGCTTGCAGGAGATTACTCGAGTATTTGATGAAATCAGTTTCATCAATTTTTCTGTAAAAGATTTAGAGGTTCTCGTTGACAAGTATTGCTTACATACTGATGAATGGACAAAGATGCTGGCTATCAAATACAACAAGCTGGTCAAATTTTGCTTTGATTACAAATCAAAGATCAGCGGTGGAAGTCAATCCGGAAGCTCATAAAAGACTGAAGACATCCAGAGGTGCTGTCAAGGGGGAGTCTGTAAGAACATGTTTTGATGACAGGCACTCTGGATCATACTGAAGCTTTTGTTATTTATTTTTCAGTCTTGTCTTTATATGTATTTGTATTTGTCCTGGTCTTTATCGAGTTGTAATCTGAACTTGTAATCCTTGTATGTTTTGATTGTACTAAGCAAATACGCATGGAAGTTTCTCATGCGTATTTGTTAAGTATAAACGGTCATGCGCACTTGATCAAGTACGCATGAATGATGTTCATGCGTACTTGAAAAGTACGGATGGACCAAGTCTATAAATAACATAGGTTTGTTTCATTTTCGAAACAGATGTAATCCCACTCACAAGTACGCATAGATCAGAGTCCTATCAGTCCAGAATTCTTTTTGTTTGTGTCTGTACTTGTTTGAAACACCATGTTATCAATAGACCGTGTATTTATTAGTACATTCGTGTGTTGATTACTTTGCTTTCATTCATAACTCTTTCCACCTAGTAATATTTATTCCGCACCTAATTACTAGGCTACATTCTCATACGTTTTTGATCTGACACTCCCACACGGAGGGACCTACACATACTAACTAGCATAACGCTGAGTTTCGTAGGCTCCCCTATTGCAGAACAAGGAGGAAGATCCCCTCTACTCACTAATACTGCACTCCAACTATGAAATAAGCTTTATCTTGTGTGTTCTTGGGGTGTGTAAGGGATGCCTCAATGAAGAACTCAAGCCACCTATTTATAGGCCTCAATTTGAGCAATGCACGACTGTGCATTGGATTGCACGGGCGTGCAAACACCTCGGGAATCAAATAGGGTACAAGTGACAGTGTACCAGAGCCTAGGGAGGCTGGATAGGGAATGCACGACCATGCATGGCATTGCTCGGCCGTACAATGCCCTGCCAGCTCCCCAGCTTTGTCTTTTAGTTGCTGGTTGACTTGGTTTGACCTGGTTTGACTTCTTGGGGGTCAATGGTCTGGTTTGGTCCTCCAAAAGCTTGATTTCATGTTTTAAGCTGGTTTTTGCTTTGTTTATCTTGGAGCACCGAATAACATGCAATTGTGAAATATTAATGCAGTAAGTATCATTTGCAAGGCTTTTGTTTGATTAGTACCATAATATGGGGATTATTATGCATGCAAAACATGTATAATTTAGGGCATATCAATCATCCCATTTAGTGATCGACCCGGTAGGAAGAGAGTTTAGCCATGCCTTAGCCCATTCCCTTAAGGAGAAGGGAAACATTTGGAGGCGAATTGCGTCATTCGAAACTCTGTTCAGTTTGAAAGTGTCACAAATTTTGAAGAAATTTGCAATGTGGGGATGTGGATCTTCATCGGTGTAATCCATGGAAAGTACATGATGACTAGATCATGTGGATAACATGAGATTTGATCTCAAAGTTGTTGGCGTCAACCATTAGCCTTGTGATACTAGACCCCAAAGCCTCTAGTGACGGTCTTTCAAAATCGGAGATAGTGCGGTTTTCTACGGCCATTCTTCTCGTACGATTTTCTCGTATTCGGCAGTGAAAGAATCTTTCAGGCTCTACTGAAGGCTGATATAAACCAGTAGTGGAGCTAAAGATCATACACTGCCTACAACCGAATGTAAGAGAGAAACAAATGAAAATGATAAGGCTAATCCATTAAATTTATTTTTTCTTGAAATCTCCGTGTCCTCGGCAACGGCGCCAAAAACTTGATGTGTCGTTTTTACTATATGAAAATATATAAATATATTTTTATGATAGTTTTACGACATCAGGTTTTAAATATATAAAATGATAATTACTTTAACTTAAAAACACACACAATAGGCAAGTGTACCTATCGCAGCGTAATATCGTTTAGGTAAGAACCAAGTATCGAACCAATGGACACGGTCGAGTTCCAATACTCAACTTTTGTTATCGTTTAGCCGGATCAATTAGTGAGTGGGTTTTGTGTGCTTATGAAGCGGAATAGTAAATGACAGAAAAGTAAATAACGGTAAAGTAAATAAAAGAAAAGTAAAAACGTACGTGAAGTGTGTAACAAAAATATAACGAACAGAATAGTAAATAGCAGGAAAGTAAATACCTTGGAAATGATCCGGTCACGAAGAGTATTGCTTTTGGCTTCGTATCAGCTTGGTATGTGATAATGTTAAGTTTACTAATCAAGTGATATGACTACCACAAACTTATGACTCGGGTCACCACTAGAGCCTCGTCCTCATGACATTTGATTCACGAATTAAAATCTTTAAATTAAAATGGTAGTGCCTCCCGTTAAGGACAACAGTTACCCTCAACCCTTCGAATGGTCATCTCTGAGTTGGTTTAAGACATCGAACGTAAATGCTTTGTATTAAGGTTAAATAGTTGATCATATTTTGCTCACCGGGAGGCGGTGTAACAATGGGACCAAGTATAAAGACGTACCGTTCCCAACATGAGTTCACCAATTCTTGGTCGCATAAGAAGTTCATATAAAGACGTACGACCTTAATAATGTTAACCAAACCTTGGCTTATCAATCTCTCATTGTATAAAGATGTACAGGTTTCAAAAGAAGTTTGATTAAAAAGGTGTTACGATCTTACTTTGACACCCATAAAAAAAATTTTATTTTAATTTTCAGGACGAAAATTCTTTCAACTAAGAGATGATGTGACATCCGGACTTTTTAGGTTAACTCCGTTAGCAAATCCCGTTAAATTCCTAGCCTAGTTAACCCTATCACAAACCCCATGGACTATTTCTGCCATTCCCAAACTCTAATTCACATAAACTAAAAGGACTAGTTGTGTACTTAACCTAAACTCAATTTTGTTGACTTTCAAAGTCAAAATTGAGTACAAATGGTTCCTGTTGACTTTCTGAAGTCAAACAAACCCATGTACTTGATCCAATGTGCATTCTTAACTAAAATTCGTGCGAATTGATCACTGTAATGGACATTAATGCAATAAACGTCCATGATTAGAGTCTTAACACCATCATTGATTCGAAATTAAAGCCAATTATGGGAATTTATTTTATAACCGTCGACCACTATCAAGTATCCATCTAATTCGAGCAATTCGATCATTGTTTTCACAAATGAATAACCTGTGCACTTCATTCGAACCCCACAGAAGCATTTGCACGCATCAATTCAATCGGAAAAGTAGCCGGAGACGCCGGAAGTCAAGCTTTGGAGCCGCGCCCGTGGTTTTTAGTCGCGTGCCATCAACCGAACACCATTCTGGTAATTAAACACTTCTGTAGTTTCGTTTTCATACCTAGACCGTAAGCCCTATCACTATTGTGGTTTAAACTATCGAATTCATCAATATCAAATTCTAGGGTTCATACCTCATTCCGGTTTAATCGAACCCTGCCTTAAAATCTTTTTAAATCTAATTAATTTATACGTTTAGCATCGCATCCATCAACTCTTTGATAACCCTATGATTCCAACTCTTTCCAGTATCGAATTGACCATGATCCGGGATCTAGGGTTTGCTTATAATATGATTTGGGGATTGTGATCTTAAATTCAATCTTAATCTAATTAAATTACATGAATAGGTTCGGAATCATCAACTCTTTGAAAGCCCTATAAATCCAACAACTTATATTATCAGATTTAATCATTTTGATTTGTGGTTAGAACCTAGGGTTTTTGGTTTCTAAAACAGAAATTAAACGAGCCTAAACCTGATGATTTTACAATTAAATCCATCTACAGATTCGCAATACCCTAATGCATAAAACTCCTATGGATCCTGGATGAATCGCGATCGTTTTGAATGAAATCTGGACTGGTTTTGGTTTCGGTTCGATAAAGGGGGAAGAACACAGTAGGGTTGTGAGTTAAAACCAATTGAACCGGGTCTCTGATGCGATTCCCTAGCATGCTGGACTGGTTAAGGTGTATGGCTGATGGGGGAGAGACCTGGGTTCGATCCCTCCACCCCCTTTTTCTTTTTAAATCAATTTTAAACTATTATTTTTAATATAAAAACTTACCCATGTTATTATAATAATATATTATGATGTTTCAGCCTCGTATACTACCTGTAGGCTCGGTTTTAAAATTATAACCTATTTCCACTCATAAAATAATATATTTTTATATTATTTTCAAACTACAACTTAAAATAAAATAATATTTTTAGTACTATTTTAGCATCGTGACCTCTATTAAAAATAATATTTTTATATTATTTTTGCCACAATTATAAACGTTATGAAAACGTTTAAGATTTATAAATAATATATTTATATATATTATTTACTCTTTTTTTATTAACCTCAGATAAAATAATATACTACTATTATTTTCAACTTATGACTCGAAAATTATAAATAATATATTTATATATTATTTGCAGCTCGTGTATGAACCTATTGGATTATTTCAAACTATTAAATAATATAATTATTTATATTATTGACCAACGTTTTATCATCGATTAAAAATAATATAATGAATATTTTTCCACACAAATGATTATTTTGTTAATCATATGAATTTAAAAATAATATATATAGTTATATTATTTTCCTAACCACTTTAAATGGCACAAGCGTATGAATATAATTATTTATTATTATTCGTTATAGAAACATTCGACACGAAACGTATTTATCTTAATAATTAATTAATTAATTAAGAAAACATTATTACCGTGGACATGTTCGCCTATTCGTTGATCCTTAGAATGTTTTAAGACGTTCAAATCTTCCGTGTCGTCGTCACAATTCCGAATGTGTCCCTAACTTATGTGTTTATGAATCTAGGGCATACGTAAGCCGTACAGGCTAACACTTGAGGTTCTAAATCTCATACTTGTGTGTACCTACTACGCAACGCAGGTGAGTTTTCACGGCCCCTTTTTACCGTTTTACAACTGGGGGAGAAAACATGACGTAAACGTTTTTGGTTATGTAATTCATATATGTTATCACTTGTTTAACTATGTGTACACATCTATCACTAAGTCCTCACATCGGACCGTTAATATGAACATATCGAGGTAAGTTGAGTAGTACTACTGGGTTTGACAAACCTCACCCGCGTTAGTCACGCTAACCCGACTGGATGTCGAACGGGTGCAGTCTTGACCTAAACATGCACCATGGTTGATAGGCCTGGTGAGAGGCAAAAACATAAACAGTCAGCTGTCGGTTGCGAGCGCATTAGTTAACATGCTTATGGGTTAGCTACCTATTGATTTATATATTGAATGTACATTAACCTATTGAACTTTGTTGCAAACTGAAACCTGTGAACTCACCAACCTTGTGTTGACACTTTTCTTACATGTTTTCTCAGGACGTTAAGCTAAGGCACAGGTTCACGTTAGGTCATGCATGGTGTCAACATTATGTATTCAATAATTGTCAATATATTGATCATTCATTATGTTTCCGTTATTGTTAGATTTGGGCGCGTTGTTTTGCGCATTTACTTTCTTTATACGCTTTTGCAACTACTCTGAACTTTTATAATATTTCAATTTGAGTTCCATGTAGTGTCGTTTGATGTAACTAATGACTGAGATACTGGTTTGTCACTTCCCAAACGGTAAAACTCCGTTAGTTGAAATTGAGTTTGTGACAGATTGGTATCAGAGCCATTGGTTATAGAGAACTAGGATTGCATACCAGACTATAACCTTACACATTAGTTACATGACACAGACACTCATACCTGATACATATACCACCTATACATACATTGTAGTGCAGGCATGTAACATCATTCGTATCACCCTCAGTTGGCAAGGGACACATCATTTGCATTGCATCATCATTCCCAGTGGCGACACTCAGGGAATCACTAGAACATCATCCACTCCCGTCCAAGGGAAGTGAGACGGAGCCTTCGGAAGAGTCACTTATATCACCATCACCCGTTGGGTATGGTGGGCTTTCTCAGGTCCATGTTATGGACGCCACTCAGCTAGCACATATCTCTTTGGGAGTTGGGATCGTCGGATGCGAGCCCCTACTATACCCACTAGCAACAATAAGCCGAGTGAAGGCAGACTGTTGCACGCATTATTGCAGAACCCATTGACACGTAGATGTTATCACTTTTCCGAGCCATGGGCTCGCTTCTTTGGTCAATATTCTGTTGAGAATAGATTGACCACAAAGTTGAGAACACATATTGAAATCCTATCCTGACTCAGTTGGAAGGACGGCTACTTTGGTGCTTCCTGTAACTCATATCCATGAATTAGTTTCACTCTCTAAGTGGCATTCGCGTGCGTGATTCCTCTACAATCTATTGGATTGGACTCTCGTATTGTATTTCAACTCGAATGAATGCTCGGATCGAACGATTCCAGACTACTCATCCTGATATGAGTCCTAGTTGATCAACTTATGGTTGATGACTAATCTACTCAATGACTTATTATATCTGACAGCACTCCGTACTCAGCAATACATACTTAAGGACATTATGACACAGGACAGGGAGAACTAGGGTGAGCATGCAAAGCAAATTATCATTACGGGTGGACACGTAATAGTAATTTTAGGTGCATGTAAGTCCTGGTGAAACCCAGTGTGCGAATAAATGGTCCTAATCTGTGCTTTACAGACTTAAGTTTCCACTGTCTGTGAAAATTCTTGTAACCCACTCAACAACTAGTTGGTATCATTAAACTTGTTCAACAGTTGATAGACGTGACTATCAGGTTGAAGATGTTTATAGACACACTGAGTTATCATTAATGGAATCCATCATGTTATCTTCACTCATATAAGAGTCTTAGTGACCGTAAGACCCTCATCCAAACTTGATCAAGGAAACTATCTTGATTGAAACTCTACTAGAACCTCATGGCAAATCCATCGACTACAACTATGTAAGCGAAATTTATGAAATTCTCTCTAAGCTAGCACTTGTTATTCCATCTGACCCTATTACTTTATCTTGTGACTAATCCTTGGTCTAATTCGAATTATACCCCAGCATATTCAATCCTGTAAACGAATTTATTTCTTCATGAAATGATCCAGCGACATTAGGAAACGAGGATTTAATCTAACCAACCTCATCAACGACAGAGTAGGTTTAAGTTTGCTAAGAGTTTCAACCAGTCGACCTCTTCAGGACAAAACCAGAGTGGTTATACGGAGAGATACCCTAAGTGCAACAAGTGTAATTTTCACCATCTCGATACATGTGAGAGAAATCATTGCCAGCGATGTTGTAAGATGGGCCATGCTGTGAAAGACTGTAGGGTTGCACTCCCGAAAAAGCAACCATTTTGACCACAGGGTGGAAATGGCAACTGCAATAATCAAGGCAACAACATTGGTAGCAACAATAGCAATAATGGAGGGAATGGTGCGAAGGGACGACCTATCGTGCTTGGATCCGGAGAGGCCAGCTATGATCACAATGTGGTTACCAGTAAGTTCCTCTTAAACAATTACTTTGCTTCTGTCATTTTTGACACTGGTGCTGATAGGAGTTTTATATCTAAGAAGCTTAGTGATTTGATAAACGAAACTCCAACCCTGCTAGAAGCTAAGTATATAATAGAAATAGCCGATGGCCAAATAATTGAAGTAACCCACATTCTTAAAGGTTGTAAGCTTGAGTTGGCTGGTCATAAACTTGATATCGACTTTATGCCGATCACACTTCGTAGTTTTGATATAATTGTTGGTATGGATTGGTTATCAAAAAACCAAGCTGAAATTGCCTGTTGGGAGAAAATCATTCGCATTCCTCTCCCTAGTGGAGAAATCCTTTCCGTTCAAGGCGAAAAGAGTGGTGCAGTCGTAGGCATCGTATCATTCATGAAAGCGCAGAAGTGCCTACGTAAAGGTCACACTGCTATTCTGGCACTCGTTGCTGAACAACCATCGGAAGAGAAGAAAATTGATCATATTCCCATCGTTCGTGATTTTCTAGAAGTGTTTCCCAAAGATTTTCGTGGGCTGCCACCTCACCGTCAAGTTGAATTCCAAATCGATCTAGCACCCGGAGCGACGCCGATCGCTCGGGCACCTTACAGATTAGCACCTAGTGAATTGCAATAGTTGTCCACTCAGTTACAGGAATTGTTGGATAAAGGTTTCATCCGACCTAGCTCGTTGCCATGGGGAGCTCTAGTTCTGTTTGTCAAGAAGAAGGATGGGACTTTCCGTATGTGTATCGACTACCGTGAACTGAATAAAGTCACAATTAAGAATCGTTATCCTCTGCCTCGTATAGATGATCTCTTTGATCAACTCCAAGGATCAAGCTTCTATTCCAAGATAGATCTTAGGTCAGGTTACCATCAACTGAGAGTCCGAGATGAGGATATCTCTAAGACTGCTTTCAGGGCAAGGTACGGCCACTATGAGTTTATGGTCATGCCTTTCGGATTAAACAACGCACCCGCGGTGTTCATGGACCTCATGAACCATGTGTGTAAACCATACCTTGATCAATTTGTCATCGTTTTCATCAACGACATTCTCATTTATTCCAAGAACAAGGAGGAACATGAGGAACATCTACGCTTAATTTTGGAACATCTATATGCTAAGTTTTCCAAGTGTGAATTCTGGATCCGGGAAGTTCAATTCTTAGGACACGTGGTTAACGAGAAGGGAATACATGTTGATCCATCAAAGATAGAAGCCATCCAGAATTGGGCAACACCGATGACTCCGACTGAGGTGCGACAATTTCTGGGATTGGCTGGTTATTATCGTCGGTTCATAGAGGGATTCTCTAAGATTGCACAACCTCTCAGTGCCTTAACTCAGAAGGGTAAAGCCTATAACTGGGGCGATAACCAAGAGTCAGCATTCCAACATCTTAAACAGAAACTTTGCAGTGCATGTAACCTTTCTGATTTTCATGTTTTCCTATTTAATCTATGCCGTGCAATAAAAGACGATTCCGATTCCAATTTTTACGATCATTGTTTCATGTTCAATAACAAGCATACACGCGTTTATTATATTACAATATTAACTAAAACCATCTTACAAACCTCGGGGACCAAACTTGACCAAAACTCAAAACATCATCAAGACTACAAAACTACAGGGACCATTCTTGTAAATATCAAAAAGTGCACAAGCACGGTCGTGCTTAGTCCAAAGCACGGTCGTGCTTAGTCCAAAGCACGGTCGCGCTTAAGCCTCGAACACGGTCGTGCTTAACTTTAAGCACGGTCGCGCTTGTTATACAGTTTGACTTCGTGAAAGTCAAACCGACTCAATCTTGTCCAAAAATAGATCGTAAACACGTTTGGAAGTTCGCGAAACTTGCAGAAGAAGATATTCGATGAATTGAGACTAAAACACGACCAAATACACATCCAATCGATCGATTCTCGCGAACTTTTACCAAACTGTCCTTTTTAAAAATCGAATCACGTAATTATGACCAAATCAAACGAATCAAACCACATTAATAATTTTATACGACTCCTATAAACTTCCCTCAACCTTAACATCATCAGAATAACATCTCTATCTCTCTGTCGACCTTCTAAAAGCCGCGATATCCCTCCCGTAGCCGACAGCACTTGTTGCCCATTCAAAACAGGTTAGTAATAGTCCATTAGTTTCGTTTCTTCGTTCTAAACAAAAGCCCTAACCTAATTCGGATTCATAATACACGATTTTACAGAATTAAAATCTAAGTTTTGTTTTAACAAAGTTTTAATCGAACTACACCATAAACGCGATATAAGTCCAATCAAACTATGTGGTTAGATTCGTAATCAACCACTTAGTAAAAGCCCCATGAATCCAACAGCATTTAATATAAGAACAATCGAAATTGCTTCTGGAATTAACCAGACACGGTCGCGCTAACCTATGAGCGCGGTCGTGCCTGACCAAGCACAATCTTGCCCCGAGAATGGCCCGGTCGTGCCTGTCGACCAAACAAGGTCCTGACCTAAACAAACCCAAGACGCGGTCGTGCCGGATACGAGCACGGTCGTGCTCTATGTTACAGACCCTTTTGTAGCCTCCTGACTCAACCACGGGCGCGCTTCAGACCCCACGATCACGCCCGGTAACGAGCGCGGTCGTGCCCTGCATGAGCGCGGTCGTGCTCAGTCTTAAAACAGAATCTTTTAAACAGTTTAATATATATTTTATCCTTCAATCAGTTTAAAGTTACAAATAATTATTTTATAAAATATCCAGAACCGAGTATTGTTTATCAAAGATCGATTATTTAATATTTCTTTAAATTAAAATCAATAAAATACTACAAGTTTATATAATTATTTTATAAACAACAATATATTCCATACATTTTGTCTTTAACAAATATTATTTATTTAAACTTATAATTAAATAAATATATATATAAATGCTATCTAGTGAACATTCTAAACAAATGGTGTATTTTATTTAAACAAACCTTAAACTTAATCCACTTCCAACACCAAATAACGCAACTCAATAATACGTAATCATACATTATTCATTAGGTCGAACTTAGCGATCTACAACACACCGCCATTACATACTTGCTTGTGTGATCTACACTCTACATAACATGTGAGTTTACATAGCCCCCTTTTCAACTATTTACAACTTTTGGGGTGGAACATGCGTTCTATTTACATGTTTTCAATTATACACATATACAGTTCCATCCTATGCATGTATACAAATTTTACGCTTTATGCTTGAGTACTAGACGTGTAGACCAACTATTATGCTCTTCATGTACAATCATTAACTAACAGCCGACAGTAAACAGTGGTAGATCTATTGAGTCTGACAAACCCACCCAGGTAGGGTGACTGTTACTGACAACACAAATTTTGAGTGCAAGTTACAAAGGTTTGATTGTATAGGTCACATGATAGTTTTCTCTCCATAATTGCCTTAATTGTCATGTTGTATTGAACTGTATGCACACAACACGTATTTTGCTATCACACGATTAAACCTATGTTTTCTCACCAACTTTTTAGTTGACTCTGTTTTAACCATGTTTCAGGTACCAATGTTTGAAGTAATCAAGATATGCTACACATAGGATTTTGGACCTAGAATTCAATTAAACCAGTTTATTCTATGAAATTTACATTTTTGTTTTGTGGATTGTTTGTGTTTTGATTGAACTTATTGATTGCAATGAAAACAATTATTAAATATTCAAACTTTAGCAAACCATGAGCAATGAACAGTCTGCACGCTTCACGCCCCGACGTTTCCGCCGTCGGTTGGGGTGTGACAGATTGGTATCAGAGCCTTGGTTATAGGGAATTAGGTTTTTAGACACCTTTGACCTAGACTATAACTTTAGGATACCCACTTATGCCATGCTTCATGATTTACATGCTATGTGCTACATGCTATGTGATATATGCTAAATGTTTTATATGTATATATAAATAACAACTTAAATAAACAATATCCCTACCCACACCCTAAGCCACATATCCTTCTTGCCTGCTTCCATGTCATCATCAACATAGCTTGGTCTATAAAATTTTCTTTTACACCCGTTAAGGTTTTTAGACTTTGTTTAATTGTTAAAGGACACGTGCAATCTGGAAGAGTGACACCTGTATTCTGGGTTTTCTGTCTAGGAAAGTATTTCATATAAATCCCAATCAACCGAGGGATCCGTATGCTTTCCTGGGAATTCCTGGGATGAGTGTTTACTTATAGGCTAAAGCACGTCTCCTTGATAATTATATAAGTCTAAATTAACCTTAATATGTCATAGTACTCGAGTGATTATGTCACTATTTGAGTACAATCCGAACTATGAATTAGTTATATCTATTTATCCTATTTGATTCAAGAAATTCTCACAACTCTAATTGTGTCTAAATCTGTAGAATGCCTCCCCGTCGTGACAACAGCAACAACAGCAATAACACTGACATGGTTGCTCTACTCACACAGCTGGTAAATCAAATTACCCAAGCCAACAACAACACTAATGTCCATGCTAGTGGGAGTGCTAACACTGGAGGTGGTGGTGGTGCCAACCCGCCACAATGCACCTTCAAACACTTCAACTCCTGCAATCCCCTCAAATTCTATGGTAACGAAGGAGCCACGGGACTCCTTCAATGGTTTGAAAGCATTGAGAGCACTTTCTCAATAGCGACTGTCCCGACAACCTCCGTGTTCGTCATGCTACAAGTGTCTTTCAAAAAAGGGCGCTTACTTGGTTGAATGGTGAGAAAAGGACTAGGGGAGTGGAGGTAGCAATGGCACTGCCGTGGGATGAGTTGAAGAGGATCATGACTGAGGAATTCTGTCCTCGAAATGAGATGAAGAAGCTGGAGGCGGAATTTTGGGATCTTGCTCAAGATAGTGGTGAAAGCTTAGCATACACCACCCGTTTCCACGAGCTGAGTCTACTTGTGCCACACATGGTTACACCTCTGTCTAGGTGTATTGAAAAGTACATCGGTGGTCTACCTAGACAAATTCAAGATACTGTGGTAGGAGGAAATCCTGCTACTCTGGAGGATGCTATCCGCTTGTCAGCTACACTTACTAACAACCATGTTAAAGCGGGTACACTTACAAGAAAGGGTGCCAAGAAAGTTTCTGACACAACAACACCTCCCGCTCATGTCAAAGAAGTCCAAACTGAACCATACCGCAACACTAGGAAGAGAAAGGTCAAGAACTGTGCTGTAATCACTACGGCTGCTCCGGTGAATCAAGTTACACCCATGGCTCAAAACCCAGCAAAGAAACCCTATGGGGGCAGCTACCCACTTTGCAACGCCTGCAACTATCATCACCCTCCAAGCATACCTTGTCGCCTTTGCAACCACTGCGGGAAACATGGCCACACAGCCAATATTTGTCGAGCCAAGGCACTTGCCAACCAAACCAACCCAGCAAATCATGCCAATCAACAAGCAACTAACCAAGTCATCCCAGTCATTGCAAATGGACGTGCTTGCTTCGAATGTGGCAACCCGAACCACTTCCGTAACCAGTGCCCAAGACTGGTCAATGTTGACCAAGGCGGAGCTCGTGGGCGTGCTTTCAACATCAACGCCAATGAGGCCCAGGCCAACACTGATGTGGTTAACGGTACGTTCCTTATGAATAATCGTTATGCTTCTATACTATTTGATACCGGAGCCGATAAAAGTTTTGTGTCACTAGACTTCGAACCTTTACTTGCAAAAACCCGGTCTACACTAGAGAAAACCTTTACCGTTGAGGTAGCCGATGGTAACACCGTTACAATTGACACTATCATTTATGATTGCTCCCTAGAACTAAATAAACACACTTTTCCAATCAACCTCGTACCAATGCCATTAGGGAGTTTTGACGTCATCATAGGTATGGATTGGTTGTCGAAGCACCACGCCGAAGTCATGTGCTTTGAAAAATGCATCCGTATACCACTCCCATCTGGTGAAACATTGAAGGTCTTTGGTGAGAAACCTTGCAAAGGACTCAAACTAATGTCATGCATCACCGTCCAAAAGTATATACGAAAGAAGTGCATGGTTTTCCTAGCCCATGTTATCCAAAAAGAAGACAAGAAGAGGAGTGTACAAGACATCCCCATCGTTCGGGATTTTCCTGAAGTTTTCCCTGATGACTTACCAGGTCTTCCACCTGTTCGGCAAGTTGAATTTCGCATCGATCTTGTACCTGGAGCAAACCCGGTGGCTAAAGCTCCATACCGGCTTGCACCTTCCGAGATGCAAGAACTCGCAACCCAACTTCAAGAACTCGCCGACAAAGGTTTCATACGGCCGAGTCATTCACCGTGGGGTGCACCAGTCTTGTTTGTTAAAAAGAAGGATGGTTCATTCCGCATGTGTATTGACTATCGAGAACTCAACAAACTCACAATCAAAAACCGCTACCCTTTACCAAGGATTGACGACCTCTTCGATCAACTCCAAGGTTCTACCTACTTCTCGAAGATTGATCTTCGATCCGGTTATCATCAACTCCGTGTGCAAGAGGAGGACATTCCAAAGACCGCCTTCCGAACGAGATATGGTCACTACGAGTTCATGGTTATGCCTTTTGGGCTAACCAATGCACCTGCTGTTTTCATGGACCTCATGAATCGCATGTGCAAACCATACCTTGATAAATTTGTTATCGTGTTCGTTGACGACATCTTGATCTATTCCAAGACCAAGGAAGATCATGAACAACACCTTAGGTTGATTTTGGATCTCTTGACAACCGAACAGCTATACGCCAAGTTCTCCAAGTGTGATTTTTGGCTAAAGGAAGTGCAATTTTTGGGTCACGTTGTCAATGAAAAAGGAATTCATGTTGACCCCGCCAAAATTGAAGCTGTTAAGAATTGGAAAGCTCCTAAAAACCCTACCGAAGTTCGTTCATTTCTTGGTTTAGCGGGTTATTACCGAAGGTTCATTTCTAACTTCTCCAAGATCGCTGTTCCCCTCACTGCCTTAACCCAAAAAGGTAAACCTTATGAGTGGGGACCGAAACAAGAAGAAGCCTTTCAAATTCTCAAGCAAAAGTTGTGCAATGCTCCTATCCTCACCGTTCCTGAAGGTGAAGATGATCTACTTGTTTACTGTGATGCTTCAAACCAAGGTCTTGGTTGCGTTCTCATGCAACGAGGCAAGGTGATCGCTTATGCATCAAGACAACTCAAAATCCATGAGAAGAATTATACGACGCACGATCTTGAGTTGGGTGCTGTCGTATTTGCATTGAAGATTTGGAGACATTATCTCTATGGCACGAAATGTGTGGTGTTCACCGACCACAAAAGCCTCCAACATATCTTCAACCAAAAAGAACTCAACATGAGGCAGCGACGTTGGGTTGAACTCCTCAACGATTACGATTGCGAGATTCGTTATCACCCCGGCAAGGCTAATGTTGTAGCCGATGCGCTAAGCCGCAAGGAACATGTCATGCTTCAAAGTGTCAAGATCCATTCCGATATTCAAGTTCGTATTCTAGCCGCTCAACATGTCTCGGTTACCGAGGGCAATATGTATATGGAAATGTCTTGTGGTGCTGAATTCCAACTAGAGACTAAAACCAATGGCTTGCTTTATTTTCTAGATCGTATTTGGGTTCCCGATCGTGACGATCTCCGAGCTTTCATCATGACCGAGGCACACAAGTCTCGGTATTCCATTCATCCCGGTGCGGATAAAATGTACCAAAATCTTCGTTCCCAATATTGGTGGCCTGGTATGAAGAAAGACATTGCTTTGTTCGTAGCAAAATGTCTCACATGTTCTAAAGTCAAGGCTGAGCATCAACGTCCTTCCGGTTTGCTTGAACAACCGGAAATCCCCGTGTGGAAATGGGAGAATCTAGCTATGGATTTCATTACTAAACTCCCTCGCACTTCGAGCGGTTATGACAGCATTTGGGTGATCATTGACCGTCTCACTAAGTCCGCACACTTCTTGCCTATCCATGAAGACTATAAGGTGGAGAAGTTGGCCCGTATTTACATTGACGAGATTGTGAGTCGTCACGGTGTTCCTTTGAACATAATCTCCGATAGAGATGCACGTTTCACTTCCCGGTTTTGGCAATCTCTTCAAAAAGCACTTGGTACACGACTGGATCTGAGCATGGCCTACCATCCCCAAACTAATGGTCAGATCGAGCGAACAATCCAAACTCTTGAAGACATGCTGAGAGCCTGTGTCATCGACTTTGGTGGCAATTAGGATTCGCATTTGACACTTATCGAATTCTCCTACAACAATAGTTACCACACCAGCATCAACATGGCTCCATTTGAAGCTCTCTACGGTCGTAAGTGTCGTTCGCCCATCTGTTGGAACGAGATTGGTGAAGCACAAATCACCGGTCCCGAGTTAATTCAGGAAACATCCGACAAGATTATTCAAATCCGTGACAACATTCGAGTTGCGAGGAGTCGGCAAAAGAGCTATGCCGACAAACGACGCAAACCCTTGGAATTCCAAGTCGGTGACCTTGTACTTCTAAAGGTGTCTCCTTGGAAGCGGGTGATCCGTTTTGGGAAGAAAGGCAAGCTAGCACCTCGCTATGTGGGACCATTCAAGATCCTTGAAAGGATTGGGAAAGTGGCTTACAAGCTCGAGTTACCTCCATCACTTGGCAACGTACATCCTACATTTCATGTATCCAACCTCAAGAAGTGTCTTGCTGATGAGAACCTCCATATACCTCTTGATGATGTGCGCATTGATGAGACGATGCACTTCGTTGAGAAACCCGTCGAGATTATGGATCGTGAGATAAAACAACTCAAGCGCAGCCGTATTCCTATTGTCAAAGTTCGTTGGGAATCTAAACGAGGACCCGAGTTTACTTGGGAACGAGAAGACCAAATGAAGCTCAAGTACCCACATCTTTTTGCTGAAGCAGTAGCCTCAACCAGTTGAATTTCGGGACGAAATTCCCTCAACATGGGGATACTGTAACCTTTCTGATTTTCATGTTTTCCTATTTAATCTATGCCGTGCAATAAAAGACGATTCCGATTCCAATTTTTACGATCATTGTTTCATGTTCAATAACAAGCATACACGCGTTTATTATATTACAATATTAACTAAAACCATCTTACAAACCTCGGGGACCAAACTTGACCAAAACTCAAAACATCATCAAGACTACAAAACTACAGGGACCATTCTTGTAAATATCAAAAAGTGCACAAGCACGGTCGTGCTTAGTCCAAAGCACGGTCGCGCTTAAGCCTCGAACACGGTCGTGCTTAACTTTAAGCACGGTCGCGCTTGTTATACAGTTTGACTCCGTGAAAGTCAAACCGACTCAATCTTGTCCACAAATAGATCGTAAACACGTTTGGAAGTTCGCGAAACTTGCAGAAGAAGATATTCGATGAATTGAGATTAAAACACGACCAAATACACATCCAATCGATCGATTCTCGCGAACTTTTACCAAACTGTCCTTTTTAAAAATTGAATCACGTAATTATGACCAAATCAAACGAATCAAACCACATTAATAATTTTATACGACTCCTATAAACTTCCCTCAACCTTAACATCATCAGAATAACATCTCTATCTCTCTGTCGACCTTCTAAAAGCCGCGATATCCCTCCCGTAGCTGACAGCACTTGTTGCCCATTCAAAACAGGTTAGTAATAGTCCATTAGTTTCGTTTCTTCGTTCTAAACAAAAGCCCTAACCTAATTCGGATTCATAATACACGATTTTACCGAATTAAAGTCTAAGTTTTGTTTTAACAAAGTTTTAATCGAACTACACCATAAACGCGATATAAGTCCAATCAAACTATGTGGTTAGATTCGTAATCAACCACTTAGTAAAAGCCCCATGAATCCAACAGCTTTTAATATAAGAACAATCGAAATTGCTTCTGGAATTGACCAGACACGGGCGCGCTAACCTATGAGCGCGGTCGTGCCTGACCAAGCACAATCGTGCCCCGAGAATGGCCCGGTCGTGCCTGTCGACCAAACAAGGTCCTGGCCTAAACAAACCCAAGACGCGGTCGTGCCGGATACGAGCACGATCGTGCTCTATGTTACAGACCCTTTTGTAGCCTCCTGACTCAACCACGGGCGCGCTTCAGACCCCACGATCACGCCCGGTAACGAGCGCGGTCGTGCCCTGCATGAGCGCGGTCGTGCTCAGTCTTAAAACAGAATCTTTTAAACAGTTTAATATATATTTTATCCTTCAATCAGTTTAAAGTTACAAATAATTATTTTATAAAATATCCAGAACCGAGTATTGTTTATCAAAGATCGATTATTTAATCTTTCTTTAAATTAAAATCAATAAAATACTACAAGTTTATATAATTATTTTATAAACAACAATATATTCCATACATTTTGTCTTTAACAAATATTATTTATTTAAACTTATAATTAAATAAATATATATATAAATGCTATCTAGTGAACATTCTAAACAAATGGTGTATTTTATTTAAACAAACCTTAAACTTAATCCACTTCCAACACCGAATAACGCAACTCAATAATACGTAATCATACATTGTTCATTAGGTCGAACTTAGCGATCTACAACACACCGCCATTACATACTTGCTTGTGTGATCTACACTCTACATAACATGTGAGTTTACATAGCCCCCTTTTCAACTATTTACAACTTTTGGGGTGGAACATGCGTTCTATTTACATGTTTTCAATTATACACATATACAGTTCCATCCTATGCATGTATACAAATTTTACGCTTTATGCTTGAGTACTAGACGTGTAGACCAACTATTATGCTCTTCATGTACAATCATTAACTAACAGCCGACAGTAAACAGTGGTAGATCTATTGAGTCTGACAAACCCACCCAGGTAGGGTGACTGTTACTGACAACACAAATTTTGAGTGCAAGTTACAAAGGTTTGATTGTATAGGTCACATGATAGTTTTCTCTCCATAATTGCCTTAATTGTCATGTTGTATTGAACTGTATGCACACAACACGTATTTTGCTATCACACGATTAAACCTATGTTTTCTCACCAACTTTTTAGTTGACTCTGTTTTAACCATTTTTCAGGTACCAATGTTTGAAGTAATCAAGATATGCTACACATAGGATTTTGGACCTAGAATTCAATTAAACCAGTTTATTCTATGAAATTTACATTTTTGTTTTGTGGATTGTTTGTGTTTTGATTGAACTTATTGATTGCAATGAAAACAATTATTAGATATTCAAACTTTAGCAAACCATGAGCAATGAACAGTCTGCACGCTTCACGCCCCGACGTTTCCGCCGTCGGTTGGGGTGTGACAGTGCACCTATTCTAGCTCTTTCGGAGGGAACGGATGACTTAGTGGTGTATTATGACGCATCCATTCAGGGTCTGGGTTGTGTACTAATGCAACGAGAAAAGGTGATTGCATATGCTTCGCGTCAACTAAAGATTCACGAGAAAAACTACAATACTCATGACCTAGAGTTGGGAGCCGTAGTTTTCGCACTTAAGATATAGAGACATTACTTGTACGGTACCAAGTTTCACTATTTACACCGATCATGAGAGTCTTTAGCATATATTCGAGCAAAAAGAGCTGAACATGAGACAGCGCCGTTGGGTCGAGCTCTTGAATGATTATGACTGTGCGATCCGGTATCATCCGGGAAAGGCTAATGTTGTAGCTGATGCCCTAAGTCGAAAGGAAACCAAGCCCAAACGAGTTCGAGCATTACAACTTACTATTCACCCCGGATTACCTGACAAAATCGATAATGCTCAAATCAAAACCTTGGAAAAGGAGAACCTACCGCTGGAAGGTACGCGCGGTATGGAAGCACAACTCGAGGTCAAATCTGACGGTATTCGCTACTTCGCCGAGCGAATATGGGTTAAAGTATTAAGAAACTTAAGGGAACTAGTCATAGATGAGGCTCATAAATCTCGTTACTCTATTCATCCAGGTTTCGACAAGATGTATCATGACCTAAGGGTGCTGTATTGGTGGCCAAAGATGAAGACCGATATAGCCACCTATGTGAGCAAGTGCCTGACTAGCGCGAAGGTCAAAGTTGAATATCAGAAGCCTTCTGGTCTTTTCTAACAACCAGAGATTCCCATGTGAAAATGGGAGCAAATATCCATGGACTTTATCACAAAATTGCCACGAACTCCTACCGGATGTGATACTATTTGGGTAATAGTCTGATCGTTTAACAAAGTCCGCTCACTTCTTAGCAATCAAGGAAACCGACAAGATGGAGAAGCTTACTCGCTTATACTTGAAAGAAGTAGTATCTCGGCACGGGGTGCCAATCTCTATCATTTCGGATCGTGATGCAGGATTCACCTCTTTTTTTTAGCAATCGTTACATAAACCTTTAGGCACGCGTCTAGATATGAGCCCAGCATACCATCCTCAAACTGTTGGCCAAACGGAGCGTATTATTCAAACCCTGGAGGATATGCTACAATCTTGTGTGATTGATTTCGGTAATACCTGGGAGTCTCACCTACCGTTGGTGGAGTTCTCCTACAACAACAGTTATCACACTAGCATCAAGGCAGCTCCATTCAAGGCATTGTACGGATATAAATGCCGATCTCCTATCTATTGGGCTAAGGTTGGGGATAGTCAACTTACAGGTCCTGAACTTATACTTGAAACTTCTAAGAGAATCATTCAAATTAGAAACCGTATGGCAGCAGCTCGTGACTGTCAAAAGAGCTATGCCAATAAGCATCGTAAACCGTTAGAATTTCAAGTAGAGGATATGGTCTTGTTAAAAGTCTCACCTTGGAAGGGTGTCATTCGCTTCAGGAAATGAGGCAAATTGAATACTCGTTATGTTGGACCGTTCAAGATAGTGAAGAGAATTAGCCCAGTTGCGTACCAACTGGACCTACCAGAAGGACTGAGTGGTGTACACGACGTCTTTCATGTCTAGAACTTGAAGAAATGTCTACCAGACGAGACACTCGTGGTTCCTCTCGAGGAACTACAGATCGATGAACAACTACGCTTCATTGAAGAAACGTTTGAAATCATGGACATGGAAGTCAAAACGCTCAAACACAGTAAAATCCCTATCGTCAGAGTCGTTGGAACTCGAAACGTGGACCGGAATTCACTTGGGAGTGAGAGGATCAGATGTTACGTAAGTATCCTCATCGGTTCAAGCAATCCACGTCAAAAACTTAAGCTACTATTCTAATTTTCTAGACGAAAATTCATTCAACTAGGAGATGATGTGACACCCAGAAAAAAAAATTTATTTTAATTTTCGGGACAAAAATTCTTTCAACTAAGAGATGATGTGACATCCGGACTTTTTAGGTTAACTCCGTTAGCAAATCCCGTTAAATTCCTAGCCTAGTTAACCCTATCACAAACCCCAGGGACTATTTCTGCCATTCTCAAACTCTAATTCACATAAACTAAAAGGACTAGTTGTGTACTTAGCCTAAACTCAATTTTGTTGACTTTCAAAGTCAAAATTGAGTACAAATGGTTCTTGTTGACGTTCTGAAGTCAAACAAACCCATGTACTTGATCCAATGTGCATTCTTAACTGAAATTCGTGCGAATTGATCACTGAAATTGACATTAGTGCAATAAACGTCCACGATTAGAGTCTTAACACCATCATTGATTCGAAATTAAAGCCAATTATGGGAATTTATTTTATAACCGTCGACCACTATCAAGTATCCATCTAATTCGAGCAATTCGATCATTGTTTTCACAAACGAATAACCTGTGCACTTCATCCGAACCCCACAGAAGCATTTGCACGCATCAATTCGACCGGAAAAGTAGCCGGAGACGCCGGAAGTCAAGCTTTGGAGCCGCACCCGTAGTTTTTAGTCGCGTACCAACAACCGAACACCATTCTGGTAATTAAACACTTCTGTAGTTTCGTTTTCATACCTAGACCGTAAGCCCTGTCACTATTGTGGTTTAAACTATCGAATTCATCAATATCAAATTCTAGGGTTCATACCTCATTCCGGTTTAATCGAACCCTGCCTTAAAATCTTTTTAAATCTAATTAATTTATACGATTAGCATCGCATCCATCAACTCTTTAATAACCCTATGAATCCAACTCCTTCTAATATCGAATTGACCATGATCCGGGATCTAGGGTTTGCTTATAATATGATTTGGGGATTGTGGTCTTAAATTCAATCTTAAAACAATTAAATTACATGAATAGTTTCAGAATCATCAACTCTTTGAAAGCCCCATAAATCCAACAACTTATATTAACAAATTTAATCATTTTGATTTGTGGTTAGAACCTAGGGTTTTCGGTTTCTAAAATAGAAATTAAACGAGCCTAAACCTGATGATTTTACAATTAAATCCATCTACAGATTCGCAATACCCTAATGAATAAAACCCCTATGGATCCTTGATGAATCGCAGTCGTTTTGAATGAAATCTGGACTGGTTTTGGTTTCAGTTCGATAAAGGGGGAAGAACACAGTAGGGGTGAGAGTTAAAACCAATTGAATCGGGTCTCTGATGCGATTCCCTAGCATGGTGGACTGGTTAAGGTGTATGGCTGATGGGGGAGAGACCCGGGTTCGATCCCTCCACCCCTTTTTTCTTTTTAAATCAATTTTAAAATATTATTTTTAATATAAAAACTTACCCATGTTATTATAATAATATATTATGATGTTTCAGCCTCGTATACTACCCGTAGGCTCGGTTTTAAAATTATAACCTATTTTCACTCATAAAATAATATATTTTTATATTATTTTCAAACCACAACTTAAAATGAAATAATATTTTTAGTACTATTTTAGCATCGTGACCTCAATTAAAAATAATATTTTTATATTATTTTTGCCACAATTATAAACGTTATGAAAACGTTTAAGATTTATAAATAATATATTTACGTATATTATTTACTCTTTTTTTTATTAACCTCGGATAAAATAATATACTACTATTATTTTCAACTTGTGACTCAAAAATTATAAATAATATATTTATATATTATTTGCAGCTCGTGTATGAACCTATTAGATTATTTTAAAATATTAAATAATATAATTATTTATATTATTGACTCACGTTTTATAATTGATTAAAAATAATATAATGAATATTTTTCCACACAAATGATTATTTTGTTAATCATACGAACTTCAAAATAATATATATAGTTATATTATTTTCCTAACCATTTTAAATGGCACAAACGTACGAATATAATTATTTATTAGTATTCGTTATAGAAACGTTCAACACGAAACGTATTTATCTTAATAATTAATTAATTAAGTAAGAAATCTTTATTACCGTGGACACGTTCGCCTATTCGTTGATCCTTAGAATGTTTTAAGACGTTCAAATCTCCCGTGTCGTCGTCACAAATCCCAATGTAACTTATGTGTTTATGAATCTAGGGAATACGTAAGCCGTACAGGGTAACACTTGAGGTTCTAAATCTCATACTTGTGTGATACTACCTACTACGCAACGCAGGTGAGTTTTCACGGCCCCTTTTTACTGTTTTACAACTAGGGGAGAAAACATGACGTAAACGTTTTTGGTTATGTAATTCATATATGTTATCACTTGTTTAACTATGTGTATACATATATCACTAAGTCCTCACATCGGACCGTTAATATGAACATAACGAGGTAAGTTGAGTAGTACTACTGGGTTTGACAAACCTCACCCGCGTTAGTCGCGCTAACCCGACTGGATGTCGAACGGGTGCAGTCATGACCTAAACATGCACCATGGTTGATAGGCCTGGTGGGAGGTAAAAACATAAACAGTCAGCTGTCGGTTGCGAGTGCATTAGTTAACATGCTTATGGGTTAGCTACCTATTGATTTATATATTGAATGTACATTAACCTATTGAACTTTGTTGCAAACTGAAACCTGTGAACTCACCAACCTTGAGTTGACACTTTTCTTACATGTTTTCTCGGGACGTTAAGCTAAGGCACAGGTGCACGTTAGGGCATGCATGGTGTCAAAATGATGTATTCAATAATTGTCAATATACTGATCATTCATTATGTTTTCGTTATTGTTAGACTTGGGCGCGTTGTTTTGCGCATTTACTTTCTTTATACGCTTCCGCATCTACTCTGAACTTTTATAATATTTCAATTTGAGTCCCATATAGTGTAATTTGATGTAACTAATGAATGAGATCCTAGTTTGTCACTTTCCGAACGGTAAAACTCCGTTAGTTGAAATTGGGGGTGTGACACTTACGCTTTAAAATCAAGAACACTTACAAATATAAAGACGGATTTAGACAATAATAAAAGCCCACCAAATGGTGGTTTTAAGAACGAATAATTAAAGACATAAATATACCACTAGATTAATACGTCAAACATTAACATGTGCCAAACATCATCTTCACCCTAGCAATTCAAGAAGCTTAGCCATGAATGGCCATGCTAACTAGCGTAACACTAAGTTTCGTAGGCTCCCCTATTGTGGAACAAGGAGGAAGAGCCCCTCTACTCATTACTACTACTCTAAACTACGAAATAAGCTCTCTCTGGTGTGTTCTTGAGGTATGGATGGATGTATTGAGGTGTGTGGAATGAAGAACCCAAGCCATCTATTTATAGGCCTCAAAATGATCAATGTACGGCCATGCATTGGTTGCACGACCGTGCATTGGATTGCACTGGCGTGCAAACACCTCGAGATTCAAACAGGGCACAAAGGACAGTGTACCCGAGCCCTGGGGAGCAAGACTGGCAATGCACGGCCGTGCATGGCATTTCATGACCGTGCAATGCTATGTCTGCTTCCCAGGCTTGTCTTTTAGCTGCTTGTTGACCTATGTTGACCTGGTTTGACTTCTTGGTGGTCAATGCTCGGGTTTGGTCCTCCAAAAGCTTGATTTCTTCACGTTTTAAGCTGGTTTTTGCTCTATTTATCTTTCGGCACTGAATAACTTGCAATTGTGAAATATTAACGTATTAAGTATCATTTGCAAGGCTTTTGTTTGATTAATACCATAATATGGGGATTATTATGCATGCAAAACATGTATAATTTAGGACATATCACTGCTCTAGGTAGGGTCTAGAAATAATTGGATGAGCAGAAATTGCATAGCTGATCTTGGATCGGTTCAAGAAAGTCACTATCTCTTGGTAGTCTAATGCAGCACCCTTCTATTCAGGGTTAGTGAGAGCCGACATGTTGAATTCGTTGGTGAACGCACGAGCCATCTCTGCAAAAACACTAGATAAACAACATTAGAACAAGTAGAATCATTGGAATGGAACAAACATGACATGTTATAGCAGTTGCACAAGAAAATGAAATCCAGACTTATAAAAATTTCAAGTTGCTCTTCCTGTGTACTTGGCAAGTACGCAGGTAATAGGTCTTGCGTACTTATTAATTACGCATGAGTTAATTCTTGCGTACTTACTAAGTACGCACGAACATCTGCACTTAGACATATTTCAAAAATCCCAAATTCAAAGTTCTTTGTTTTGGTCACCACAGTGTAGAAAAACATGTTTAAGACACAAGAGACCAAAATCACTACCAAAGTCATGCTCTACAATCAAAATTTTGACCTAACCCAAGTCCAACGTGAAGTCTCGACTCCACAGGGGTCAAAACACAAATCAATAACTGTTAAGGACGAATTTTGTAATCAAGAGGATCATTTGATAAATATTAACCCATTATAAAGTCTAATTTCACTTTAAAAAGTTTAAATTCCATCAAATGTTAGGTCACAAGACCCTAGTCCTCTCGAACACAAGATCGATCCGAAAAATGGTGAATTCATGGATGAAACAAGCTATGAATCTCACCAAATGAAGTTATGATTATGTCGAAACTAGTAGTGGAATGAAAAACGATATTAGAAACACACAATTTTTAAGTGATTAAGAGTGTGAGAGTGTATAATAGTGTCGTTGTTTGAAAAGTTGAAAAAGATGAAAAAGTTCTAACACCTGTATATATACCCCTCTGACATAGGCCTTGCGTACTTAGCTAAGTGCGCAGGATTTTACTCCTGTGTACTTAGTAAGTACGCATGACCAAATTCGTGCGTACGGCTAAGTACGCAGAGGTTATCTCTTGCGCACTTAGCTAAGTACACAAAACCCTTTGTATACTAAAAAATAAACCCAAATTATGAAGTTTGTCGCGTCAAATAGCGAACCAGATAAGAACGTTCAAACAAGAGGCTTTAAAAAACAATCCACGGAAGTTAAATGCAAATATTTTTGGTTTTTCTTAAAGTTTTATAAATTTTACTTAAAATCTTTTTGGCATTTTGATAATGATTGAACTGTACGAACTAAAACTCTTTTTTTTCTTTTCTAAATAAAGATAATATGCACAAGGTACAGATTTGAATATACAGGAATATACATACAAACTCTTTTTAATCAATGTCATGAGCATAGGATCATATTAGGCTAATAGTCAGCAAAAAGATACAATATAAACATCAAGGAATATGTGACCATGTCATGGATTACTATTTATTCATAACTAATTTGTAACACAAGCAAATCAATTCAAGTTGGCAATATTATAAGATTTGAAACTATTAGCATTTCTGTATCATGTTCTTGTGAGTTAAGGTAATGTTTATAGTTATACAATGTGTACCCCATAGTTATGCTACAAAAAGTAAATTGCATTAACTCAAGGCATCTAAGATTTTCCTAATGATTTTCAAAATTTCCATAATGAAGTTACATTGTTTAGCATAGAAAAAAATCAAGCAAAATCCATAAGGATTATCAAGAATCATAAGATTCAGAATTGATTGATTCATTTGTCTTGGTTTGTTATGGTTTTTCTTCGGTGAAAATTGATGATGATTCAGGATAATAAGTATGGGATCTGAGGATTTAGGTAAGGGGATCCAACTGTTATATGGATTTATCTTCAATGGAATCAGATGTGATCCAAGGGGTAGCATATGCTTGACGGTTGTAGTCAAGACATAGCTTGATTCAACTTCCCATTGCATACTTGTGAGTATGGGTAGTGAAGGGAACCGAAAAATTGTGCTAAAAACATAACCCGAAACTGGTCTCATAAGAAAATACTTGCCAAAATCTTACATCCTTTATCTGATAATGATCTTTTTGCATTCATTTACACACACACACACTTGCAAAACATGTGTTCAAATCACAGTTGTAGTAATTTAAATTTAGTTTTCGCACTACTAATGATCCAAAAACGCTAATAGCCTAGTGACAATCCAAATTAATTGCAAGTATTCAAATTAAAATCAAAATTTAAAGCTCAAGTAATCATTACGCAATCATTTCACATACGTGTAGTCCAAGACGTTTAGATCATTTACTAATGTGCTATCATTTCCTCTTATACTCAAAAGACTTTGAAATTTTTCTTGTTTTTCTATTTTGTTTAGATTTTTCTGAAAATATATCAAAGAAAAACGAACTACACAGAAAATATTTAAGAGAAATAAAGTTTAACTTCCATGAAATGTTTTGATTTGAAAAAGTTTTCTCACTCAGGATTGAACATTCCTATCAAGTTGATAAGATGTTCAAAACGGGTATGATCAAACGCCTAGGTGAAAAGGTCAGCAAAATTATCATCCGTGTGTACTTTTACAAGTTCAATGAGGTGCTTTTCAGCCTAGTCACGAATGAAGTGGTGACGAATTTCAATATGTTTCGTTTTGGAATGTTTCACCGGGTTATTCGTGATGGACATGGTGGCATTGTTGTCAATGAACAATGGAGTTCCAGTGTAGTTCAAGCTGTAGTCTCTCAGTTGTTGTTGAATCCATAATATCTGAGAACAGCAGCTAGCGGCAGCAATGTACTCTGCTTCACATGTTGACACAGAGACTGTTGACTGCTTCTTACACTGCCAGGAGACCAGCCTGTCTCCCAACAACTGACATCCACCCGAAGTTGACTTTCTATCGACGTTACAACCGCCCTAATCAGAATCAGTATATGCTTTGAAACCTCGAGCACAAGCAGACTGTAAACAAAATGTCAGGTCTTGAAGCTGTGAGATACATAAGAGATCCGATCATCCCACGGTACAATTTACAATCCACATCCTTTCTATCTTTGTCTGGATGCAGACCGTGATTGACTGGGATTGGTGTGCCATAAGTAGTGCAATCATTCATCTTGTATTTTTACAAGATGTCCTGTACATACTTAGTCTGATGTAGATAAACGCCATCCTCCCTTTGACTGACTTGCAGACGCATAAATAATAACAGTTCACCCATGTTGCTCATCTCAAACTTGGACTTCATCACCTCCTTGAATTCCTTCCACATCTCTTCATTTGTAGACCCAAAGATAATGTCATCAACGTATACTTGAACAAGTAGAATATCACCTCCTGCTTTCCTTATGAAGAGAGTCGAGTCAATTTGCCCTCGGTCAAAACCATTGGACAGTAAATGCTTTGAAAGAGTCTCATACCACGCCCTAGGTGCTTGATGAAGACCATAAAGTTCTTTATCAAGCTTATATACTTTATGAGGATTAAGCGGGTCTTCAAAACCAGGTGGTTGAGTGACATAGACTTCTTCATGTACCTTTCCATATAAGAAAGCACTCTTCACGTTTAGTTGATAGACCTTGAAGCCAACAAAGGATGCATAAGCCAGAAACAGTCGGATGGCTTCAAGTCTAGCAACAGGGGCATACACCTCAGTGTAATCCATGCCCTCTTGCTGATAAAACCCTTGAATAACCAATCTTGCCTTATTTTTCACCACAACGTGTCGATCATTTGTTTTACACTTCTGGTACCTATTAGATGTACACCTCTTGGCAAGTCAACCAGGTCCCACACATGCAACTTTTGGAATTGAGACAATTCTTTTTGCATCGCCTCTATCCAGCAGTTGTCAGCTAGAGCCTCCTTCACATTCTTTGGCTCTAATTGGCATACGAATGCAGCATGCAAACATGTTTCCATGATACCTGTGTTAAGTATCTCATTGTACAAGCTGGTGTTCTCGGTAACGGTTCTGTGATGAGTTTGAACACCGGCATCAGGATCACCAATAATGTTGTCGATTGGATGATTCTTATGCACTCTCGTCTCTGGTACATTAGGTTCATGGATATCTGATTTAAGATTTTTGCTCAACTCTCTCATATCAAGTGTTCCAGAAGAAGATTCAATGTTGATTGGATCAACTAGAGCTTCATTTCTTACATGAATGTTAGGATCGGGCCGAGCATCGTTTCCTTCAACATTAGTATCCTCTTCATTGTCACTGTCATGCGTCCCAGATGCAGATGCAGCATTAGGATCAGAAGTAGGAATATGTACTGATCTTGTTGAGAAATTTGAGTCGTCGCCGCCACTGCAGTATTAATACAAATTTGTAGCATCTTCTGTAGATAGATCAGGAAGGTTGAAAGACTTGAAGAGTGCATCATTTCCTTTAACATTAGTATCCTCTTCATTGTCACTGTCATGCGTCCCAGGTGTAGATGCAGCATTAGGATCAGGAGTAGGAATAGGTACTGTAGATCTTGTTGAGAAATTTGAGTCATCGCCGCCACTTCAGTATTAATACAAATTTGTAGCATCTTCAGTAGATACATCAGGAAGGTTGAAAGACATGAAGAGAGCATCATAATCGAATCCCCAAGCTGGACCTGTTGGTTTTGGTGGAACGCTGTGTTTACTGCAATCCACTCTTCAACTGAATGAGTTTCAATATTGTACACCCTTTTGCATGGTGAATTGGCAACATATCCTAAGAAGATGCCTTCCACCGCTTTTGCATGAAATTTGGACTTGCGATCCTTGTACTGTAACAATAATGAATAGGGATTACCGAATGGGACTAGGTAGTCAAGATTGGGAGGTCGATTATTGATCAGCTCCTAACATGTTTTATTGTGTCTTTTCACCACCAGAACTCTATTCAAAACGTGAGATGATGTATTAACTGCTTCCGCCCAAAATGTTATTGGAAGCTTGGATTCCGACAGCATCGTCCGTACAGTTTCAATCAAAGTTCTGTTCTTCCTTTCTGTAACTCCATTCTGCTGAGGCGTGTATGGAGCACCGAATTCATGACGAATACCCCTCTTGACACAGAAAAGCTCCATCATGTTGTTCTTGAACTCTGTGCCGTTGTCACTCCTTATTCTTCTAACCTTCAGCTTGCATAAATATTCCAGACTTAAGATCATGTATTGAAGAATTTCAGCAGTCTCATCCGTTGTACATAAGAAATGCACCCAAGAAAAACATGAGAAATCATCGGTTACAACCAGACAGTATGATTTACCTCCAATATTCCTGATACTTATGGGCCAGAACAAATCCATATGTAGGAGCTCCAAAGGGGTATCGATGGAGTTTTAGGTCTTGGGCTTGTGATTTTCCTTGCTGTTTACCCTCTTTACAAGGCATACAGTCATCTGCAACGATAAATCTCAGCTTAGGAACTCCGGTTACCAAACCGTTTAGGACAAGATGATTCATTTTTATATAGGAAATGTGTCCGAGTTTCCTATGCAACAAGATTAAGTCAAGTTCTGTCGCTTTTGTAAGTAATTAGGTAGCAACTAATGAGGTGGTTGTACCCACGCTCATATCGATCTGACATGTGTCATTTGTTCTTGGCGCTCGCATCAGAATCCAATATTCCGGAACCTCAAAACCAGGCTTGAGAACCAAGCATTCAGACTTGTCGAACATAACCAAGTACTCTTTGTCGCACATTTGAGAGACACTTAACAGGTTATGCTTCAGCTGCTCACAATAGTTGACGTTGTCGCACCTAATACATCCATTAGAAACCACGCCTTGGCAAGTTATACTACCGCCCTTCTCGCCTATAATGGTCACATAGCCGCCACTGAATGATTTAACATCTTGAAGCAGGGTCATGTTGCCTGTCATGTGCCGGGAGCATCCATTATCCACACACCAATGGTTAGTAGTAGTTCCCTTCAGATGTCCCTGAACGAGTCAAAAGAAATTAATTAGTTTTGGAGACCCAATCCATTGTGGTCTTTGGTCGTCTATTTTCTCAAAGTATACAACTTCAATTAACTCACAATCATGAATGTCAAAAATTGGTGACTCTTTCGGAGAGTCAGAACCGGAGTATTGAGAAGTTTTGGGTTTCTTACTCCAAGATATTTTCTTCTTTTTCTTTTGAATATAAGGTTTGCTATCATCAACTACAGGTGAACTAGTTGAAGCTTCACCCGGTCGACAACCAGTTAGCTATTGTTCAAGTTTCCTCAATCTCTTGTTCCGCCTTCTTCTCTGTGGCTTAGAGAGTTTCACCACATACTTCTCACCAGTTTGTGTACTACTGAAGGTAGATACACTGGGATTAGACAGTTGCTTTTCGCATTTTGGAACAGATGGTTCAACCACATGTTTTGCTGGTGGCTTAACCATTTGTTTCATTGGTGGTTTCACCACTTTTGATCTTCGGCTTTTCGGTTGCTTCACTGGTGGTGTCTTAGGGAGTTCAGCCTGTTATGGGACAACTGGTCATTTCCCTTGATTCTTTTCAGGACAGTTCACTATGATGTGACCGACTGCACCACAGGGAAAGCAAGCTCTTCTTTCTTTGTAAACCTTCCTATAAGGCTCTCTGATTTTGGATGTAGATGATTCAGCTTGATGAGCAATAGGAGTTGTTTAGTGAACATGAACAACATCTCGTGCTTGACCTTATGTTAATTGACTTTTAGAGGTGTAATGTTTTTCAATATTTTCTTGAAAATTCTTTCCTAGTTTGTTTGCAAACATTTCTTTCTTTGTTTGCTGAATAGATTTGAAACCTCCATAAAGCATCATTTTCAGTTTATCATTTGACGCAATTGTATCAGGTTCAGTTAAAATGCAATTATCATGATCAGTGACAACATTTTTCTCAATTTTATGTTCAACAATCAACTCCTCTGAGACAACACCCTCAACTTTGGTGTCCTCATAACCATCATCAGAAGCTGAATGAGGATTCATCTAAAAAGGACAAATCAATGTCGACTGGCCCGTTGACAAACTTGCCACTCACCGGTGGAGGAATGGCATTAACCTAAACCTTTGCCATTCACTTTTCGTACCACGGATTCGTAGTGTTCCACCACAAAGCGCGAGTTGTTTAACTTCTCAAGTTTGCCACTTAACTGCAGGATCTCATTTTACAGTCGGGCGATCTCAACATTTCTTTTCTCTACCCCCTTGTAGGAAACGTCTAAATGAAACTGTTGTTCACTTATTTTAATTTAAAACTCATGTCTTTCTTTCTTAAGGTTTTCAATTGAATATTTGAAACGTTTTTCATTCTCTTTGTAATTTAGAGCTGCCATACATAGAGGTTAGAGTTGATCATGGATTCGATCATTCTCGTCCTTCAAGATTAAACATTTAGAACAAGAAAAAACAGCAAAAGAATTAGAATCTACCTCAGTTGATGAACTGGACGCTTCTCCAATGTCCATTAGAGCAAGTGTAGATTCTGGTTGATCAGCAGCAGCTACTTCCCGTTCCTCAGTTTCCATCATTTCAACAATTTCTGCCATTAACCCGAGCTGGGTTTGTAAAATAATGGCATCTTCCAAGTGTACTCCCCATTCAAAGCTATCATCCTGCTGAACCACTAATGTGTTGGACGCTGCTCCTTGAGTCTGACTGTGGTTGTGCTGAATGTTGAAGTTCTGGTTATTTCCCGGACTCGGTCTAGTGAAACCTGAAGCTGGTCCTTTAACCTTTGACTTTCTCTTGCAAAGTGTCCAAAGTTCTGACACTTGTAGCACTTTGCCTTTAACTTATCAAATCCCACCTTAGCATTTGAATGCCCATCGATAAACTTTCTACCAGTTCTGTTCAAAAACCGCTTTGCCCTTCTTAAAATCATGGCTATATTCCATTCAATATCCATATCCTCCATGTCATCTAGATCCACTTAGTTGAAATCTTCTTCAATAGTTTCTGGATCAGTTAGCTTCCCAGCAATGAAGTTGTCGTAGGCAAGCATACATGATGAGAATAATGCCACATGATCTTCATCAATCTTGGTAATAGCAGTTTGGTGAGTTGAGGATGTAGATGTAGGACCTCTTGAGGAATGTTGATGGTATGAACCAGATCCCGATGCATCAAAACAGGTATGACCACCACAACCATTAGAATTTTTTCATCCTGAGTAGGATTCCCTAAGATCAAAGCAATTCTAGAACCCGATGACTTTGCTGTGGAAGAACCCCCGTAGTACAAAGATGGATATTGAATCTGAGGTCTTCGAGAGGTTACTTTCTTCTTCAGGTTCATGTCATGGGGTTGAACCTTTCCTATCGCTTCATCAATTGTCATCTCATAAAATTTGGGGTTCTCTCTTAGTAGGGTAGTATACATGTCAAACTTTGGTGGTAAAGAATCAAGAAACTTTTCCACCAACTCGTCATTAGGATATTTCAGTTCATAAGACTTTAACTCAGTTTTCAAGTGATAGAATCTTGAAATAAGTTCATCAATAGATTCATTCTCCAAGTATCTGAAGCATTCATACTGTTTCCACAATACCTCCCTCTTACTCTTCTTGACGTCACTGTTACCCTCGAACCTCTTCTGTGGAGCCTTCCAAAGATCTTTTGAAGTATCATAACCTCTGAAAATATGAAATAAATCTCTAGTTAGTGCCATAATTATAGAACCATGTGCTTTCTTTTCTAGGTCATAAGCCTTCTTCTCTTCTTCAGTAAATCTGGAGATAGGTTTGGGAACAGTTTCCTCAAGAAACAGGTGTGTTGGATGCTTGTATCCCTCAAGGATAGGTATCCACATGGTGGAATCAGTGTACGAGACGTACTCCTCAAAACGTGCTTTCCAATTAGAATAATCATTTACATTAAGCAGCTTTGGTTGTTTCTGTGGAGTCCCTATCTCGTTAACATAATTAAGCATACTACTAATGTTTTGAATATTCAACATGGTGTGAAACATAGTAAAAAATCAGAAATTCTGCCCCACTTGCGCACTTGTGAAAAGGCCTTGCGGACTTGTGACCTTGCCCTTGCGCACTTGATAAGTACGCAAGAGGAAATAATAAGTACGCAACAACTTGGTCTTGTGTACTTGATAAGTACGCAGCAACTGATCACTCTTTGCCAAATAAAGCAAGTACGCAGTTCACTTTATCCACCTGCTACACCGATTTTTTCCGGTCACCGGAAAATGCTCAAATCTTCAAATATTGATGTTATAAATGAATTGATCAAGCCAATAGGTTAGAAACTTGTTTCTAACAAACCCTTGATGATCAAAACACTTAAACAAACAACAAATCGGTCGTATTTTGAGAGATTTTTGCTTCTAAAATAGCGCACAAAAGCAGGGACTGTTTTATGACAAAAATCCACAAAATCGATCACTTTTTCAGGTAATCAGGCTACATGATGTGTCAAAAAGGCTCCTAACACACTCACAACACTCGAAATCAAGAGCAAATGCTCTGATACCACTTATAGGTCCCCGGGTGTCTCGTATTGTATCGTGCGAGTGTGTGGCTAGTCGAACAGGGTGTGGAATACCCGTGACTAGTAGGAGAATCAAACACAACAAGTAAACCGACAACAAACAAGAGTCACTTTAAAACTTCGTCTATTATCGATTACAACCGTTTACAAGAGTTACAATGAGAGGTACTTATGAACATCTACAACCAGCTATATATAGTCAAAGACTCAGTACTTGCGTACTTAGCCAGTGCGCAGGAAATCCTTCCTGGGTACTTAGCAAGTACGCAAGACTTGCTTCATATGTACTTGCTAAGTACGCAGGACATAATTCCTGCGTACATGCCAAGTACGCAAAGCATTAAACACAGACAACAAGAAAAGTACAATAACAAATACATACAGACACGATTATAACTCGATAAACCAATACATACAAAGACTGAAATACAAAATACAAGTACAAAGAACAAATACAAAAGCAGAGACAACATCCAGAGTGTTTGTCACACAAACGTGCTCCAACAATAATTAATTACTTGGTGAATTAATTATTTACGGGGAATAAATGTTTAATTTATTAAACATTTAAGGATTAGAATTTTACTGATTATTTATAACTAGTAAAATACAAGGGTTTAATAATTAATGGTTAATTATTACTAGGGTATTAACTGTTAATACCTCAGGGAATGGTATGTAATTATAGTGGTTATAAATATAACTTTATAATCAAAAAACCTAAACTCTAATACAAACCAACCCAAATCGGCGCCCCCATTCTCTCCTTGCGAAGCCGACACCATCACCTCCATCGTGAGCCGCTGTGAACTGGCCACTGCCGCCGCAGGCCACCGTTGCACACCGCCGCCGTGTTCGGCTCCTCTCTACGCATCTCGTGTGACATTTTTTACGGGTTTCTTGTACGTGTTATGTAGCATGACGTTCGTTGATCTAAGGTGTTCTGATCTGCTTATCGTCAAAGGTGTAATCTTTGAACACCATGTGGTTGGTTTATATTATATTGTTTATATGCTTGTAATCGGATCACTGATAGAAATCCAGATCTGATTTTTTTAGTACCATGAATCGCTTCCACTAAATACATCTGATTTATTTATTTAAAAGGTTAAAAAAACTATTGTTTTTAAAAGTTAAAAACTGGTGCTTGGTTCCCAACAGAATCCACCTAATTAATCTAGGTTTAGCATCCTGTTTGTTAAAAAGGTGTCTTAGGGCGGCATGATGCGTGTAGACAATGGTTTTTAATAGGACTAGGTAAGAACAGAATTTGTCGAAGGCAAAAACTACAGCAAGCAACTCTTTCTCTGTAGTTGTGTAATTTTCTTGATCGTCGTTTAAAGTTTTACTTGCATTGTAGATTGGATCGAAATATTTTTCTTTTCGTTGACCAAAAACAGCTCCCACTGCATAGTCAGTTGCATCACACATGAGTTCAAACGGTTTCGTCCAGTCAGGTGCCATCATGATAGGTGCATCAACGAGTTTTCTTTTTAGGAATTCAAATGCTTTGAAACAGTCGTCAGAGAATGAGAAGGGTCGATCCTTTTCCAATAATTGTGTTAATGGCCTTGCGATTGATGACAAATCCTTTATGAATCTTCTGTAGAACCCTACATGACCGAGGAAGCTTCTAATTCCTTTAACTGAATTTGGCGATGGAAGCGTAGATATAGTTTCTACTTTGGCTTTGTCGACCTCAATCCGTTTTTCAAAATCTTGTGTCCTAATACTATTCCCTCTAGAACCATAAAATGACATTTCTCCCAATTTAGCGCTAGATTTTATTCTTCGTATCTGGCTAGCATTTTCTCAAGGTTCTACAGGCAATGATCAAAGGAATTGCCAAAAACTGAGAAATCATCCATGAATACTTTCGTTGATTCCTCCATCATATCATGGAATATAGCAATCATGCTTTGCTGGAATGAACCAGGTGCATTACATACTCCAAATGGCATACGTCTATAGGCAAAGGTGCCATATGGGCAAGTAAACATAGTTTTCTCTTAGTCTTCAAGAGCGATAGGGATTGAAAGTATCCTGAGAATCCATCGAGAAAACAGTAGAACATGTTCCCGGATAATCGCTCCACCATTTGATCTATGAAGGGTAGCGTAAAATGATCTTTTCGTGTGGCTTCATTTAATTTACGGTAATCAATACACACCCGCCATCTAGTAAATGTGTGGGTTGGTATTAATTCGTTTTTCTCATTCGTGATTACCGTCATACCTTCTTTTTTGGTACAACTTGAACCGGACTGACCCATGCGATGTCTGAAATGGGATAGATTACCCCTGCTTCTAGTAGTTTGATAACTTCATTTTTCACTACCTCTTGCATTTTAGGGTTCAACCGTCTTTGGTGTTGCACGCTTGGTTTGTAGTTGTCCTCCATGAGTATTTTATGAGTGCAAAATGAGGGGCTAATTCCTTGAAGATCCATTAGCTTCCATGCTATAGCTTTCTTGTGTCTTTTTAGTACTTCTAGCAGTTTATCTTTCTCGTCACTTCTAAACTTGGTAGAGACAATGACTGAAAGCTTAGAGTCTTCATCTAGGAATGCATATGATAGGTTTGGCGGGAGCTCTTTTAGTTCCAGTGTAGGTGGTTCCTCTATGGAAGGATTTGTTTTCTCATTGCCAGCTCGATCTTCCAGCTCCTCAATGCCCCTTGTCTCATTGTCATGGTTGGTGTGTTTTACCAAGAACCCTTCTCAAACTAGATATTCCTCCTGGTCATCAGCTGGCCACTCTTCTTCTTCATTTCCCAAGACGTCATGCATGTAGTAGCCTACAAGTTCATCGAAATATTCAAAGAGAAAAGCGAGGTCATCGTGACTGCTCGACCACTTAATAGCTTTCTTAAGATCGAATGTGATTCGCTCTTGTTGAATGCTTAATCCTAATCTTCCTCCCAGACGTCAATAAGAGCAAGAGCTATGCTGATAAACGACCTTCCTAATATAAGAGGGTTGCTCGTTCCTCCTTTAATGTCAACTACCACAAAATCCATGGGGAAGACGAATTCGTTAATCTTTATCAGCACGTCCTCAACGATTACCCTTGGATAACGAACTGACCTATTGGTTAGGCATAGTTCAAGCATTATGGGTTAGAGTTTCTTGAGATTCATATTATCAAAGATAGCCCCGGGTAGAATGTTCACGCTGATGTGTAGGTGAGCGATAACATTACCTTGGATTGAATTGCTTATAAGACATGAAATTATGAATTGGTCAGGAGGCTTTCTTCCCTTCATGATAGCCGAACATTCCTTGTTTAGCGAAATTTTTGGTTGTTCCTCCATTTTCTCTCTGTTTGTCAGCATGTCCTTGAGAAACTTTGCATGAGCTGGCACTTTTTAGAGGAATAGCTTGTAAGGAAGATTCAGTTGGATCTGATTCAGCAAAGACTGAAATCTTTTAAATTGTTTTTCCAATCTTGGTGGCTCTGAGATTTCTTCAATTTCTCCATGTGGTATTTCAGCAATAGTTATGTTGTCTTCGCCGGTATCATCAGTGTTGTCTATGGGTATCATGGTTACTACCTCGATGTTCTGTCCTCTCGATGTTTGATCTTCCTCGATATTTTGTGGATAATCCAAGATTTCTGAAGGATCTTCATGCGGTTCCATGGCATAGAGTTTAATAATTTGACTTCTTATTTCCTCTAAATTTCGGAATAGCGTGTCTGGCTTCCAAGGATCTGGATCCAAGAATGAGTAATCAGATTTTAACGCCGGGGTTGGTTGTGGAAGCAGATTTTCAAATGGTGAAGGGTGAAGGTACATGTCATGATCCATGGGTCGCCATACGGAAAGATAACACTCCTCGGTGTAGTGTGATCCTCTACACAACTCACACCATGAATCTATGTAGTATCCTTCGGATTTGAAAAATTCTTCATTGGTAAAATCGTCGCTGTATGAATCCATGATAATATTCTTGTAAAATGCAGAATTAGAAAGGCAAATCCGTTAACTTGAATTTTTCTTAAAATCACTGTGTCCATGGCAACGGTGCAAAAAACTTCATGCGTCGTGTTTAATATATAAAATATATAAATATATATATATATATATATATATATATATATATATATATATATTTTTAGAAATGGTTTCACGAGATCAGTTTTAGGATATCGAACTTAAATGCTTAATTATTATTATTAAAAATGTGATTAGACTTTGCTCACCGGGAGGCGGTGCAACAATAGGATCATTTATAAAAACGTACCGTTCCCAACATGAGTTCACCAATTCTTGGTCGCAAAATAAGTTCGTATAAAGACGTACGACCTTATTAATGTTGACCAAGCCTTGGCTTATCAATCTGTACTTGTATAAAGACGTACATGTATTAAAAGAAGTTTGGTTAAAAAGGTTTTGCGGTCTTACGCTTTGAAATTAAGAACACTCACAAGTGTAAAGACAGATTTAGAAAATAATAAAAAACCCACCTTCATGGTGGTTTTAAGAGAGAATAATTAAAGACATAAACATATCACTAGATTAATACGTTAAACATTAACTATAACATTTCTGACTTTTCATGTATTTGTTTTGTGCAAAGTATAAAGTTTCAATTCCAATTTTAGTGCATTACTCTTGTATTATTTTGCAAACATTTAAATCCCAAGGTTTCAATGCAATTCTTGAACTTTTGGTTTTATATACACAGATATATATACATTTTAACTTGAATAAATTCAAATTAAAGAAATCTATTCCATTTACATGTATGTATGTTTATATATTACAATTTAAATGGGTTAGTTTTGAACCCCATAACCATTTGAACTCCCATCTTGAACCCTCACCTTTAACTTTGAACCCTTTTCCCTCAATTTTGACCCCATTCCTTATATTCTTGCCAATTTTGACCTTAAGATTCAAACGACTCTAAATCCTTGCAATTAAACAGCCAAAATCGATCAACCCGCCTGTTACGCGGACTAATTTGAAATTCAAACGAAGTTTGACTATCCAAAGTCAAACCGAGTCCAAATCCTTGCCAAATTCAGAAATTTAAACGCGTTTGAAGCCGAGAATCACACATTAACTGATTTCGTATGCATTCAAGGATGTTTCATGACCCATTTCATTATCCAACATTTGAATTCACGCGTATTCACAACCGACAGCCGTAATTGAATGAATTAATATACCTACACACCTTCGTATACCCCATATCAAACTCTCTAAACTCTTATTCGCCTCTCATTTCATCCCTGGACACCGATCGAACCTCAAGAACATCGCCCCTGATCTTCTAGCCGTCAGCCTTCGGTACGCAACCAAATCACGTAAGTTTTATGTCGTTGGATTCGTATTAGGGTCCCCTTCATTAGCCCCTAATCAATTCAGGTTAACAGAACCTATCGAAATCAATTCTATTTAGGGTTCATAACCAGTTCATACGATTTGGGGCATGGGTTTGATCCCTGTATTTGTTAAGTACAAGTGGGTTTCAATATATAACAGCGAAACCATCAATCCCAGCCGGTAAGCCACTAGATGGCGTGGGTTCAAAATCCATAGACCACGCATCCGGCCTCCTTTTTGCGCATTCCCCTGACCTAGACCCGACTCCAGTGTAAAACCATGTTAAGACCTTTCGAATCTGTTCGTTAGCATGGGTGACTCCCATGGTCTAGTGGTAACGCGTGTGCCTCATACAGAAACCACCCGGGTTCGATCCGGGTGGTCCGCTTTCTTTTTTTAACAGTTTTAAACAACTCAAATCCATTTTATAAAATTTATTTTGTAAAACCCATGACCTCTAATACTGATTAACACAAAAAATGACAATTTTAAATTTAAAACAATTATTTTTGCAATTTAAATTATTTTTAAAACCTTAATTCGAATGTAAGAATCATTTAAAATTATTTATTTTTATTTTTTTAGTTTTAAAAAAATGCACTTAAAATACTTATTTTATAAACTTGTGTTAAGAACTTACAAATTCTTTACCGTTTGTAAAGATTACACAAATCAATTTTTTTTATTATTCTTAGGATTTTCAAATAAATCATTTTACATTTATTTAGGGTTTAATTATATATTAAATAAAATTTCCTAAATAGATACTAATATATATTTTACTCTCCGTTTTAAAACACATTTTTATACTAATAAATAGATAAAAATAATTTATTTATTTAAATTACATATCTATTTTAACAAGACCCTAAATCAATTATTATTTTCTTAGTCCATACACATTAAACCTTATATTTTAAATACAAATACCGAGTTACACACATCCATTACATGAAATAACACAAACATTTTATACAAACCCCTACACCCAAACCCCGTTGAATCCCTAGGATTTGATTTAGACTTTTGTGCAAAGCATTGATTCAACTTCATATAATTCAACTCTAGGTTAATCTTGAGACTTGCAAATCACTTGTGCTAGCTATTGCTCGCACTACCTACCAAAAACTTACAAGTGAGTTTTACATAGCCCCGTTTTCATTTTTGCACTTTTGGGGTGAAACATGATTACTCTTTGAAACTCTTTGCAATAACTCATGTACAATTCAATAATATGATGCTATGTGTTTATTTGTGCTTTATTCTTGAATACTATGAGTTAAGTCTACATATACATGACATTAGTGCAATCATTAACTTCGTACAAGCCAATGGTTAACATTGATAGATCTATTGAGTCTGACAAACCCACCCGGGTAGGGTGTTTGTTATCGACATTACATCAGGATAACCTGCGTGTTACGCCTCAGTCACAAGATTTGATTTTGCACCTAGCTTACCTATTGGTTCTCCATAAATACCTTATATACCATGTATCGTTAGGATTGTATAAAACACTTGAACCTTATTTGTAGTGTCAAAACCTGTGTATGCTCACCAACTTTTTAGTTGACCTAACTTTCATCATGTTTCAGGTACAAACAAATGAGTTTGATCAAGTTGCTTTCGTTTAAGTTTGAGGACCTAGTATTTAAATTTGAACAAGTTTGTTTATGTAATTTCCATTATTGTATTGTTGGATTTAATGCTTTGATTTATGAAATGAAAATTGGTTGTTTAATTATTCCAACTGTAGTAAACCATGAGCTTTTGAACAGTCTCCATGTCCCGCCTTGAGGTTTCCGTCGTCGGTTGGGTTGTTACATTAACATACACCAAACTTCATATTCACCCTAGCAATACAAAGAGTTTAGCCACGAATGGCCATACTAACTAGCGTAACGCTGTGTTTCGTAGGCTCCCCTATTGCGGACAAAGAAGATGAGCCTCTCTACTATCTAATACTACTCTAAAGCTGCTGGAAATGAACTATTCTCTCTATCTTTTGTTGTGGTAGGTGTGTGAAACCAAGAACCCAAGCCATCTATTTATAGGCTTCAAAATGTGTATTGCACGGCTGTGCATTGGGTTGCACGGTCATGCAAAGGACTCACGAATCAAAATGGGTACAGATGGCAGGGTACTGGGTCCTTAGGGAGCAAGTTAGGGTTTGCATGACCGTGCAACCCTCCCTTGCTTCCCATCTTTGTCTTTTAGGTGCTGGTTGACTTCTTGTTGACCAATTTTGACTTCTAAGGGGTCAAAGCTCAGGAATGATCCTTCTAGAAGCTTGATTTCTTAGTGTTTTTGACTGGTTTTAGCTTTGTTTATCTTTAAGACACCGAATAACCTGCAGTCATAAAACATGAACGTTTTAAGTATCAATTGATAGGTTATTATTCAATTAGTACCGTAATATGATGATTATTATGAATGCAAAACATGTATACATGATGACACATCAAAATGCTTTCCTCAAAACCACGTCGTAGAATTCAAAAATTTCCGTCTACGAGTTGGGACAATCTTGAAAATATAACTGAGTTGCTCGAAGTTTTCAAAACCACCACCACTTTTTTATTTGGGGTTTATTATCCCACAAGTCCTTTAACTCTTAAACAAATATATTTAGTGTGTAACAAATTAGCCGAGATTGAATATAAAAGTCCTGTTTTTACAAACATGATAAAACCGACGAAAGCTAAATTTGTAAAATATTTTAAAGAAATGCTTCCCCTTATAACTTGTGCCACTACTAAAACCCTACAATTAATGTTTTCGTGGTTGAAACTTTGATTGATAAAATAACTCATGATTTGGATTTGGATTGTGAAGACTTTAATTTTGCAACCATAACAAAAACATATTTTAACAAATGTTTACAAGTTTTGTTTGAAGTTTATTTAAATAAATATGGTACAACATAAAGCCCCCGTGATACGATTGGTGTGGGCGCGCGCGCATCAAGTAGTAGCTCGAGGAATGTGAACTTAAATTTATATAACGAAATGAGAAATGAATTTAGTAAACGGGCTCGAGGTAAATTCGAAAGGTATATTGGAAAAAACTTTTTATCATTTATGAGTCCGGATGTTTTTTGAGAACTTTGATATTTTGGCTTGGTGGAAAGGAAACGAAGCTACTTTTTTGATTCTTTCCGCCATGGCCCGTGACGTACTAACCGTCCAAGCTTCCACGGTAGTTTTGGAATCCTATTTTTCTATAGTGACAGGGTGTTATAGATACGATGAACTAGACTCACTCCCATGATGATGGAAATATGCATTTGCTTGAAAGACCATTTGGATGTGGTAGAAAGGATACAAGATACAAGTTCGCTTGAAGAAGAAATTCAAGTGGAAGAATTTATACACGAAACCGAGGTCAATCAAAGAATGGCGAACCCACTTACGGATGAAGAACTCGCCGAAGATGAAAGACTATGAGGCTCCGCTAGTAATTCCGAGCATGACGGCGAAGAATAAAGAATAAAAACTCCAAAATATAAAAACATATATGTCAATTTCTCATGTATTCGAATTTTCTAATTTTATTTTGTAATGTTTTGTAATTTAAAAAAACCCGGTTTAATGCTCAAACCTGTCTCAACCCTACCTGAACCGATTCACAGGACTTGTAAACCGGTTTAACCCAAACCGGTTTAGGGCCAAACCGGTCCGGTTCGGTTCAAAAAACCGGAATGTTCACCTACCGATCTTTTGCCACTCAAAATCTAAACTTGGCCCAAAAAAAAAAAAACTAATCCAATACATTATATTCCAAGCCTAGCTATAGTTTCTTGAATCTTACCGTGAGCCCACATTCCTCAGGCCAACTTTGCAATTTTCATATCAATATCCATACTCATCCTGGCCCAATTGAAACTCGTGTTTTGCCATTATATTTTGCCTCTGTTAAGTCCAGCGAGAGTCCGGCCTAGTACTTCTAAAAGGTCTAAATTAAAAACCCTAGTCAAAATTATTTCCCTCGATATTTATCATCACACTGGTCAAACTTCGTGATTATCTCTCTCTCTCTCTCAAATTTTAAGTTTGTGGATTCTTAACTATCATATTCTGATTTGGATGTATCTGTGAGCTTCATGTAAAAATTTTAAAACTTACTTTAATTATTAGTTTATCATTTGGTATCTTAGGGTTTAAGAATATGAACAACCATTCATGAAATTGGTTTGCTACCGGGAGGATTAATGTTTTGCGATTAATAAAACTTAGTTGTCATTGTTATAATGATTTAAAACATGTAACCGTTGATTATAACAACCATTGTCATTCGTCAAAGTTGAATTTGGTTGTACATCCTTATCAATCTGAGGTAATCAACGATGAGTGTTATCTTGCTAGTTTAATTAAGAGTTGTTCATAAAAGGCATCAGAGCGACTCTTACCGGGAAAAAAAGGTTTTTGGTGTCGGATTCTTTTGGGCTATCATCTTCCGGGATGCTCATGACATGATTCGTGGTTGTGATGCTTGCAAGAGAACGAGCAACATCTCATCACGACATGAGATGCCCCAGAACAACATTCAGGTTTGTGAGATCAATGACGTCCGGGGGATTGATTTCATGGGACCTTTGCAAGCTTCTTATGGCAACCGATATATCTTAGTGGCAGTCGATTACGTGTCCAAGTGGGCCTCGGCTCAAGCCTTGCCCACAAATGATGTTAGGGTGGTTGTTAAGTTCTTGAAGAGGTTGTTTTCTCGCTTTGGTGCCCCTAAAGCACTCATTAGTGACCATGGGACACATTTTTGCAATTCCCAGTTGGAGAGGGCGTTGTCACGCTATGGAGTAAACCATAGATTTTCAATGCCATATGTGACATCCGGCAATTCCAGGTTAACTCCGTTAACACAAACCTCGTTAGTTCAAATATTATTCATTGCAAACTCAGTTATCCTAGTTAGTCACACGTGCATTGCATTTATCTAGGTTAATTAAATGTGTTAATTAATTCACACACAACGGCTATCCGTAGAATTACCGGATCGCACTCGAGTCTAACCCAGAACGTTGGTGATTAATCAAGATTAATATTACAAACATTTATTAATTTATATTTAATATAAATTATATGAGTTTTATGTGATTACATGACTTTACGTGAACTATGTGAATATTCTGGTTGTCGTGCATGTTTATCGAATGTTAATCGTATGTAGTATTTTTTAAAAAGTTAGAGTTTTTATAAAAATAATAATTGATAGTTTTAATTATTAAGTGTTGGTTTAATAATAATAGCCTATGGGTCTTAATTAAACTCGAAGCCCAACTTAAAAACTCATTAGCGCATGTATTATATAAAGAACTTTAAAAAATAAGCATAAACCCTACCCACACCCCCTTGCCGTCGCGACTCCCACCCCTCACCCTCCATTCCGCCGAGAGCTTCAAGCAACCATAGGACCTTCGATCGAGCTTCAATCATGAAACCGGAAGTGGATACGTGCTAGTCTAGGCATTCCTAACGTTCCTACGTAAGTCGTTTTATTAAAATCCGTCGTTATTTCATTATTATTTTTGAGATCGAAACCCTAGATTATCCAAACTTAATGATTTCGAAATATGTTAATGAATTGGTTAATTGTTTGATATTGTTGTATCGTATTGATGAATTATTGGACATATATGAAACCCTAGTTGTTATACGACGTGTAAATTGAGTTTTGTTGATTATGTGACGTATAGGAATCCCATGCTAGACGTGAATTATGGTTAATATAGTTGTAAATATATTAGTTGAATGATTTAGGATTGAATAGACGTGTTAAATTGTGTAAACAAAGCGTGTAATCGATGACTTACTAAAAAGGGAAACTTTGTTAAAAAATATTTTTGAATGTGAAGGTTTCTAGGTGTGTATGATGTTATTAATTGACTCTAGTATGTTAGTATGGTTGTATTAATGATTGTTAAAGTGTTATTGAATGCAAATAGATTAAATAAATCATAGGTTACAAAAAAGTGAAAACTTTTGTAAATTGGAACTTGTTGTCTAGACTTAATGAGGTGTGTTATGGTAATCTATTATGTATTAGCATGTGTAGAGACATGGGATGATGATACGAACTTGTTATAGATAATGTGATTCATTTAAAAGCAAACATGAGTTTATATATTTTCAAAAAAATAATAATAAGTTAGTGTAACGTGTATTGTTGACGTAGTTTGCCATGCTAAATTAGTTATGACTTAGGTAGAATGAAACGCGAATTATTTGTGTGCTAAGCGTGTTGTTATACAAGTCAAACATTTAATAACTAAACGGGTCACCAACGGGTCGTTGAGTCAGATTTGGTCAAACTTAGTCAAACTTAGTCAAACTTGGTCAAACTTAATCAAATTAATAAATATTTTCTAAACCCTTAAAACAATGAGATTATTTGAATACTAAGGGTTCCTATCTCCTTGCACAAAAACACACTTATAAACCGGTGTTTATAGGTGGCAGTTAGTCGTCAAGCATTCTAAGTTCGCTTTCTTTCGCACGTACTCTAAGGTGAGTTTCACAGCCCCTTTTTCTTATGGTTTAAACTTGGGGGAGAAAACATGGGTACAAACATTTAGATCTTACATTTCATTTATATCACTTGTTGTACTAAGCGCAAACATATCGTGCAAGTCCTTACATATCGAACCATTTAATATATGGGATAGCGAGGTAATCTTGAGTAGTACTACTGGGTATTGACAAGCCCCACCCGCGTTAGTCGCGCTAACACGACAGGTAGTCGAACGGGTGTAATATTGACCTAAACATTTACCCTTGATCATGATAGTCATGGTAGGAGGCAGTTCAAACATAAACTGTCAGCTTCGGTGTCGAAACGATTTAGTAACATGTAACTAGATTAGCTACCTATGATATAAATTGTAAATGGTTTTATCTAGTATGCTTTACAAGCATTGAAACCTGTGAACTCACCAACCCAGTGTTCACACGTTTTACATGTTTTCTCAGGTCATTAAGGTACAAGCACAAGCTAAGGCATGCATGCATTCGAAGTCCATCATTTTCAAACTCAAGAACTATTTATTTTATTTATTGATGGATTATTTATTTTTGGCACGACTGTTTTGGCTCATGCTTTTCATTTAACCTTTCGCTTCCGCAGTCTTACATTAAATCAGTGTTTTCATTACTAGTGTTGCATAGTGACTATGAGCAATACTAGTTGTTTTCTTTAACTCATATAGAGTCGTTCAAAGTAACTAATGACTGAGATCCTGGTATGTCACGCTCCTAACGGTAAAACTCCGTTAGTGGATTTTGGGGGTGTGGTAGATTGGTATCAGAGCCATTGGTTGTAGAGAACTAGGAAATGCATACTAGACTATAACCACGCACATGCATTAGTTACACAACACTTACACTCATACATGGAACTCACTCATCCCGTTACAGGAAATGTCGACAACGCCTAATTCACCCACATCCCCAGTCGTTCAGGAGCACGATGTTCCTACCGTACCTTTGCCAGAGCCGAGGAGACGTCGACTCAACCCGATCAACACCACTGTAGGGTATGATAAGCCTATTCATGTGCGTGTCAGAGGTAACACGTAGGACTGGGATTGGTATCCCGATAGGATCAGGAACTGGATCCGCGAGGAGGAAGTCCCATCTCCACTCACTACTGACATTGCTTCTTCTTCTTCATCATCTTCTGTGCGAGCTTTGCCACCATTGCAGTACCTCTTTGAGCAGGTGTTAGCTGTATTTGTAGTTAGGATGGACCGAGAAATCCGGAACATGAGGGACGCAGTGGGGGAGATTTCTGGCATATTAGAGCGACAGATTCTGATGAATCAGAAAATTGACAAACTGACTTCAGATTTAGCAGTCACTGATAAAGTCCATGAGAATTTGGCAAATGGATGTGTGGATATGGAAGACCGGCTGAACACTGCAGAGTGGAACCTAGATATACTCCACACCAGGATTGAGCAAGTGGAACCTAAAGATGGAAGGATCTAAGATTGAAGCCTACACTACTCGTTCGAATGAACTGGCGAACTTATGTCCACAAATGGTAACACCTCCCTATAAGAGAATTGGGAAATTCATTGATGGTTTGGTTCCGCAAATTCAGAGCATGGTGACATCTTCCAATCCTACTACAATTCAACAAACTATCAAGTTGGCTCACAAGCTAACCGATCAGGCAGTCGCTCAAGGCACCCTACCCCCCAGAGGTGCATTATCAAAGACAACTGACAACAAGCGGAAGTTTGACAGTTCATTCCCCAAAACCTTCCAGTCAAACCCACCTTCTCAGAAGTAACAACAACAGCAACATCGTAAGCTTGAAACTTAAAAAGAATAACAATCAGTCTAACTCTTCTCAGCAGAATCAGGGTTCATATGTTGGCAAGTACCCAAAGTGCAACAAATGTAACTTCCACCATCATGGAGCGTGTGACCGGTACCGTTGCCGCCGGTGTGGAAAGATGGGTCATTTGGCCAAAGACTATAGAGTAGATTTGCAGAACAAACAGACACCACCTGGAGACACACCCAAAGGCTGTTTTGAGTGTGGTAAAGAAGGGCATTTCAAGAAAAATTGCCCGCAATTGAGGAGAAACGGAAACGGAAATAGCAACAATCATCAGGGCGGTAATGGAAATGGTAATAACCACCAGGGTGGAAATGGTAATAACAACAAAAATGGTGCAAAGGGCCTAGCATTTGTGATTGGATCGAGAGAAGCTTGGAATGATTGGAACGTGGTTAACGGTATGTTTCTCTTAAACGATCATTTTGCTTCTGTACTTTTTGATACTGGCGCCGACAGAAGTTTTATATCTAGAGAACTTAGTAGTCAGTTATAAATAAACCCAACTTTACTGGAGCATCATTATACCGTAGAGATAGCAGACGGTAAAGTAATCGAGGCAACCCACATCCTCAAGGGATGTAAGTTAGAACTCTCTGGTCACAAACTCGACATCGATCTCTTTCCAGTTACACTTGGCAGTTTTGACATAATTGTGGGCATGGATTGGTTGTCTAAAAACCAAGCTGAGATCATCTGTAGTGAGAAGATCGTTCGTATACCCCTTCCTAGTGGAGAGATCCTATCCGTTCAGGGCGAAAGAAGTGGTGCAGTCGTGGGCATCATATCTTTCATGAAGGCTCAGAAGTGTCTGCGTAAGGGTCATACCGTGATATTAGCCCTTGTCGCTGACAAGTCTACCGAGGAGAAAAAGTTAGAAGATATCCCTATCGTTCACGAATTCCCAGAAGTATTCCCTGAAGACATACCTAGTCGTCCACCTCATCGTCAAGTCGAATTCCAGATCGACCTAACACCCGGAGTAGCGCCTATTGCTCGAGCACCATATAGACTTGCACCAAGTGAGTTGCAGGAGCTATCCACTCAACTATAAGAGTTATTGGATAGAGTTTTCATCCGACCGAGCTCATCACCATGGGGAGCTCCAGTCCTATTTGTCAAAAAGAAAGATGGAACTTTCCGCATGTGCATTGATTACCGAGAGTTAAACAAGGTAACAGTCAAGAACCGCTACCCACTACCCCGCATTGACGATTAATTCGACCAACTTCAAGGGTTAAGTTTCTATTCAAAAATCGACTTAAGATCTGGATATCATCAACTGAGAGTTCGAGATGAAGATGTATCCAAGACTGCATTCAGAACCCGGTACGGCCATTTCGAGTTTTTGGTCATGCCATTTGGATTAACCAACGCACCCGCAGTGTTCATGGACCTCATGAACCGTGTGTGTAAACCTTACCTTGACCAATTCGTCATTGTCTTTATTGACGATATCCTCATATACTCTAAGAGTCAGGAAGAGCATGAGGAGCATCTGCGTAGGATCCTTGAGCTACTGAAACAGGAGCAGCTGTACGCTAAGTTTTCCAAATGCGACTTTTGGATTCGCGAGGTTCAATTTCTAGGACATGAGATCAATGAGAAAGGAATACATGTCGATCCAGCCATAGTGGAAGCTATCAAGAATTGGGCAGCACCATCAACTCCGACCGAAGTTCGGCAATTTCTAGGATTGGCCGGATAATACCGTCGCTTTATGGAGGGATTCTCAAAGATTGCCCAACCTCTCACCGCCTTAACCCAAAAAGATAAACCCTATAATTGGAGCGAGACTCAAGAATCAGCATTCCAGCTACTGAAGCAGAAACTATGTAGCGCACCCATCCTGTCTCTACCAGAGGGAACAGATGACTTCGTGGTGTATTGCGATGCCTCCATCCAAGGTCTCGGTTGTGTGTTGACGCAACGTGACAAGGTTATCGCATACGCTTCTCGACAGTTAAAAATCCACGAAAAGAACTACACGACTCACGATTTGGAGTTAGGAGCCGTGGTGTTTGCACTCAAGATATGGGGATATTACTTGTATGATACCAAGTGCACCATCTACACTGATCACAAGAGTCTTCAGCATATTTTTGAGCAGAAAGAGTTGAACATGCGTCAACGTCGTTGGATCGAGTTATTAAACGATTATGATTGTGCATTCAAGTACCATCCGGGCAAAGCTAATGTGGTGGCCGATGCCCTAAGCAGAAAAGAAACCAAACCCCGACGGGTTAGAGCATTACAACTCACTATTCATATAGGATTACCCAAACAAATCCGCAATGCCCAACTCGAAACCTTAAAAGAGGAGAACTTATCATTGGAATCCACTCGTGGTATGGAGAAACAACTTGATGTTAAAGCAGATGGTATTCGCTACTTCGCGGAACGAATATGGATACCAGTATATGGAAACCTAAGAGATCTAGTCATGGATGAAGCTCACAAATCCCGATACTCTATCCATCCGGGATCCGACAAGATGTATCACGATCTCAAAGTTTTGTATTGGTGGCCGAACATGAAAGCTGACATAGCCACCTACATGAGCAAGTGTCTGACTTGTTCAAAAGTCAAGGTGAAATACCAAAAGCCATCCGGATTACTTCAACAACCGGAAATTCCGATGTGGAAATGGGAACAGATTTCTATGGATTTCATAACCAAATTACCCCGAACCGCTACTGGATGTGACACAATCTGGGTGATAGTGGATCGCCTAACCAAATCTGCACATTTTCTTGCTATCAAAGAGACAGACAAAATGGAAAAGTTAACTCGCCTCTATCTTAAAGAAGTAGTATCCCGTCATGGAGTGCCAATCTCCATCATTTTCGATAGAGACGCCCGATTCACCTCACGTTTCTAGCAATCGTTACAGAAAGCTCTAGGCACGCGCCTGGATATGAGCACAGCGTACCATCCTCAAACAGATGGCCAGAGTGAGCGTACCATTCAAACCCTCGAAGACATGTTAAGGGCTTGTGTGATTGATTTTAGTAACAGTGGGTGACAAAGTATTATTAAAGGTCTCACCGTGGAAAGGTGTGATTCGTTTTGGAAAACGAGGAAAGTTAAACCCACATTACGTTGGACCATTCGAGATAGAGAAAAGGATCGGTCCAGTAGCATATCAACTAAACCTACCAGATACACTCAATGGAATGCACAATGTCTTTCATGTCTCAAACCTAAAGAAGGGCCTATCAGAAGAGACACTTGTAGTCTCACTCGAGGAGTTGGAAATTGATGAACAGCTACATTTTGTTGAGGAACCAGTCAAAATCATGGACCGAGAGGTCAAAACCCTCAAGCGTAGTAAGATATCTATTGTCAGAGTTCGCTGGAACTCGAAGCATGGACCGGAGTTCACGTGGGAACGCGAGGATCAAATGATGAAAAGGTATCCTCACCTCTTCAAACAGTCAACGGCAATCACGAAATGTACTAACTAAATTTTGAGACGAAATTTATTTCAACAAAGGGATGATGTGACAAACCTAAACTTTTTTATTTCAAACGTTACCGACTTCGTTTAATTTTTGGGACGAAAATTCTTTCAACAAGGGGATGATGTGACATCCGGCAATTCCAGGTTAACTCTGTTAACACAAACCTCGTTAGTTCAAACATTATTCATTGCAAACTCAGTTATCCCAGTTAGTCACACGTGCATTGCATTTAATTAGGTTAATTACATGTGTTAATTAATTCACACACAACGGCTATCCGTAGAATTATTGGATCGCACTCGAGTCTAACCCAGAACGTTGGTGATTAATCAAGATTAATATTACAAACATTTAATAATTTATATTTAATATAAATTATATGAGTTTTATGTGATTACGTGACTTTACGTGAATATTCTGGTTGTCGTGCATGTTTATCGAATGTTAATAGTATGTAGTATTTTTATAAAAGTTAGAGTTTTTATAAAAATAATAATTGATAGTTTTAATTATTATTAAGTGTTAGTTTAATAATAATAACCTATGGGCCTTAATTAAACCCGAAGCCCAACTTAAAAACCCATTAGCGTATGTATTATATAAAGAACTTAAAAAAAAATAAACATAAACCCTACACCCACCCCCTTGCCGTCGCGACTCCCACCCCTCACCCTCCATTCGGCCGAGAGCTTCAAACAACCATAGGACCTTCGATCGAGCTTCAATCGTGAAACCGGAAGTGGATACGTGCTAGTCTAGGCATTCCTAACGTTCCTACGTAAGTCGTTTTATTAAAATCCGTTGTTATTTCATTATTATTTTTGAGATCGAAACCCTAGATTATCCAAACTTAATGATTTCAAAATATGTTAGTGAATTGGTTAATTGTTTGATATTGTTGTATCGTATTGATGAATTATTGGACATATATGAAACCCTAGTTGTTATACGACGTATAAATTGAGTTTTGTTGATTATGTGACGTATAGGAATCCCATGATAGACGTGAATTATGGTTATTATAGTTGTAATTATATTAGTTGAATGATTTAGGATTGAATAGACGTGTAAAATTGTGTAAACAAAGCGTGTAATGGACGACTTACTAAAAAGGGAAACTTTGTTAAAAAGTATTTTTGAATGTGAAGGTTTCTAGGTGTGTATAATGTTATTAATTAACTCTAGTATGTTAGTATGGTTGTATTAATGATTGTTAAAGTGTTATTGAATGCAAATAGATTAAATAAATCATAGGTTACCAAAAGTGGAAACTTTTGTAAATTGGAACTTGTTGTCTAGACTTAATGAGGTGTGTTATGGTAATCTATTATGTATTAGTATGTGTAGATAGATATGGGATGATGATACGAACGTGTTATAGATAATGTGATTCATTTGAAAGCAAACATGAGTTTATATATTTTTAAAAAAAATAATAATAAGTTAATGTAACGTGTATTGTTGACGTAGTTTGCCATGCTAAATTAGTTATGACTTAGGTAGCATGAAACGTGAATTATTTGTGTGCTAAGCGTGTTGTTATACAAGTCAAACATTTAATCACTAAACGGGTCACCAACGGGTCGTCGAGTCAAATTTGGTCAAACTTAGTCAAACTTAGCCAAACTTGGTCAAACTTGGTCAAACTTAGTCAAACTAATAAATATTTTCTAAACCCTTAAAACAATGAGATTGTTTGGATACTTAGGGTTCCCATCGCCTTGCGCAAACACACACTTATAAACCGGTGTTTATAGGTGGCAGTTAGTCGTCAAGCATTCTAAGTTCGCTTTCTTTCGCACGCACTCTAAGGTGAGTTTCACGGCCCCTTTTTCTTATGATTTAAACTTGGTGGAGAAAACATGGGTACAAACGTTTAGATCTTACATTTCATTTATATCACTTGTTGTACTAAGCGTAAACATATCGTGCAAGTCCTTACATATCGAACCGTTTAATATATGGGATAGCGAGGTAATCTTGAGTAGTACTACTGGGCATTCACAAGCCCCACCCGCGTTAGTCGCGCTAACACGACAGGTAGTCGAACGGGTGTAATATTGACCTAAACATTTACCATTGATCATGATAGTCATGGTAGGAGGCAGTTCAAACATAATCAGTCAGCTTCGCTGTCGAAACGCTTTAGTGACATGTAACTAGGTTAGCTACCTACGGTATAAATTGTAAACGGTTTTATCTAGTATTCTTTACAAGCATTGAAACATGTGAACTCACTAACCTAGTGTTGACACGTTTTAGCATGTTTTCTCAGGTCATTAACGTACAAGCACAAGCTAAGGCATGCATGCATTCGAAGTCCATCATTTTCAAACTCAAGAACTATTTATTTTATTTATTGATGGATTATTTATTTTTGGCGCGACTGTTTTGGCGCATGTTTTCATTTAACATTTCGCTTCCGCAGTCTTACATTAAATCAATGTTTTCATTACTAGTGTTGCATCGTGACTATGAGCAATACTAGTGGTTTTCTTAAACTCATATAGAGTCGTTCAAAGTAACTAATGAATGAGATCCTGGTATGTCACGCTCATAACGGTAAAACTCCGTTAGTGGATTTTGGGGGTGTGACACCATACCATCCACAGAACAATGGACAAGACAAGTATATAAGCCTTCCTCTTCCGAGGAGCATGGGTGGGACGTATAAGGGGCCAGAGGGGGGCCAAGCCCACCATATTTTTTTGCTAAGAAGTATTATTTTCGGGCCACTAGGTTTATTTCATATTAGTTTTAGTGTTTGGGCCCCTTCTAATCCAGACCTAAAGTCCAAATATGTTCCACAAAGACCTTAAAGGTCGTCGGGCAGAGCTGTAATTATTCTTCCTTTGACGTTTATGTGTAAAAACTGTTTTTTTTATTTATGGTCTTTATTTGAAGAAAAAAATTGTTTTTTTATGTGTAATATTTTCGCCCCCCCCCCCCCCAATTTAATTGTTCAAGTTCCGCCACTGCCGAGGAAGAAATCATAGTGCATTTACTCTTGTTTTGAGCCCCTTCCCTCACAATCATCACTTACTCTCGCGCTAGAGGCTGGCCACAGTGACACCCCCTGGGTCCTCCATGGCGAGACTAACCGTGCTCTGTCTTGTAGGCATCTTTCTAGAAAGAGACCATCTTACAATCACATTCGGTGCAATATCTCATCCTGCATACTACCAACGTATATTGTTCGCAATAATAGAAAAAATATTAAGTTCAGAGTCGAGACATTGCAGGAATCTTTTCTTGATTCTGGTATCGAGTTTTATCCAAATGAGCTTCCTTTTTGAATCTCTTCTTTGTTGTGTTTTTATCGAACTCAAGAGTTTTTACCACTTTTCTAAGCTCCATTTTAAAAACTTTACTAGTTCCTGTCACACCCACACCAACGGCGGAATACGTTGGAGTAGGAGATGGAGACTGTTCATAATCATATGATCAAACTAAAGTTGCATATATTAAATTAACCCAAATTCCATAACATTGTTCAAACAAGCACAATCAAACATACAAAGAAAGAAAAATACATCAACAAGTTCAATTATTTATTTCAACTAAGTCGTCATTTCCTATGTGTAGCAACTTGAACATGAACTCAAAGATTTGCACCTAAAACATGATGAAAACAAGGTCAACTAAAAATAGTTGGTGAGCATACATAGGTTTTGACACCATAAATAGTTTTCATGTGTTTATGTACAATTCATATGAAACAAGGCAAAATAAGGCAATTATGGAGAACCACTATAGTCAAACTGGGTGTACAATCAAACATTGTGACTGAAGGGCATAACATTCAATGTTATCCTAGTGTAATGCCGGCAACAATCACCCTACCTGGGTGGATTTGTCATTTGCAATAGATCTATCATTGTTACCCTCGGCTTGTACAGAGTTAATGATTACACGTGTATGTATGTAATGTAAATGTAGGTTTAAACTCATAGTGTTCAAGCATAAGGCACAAATTTGCACACATATTCATAAATGTAGAATTGTATAATGAATTGCAAATAGTCTTTAATGAAATCATGTTCCACCTCAAAATATGTAAAAATGTAAAAGGGGCTATGTAAACTTTGTAATAAGTGGTTTGGAGATCACATGAACAAGTTGTTGGACAAGTGATTACCTAACCACAAGGTTAACCTATGATTGAACTGTATACATGTATCAATGATGTGCTCAATGACTAGGAGAAACCCTAATGTATAAAGGAATTGGATGTGGGCTTGGTTAAGTAAGAGTGTACTTGTTTGAGTTTCAAATGATGTGGTTTTATGAAAATCCCTTGTAAGTGTATGAATATATGGTTTCATTCGTCTTTGTAAATAATTGAATATGTGTATACATGAATAACCACTTCATGGTTATAATAGGTAAATAAGTGAACAAAATAAATGAAAAATAATAAGTTTGAATAATTGGATAAATAAATAAAATCCTTTTATTTAGTTATTATGAACAATTGGGTTCCAAAAGAAAATTAATGACCTAATCATTTTGTGATTAAACCAAGATTAAAAATAATAAATAGTTTAACGACGTAACTAAATAAAAACCAGATTCTTTTGAAATATGAGGTTTTATTTTGAATAATTAAACAACCATAAATAATAAAAGAGTGGATTATGTGTCTAGAGTTTTATAAAATAAATTGTAGAAAAAAGGTTATTAAGTTCTTAATCAAGCTAAAAGTTTATAAAGATTAATTTGTTAAAAAGAAAATTAATCGTTTTAAATAAATTATGTTTAATTAGGATTTCAACCAAAACAATTTGTTTTTCCTTAAAAACTTGTCAATTAGTTTATTAAAACAACTTGGGTGTTAAAGGTTTTATAAATAATTTTTTATAAAACAAATAAATGTATAAAAATTGTTGTTTAAAAAAAACGGACCACCCGGCTCAAACCTGGGTGGTTTTTGGGCAAGCCACACGCACAACCACTTGGCTGTGGTCCTCTAATGCAATCTAACCGGGTGATAAAGTGTTTTAAGCAAGTACCAGAAGGGAACCGGGTTTTCAGGGTAAAAACGCACCCAACAGAAAAAGGTGCGGTGATATGGCTCGAACCCGCGACCTTTCCTAGGTGTGCGAAGTGTCTTACCGGTGGACCTGGGCTATTGCCTTGGTAAGAATCAGAACCGCTTAGTTTTTAACATCTAAACTCAACCCACCTTTGTCCCCAATTGAACCCGTAAACCCTAACCACCCAAATTGACCCGATACGGCCATTGATTGACCTAAGAATCATAAGGATTTCACTCCCTGGATTGAAACGTATCCAACGGTACTAGAATTACCTGAAATGGATAAGGAGAGGATGAGGTAGACTAAGAGCCGCGAGTTGGATGTTCTTTGGCTGAGTTTGATAATCCAGAGATGATTAAGTTGAATTTGAGAGTTTAGAAAGTAAGTAAAAGGTGTTGCGAAGGTAATGGGTTGGTTTTTATAGTTCAATTTCACCGGAAACGTATAATTTGATTCGAAATGGCTTGAAACGGCTTACGAACATGATTTCTGAGTTAATTCGTTTGATTTCTATTAAATTGGATCTTCATTTGCGTTTGAAATCGATCGTGTAATGTTTATGCACATTCTGAGACGGTTAATCATGATTAAATTCGTGGATTGAAACTGAAATCAACCGGATTTGACCTTGGAAAGTCAAAATCAATGGGTGGAGTTCGAATTTGGATTTAGGCATCGATATCACTTGAATTAGTTCATCATGTGCGTTTGATTCTGGTCGTGGAACCGTCCTGCATGAATTGTAGGCATTAACAGCCTTGAATTGGTCGATTTTGAAACCAGATTTGGTGGTTTGGTGACTCTGAAAGTCAACTGACGAGGGAGGGGGTCAAATGCAATATATGGGGGTTCAAAACACTAAGATTGATTTAAAAATCATCTTCAAATATAAACTAAGTTTTATTTTTATAACATTTATAAAACTAAACACCTTTAGGTTTAATTTTAAACAAATTTATGAGGGTTTATTTAAATGTGGCAAATATATGTCTTTGTTTAGAAACCAATTTGATTTATAATTTCAAATATATACCTAGATATGTTTATATACTTATACTTATAAATGATAACATTTATATCTTTATATGTATGTATGTATTTATTGTAACTCTAAAACATGTAATTGCATGAATGAAATCTTAAATTGAACCACTTGTAATCATGGTTAAAGGATTACAATGCATTGTACTAGAATGAATACAGATTGTTATTATTGCACAAACAAAGCACAGGAAAAATCATGGATGTTACAGGATCCCCATGTTGAGGGAATTTTGTCCCGAAATTCAACTGGTGGAGGCTACTGAATCAGGAAAGAGGTGTGGATATTTGAGCTTCATTTGATCCTCATGTTCCCAAGTAAACTCGGGGCCACATTTAGATTCCCAACGAACTTTGACAATAGGAATACGGCTTCGATTGAGATGTTTTATCTCATGATCCATAATTTCCACGTGTTTTTCAACAAAGTGCATCGTGTCATCAATTTGCACTTCGTCAAGTGGTATGTGAAGATTTTCGTTTGCTAAGCATTTCTGTAGGTTGGATACGTGAAATGTCGGATGTACGCTGCTAAGTTCTAGAGGTAACTCGAGTTTGTAAGCCACTTTCCCAATCCGTTCAAGGATCTTGAATGGACCCACATAGCGAGGTGCTAGTTTACCTTTCTTCCCAAATCGAATCACACCCTTCCAAGGAGACACTTTTAGAAGTACAAGATCACCGACTTAGAATTCCAAGGGTTTTCGTCGTTTGTCGGCATAGCTCTTTTGAATGATCTTGTCGGATGTTTCTTGGATTAACTTGGGACCGGTGATTTGAGCTTCACCAATCTCGTTCCAACAGATAGGTGAATGACACTTGCGACCATAAAGAGCTTCAAAAGGAGCCATGTTGATACTTGTGTGGTAGCTGTTGTTGTAAGAGAACTCAATGAGGGGTAAGTGAGAATCCCAATTGCCACCAAAGTCAATAACACAAGCTCTAAGCATATCCTCGGGTGTTTGGATTGTTCATTCGGTTTGACCATCGGTTTGAGGATGGTAATCCGTGCTTAAATCCAAGCGTGTACCAAGAGCAGTTTGGAGGGATTGCCAAAACCGGGAGGTAAATTGAGCATCTCTATCAGAACACCGTGACGACTCACAATTTCATAATTGTAGATTCGAGCTAATTTCTCAACTCGGTAGTCTTCACGGATTGGAAAGAAGTGAGCTTATTTGGTGAGACGGTCAATGACCACCCATAGGCTGTCATGACCACTTGAGGTGTGTGGAAGTTTGGTAATGAAATCCATGGCTAGATTATCCAATTTCCACACGGGAATCTCCGGTTGTTTAAGCAAACCTGAAGGACGTTGGTGCTCGGCTTTGATCATTGAACTTGTTAGACATTTTGCTACATAAAGGGCAATGTCTTTCTTCATACCGGCCCACCGATATGGTTGGTGAAGATCTTTGTACATTTTATCCGCACCGGGATGTACGGAATAACGAGTCTTGTGTGCCTCATTCAGGAGAAACGTACGGAGACCATCACGATCGGGAACCTAAATACGATCTAAGTAATAAAGTAAGCCATTGGGTTTTGTTTCCAATTGAAGTTCAAATCCACATGACATTTCTTCATACATGTTACCCTCGGTGACTGGGACATGTTGAGCTTCAATAATACGGATTTGAATGTCGGTTTGAATTTTGACACAATGAAGCACGACGTGTTCTTTACGACTCAATGCATCGGCCACAACATTCGCTATGCCAGGATGGTAACGAATCTCACAGTCGTAGTCGTTAAGGAGTTCAACCCAACGTCGTTGCCTCATGTTGAGTTCATTTTGATTGAAAATGTCTTGGAGACTTTTATGGTCGGTAAACACCACACACTTGGTGCCATAAAGATAATGTCTCCAAATCTTCAACGCGAAGACGACCGCACCCAACTCAAGATCGTGCATCGTATAATTCTTCTCATGAATCTTAAGTTGTCTTGATGCACAAGCGATCACTTTGCCTCGTTGCGTGAGCACACAACCAAGACCTTGGTTTGATGCATCACAGTAGACAACAAGATCATCATTTCCATCAGGGAGAGTTAGAATAGGAGCATTGCACAACTTTTTCTTGAGGGTTTGAAAGGCTTCTTCTTGCTTTGGTCCCCACTCATAAGGTTTACCCTTATGTGTCAAAGAGGTGAGAGGGACAAAAATCTTGGAAAAGTTGGAGATGAATCGACGGTAATAACCCGCTAGGCCAAGAAATGAACGAACCTCGGTAGGGGTTTTAGGTGTAATCCAATTCTTTACAGCTTTGATCTTAGTAGGATCCACATGAATTCCTTTCTCATTGACAATATGACCCAAGAATTGAACTTCATTTAACCAAAATTCACACTTGGAGAATTTGGAATATAGTTGTTTTTTCCTCAAAAGCTCCAAAATCAACCTAAGATGTTGCTCATGATTGGCTTTAGTCTTGGAGTAGATCAAGATGTCGTCAATGAAAATGATCATGAATTTATCTAAGTAAGGTTTGCATACACTGTTCATGAGGTCCATGAAAACCGCAGGTGCATTGGTCAACCCAAAAGGCATTACCATGAATTCGTAGTGACCGTATCTTGTATGAAAGGCAGTTTTTGGAATATCTCCTTCATGCACACGAAGTTGATGATAACCGGATCGAAGATTAATCTTTGAAAAGTAAGTTGAACCTTAGAGTTTGTCGAACAGATCATCAATTCTCGGCAATGGATAGCGGTTTCTGATGGTAAGTTTGTTAAGCTCGCGGTAGTCAATACACATACGGAATGAACCATCCTTCTTCTTTATGAATAAGACAGGTGCACCTCATGGTGAATGACTTGGATGGATGAAACCTTTATCAGAAAGTTCTTGAAGTTGATTTGCAAGCTCTTGCATTTCAGAAGGTGAAAGTTGGTATGGAGCTTTGGCTACGGGATTTGCTCCGGGTATGACGTTGATATGAAACTCCACTTGTCGAACGGGTGGAAGACCGGTTAGATCTTCACGTAACACTTTGGGAAAATCCCGAATGATGGGAATGTCTTGAATACTTTTCACTTTATCCTTCTTTTCAACAACATGGGCTAAGCAGGCTATATACTTCTTTCGTAATTACTTTTGGGCTGTCGTGCATGACATGACTTTGAGTCCGTGACGAGGTTTTTCACTAAAGACTCTTAATGTACCACCCGATGGAAGAGGAATTAGAATGCACTTTTCAAAACAAATGACTTCGGCATGGTGGTTAGACAACCAGTCCATACCTATGATGATGTCAAAGCTTCCGAATTGCATAGGTATGAGGTTAATGGGAAAAGTGGTTCATTAATTTCAAGGGAACAGTCATGGATAACGGAGTCAATAGTGATGGGATTTCCATCCGCTACCTCAGCCGTAAATGTTTTCTCTAACTTAGTTCGTGTTTTTGCAAGTAAAGGCTCAAATTCATGAGACACAAAACTCCTATCAGCACCGGTATCAAATAGAATGGAAGCATATTGGTTATTAACATGGAACTTACCATTGACTATATCATTGTTGGCTTGGGCTTCATTGGCTTTTATGTTGAAAGCACACCCACGAGCACCACCTTGGTTTGCATTGGCTAGTCTTGGTCATTGGTTTCGGAAGTGTTTTGGATCATCACATTCATAGGAAGCACGCCTATTAGCAATAGCCGATACAACTTGATTGGCAACTTGCTGATTGGCTCGGTTTCCTTGGTTGACTTGATTAACGGGAGGTCCAGATCGGCAAGTGTTGGCTACATGACCATACCTTCCATAATTGGCACATAGAAGGCATGTCATGTTTGGGAAGTGATGATATTTTCAAGTGTTGCACAAAGGATTGATGCCCCAATATGGTTTCTTGATCAGATTTTGGCCACAGGTTCAACTTGGTTGACCGGTGCAGCAGGGGTGTCAACAACAAAATTTCTAGCCTTGCACTTCTTGTTGTTGTGAGAAGGTTCGGGCTTGACCTTTTTGGTTGGTTTAGATGAGGTTTCTTTGTCAGTGGCTTTCTTTGCACCTTTCCTTGTTAACGTGCCTGCCTTCACGTGATTTTTGGTTAACGTGGCAGCTAGGCGTATAGCGTCTTCAAGGGTGGCGGGATTTCTTCCCAACACAGTGTCTTGGATTTTCATAGGCAAACCACCTATGTACTTCTCAATGTACCGAGACAGTGGTGTGACCATGTGTGGCACAAGGAGGCTCAAATCATGGAAATGAGTTGTGTAGACGAGGTTTTCACCACTGTCTTGGGTAAGATTCCAAAACTCAGCCTCTAGCTTCTTCATTTCATTGCGAGGACAAAAATCCTCGGTCATTAGCCTCTTCACATCATACCATGGCAAGGCCATTGCCACATCCACACCTCGGGCCCGTTTCTCACCATTCCACCAAGTGAGCGCCCGTTTTTGAACGACGCTCGTAGCATAACGGACTCGGAGGTTGTCGGGGCAATCACTATTGAGAAAAGTGGTCTCAATGCTTTCGAACCATTGGAGGAGGCCAGTAGCTCCCTCGGTACCATAGAATTTGATGGGATTGCAAGAGTTTAAGTGTTTGAAGGTGCATCGGGGCGGATTGCCACCACCACCGCCACCATTAGCACTACCACTCGCACCACCATTGTTGTTGTTTGCTTGAGTGAGTTGATTTACAAGTTTGGTAAGGAGGGTAGCAAGATCATTGTTGTTGGTCTCGTTGGCACGACGAGGAGGCATGCTATAGAAGAAACAACACAAGGAAAATGATAAGAATCATGAGGATTTCTAGGATATTGATAAGAAATAAACATGCAAAAATAATCATATTTGGATTGTACTTAATTCATTTGAATACTATGACATATCAAGATTATTTAAACTCATCCCGGGAATTCCCAGGAAAGCATACGGATCCTTCGGTTGATTTGGATTTATATGAAATTCTTTCCTAGACAGAAAACCCAGAATACATGTGTCACCCTTCCTGATTACACGTGTCCTCTAATAATTAACAAAATTTAATACCTTGATGGGGTTTAAGAGTTTTAATAGACTTGTGTCTATGAGTATGACGTTCTACATGCGAAGACGTTGATGACATAGAAGGAGGTAAGAAGAATGAGAGGCTTAGGATAAGGGTATTAGTAGTATTATTTAGTTTGTCATTTAGGGTAGTGCCTAGTAAGTCATGTAGTCTAACAAGTAGGGCATCAAGTAGATTAATACATAAGGTAAGCAAGTAGCACATATCATGTAGCATGTAACATGGTATTAGATGGGTGTCCTAAGGTTATAGTCTAGGTCATGGGTCTCTAATAACCTAATTCTCTAAAACCATGGCTCTGATACCAATCTGTCACACCCCAACCAACGGCGGAATATGTTGGAGTGGGGCATGGAGACTGTTCATAAGCACATGATCAAACTAAAGTTATATATATATTAAATTAACCCAAATTCCATAACATTGTTCAAACAAGCACCATCAAACATACAAAGATAGCAAAATACATCAATAAGTTCAATTGTTTATTTCAACTAGGTCCTCATTTAATATGTGTAGCAACTTGAACAAGAACTCAAAGATTTGCACCTGAAATATGTTGAAAACAAGGTCAACTAAAAATAGTTGGTGAGCATATATAGGTTTTGACACCACAAATAGTTTCCAAGTGTTTATGTACAATTCATATGAAACATGGCAAAATAAGGCAATTATGGAGAACCATTATAGTCAAACTGGGTGTACAATCAAACCTTGATACTTAACGGCATAACACTCAGTGTTATCCTAGTGTAATGTCGGAAACAATCACCCTACCTGGGTGGATTTGTTAGATGCAATAGATCTATCATTGTTACCGTCAGCTTGTACAGAGTTAATGATTGCATGTGTATGTATGTAGTGTAAATGTAGGTTTAAACACATAGTGTTCAAGCATAAGGCAAAAATTTGCACACATATTCATAAATGTAGAATTGTATAATGAATTGCGAATAGTCTTTAATGAAATCATGTTCCACCCTAAAATATTTAAAAATGTAAAAGGGGCTATGTAAACTCACTTGTAATTAGTGGTTTGGAGATCACTCGAACAAGTTGTTGCACAAGTGATTAGCTAACCACAAGGTTAACCTATGATTGAATTGTATACATGTATCAATGATTTGCTCATTGACTAAGGGAAACCCTAATCTACAAAGGAATTGGGTGTGGGCTTGGTTAAGTAAGAGTGTACTTGTTTTAGTTTCAAATGATGTTGTTTTATGAAAATCCCTTGTAAGTGTAAGAATATATGGTTTCATTCGTATTTGTAAATAATTGAATATGTGTATACATGAATAACCATGATTATAATAGGTAAATAAGTGAACAAAATAAATGAAAAAAAAACAAGCTTGAATAAATGGATAATTGGATGAATAAATAGAATCCTTTTATTTATTTTATTTAGTTATTATGAACAATTGGGTTACAAAAGAAAATTAATGGCCTAATCATTTTGTGATTAAACCAAGATTTGTAGTAATAAATAGTTTAACGACGTAACTAAATAAAAACCAGATTCTTTTAAAATATGAGGTTTTAATTTGAATAATTAAACAACCATAAATAAAAGAGTGGATTATGTGTCTAGAGTTTTATAAAATAAATTGTAGAAAAAAGGTTGTTAAGTTCTTAATCAAGGTAAAAGTTTATAAAGATTAATTTGTTAAAAAAGTTAATCAAATAAGTTCTTAATCAAATAAATGTAAAAAAATTGTTGTTTAAAAAAAACGGACCACCCGGCTCGAACCCGGGTAGTTTCTAGGCAAGCCACACACACAACCACTAGGATGTGGTCCTCTAATGCAATATAACCGGGTGCTAAAGTGTTTTAAGCAAGTACCAGGTGGGAACCGGGTTTTTAGGGTCAAAACGCACCCAACCGAAAAAGGTGCCGAGCTATGGCTCGAACCCGCGACCTTTCCTGGGTGTGCGAAGTGTCTTACAAGTGGACCTGGGCTAATGCCTTTGTATGAATCAGAACCGCTTAGTTTTTAACATCTAAACCCAACCCACCTTCTTCGCCAATTGAAACCCGTAAACCCTAAGCACCTAAATTGACCCGATCCAACCATTGATTGACCTCGGAAACAAATGGATATCACTCCCTGGATTAAGACTAATCCAACGGTACTAGAATTACCTGAAATGGTTAAGCAGAGGATGAGGTCGACTAAGAGCCGCGAGTTGGGTGTTCTTCGGCTGAGTTTGACGCACCAGAGACGAATAAGTTCAATCTGAGAGTTTAGAAAGTAAGTAAAAGGTGTTGCGAAGGTAATGGGTTGGTTTTTATAGTTCAATTTCACCGGAAACGTATAATTTGATTCAAAATGGCTTGAAACGGCTTACGGACATGATTTCTGAGTTAATTCGTTTGATTTCTATTAAATTGGATCTTCATTTGCGTTTGAAATCGATCGTGTAACGTTTATGCACGTTATGAGACGGTTAATCATGATTAAATTCGTGGATTGAAACTGAAATCAACCGGATTTGACCCTCGAAAGTCAAAATCGACGGGTGGGGTTCGAATTTGGATTAAGACATCGATTTCAGTTGAATTAGTTCATCATGTGCATTTGATTCTGGTCATGGAACCGTCCTGCATGAATTGTAGGCATTAACAGCCTTGAATTGGTCGATTTTGAAACCGGATTTGGTGGTTTGCTGACTCTGAAAGTCAACTGACGAGAGAGGGGGTCAAATGCAATATATAGGGGTTCAAAACACTAAGATTGATTTAAAAATCATCTTCAAATATAATTAAGTTTTATTTTTATAACATTTATAAAACTAAACACCTTTAGGTTTAATTTTAAACAAATTTATGAGGGTTTATTTAAATGTGTCAAATATATGTCTTTGTTTAGAAATCAATTTGATTTATAATTTCAAATATATACCTAGATATGTTTATATACTTATATTTATAAATGATAACATTTATATCTTTATATGTATGTATGTATTTATTGTAACACTAAAACATGTAATTGCATGAATGAAATATGAAATTGAACCACTTGTAATCATGGTTAAAGAATTACAATGCATTGTAGTAGAATGAATAAAGATTGTTATTATTGCACAAACAAAGCACAGGAAAAATCATTGATGTTACAGTTCCTGTCATTGGTAGCTTTTTCACAAACTCCACCATTTTTGGAACCATAATCTTTGGCATATTTTTCGTACAATATCCATAGATTTCGGTTTCACTTACATTTTCTATTTGTTTCAAGACAACCAAAGCACAATGACTTTCTCCCCACCTCGATGAAGGCATCGTGACTACTACTGCTTCGAGTATCGCGAGGTGTTTGAATAGAACCGAGTCGAGTTTCACACTACTGATATTTTCGCCACCAAAATTGACCACGTCTTTAGATCCGTCTTTGATTTCCACGTATCCGTTCGGATGGATCACCCAACAAAGCTAGTTAACAGTCATTCGGTTTGAAAATCATTTGTGGTCGCCTTCTCATGTTTTTTGTCACGCCCGTAACACAGGACAAATATCTAACCAGAGTATTACCTCCAACAGATATGTTCCTTAGTAAGAACGACGGGTCTAGGAGAGATTTATACACCGCTCTTTCCTTAGACAGAAAATTCCGTTTGCTAGATAACTACATACTGACCAGTAGGTCATCTTCTAGTTACTGTGACGTTGATACCAAAACACGCAGCCGAAGACTAACTCATAACTTCTATTAACATCAAAACATTGTTTACATCATGTTTAACAAAAGTTACATCCTTACTTCCTAACAAGGAACATGTTATTCGGGACTTAGAGTTCTAGGCATGCCCATCATCTTGATCGTTCATCTTTTCATTCTAGTCCTGGAAATGCCTTGTCTAATGACTACCTGTGATACGTTCAAAAACATTTGATAAAACATGGGTCAACATAAAGCTGGTGAATTCATAAACTAAAATAGTTTATTAAAATGACTGGCTAAAGTATCTTGAACACACTCATGGGCTTCAACACCCAAATTCATAGATAACTATGAACAATCATTCAGTATATATATAACCAAAGATCGTTCCACGGGTCCTGTCCAACATGTTTTTGTACGGGCAAGTGAAACACAATAAGCGCTTAGAATGCGTTATATATAAACAATTGGTACAATCATTTCAAGATACTCAAAATGTTTTCATAAAATCAACCATAACCTAGTCATGGTTAGTTCAGTTGCATCACAGTTTAAGAACTCACCTCGGTAGTATTTCGGCTTATTGAATCAATAACATTGCAAACAGCTTGGAAAAAGCTCCTAGATATAACACGACATTATTAAATTACATGATCCTAGCTCAGTGGTGTATAACCAAAGCTTAACAGGAGGTCGGAACCTTACCTCAGCACTATCTACGGTAATTTGGAGTTGAAACATTGGAAACCGGACTCTCGTACGCGAACCGGGACTCGGGATCAGAACACTAGAGTGTTTGTATGTGTAAATGAAGGTGTGAGTTGTTAGAAATGGTCTGAGCTCGACCATCTATTTATAGGGCAAAGTTTGGGTCCGTGATAGACCGTTACCAGGTGTGACGGTTGTTGGAGTATTTTGTGTGACATGTAGCTTTGTGTAATAAAATAGGTCTTTTGTAGTCTATATCATTGTAATTTTGTCTTTAATGGTTAAGTTTTGTGAATGGCGAACTTAACAAGTTCGCCTAAGCCCTAGGTGTGGCGAACTTGTTAAGTTCGCTTGTGGCAGATTATGTTTACCTATAAATAGTGCTTAGTTGTAGAACTTAATTGGTACTATACTAGTAAGCACATTTATCAGAGTAATGCAGAGAGCTTTCAGAGAATCTTGTCTTGTGTGTTGTATTGTGTTCTTATCTGTTCGAGACGCGTTTATTCGTTTGGATTCCGCACTACTAGTATTCGTCATGTGTTATATGTGATAGATCGATTCGTAGACCAGCGGGGACCTACAATTGGTATCAGAGCTTTGCTCTTGATTAGAGATCATCATGTGACACCGTTTCGTTATGATTTGCATCAAAACATTGAGATTTTTGAAGTTTTTCGTGTTACTGGGTTTCTTGCTAATTTTCGAACATATTGAGGCTGATTTGATCATTCGTGGAAGTGTTTTGATAAAATTGATCCGTTAGAAGTGTTCTTTTTCACAAATTAAATAATCCTACGGCTTGATTTTATTAATTCCTACAAAATTGCAAAATATGATGATTTGCAGTCAAGTTCGTTTCTTTTCGATGACAGAACAACTCCTCCATGTTCTTCAGCTGAAACAGGAGAACTTAATCAGGCAGTTAGAGAGCGAACTTGATCAGCGAAGTTGTTAAGTTCGCTTCTTCCTAATCAGGCGAACTTGTTAAGTTCGCTGAAGACAAAATTTGTTTAGAATTTTTCAAAGTGTTGATTTTTTTCAAGATTTCAAAGATGTCGACTTCTAATGCTAGTGTGAACAACATGACTAATATTTTGAACTACGATAATGAGATTGGTACTCCAACCAAACCACCGAGGTTGATGAATTTAAAAGATTACTCGAACTAGAAAAGTCGTTTTGAGAATTATTTCAACATCAATGATACTAGTATGTGGATTCCAATTACAGAAGGATATAAACATCCTACTCATTCTCATATGGGTGTATCAGATGTAGAAAAACCAGTTTCAGCTCTTACTGTGGAAGAGAAAACTTTGTATGATCGAGAGAAAAATGCACTTGCCGCTTTATCTAGGTGTCTGCCTTTAGACATCTATCACACTTTCAAGAAGTTTAAAACCTCGCGTGATCTTTGGGAAGGTTTGGCGAAGAGATGTGAAGGAAGCACAGATATCAAGAACAGCAGAAGAGAATTACTGAAGAAAAAATTCAGTGTTTTAAAATCTTTTGAAGGAGAATCTATTGATGAGTTGATGTCTAGGTATTATCACTAGTTTAGTGAAATGGTGAATAATGACATATCTTACAAGAATAGGAAGGTACTTGAGAAATTTCTGAATGCATTGCCTGCTCACTTTGAGATGTATTCCATAGTGATTAATGAATAGCCTGGGTTTGATGAATTGAGTCTTGAAGATCATATGGGAAAGATTCAATCATATGATTTGAACAAGTAGAAGAAAGATACAGTTTATCAAGATCCTAACATTTATTTTGGAAAAAGAACATCGACACCAAAGTCTGGGGTTGTTTTGTTTTCAGGAGAAATTTCTGAAGGTCAAGGTTCAAAAGAAAGTTCATGTGGTGAATCATCATGCTATGTTGCTTCTAGTTCAGGATGTTCAAAGAATAGTCACAATGATACTCATTCGTGTTCTCAAAAGGTGTCTTCTAAAGCTGCTGATGACATGATGGCCATGATTGCTTCGTTTTTAACTTCGTATGAGAATTTTATTGGTGGAAAAATAACCGATCTGGATAACATCGAAGAAGATTTCAAGCAATTGGATAAGGATGCTCTTGAAGAGATGAACATTCAATGGAAAATGGCATTGTGGATGAGACAGGGCAAGGGACATCTGAAGAAAACAGGAAAGAAGTTCATTCGAGCGACAAGCATGACAAAGATGGGGTTGGATAAATCTAAAGTAAAGTGTTATAATTGTCAAGAATTTGGACACTTTGCTAGGGAATGTACCAAACCTAAAGTTCAACATCAAAATGCTTCTTCAGAAAACCAGAACAATCAGAATAATCAGAGTTCTTCTACAACATTGATTTCACAACAGGATGAAAATTATGATGGGGGAATTCATCTAGAAGATATTTTTGCTCATGTCAGTCAAGCTTTTCTTGCTGAACTTCATACTGATGCTGGTTCTGATAATAGTTCTTCAGACAGTGACTCAAGTGATTCTGGGAGTGTTACTGAATATGATGAATCTACAAGTCAGAATCTGAAAGCAAAAGTGACAAATGAAGAGCTGATTTATGACAATGTAGCTGTAGGAAAGGTGACAGAGAAAGTTGCTAAGATGTTTGCTGAAGCAAATGGATTCATGGCAGATACAAAACAGGTAAATGAGGTTGTTTCTGTCCATTGTTCTAAATGTGTTGATTATGATTTGAAAGTTCTGAGATTGTATGATGACAATACTAACCTCATCTGTGATTTGAAGGTAAGCTACTTAACAAATCAAACTTTGAAAGATAATGAAAAACTTTTAAATGAAAGAATTGAATCATTGAAAGATGATATCAAAGTTTTACAATCAAAAGTAAATGAACAACCTTTTTCACATTGATGTAGCATACTCTGAGTATGAAAAGAAAATAAATGAACTTGCCCAGTCCTAGAGTGAAGTCACCAAATTGATTAGAAAGCTTGAGGGTTATAAAAATTCAAGTTTTCTATTTGATCATTATAATGAGAAAGCTAGTGGTGAGAAAGTAGTTGGTGGAGTTGGTTATTGTTAATGAAGTTGTTGGGGGAGTTGGTTTTTGTCATCCATTCAATGGAAACTACACAGCTCGTAGCATTGAGACAGTGACTGAAGAAGATCTAGAGCCAAAAACTATTCTCAAGTGGTGACATGAGAAGACATGGTTTATAATGACTCTAGTGAGGATGGATTTTTTGATTCAAAGAAGGTTGAAGGAAAAGTCAAAGAATGTAAGGTTGATGAACCGGTTATTATCAAGAAAGTTACACGTGATAGGTGTATCTTGATAGAACTTGATGAAGACATTGAGCAACCAAAACCTAAATCTTTAAAACCTTTTGTGAGTGCTGGGTTTGATTTTCAAGGAATTAATAAAATAGAGAAAATTTCAACTTTTGAGTTTATAAAAGAAAAGGTTGAAGCTAATAAACCCAAGGTTGTTCAATCATCTAACACTGTCTCTCAGTGTGAATCATCTGGTTCAGGAAGTGTTTAGAAGAAAGGTATGCTCATGTGTACAAGGAAAAACATGCATGTTTTCATTGCGGAATAGTTGTCACATTCTGATGAACTGTCCAGACAAGAATGTTGGAAAGCGTTTGGAAGATCCTAGGATGGGAAGACCATTTGTTGAGCCAAAGACAAAATTTGTGATGAAATCTGCTGAAGTTAAACCAGTTGTCAAAGTTTCAGAGGTCCAGGTTAAGGCAACGGTTGAATCATCTGGAGTTAAATCTAGTGTATCATCAAGTGGAGATACAAAGGAAAAGGTTAAATTGTCAAGACCGCAAAGAAGAAGAAGAAGAAACAAGAGGCTTAAGAAACTTTTGGAATAACATGTTGAGAAAGAAATAGGTGAAACTTCTGAGAAGTCCAAGCCAAGTGCGAGTGGTCAATCAAAGTGGAAACCAAAATTTCAAGTGTCTGATTCTATGAAACAATCTCATAAAATTGAGGAGAGATTTGATTGTGTTCTAAAAGAAATTGTTTATTTTGATGAATCAGGACAACCCAAGACCACAATGGCTTGGGTCTCCATTACTAACTTAATCTTAATGTATGTGTGCAGGGAACTCCAAGGAGGACTGTAGGTAACCATTGGTACGTCGACAGTGGATGTTCTCGCCACATGACAAGAAATCTTAATTTATTAGAAAATGTGAAAGAGATACAAGGAAGATATGTAGCCTTTGTAGGAAAGAAGGGAGGCAATATTTCTGGTCAAGGAACTGTGTCAAATGGAAGATTGAGCTTTGATAAAGTCAATTATGTGGAGCAGCTTAAACATAATCTGTTATCTCTTTCGCAAGTCTGTGATAAAGATTTCTCATTTCACTTTAACAAGTCTAAATGTTTAGTGTTGAAGCCTGGATTTGAGATACCTGAAGATTGGATCCTAATGCGAGCTCCAAGGAAGAATGATACATACATGCTCGATATTAGCACGGCGATGACAACTTCGTCTGTCCCGACGTGTCTTCTTTCTAAAGCTTTTGTGGCACCAGAAGATGGCTTACATAAAATTCAGAAAAGTGAACTTTTTAGTGAAGAATGGGCTAGTTTCTGGTGTCCCTGCCATGAGATTTCATGTGAACGAAGACTGTATTCCTTGCAAGAATGGGAAGCAGCACAAGAAACCTCACAAATCTAAGTTGATTAATTCAATTGTGACTCCTCTCGAGTTGTTGCATATGGATTTATTCGGACCTATAAGTGTTAAGAGTGAAGGTGGCAAATCATACTGTTTGGTAGTGACTGTGACTATTCTAGATTTTCTTGGGTGAAGTTTCTTATTTCAAAGGAAGAGACTGCTGAAATTCTTAATTTTTTGATAGCGGGACTTGAGAGTTTATTTAAACAGAAGGCTAGGAGGATTCGTAGTGACAATGGGACAGAATTCAAAAATGGAAATATGGGTTTATTTTGTTTACAAAAAGGCATCCATCATGAATTCAGTGCTCCATATGTTCCTCAACAGAATGGTGTGGCTGAACGGAAGAATCCAACGCTGATTGACACGGCTCGCACAATGTTATCCGACTCGAAGTTGCCAGTGACATTTTGGGAAGAGGCGGTGAACATGGCGTGTCATGTCCTTAATCGTGTTTTGACCATGAAGAAACACAACAAAACGTGTTATGATTTGCTGAACAATCGAAAGCCGAATCTAGATTATTTGTTGCCCTTTGGAAATCCATGCATTTTATTGAAGACAAGAGATGTTCCAAGGAAGTTCAGAGCGAAGGCAATTGAAGGAATTTTCTTGGGATATGTTGCAAATTCTCACAACAAACGGGTGTTCAATAAAGAGAGCAGACAAATTGAGGAGTGGTTTCACATTGATTGTGATAATCGCACGGTTCCTCAGGATGCCAAAGGATCGTCATGGGCTTTTGATAATGATGCTTTGTTCAGATCTTTTAATGTTTCTCCAACAATGTCTCCTGTCGAAGCAGAAATTTTGTATCAGTCCTACAGTAACGTTGATTCAATTGTCGAGCCACGATCCATTGTTCCAATTGTGGTTCCTCCTCCCGTTGATCCGAATGTAGCTTCTACCTCAGGTACAACACATGACAGTGACATTGATGATGATGAAACTATGTTTCAGGAGTCTTCTAATGATATCCAAAACATAGTTGATGATTCATCTACACCGGCACAGTCTGAGGGGGAGATGCCTTCTAATCTTGATGATGTGATTCAAACTTCTGATATTCCTTAATCCCGTGTGTATAAACATCATCCGACTGATAACATTATTGGTGATTTGAATGCAGGTGTTCAAACTAGAAGTCGTTCACTTGCTAAAAATTCATGTTTATACGCACAGATCATGGATATAGGTATTATGGAGACATGTCTGTGTGCTTGCTTTATTTCTCAAACAGTGCCAAAGAATGCGGCTGAAGCGCTTGATGATGATTGTTGGATCGAGGCTATGCAAGAGGAGCTAGTTCAATTTGACAAATTACATATGTTGGGATTTAGTTGACTTGCCCAAAAGTTCAAGATCAATTGGCACGAAATGGGTGTTTAAGTGAAAACGTGATGATCGAGGCTTGGTGGTACGCAATAAGGCGAGGCTTGTTGTTCAAGGATTTAACCAACAAGAAGGTGTTGAATACACGGAATTTTATGCTCTGGTTACGAGGATTGAGGCGATCCGTTTATTTCTTGCTTACGCATCTTTCAAGGTATTCCAGCTAGATGTGAAAAGTGCTTTTTTGTATGGAGAGGTGAAGGAAGAGGTATACGTGAAACAACCGCCTGGTTTTGAAGACTCCAAGTTCCCAGACAAAGTGTTTAAACTTGATAAAGCGTTATATGGTCTTCATCAGGCTCCTCGTGCCTGGTATGAAACTCTGTCCGTGCACTTACTCGAGAATGGATTTGAGCGAGGTCAGATCGATTGCACTCCTTTCATCAGAAAGAAGGGGGATAAATATCATACTAGTTCATGTTTATGTGGACAACATAATTTTTGGGTCGACGAATGTTGATATGTGTAAAGATTTTGAGAGAGTGATGAAGCTGAAGTTTGAGATGAGCAGCATACGAGAATTATCATTTTTTTTGGGTCTTCAAGTATATCAGAAAGAAGATGGCTTTTATATTCATCAAACGAAGTATGTGTCAGATATTTTGAAGAAATTTGAGATGTCAGATACCTCAGCGTGCAGTTCTCCAATTCCTGTAAATCACAAGCTAGATTCTGACTCGAAAGGAAAGGAAGTGGATTGTAGGCTATACAGAGGAATGATCGAGTCTTTAATGTATTTGACTGCGTCCAGGCCTGATATTATGTTTGCAGTATGCTTATGTTCGAGGTTTCAATCCAAGCCGAAGGAATCTCATCTGATTGCTGTAAAGCGGATCTTTCGATACTTAAAGGGTAAACCAATGTTGGGAATGTGGTATCCTAATAATTCTAACTTTGATTTCAAAGATTTTACAGATTCAGATTATGGAGGTCACAGTTTGGATAGGGAGTCGACGTCTGGTGGTTGTCAATTCTTAGGGAACAGACTCGTGTCCTGGCAATGCAAAAAAAGCAAACATCGGTTGCAATTTCAACGTGCAAGGCAGAGTACATTGCTGCAGCCAGTTGTTGTTCTCAAATCCTATGGATTCAGTAACAATTAAGGGATTATGGTCTGAAGTTCACAGAGACACCAATGTTCATTGACAACAATGCCACGATGTCCATTACAAACAATCCAGTGAAGCACTCGAAAACAAAGCATATTGAGATACGTCATCATTTTATTCGAGATTGTGCAGAGAAGAGATTGATTGAGTTGGTGAAAGTCCACACAGATGATAACTTTGCTGAATTGTTTACCAAAGCATTTGATCGGTCATGGTTTGAATTTCTTACTAAAATGATTGGAATGTTTAATCCTGCTTGAAAAGGGTTTTTAAAATGATTTTCATGGGAGTTTTTATTTTGTGTTTTCTTTTAGTGTAGATAAATTTATTTTCTTTCTTAAATTTTTCTTTAGAAAAACCAAACAAATTGAAAAAGATAAAATCGGCACTGCTTGAAGTTAGAGAAGAAATGATAGTACATCAGTAGGTGATCACATACACATGACCATAGAATGAATACCTGGTTTCTGTATTTATGATTAAACTTTGTGCTTATATGATTTGATCTAAACTTCTTAGTTTGCACAAACAGAAAATGATAGCTTCATGACTTACCATTACATGTTTATAATTTTTAATTCGAATATCTGCATGTAATTTGAATTGTTAGTAGGTTAGAAGCGTTTTTAGACCATTAGTAGTGTGAAAACATAATGTTCTATGTCACAACTGTGATTTGAACCCATGATATGTCGGGTGTGTGTGTTAAAAGATCATTATCAGATAAAGAATATGAGGCTTCAAGTATTTCATGAGACAAGTATCGGATTATGTCATTAGCACAATTTTTCAGTTCACTTCACTGTCCATGCCCCGAAAAACATGCAATGTGTTGTTGAACTAAGATATGTCTTCATAACATCTGTCAAGCATATACTAGCCCTTGAATCAAAATCACTTGATTATCCTGATTCATTGAAGAGATCCAGATAACAGTTTGACCACATTACCCTAAATTATTGAATCAATCGATTCTTTATTCAATCTTTCATCTGTTAGATGATATCATTGAGAATCATTAAAGCCAAACCAATCTATATGAATCACTTGATTCTGAATCTTTATGATTCTTTATATCCTTTGGGATCTGCTTCTTTTCCTGTGCTAATTGATTTAATTTCACCTTGGAGATTGATATATATATTCTTCTGCACAAAATCTTATATGTCTTGAAGATAGTGCAATTTATTTTCTGTTGGCATACTTGTGGGGTACACGTTGTTTTCATATAAATGGTACTAACTCACAAGAATGTGGGATAAAAACGCTTTTGGTTTCAAATTTTATAATGCTGACTATTTGAAGTTACATGTATTATATTGCAAATTTGGTACGAATAAGGTAACATGTCATGATCTGATCTTGTTTACTTTGAAGTTTATCGCGTACCATTTCATGATTTTCAAAAGGTTTAATAGTTTGTAGAGTTGTACAAGTTACATAATTGATGAGTCAAGATTTATATGTACACAGAATACCATAGGTCACCCTTAGATCTGCTAAGGATTTTATATTTGAAATGTGTGTGTGTTTCGTCATATATAATGATATGATCTTCTTACTCGTAGTATTCGACCAAAAACATGTGATTCAGTATGTACAGATAAAAACAAAAAAGATTTGCTTTTATTGTTTTACTGCTTTACTTCATTTTGAAAAATCCAAAAAGATTTTATTTTCAATTTCCGTGAAATCATAACTTAGAGGGTTTGCATTGTTACAGGTTGCAGTTTGGAAAACGATCGGTTTAAATACTGAGTTGGAATTTGAAAACGTTCATTTTTTTCTCTTAGAAACTTGAGCTAGCGAACTTGGTGATTTTTGAGTTTGCTTAAGTTCGCTAGGGGTGGCGAACTTATTAAGTTCGCTTGGTTGGCGAACTTAGTTGAGAGGTATTCAATGTACAGGTTAGTGAACTTGTTACGTTACCTATTTGTTTTGGGCGAACTCAATGACAGCGAACCTGTTCAGTTTTCTGGTGAACTTTTTCTTTGATCTTCGTTTTCTAAGATACATGTGTTTGTTGTGCTCGTATCTTATTCCATTTTGATTTACACTTACATTGAAGGTAAAATCAGTTGTTTTCAAGCACTGAATAGCTCAAATCGATTGGATATAGTCATAGGGTTTCAGCGATAGTCTGTTGTGTGCTTGAAGGGGTTGTTTGGGATTTGAAGTTGAAATTGATTGTATATAGTGTTAATCGAGTGTTTGTGATTGGATTTCATGCATTGGATCGGTTGTTTATCACTTGATTGGAATTATCAGATTTTGGGTTGCTTAAGAGTTCTAGCGAACTTGTTCAGGCGAACTTAATATGTTCTCTACAGGGAATCTTAGCGAACTTCTTAAGTTTGCCTCTAGGGGCTTTACTGATTCAGACTTAGCAATTTTTTTATTTTTTTTAACTTTGTTTTGTTTTTGTTTTATTTCTAGTTTATTTTTTGCTTGCAAAAGTCTAATCAATTAACTTGTGCAGATCATGGATAGAAGGGTTGAGTATAAACATAATCAGGTGGCTTTACTTGTTCCAGATTTGCCTGAAGCTGTTAACTACAGAGAAATAATCACATTTTTGAACAGATCAAGATTGAGAGTGGCTTTATCTGCTAATCCAGTTATCATTCTACAATACAGCTGACCATGATTGTACTGTTGACCCAAATGTGATTCGAGCTAACATTAACAATCAAGATATAGCAATTTATATGGAAACTATCAGAGAAGCTTTGAGGTTAGGAGGTGCTGATACATATCCAGTTAGCTTGCCTACTACTTTAATCATAGGATGCTTTAATAGAATGGGTTATAGAGGCAGGGCTAATGATTCACAGGCACATAAAGGAGGTCTCGTTGGTCAATGGGGGTATTTGATGCATGTCATCATTCAATACTTGTCACCTAGGAAAGCAGGATGCATTACAAGGAGCTATGGTTGCCTTAACACTAAACAGACCATTCAATTTTTCTTTGTATATCTACATGGAGTTGGTTGCACAAATCACACCACCCGAGGGACAGGGTTTCATCATGTACCCTAGGTTTTTACAAGTTATATTCAACCATCTCATTCCTAATCTACCACCATTGAATCCAAGACTTACTTTGACTCCGATGATAAAGAGAATTTTCACAGACTGTCACAATGTGAAGCAGTAGAATCCAGCATTGATTCTAGTGCCTACTGCTTTATTTGGACACATAGTTAATACTAATTATGTAGCTCCACCGAATGATAACCAGATACATACTGATGAATCTTTAGAACAGCCATAACCAGAACAACCTAATCATGCAATTTCCTAACAAAATGAAGCTGCTGATGAGAATGTGATTGAACATGACGTTGAAGCTGATAGTGTTGAAAATGTTGAACATATGGAACTTGAGGTGAATAAAGATAATGTAGAGAATGTGGAAGTTAATCCTCCATAACCACATCCAGCTGAGAATATAGAAGCTGTTGATACTAGTTCTGGTTCAAGTTAAGGTGAAAATGCTGAAAAAGGAAATGAGTTAACTGACTCAGAAGAGACTGAACAAGACTTTAGCCCTGAGCACTATGCTCGGTTGGCTAAACATCCAATAATAAGGAAGAAGTTACCAAGGAGAAAGTCAGCACGGGGTCCTCCTCCTGGTGTTGTACTAGGAAAATGACAATTACAAGATGAATCTTCAGATTCAGAGTATGTTCCTGACCCTCCTAAATCAAAGAAGTCAAAGGCTACAAAACGTACTCATGTTGATGAAAATGTTGAATTTGTTAATACTTTGCTTAACACTCCAACGCACTCACTTAATCCTACTCCTGTTGATACTCCATCCATTCCTCATACTTCTACAAAACAAGGTGATTCATCCTCAGATGAGAAAGACAAGAAGATTAATGTCCTAGAACATAAAGTATCTACTTTAGAAGCACAAGTTATGGTGCTTCAAGGACAGATTGATGTGTTACAAACCAGTGACTTTCAACATCAACAACAAATCAATTCCCAAAACAGGCAAATTGCTGAGATGCAAATTCTTGTATCACATTTGATTGAGCGCCTTGACGCTCAGGGGGAGAAGCCTGGGAATGATACTTGTCATTCACCAGAAGTACATAAAAATGATGATGTTAATGATGAAGATGATTCCAATGCAGATAAGCAAGGTGAACGTCAAGACGCTATTGGTGCTACTGGTGGTACCCTACATACAATTCCTATATCTATGATTCAAGGAGAATCTGGTTTTGGTGAGGATGCGTCAAAGGAAAATGAACAAGATAAAGATATACATGTTATTATCGACATGTTAAATGATTCATTTTATGAAGATTCTGATTCTGATCTAGATGTTGCTGACAAGCTTGAATGTCTTTCTGATTTAGATGAATTAATTGATGATGATGAGGAGTTTTATGAGATTGAAGAAGTGGAGATTGTGGAGGCGAAGATAAAAAAAGATGAAGCTGATATATCATATCAAGGCTGTGATGGAGTTAATATCACTCTAGACTTTGTTCAAGGCAATATGATTCATGAGACTAGTTATGATGATTTTAATGAGTCTATGAATAAACAACCTGAAGTTAAAAAGCCTGATACTCCAAGTATTGTGAATGAAGAGCCTGTTTTATACAAAGAAACTAGAATGACAAAAGAAAGGTGGTTAGAGGTAGTGAGAAGTTGGAAAAAGATATTACATGTGGCACCACCATCACTTGTTTAAAAGGAAAGATATGTGGATGAAGGTCATTGCAGTGGAAGAATATTAAGTTGGTTCTATGAAGAAGAGTTTAAGCTGATAATGATCAAGAGGACTGATGGTGTTCAGTACTTAAAGCCAAGATTGAAGTATTTGAACTCTTTGCCTAGATGTGATGTTAATGGTTTATCAACTAGGCCATTGATTAACAGATCAAGGGATGGTATTGCTGATGCAATTATCAGACTTATAAGGAGAGAAGGTATGGCTGGTAAGTATGAATATTTAAAACCTCAGAAGGGAGTGAGAGTTAGAGTTAAAGATCCAATGACAAACAAGAAAGTTGTGAAGTGCAAGTTCAAACCAGTGAAAGCACTAAAGAAGATTCCATTGAAGAAAGTCCCACAAGACTTTATTAGAAACATGAAGTGGTGGTTTGTAGATGTGGACACTTGAGAGGCTGTTATAGAGGATAAAGAAGGAAAGATTCTGTTTCGTTTCTATGATGCATTGAATCTGATAAACTTCTCAAAGAAAGATCAGCTGATATTGAAGAAAAAAGAGATTATGTATACAGATGAATGGAGAGAACAGGCCATGCAATACAAAAGAGTATTACATGTATGCATAAACAAAGGAGTACATGTTGGAAGCAAGGTGCTGGAGAGTCAGGAGAACAATTAAATATTAAAAGACCAAGCTAATGTCAAGGAGGAGTCTGTTAGAGTATTTTGTGTGACATGTATCTTTGTGTAATAGAAAAGGTCTTTTGTAGTCTTTGTCATTGTAATTTTGTCTTGAATGGTTAAGTTTTGTGAATGGCGAACTTAACAAGTTCGCCTAAGCCATGGGTGTGGCGAACTTGTTAAGTTCTCTTGTGGTAGATTATGTTTACCTATAAATAGTGCTTAGTTGTAGAACTTAATTGGTATTGTACTTGTAAGCACATTTATCAGATAAATACAGAGAGCTTTTAGAGAATCTTGTCTTGTGTGTTCGTATTGTGTTCTTATCTGTTCGAGACGCATTTATTCGTTTGGATTCCGCACTACTAGTATACGTCGTGTGTTATATGTGAGATATCGATTCGTAGACCAGCGGGGACCTACAACGGTCCGCCACGCCTTGACTTGGCGGCCACGGACTTCCCGACCACGTAACAGACCGTTATGGTTCGTGACGATCGTCACGAGGGTGAGTCATCAGACATGTGTTAGAAACCCTAAACGGCTTCTGGGTTTTGCGACACGGACCGTTACTAGTTGGTGGGATGACGGTCCGTTATGGGCCTGATTTTCCAAATTTTTCATTTTTGGTCCTTGAACTTTGAATATTTTCACTCTAGCCCCTGGAGTTATGAATCTTGGCAACTTTAATCCTTTATTTTCTTAGGGGATTTTTGAGGTGTTACATTTTTTTAAGTAACCTTTCATGATGCTACTTCCTCAGAGTAAAATCTCCACCATCGTCTTCCCATCATGCAGAACACCCTCCAATCCATTGTTTTCTTGTTCTTTACACCCTCCATTGGTGTTGGTATTTAATCTTGAAATTTCCAGTCATTTTCAGTTTGAAAAAACAAAATACCATGCTTTGAAGATTTGACATTTCATGAGATTTAACAAGAGATGCATATGATATTTGATTAAGTGGTGAGGACTTAAATTTTTTTTATAATTTGAATATGACAGTTACCACACGCTTAACCTATTGTCAGAGTGTGCTAGTACCGGATGTTTATCGTTATTTTCATGAATACTTGAATTTTAAATAAGTTAGGAGACTTTAATATACTAAAATTAGTTTAAAGGATCTTTCACACAAAATAATAATGTATACTAGTTTTTATTATATTTTCCCTAGTTGATGTCATAACGTTTCAAATAATTTAGCCAAAAATTAGACATCATAATTATAAAATTGTTGTTTGTTGTAGATATAAAAACGAATTAAACCAAGAAACATCGTTTACTACCCAAAATGAATCTAAGTGGAAACTAAAAACATATTAATTAAAGGGAGTGAAATATTTGTTAAATCGGTGGTTCGTAGAGGGTAATCGTGTCTAGTTGGCATTTTTAATGATTTCAGGTTGACAGGTTAATTAGTGAACCTGAACCTGAACCATATACGTATTCATATCAAATACATGCATATATACTCTAATAAGGGAACTTAAAATCGTGTTGTGTGTCGGGACGTCTCAAGAATTTCCCTCCCTAAATTTAGGGAGAATAATAAGTGTGCACGAGATATACTTTACAAACTTAAGATATCCAAAATGGGGTTTGATGTATAATTTATAGGTACAATGATTCTAAATGAAGTCGCAACATTTACTATTGTTCTACCCACATATTTGGAAACGAACAGAAATTTTTTTCAAGTGCTCTAATATGTATAAGTAAAGCAAGTAGCAAAAGTTATCTTCTTATATTAGATGTTTTTTTCCCTACCGACAGTTAAAACCACGTAACGAATAATTTATATACTAACATTTCATGTTTATTTGCAAATATAAGTAATAACCGTTGAGTTGGTAAGAGTTTAAACAAAAAATAAAAAAAATGACTATAACTCAAATGAGCATTTTTTGTAATTGGTGCATTTTTTTATTTTTTTTATTTCTTATTTCTCATTCCAGATTAAAAAACTTAGGTCTGTATATTTAGTTCGAGATAAGATAAATCGTAAAGGATTAAGGAATCGGGAGTGAAATGGATAGTTGAGAGTATTGAATAAAATTGTTGAAAATTAAGAGTTTAAAAGTGAAAATTAATTTTATGTTGAAATAGTTACATAATATTAAAAATCATAGTATTAAACTTTAAAAAAACTTTAATATAACTCACTCTCAAAAATAAATAGAAACTTAAAAAAATGTTGAACTTAAATTGCTTATTAGACTGGTCTTGTTCGGGTTGGTTGCCTTTTTAATAAACGGGTTATATTGTTTGACCTAAAACCTATATTTTAGTGTCATGTACTTGTTATTTTTGAATCACGTAATGAATTGAAACAGATTCAGGCAGTATGATAATTGAACGCACATTATCCTTCGGACCACTCGATTCTCTTATTCTGTCCCTTAAGACTCTTTTCTTCCAAAAATGTCCTCTCGAATACGGGCGGACCAGACGGTATAACAACGTCGGACATCGATTTTCTAAACCACTTAAAGCACGTCACGTGTCCAATATGGTTGGAAACGACATCGGACGACGATGTTCTAACCCACTTAAAGCACGCCATGTGTCCCAATATAGTCGGAAACGACATCGGATGACGGTATAACAACGTCGGACGACGGTTTTTTAAACCACTTAAAGCACGCCACGTGTCCCACCTATGTTCAAATATGAGCGGTTCCAATCATATTTCAAAATATATGGCATTTCTGACCCTATTGGGACACGTGGCGGGCTTTAATTAATTTGGAACAACGTCTTTAACACCTCGATCTTAGAGGTAACGGTTAAAACCATGAGAAAAGTAACATAGCCGAAGCAAGCTATGAAGTTCATATAGTCTCAATTTTGAGTCTATAAATTTAGACGTTCGACGTAGAAAATCCTAGACGAGCGATTAATATTTAATAATAATATTAAAATATATTATTTTGACATTGCTCCGTTTGTAACGAAACTTAGGTCGAAGCGTAGAGAAAAATAAGTACGTTCCGACGACGTAGTCGAAACTTTATAAAAACTTTATACTTAATAGAAAGATGAAATACAAGCTAAACTAATTACAATAATATAACAATAATAATATATAAATTGAATTCATACTTTTCTAGAAACTTCCATGTAAGGAAGGTAGTAGAAATGTGCACATGACATGTGAGCAAGGTAGTAGGAAGGTGCACATCACATGTTAGGAAACTAGTAGGAAGGTGCACCAACATGTGAAAAAGGTGATAGGAAGATGATATATGCAAAAAGGGGTGAACAAATTTCCCTATAAATAGAACTTAAGCTTAGTCCTAAGTTCTCATTCTAAACCTTTTTCCAATTCAAAGACAGGTTCGTCTTTATTTTTTTGAGTTTAAGTATATAATTTTAATGGGGCTTAGGGTTATAGCAAGGGTAGGCATTGGGTGACTTAACCCTGGTATAGGCATGGACTGATCACCCATGTCTAAACTAGGTAGGGTTATCCAAAGCTAACAACGGTTATGACTTGATAGTACCCCATCATTCGTTAGGCCTTCACCTAAGATTTAATTCGGTCCTGAACATGGATAAAATTCTGACCAGTCATAATGACGCCAGAACTAAGCATAAAAGATATGGCAAGTTCGATTATGCATGGTTCCAATTAGGCCAATGATGAAACCACAAGGGTTAATTCGGTCCTGAACATGGATAAAGTTCTGACCAGTCATAATGACGCCAGAATTAAGCATAAAAGATATGACAAGTTCGATTATGGATGGTTCCAATTAGGCCAATGATGAAACCACAAGGGTTAGAAGCATCAAAACCTGAAGGACAAAGAAGAAAAAGAAAGAAAATGAAAGATTAAGGGGTGGAAGCCCGCTACCCTTAGGCTAACGGTACACTACGGGCAACAAGGATTTACCCCGTTAGTTTCATGGCAGACCGCTAAGATGTAAATAATGGTCCACTACGGGCAGACACAACTAGCGAACCGCCTAGTTCCTAGCTAACGGTCCGCTATGGGTTTCTCGAGGCAGCTTCTTCAAATGACGCGTGTCAACGCCACGTGTCGGCATGCGTCAGCCCTGCTGACGCGTGAAGCTTGGCGGACCGCCAAGGGTTTCCCACACGGTCCGCTAAGGACGTATGTCTCGCATGCAACCAGAGGCAACACGTGTCAAACATGCGAGAGCCTTGGGAAGTAGCGGACCGCCAGAGCGCTGGCTAGCGGTCCGCTACGGGGCTGTTATCAGCCTATAAAATAGATGGGCAATTCATTGCAATTCTCACACTAACTCACTTTCGAGCTTCCTCTGATCTCTCTGATCCCGAGCCTCCCTCTGCTGTCCCGACTCCCAAGCCGCTCTCCCTAGTTTGACTGGGTTTCGCTTATAAACTAGACTCAAGCGTTTAGAGCCGAAGAAACCAGATGAACGCATAGAAGTGCAAGTTAAGGTGCTAGAGCCCTAAGAGTAAACTCTAAGAGCTACATGGCACTAAGATTACTATATTTCCACTTCCATAACCAAGGTGAATACGAGTCTGTCAAAAATGATTTGAAGCCGTGAAAGTGCTACGGATGTAGCACTCTCATGCAAAAGATAAAACTATTTATGTTTTACAACAAAGGCAAAAACACGAGAATTAATACTTACTCATATAATCCAGGTAAGGGGGTTGAAATAAACCCCTGGGATGGTATTACCCAAGTGTCGTAAAGTTTGATCAAGTCTTTATACTCGCTCCAGATCCATGGTGGTCGGGCGGGGTTGGCATGTATGTCGGGTGGTTTGTTAAAACGCCAATACAGGCCGCGTTAACCTCTGAGCATGTGACCAATGTATACATATATAAAAACGGAAAGAAGTGATGTGTTCGCTAGATTCCAGACGATGAAAGTGTTTAATTGTTTAATTTAACTGTTTTTGCCATGATTACGAAATGTTTTGAGGTATAAAGTATTCACCAGCACATAACTGATGTTCATTTTCAAATGTTTTCAAGAAAAAAATGATATGACCTCCACACACCGGGACCGGTTACGGCCTAAGGCCCGGGGACAGTTTTGTTGCATAGCCGGGTCAGGCCACACACCTGGACCCGGTGCAACCTAAAAAATATAATATACAGGTCCGTGCTATGCACAGGAAGAACCTAGGGAAAGACAAGGTTAACGTGCCCAAAGGATTTCGACTCACTAGGCAGAATACCTCCTTGTAGATTTTTACTGACTTTGCTCAGGGTTTTGATTTCAAAATCAAATATACAAACGATCAGGTTTTATAAGTATTTAAATAAAGTAATCTTTTGTCTACACGACGAGATTCTAGTTCTTACAAAACCAACCCTTGAGGTTGAGATGATTGATAAAAAGATCCCTTCAAAAACACTATTCCGCTGCACAAAACTAAACTCTGAAATCAAAGGAGTTACCGAAGGTGCCAACTGACGTCACAACCCGGTAACGTTGCGGGGGTGCGCGGGGCGGGGTGTGACACCATCGTCTGACGTTGTTATACCATCGGATCCGCTCACATTAAAGGGGACAATTTTGGAATTAAAAAGTCAAAAGGACATAATGAGGGAATCAATCGGTAATAAAATTTTTTTTGGAGATTTTCCCAAAATATATTAATGAGTAGTACCTAGGTCTTAACCCGCGATTCAACCCCCGAGGAGTTAGGTTTGGTTTGGTATTTTTCTTTAAATTTTATTGTAATAAATTATTTATTTATTTCATTTTAACTAAAGTATAATATTCACGACTGGTACAAATACGTAAGCACATAAACAATACGTACATGTGATACATGTTGGATTAGGTTATTGGTCCAAAACAACCATGAATGTCCTATATATTTGTTCTTTGAAGTTTACATGAAACTAAAAGTGGGAAAACATTGAATTCAAAGTCGAGACACAGCAAGAACCTTTTCTTGATTCTGGTACCAAGTTTGATCCAAATGAACTTCCTTTTCAGATCTCATGTTGTTTACTTTTTTGTGTTTAGAAAACTCAAGAGTTTTTGCCATTTTTCTAAGTTCCACTTTAAGTACTTTACCTGTTCCTGTTTTTGGTAGTTCTTTCATAAACTCCACCTTTTTCGGAACCATAAACTTCGCATATGTTTTGTACAACATGCAAAGATTTCGGTTTCAGTTACATCTCCTGTTGAGTTCAAGACCACAAAAGCACAAGGTCTTTCACCCCACCTCGGGTGAGGCATCGCCACCACTGCTGCTTCGAGTATGGCGGGGTGTTTGAATAGAACCAACTCGAGTTCCACACTACTGATATTTTCACCACCGGAGATGATAACGTCTTTAGATCTATCTTTGATTTCCACGTATCTGTCCGGATGGATCACCCCAACATCGCCGGTTAACAACCATCCATTTTGAAAAGTGTTTACGGTCGCCTTCTTATCTTTTAAGTAGCCTTTCATGATGCTACTTCCCCGGAGTACAATCTCTCCCATCGTCTTCCCATCATGCGGAACACTGTTCATTGTTTTCTTGTTCTTTACATTGATGTCCGCAAGTGTGATTATACTTACTCCCTGACGGGCCTTTAATCTGGCCTGCTGATCTCTAGGAAGTTGATTCCATTCAGATTGCCACTCACACACAAGTGCGGGCCCAATAGCCTCAGTAAGGCCATAGGTATGCATTATGTCAAATCCAAGGTCTTCCATCTTTTCTAACAAGGGCACTGGCGGAGGCACTCCGCTAGTGAGTATGTTGACCTTAGAGGTCATTTTACAATGCTCAAGGGGTTGTGCCTCTAAATGGATGTTGAGGACAACAGGGGCACAACACATGTGCGTCACCTTGTGGTTAAAAATACTTTTGTACATTTCACCTGCGGTTATGTTGCGTATACAAACATTTGTTCTACCTCTAGCCACAACCCCCCAAGTGAATGTCCACCCGTTGCAATGGAACATCGGTAGTGTCCACAGGTACACCTAGGGGTGTTCAATGTCGGATATCCGAATTTCGGATAGTTGATTTCACTATCCGTATCCGAATCCGAAATTTCAGATTCGGATAGTAAAATGGATATCCGGTTTTTTTTTAAATTAAAATCTAATTATATAAAATATACTAAATAAACATCATCTTTATAAAATAATTTAAAAAACATTAAAAAACAAATTTTTGAGTAATTTACGAAATTACGACGCGAACACGTTTTAGTTTTTTAAAAAATAAAAAGGCTAAACACATAACATAAAAAACCATATACTTCATAGATATTGTATTTATAACACTTTCTAGCAAACAATATATAAATTTGGGCAAAAAAAGTATAATTTTTGAAATTACGACGCAAATACGTTTTAAAAAATAAGAGAGCTAAACATATAACATATAAATCATATACTTTATATATATTGTATTCATAATAAATTCTAGGAAAGATATCTCTAAAAAAATATTATTTTCGGATATTCGGAAAATTTTGAAAAATGCTATCCGAATCCGAAAATTCGGATATCAGAATTTCGGATATCCGAAATTTCAGATATCTGAATTTTCGGATAATTCGGATTCGAAATTTCGGATATTTCGGGTTCGGTTTCGGATACGGATACTTTTGAACACCCCTAGGTACACCCCCTCATTACCCATTTCTCACCCTTGAATCATGCTTAATGTGCTCAGAAACGCACCGCGGTGGCTACATACCACGCCCTTAGGGTCAGAGGTGGTTCCAGATGTGTAATTCAATGAGATTGCATCCCACTCGTCCTCAAGATCTTCACCTGGATAGTTTGGATCGCCTTGGCGGATAAGTTTTTCATACTCCAACTCTCCAAAACAAACCCCGGTGGGCTTGTTAATGTCATCGATCACAATGACCAAGGGCATACGTTGCAGGTCTAAAGAGTTGTCTTTGGAACCCGCCACCAGCAACCTTAGCGCGACCGAAGCTATGGGAATATACTCATAGTCGACAAAGAAGATCTTGGCTTCAGAATGGCGGAGAATGGTGGCTATGTTTTTAGCGTCTAGCCTTGTATTGATTGGATTAAGCACGGCTCCTGCGATCGGCACTGTGAAATGCATCTCATACAAAGCAGGTACGTTGGGTGCGAGTACAGATACCTAGTAATAAATCAAACCCAAAATGAATAACAAGAATCTAGGTTTAAATAATATTTTCCTCACTACAACAATTTCACCCTATACCGACGACTTTTTTTGACCCTATAGCGACGACTTGTCGTCGGCATAAGCTATCCCGACGACTTGTCGTCGGGATAGGTGTCGTCGGGATTGCTTCGTCCCAATAGCCCAAGTTTGTCGTCGTAATAGCTGTCGTCGGTATAGGTCAGCCTATACCGACGACATGTCGTCGGTATAGGGTCTAATTAAATAATTCAAAAAGAAATTCTATACCGACGACATGTCGTCGGTATAGGTTCTAATTAAATAATTCAAAAAGAAATTCTATACCGACGACATGTCGTCGGTATAGGGTTTTTTTCATTTTTTTAATAATTTTTAAAAAGACCTATCCCGACGACATGTCGTCGGTATAGGTTTTTTCATTTTTTTTAATAATTTTTAAAAAAGACCTATCCCGACGACATGTCGTCGGTATAGGTCTTTCTGTTTTTTTTTATTTTTTATGTTTTAATATTTTTCCAGAAATATTAAATTTCTAAAAACAAAAACCTGCAAATAATTATATATAAACCATTCAAACATTCAAATCCAATAAAAACTAATATCCGAAACGTAAAACAAGCTTACAAATTTTTCGACCCACAAACTTGTCCGACAAATCAAACATTCAAAACACAAAAATATGCAAATTGTTCAAGACAACACCACACCAACTACAAAGGCTCAACAACTCCAAGCTAGTTATCATCGCTACTAGTTCGGCGCTCCCACATTTGACGCATTTGATCCATTTGTCGTTGCATTTCAAGCATTTGTTGATTATGCACACGACGTTCTTCCTCTAGTTGTTGATTTTGCAATCGATGTTCTTCCTCTCGTTAGGCTTCGCGTTGTTGTTGTTCTTGGAATTGTTGTTGAAGACTAGCCACATGTTGATCAACGTCTTGCCAATGTGGTTGTGGAGGGGGAGTACCGAACACATCCGGTGTGGGATTACTCACCACACGACCAACACCCCGGATATGGCCACGCCGATGACTTAAGGCACGCTCCATGCATGCAAACTCATCAATAGTGGATGTGTCACCACTAGACTCAGCAGATGATATTGTATACTCCTCTTGTATTCGGTCCTGCATTAAACAATGTAATAAACAATCAGTTGACTATCCAAAATTTATCTCTATCAGATAAATTTCGGACGGGTATATTCTAAATAGTTATCCTAAATAAACATACTAGTGTACACAACATGATACGTACATAAAGGTAAAAAAGTCGGGATGCGTACCTTAAAAAAATTCAATGAAACACAAATAAGATATTATTCACACATCTCCAACCGCAATGAGTTCCGAACTTGCAACAAAATTAAATAAAGTTACATATACATACAAAGATATATACATACATTCATAATTACATAATGCCCAAATTTCGGATGGGGAATAATGCCCAAATTCTAAAATTATATACACAAACACAATTACATACATAGCCTTTACAAACATACATAAAAAATAGCCAAATAAATATTTATAAACATAATATACATACATATCTTTTACAAACATACATAAACAATTGTCAAATTCCCAAATTACATATATAAACACAATTCCATACATAAATGCCCAAATTTCCCAAATTTCCCAAATTACATATATAAACACAATTCCATACAATTCCATACAAATTTCTCAAATTTTCATCTAAACCTAATTTAATCATAAAATTTCATAAATATTTATAAAATCATACATCTAAATCATATATACATACATACAAATAAACACAACAATATACATACAAACATACATCCAAATTCCCAAATTTCATCTAAACCTAATTCACATCTAAACCTAATTTCATAATAAAATTTCCTAAATATTTATAAAATCATACATCTAAATCATATATACATACATACAAAATAAACATAACAATATACATACAAACATAATCTAAACATAATTTATAAAAAAATTACTAACCAAGTTTGCAAATATCTTCAAATAGCTTGAAATCCTCAAACACTTGTTAAATCTTCAAACACCTAACCAAAAACAAAGAAATTAACCAAAATACCCAAAAATTTTGATTTTATTGTCAAAATTGAAACATATATGTTAACTAACCTTAAAAACCGAGAGATTAGTGAAAATTGCACCACAAAACACTTCAAAAACGCGAAATCGCCAAAGAGAGAGTTTTGTTTTGTTTTTGGGTGAAAATGGGAAGCAGAAACCTGTCTGCTGGGTTAGGGGACGTTGAGACCTATACCGACGACATGTCGTCGGTATAGCCTAGATAATCGGCGCCATAGGATCCTGTGCCGATGACATGTCGTCGGTATAGGTCTTCTTAGAGTTTTGACAGGTCAATAAAGTAAATGCCCTATACCGACGACATGTCGTCGGTATAGGGTTTTCCCAAAATTGTTTTTAATTAAAAAAAAAAACCCACCGACGAAAACGTTTTAATAAAAGAAAAAACAAAAAAAAATAGAATTTAACCTATACCGACGACATGTCGTCGGTATAGGGTTTTCCCCAATTTTTCACCGGGCGCCAATTTTCCCTTCATACGGCTCAACCCTGTGCCGACGACATGTCGTCGGTATAGGGTCTCACTTCTCAAAATTTGTGATTAACCTATCCCGACGACATGTCGTCGGCACAGGGTGACCTATGCCGACGACAAATGTCGTCGGGATAGGTTCCGTCGGCATAGGGTCTTTTTCTTGTAGTGCCTAGATATATGGGAATTAGAAGATTGACTTTGGTTTCTAGGTTAGATTTAAAAACATTTTGGTTTATAGGTAATCTGTCAGGGAAGCGGACCGCTCGTGGGTTAAACGGATTCAACCGATTCCGCTTGTGATGGAAGCGGACTCTATACACTTATTTTTTTCGTTTTGGTTTCTAATAATTTATTTAATATATAATTTGATTTTTGTTTAATAACTTTGTAATATTTAGTTTTTCTAAAATACATAAATATGTCGTTTTCTTTAATTTATTTTCATGATATTTCAATATAAATTTTATTAAAAAAGAGTTGTTTTCAAAATAAAATATTTTTTATATTCGCAAGACCAAAAAATCCGCTTATCCAAGTAGCGGACTACATATAAACCAAAATGAATTCCAAAAATCCACACCAAACTACACTTGTGTATCGTTTGGTGGCGGACTGTCCGTATTGATTCCAACCATCCGTATCGTTTCGTGCGGACGTGTTCTTACACTTTGCTACCGGTAATTAAATCCATAAATAATCATCATAAAAGTTATCTTTTTCATGCAGAAAGGTGTCGGCAACCCATGGATGCATATTGAAGACTTCAATTACTACAAGAAACTTACAGCATCATTCTTGACAACATTAAGTGATCGGAGAGAGTAGGCGAGACAGCAGCACCTCCGATAAGTTTGGCTCCAAGTGAACCGGACTCCATCATCGATGACGGAGATACGGCTTGAGTAAATCTTGAAGGCTCTTTTGATGAAAGTGAGTGGAGTAAGACGAACGTAATTTGCTGGACACTTTGCAAATGAATTATAAACCTATGGATTAATTAGTGAGTGTCTGTAAAAGAGATATGCATGTAATATGGTTGGATGAAAATACCAGGCAAGATTGTATAAATATAGATATGGAGGACGTGATTCATGGTTTTATTTATTTATTCATTTTCATATATACTAATTTATTTAATTTTATTTTATCTTACGTGGTACTTATTTAGGAATTAGATGCGAATAAAACAGTATGAACAGAACTTTTTGACACTTTTTTATTGTGTTTTTGTTATTTTTTATTTGAAACATTTTGCATGATTTTTGACACGTTTATATAACTAATTCAACAATATATCCGTCTTATAAAAACTAGAATTGTGTCCACGCGCGTTGCGGCATATTAAACCGTAGAAAAAATTAACATTATCAAAAGCTTATAAAATAGTTATCGTTAAACAAAATAAATAAACGTACTCGAAAGTTTATATAAAAAGGCAAAACCTTTACAATAACTCACGCGTTGAAGCGAAATATCTAGTAATATTCCAAAAATTTTATACAAAAAAATAGAAACTGTAACGAAGACGTTAAAAAAAGTTAACAGGAAAAGCTAGTAAAAGAAAGCAAAAACCATTTTAAAAAAAGTGAAGACTTAAAAAAAATTATAACGACGTTGTACGCAATTGATTAGATAACTTATACACTATCAAGCGTAACCCGGTTAGTAAAAAAATAGAAAAAACATTTAATGTGTAAATGATAACTTTTTAAAGTTTAGAGGCTTAAAAGTAAATATGCTATAAATTCAGGGGTTTAAATGTAAAATCATATAAAAATCAAAATAGATGCATGCATTGAATGGTTGTACTCTATGCATGGGGTGTTCTCATTATGAGAATCGTAAGTATTTGAATATTTAACGTGTATGATTTATTGTAAATATTATAGAAGTATGCGGGTAACGACATATCTTGTTCTCGTAGCACTCCTAACTTGTGGCTCCATCACAATTTCTTCCTCAGGTTCTCTCTCTGTCTCCTCATTTGTGGTAACACGAGTTTGTCTTCTAGGGGTAGTTTGGTTAGTTCTTCCTCCTCCCCTATTGCTTTTACCTCGGCCTCTACTAGCCATTTCTAGGTGTCCCTACAACAAGATATGTGATATTAGTATTCGCATGATGGATTATAACTTAGAACACAATCAGTAATCGTTACCTACCTACCTAGCCGTGCCAGCGGAGAGTGCTCAGCCATTCACTGAGTTATGGTGAACCGGGATCTCACTCCTAATTATATATTTTTGCAATTGGGTCATAAATTTAATTAGGACGTTATGCATGAAAATACTAAAACTTTATTTTTGAATTTTGTAGATGTCTAACGAATCCAATCCCAACTCCTCATTCTCCCTAAATTCAATCCTTGATAAGGACAAACTTGACAACTCCAACTTCATGGATTGGTACCGAAACATGAAAATTGTTATCAGGGCTGAGAACAAGATGTATGTTCTCGAGGAACCAATCCAAGAAGAACCTACTGTTGCTACGGGCGTTGCTCGTAAAACCAGGGATAAGCATGTGGATGATTCCATCAAGGTCTCTTGCTTAATGCTAGCATCCATGATACCGAAACTTTAGAAGAATCTGATTGATATGCCAGCCTACGACACGATTAGGCAACTGCAGGAAATGTTTGAGCAACAAGCCTGTCATGAACTCTTTGAAGTGATGAGATCACTTATAAGCTATCATATGCAAGAAGGATCTTCAGTCAGCACTCATGTGTTGAAGATGAAGGGATATGTTGGTCACCAGCACGTCTTGACTATCCCTTGAGCAATGAGTTGGCCCCCTAAACCATATGACCAGTTCACTTTGAACCATAATATGAATGCTTGGGATAAGACCATCCCGGAGTTTCATATGATGCTTAAACTGTCGAGATGAACATACGACTTATGCTAAGTCTGGTCCAATGCTGATGATCAAGGAGGGTCGAGTCAGGAAATCTGAAGCCAATGGGAAAGGCAAGAAAAGCTTCAAGGGAAAGGGCAAAGGCAAGGCTGTTGCCAAGAAAACTCTGAAGGATGTCAAATGCTTTCATTGTGATGATGTAAGGCCCCAAACCTGGGAGGCCTCACTTGTTTGATTTACTCATTCACAAACAGTTCTTAAACTTGATTATCAAATAACGCAGCGGAAAATACTTCAAATAAACATAACCATTACATTGTTTAACAACGGAAGCGTAACATATTCTATTACATAAACATATCGTAATCTAATCATAACGGGATGCCAGTCTTCATGATCAACCGGATAACTCTTCTTGCTTGCCAAGCATCACCGTCCATCATCCATACCTGCCTTAACCTGAATGTGCACACTAAAAAGTCAGCTACGCTGGTGAGTTCTAGTTTTCATTCGATTTAAGAAATGGTTCATCATTCAAAACATTCATTAGGGTTTAACATCACGTATAAGAAAACAGGGCCTTTCATTCATCATTGAAAACCTTCAAACATTTTTCCTCGTCATAAACACATTGAACGGATCATTTGTTTAAAACTTTTAACATTCATTTAAGTCATACATTACTATCTACAATCTGTATCTTTCTTTAAGCGTCTATGTGTCCCCGAAGGAACCTTTGATGTTGTGGGCAACCGCTACGTATCGCCGTTATTGCCACAACCATTCAATACGTGGGGTCAACCGTTACGAATCGCCGTCATTGCCCAACACACATCTTTCCTTTGGGAATCAACCGTTACATATCGCCGTAATTGATTTCCCAATTCAATACGTGGGGTCAACCGTTACATATCGCCGTCATTTCCCAACACGCATCTTTCCTTTAGGAATCAACCGTTACGTATCGTCGTCATTGATTTCCCATTACCTCTTTCCCTAAGGATGATCGTCATCACCTGAGTAATCGTCGTTACCCCCTTACCAGTTGTACAACATCAAACCATTGGCAGGCCACCAAGACACTGCCCCTGTTGCTCTTATGAAAACTATGGCTCACTGTCCATAATCTACCACAAGGCTGGGAATTACATTCCCAGACTTCATTCGTCAATTCCATTCACTCGACAGATTAGATTTGTAATGACTTCTTTAAACCTTTGCCCTTTTTCTTTTCTTTTCATAAAACCTTTCATTCATTTTCAAAACCCTTTACCTTTAGTTTAAACCATTTTTTATAAACATTTCGTTCGTAAACATTCCGTTCATAACTTTCTTTCCATAAACTGTTCATTCCAATCATTTCATTTCGTAAACATAGTTTCATAAGCATCATTTATAAACATAGTTTCATAAACATCGTTTCGTAAAACATTATTTCATATGCAAGCACACCAGCCCGAAAACATTATAAAAAACATTTAAAAGAGGGCTTCTAGAACTCACCTGATAAGCTAATCCAGGTTGCCCTAAACAAAGGTCCTACTACGTTACTTCCGATCTGAATTGATTAGTTAAATACACATCAGACCAAATCCCGACTCTAACGGTTTAACCTTCTAAATATACCGACTTTACCTAATCAGCCTGATGCCTGCGAACTTAGCAAGTGCGCAGACCCTGCTTCCTGCGTACTTGATAAGTACGCAGGTTCCTCTTCCTGCGTACTTGATAAGTACGCAGTGCCCTCTTCCTGCAGGACCTGCTCCGTGCGTACTTGATTAGTGCGCACGGCTTGTTCTTCGCAAAAACCCTAACTTTCTCATTCGGGTCTGATCACGTCAAGATCCCGAACCTGTTTGCATTCAAAACGTTTATTTTCCATTAAGGAACTCAAATCTATGTTTATCCTTCAATTTCATCCGTTAAAATGTTACATTTTCATCCAAAACCCGAAAAACCCAAAAACGAACTAAAACTTAGATTTTGGTCGGATCGTTACCTGAATCGAGCTTCTGGTCCGGAGGTTCTTCTCACGAGCTATGGAGTAACACTTTGCTAAAATCTCGGGTCAATCCGCCAACTTTCTCTCTCTACGGTTTCTCTCTCTAGAACTTGCAAATGAGAGAAATGGTGATGACCTTGGCTATTTTTAGGGGAGACTCCCCTTCTAGCCCGCCGGCTCATCCGACCCGACCCGACATGCCTTGTTCATTTATTTTGTCATTTAAATGTCGTTTTATTTTTGGGATGTTACAAGTCTACCCCCCTTACAATAGGTTTCGTCCCCGAAACCTTATCATAAGTCAAATAGATGAGGGTACGACTCCCTCATTTCCTTCTCCGTTTCCCAAGTGGCTTCTGATCCCTTTCGGTGTTTCCATTGGACTTTAACCAATTGGATAACTCTATTACGTAAACGTTTCTCCTTTCGGTCTAAGATGGCCACGGGTTCTTCGATGTAATTAAGGCTGTTGTCGACCTCTATGTCCGTAAGTGGTACATGAGCTGATTCATCCGCCAAACACTTTCGCAACTGTGATACATGGAAGGTAGGATGAATCCCACTTAACTCATCAGGCAACTCTAACCGATAAGCGACCTCACCAACCCGTGCCATTATCCTGAATGGTCCGACGAACCTCGGACTTAACTTTCCTCTCTTCCTGAATCGTATTATTCCCTTCCAGGGTGACACTTTCAACATTACTCTGTCCCAAACATCAAACTCAATAGGCCTTCGTCGTTTCTCCACATAGGATTTCTGACGATTTTGTGCGGCCTTCATTCGTGCTTTGATTTGATCAAACCTTTCTGACGTTTCCCTTACTACTTCAAGACTCCCTAATTCCTTTTGTCCAATCTCACCCCAACAAATCGGGGTCCTGCATCTCCTCCCATACAACATTTCGTAAGGCGGCATGCCTTTAGTCGTGTGATGACTATTGTTGTATGAAAATTCGGCTAACGGCAGATGACCGTCCCAACTGTCGCCAAAATCGATAATACAAGCACGAAGCATATCCTCCAATGTCTGAATAGTCCTTTCGGACTGACCATCCGTTTGTGGGTGGTATGCCGTGCTGATATTTCGCCTCGTGCCCATCGCCTCGTGAAATCTTTTCCAGAACCTCGATGTGAATCGTGTGTCCCGGTCAGATACGATCGTCAAAGGCATCCCATGCCGTGCTACTACTTCGTTAATAAATACTTCCGCTAACCTTTTTGACGAGAACGTCTCGCGAATAGGTAGGAAATGAGCAGTCTTCGTTAATCGGTCCACAATTACCCAAATGGTGTCATGACCTTTAGCTGTGCGAGGTAGCTTGGTTATGAAGTCCATGGTAATGTGTTCCCACTTCCATTCTGGTATATCAAGTGGTTGAATCTTTCCATACGGTTTCTGGTGTTCGGCCTTTACTTGTGAGCAAGTCAAGCACTTGCTTACATACCTTGTCACTTCATGCTTCATTTCAGGCCACCAGTATTCCTTCCTTAGATCTTAGTACATTTTATTGGTACCAGGATGGATAGAGTACCTAGACTTATGAGCCTCATCCAAGATTTTGGTTCTAAGCTCGCCACCCATAGGTATCCATACCCGTCCAAAACGTGTCCTAACACCAAGGGTGTTATATTCCAACTTGTCCCGTTGGCCAACCATCATTTCCTTCTTTATGTTTTCTTCTTTAAGTGCCTCATCTTGAGCCTTTTCAATTTCTCTCATCACATATGATGTTACCACCAACTGGCAAGGTTTCACTCTAATAGGAGTAGGCACATCCTTTCGGCTTAGAGCGTCAGCCACCACGTTTGCCTTTCCAGGATGGTACATGATCTCACAGTCATAATCCTTCAGGAGTTCCAACCATCGTCTCTGCCTCATATTAAGCTCCTTTTGTTCGAAGAAGTACTTCAAACTTTTGTGGTCGGAGTAAATAGTAAACTTCACCCCGTAAAGGTAGTGCCTCCAGATTTTCAACGCGAATACGACAGCAGCAAGTTCCAAATCATGGGTTGGATAATTAGCTTCATGAATCTTCAACTGTCGTGACGCATACGCGATCACTCTTCCGCGTTGCATCAACACGCATCCCAATCCCTGACCCGAAGTGTCAGAGTATACCACTAAGTCTTCATTGCCCTCGGGAAGGGCCAAGACTGGAGCTTGGGTTAGCCTCTTCTTCAATTCCTTAAACGCCTCATCTTGGGTCGAACCCCATTCACACTTAACCTCTTTCCGAGTCAACTTTGTCAACGGCGAAGCTATTTTCGAGAAATCCTTGATGAATCTCCGATAGTAGCCTGCCAATCCCAAGAAACTGTGGATTTCGGTTGGCGTCTTAGGAATATTCCATTCCTTTACTGCCACTATCTTTGCTGGGTCAACCATAATGCCGTTCGGGTTAATGACGTGACCTAGGAATTGGACTTCCCTAAGCCAGAACGCGTATTTGGAGAACTTAGCATACAACTTTTCCTTCTTCAGAGCTTCCAATACTTCCTTCAAGTGACACGCGTGATCACCCTCGTTCTTGGAGTAGATGAGAATATCATCGATGAACACGATTACCGATCGATCCAGCATTGGTCGACAAACTCTATTCATCAAATCCATGAACGTTGCGGGGGCGTTCGTCAATCCAAAAGACATCACGCGGAACTCGAAATGTCCATAACGCGTGCGAAATGCGGTTTTCGGTAAGTATTCTTCCCTCACCTTCAACTGATGGTACCCGGATCGAAGGTCGATTTTTGAGAACCAACTTGCGCCCTGTAATTGATCGAACAGGTCATCGATCCTTGGTAAAGGGTACTTGTTCTTCACCGTACGTTTGTTCAACTCGCGATAATCAATACACATTCTCATCGAACCATTCTTCTTCTTCACAAACAACATCGGAGCACCCCACGGTGAGATGCTCGGTTGGATAAATCCTTTCTCAAGTAACTCGTCTAGTTGTGCCATTAATTCTTTCATCTCTAATGGTGCTAGTCGATATGGAGCCTTAGCCATGAGCTGGGCATCTAGTACTAAGTCGATTCGAAATTCGATCTCTTTGTCGGGTGGTATCCCAGGCAAGTCCTCTGGAAACACCTCCGGGTACTCGCGTACCACGGGTACATCGTCTAGCTCCTACACTTCCTTACACTCGTCAATTATGTACACCAGATAAGCCTCGCATCCGCGCCTCAAGTAATCTGCTGCCTTAATCATCGAGATGACGTTTGGCATCGGGGTGTCACGATCCCCAAGAACCTCAACTTGTAAGGCCCCAAACCTGGGAGGCCTCACTTGTTGGATTTACTCATTCACAAACAGTTCTTAAACTTGATTATCAAATAACGCAACGGAAAATACTTCAAATAAACAAAACCATTACATTGTATAACAACGGAAGCGTAACATATTCTATTACATAAACATATCGTAATCTAATCATAACGGGATGCCAGTCTTCATGATCAACCGGATAACTCTTCTCGCTTGCCAAGCATCACCGTCCATCATCCATACCTGCCTTAACCTGAATGTGCACACTAAAAAGTCAGCTACGCTGGTGAGTTCTAGTTTTCATTCGATTTAAGAAATGGTTCATCATTCAAAACATTCATTAGGGTTTAACATCACGTATAAGAAAACAGGGCCTTTCATTCATCATTGAAAACCTTCAAACATTTTTCCTCGTCATAAACACATTGAACGGATCATTGGTTTAAAACTTTTAACATTCATTTAAGTCATACATTACTATCTACAATCTGTATCTTTCTTTAAGCGTCTATGTGTCCCCGAAGGAACCTTTGATGTTGTGGGCAACCGCTACGTATCGCCGTCATTGCCACTACCATTCAATACGTGGGGTCAACCGTTACGAATCACCGTCATTGCCCAACACGCATCTTTCCTTTGGGAATCAACCGTTACGTATCGCCGTCATTGATTTCCCAATTCAATACGTGGGGTCAACCGTTACGTATCGCCGTCATTGCCCAACACGCATCTTTCCTTTAGGAATCAACCGTTACGTATCGTCGTCATTGATTTCCCATTACCTCTTTCCCTTAGGATGATCGTCATCACCCGAGTAACCGTCGTTACCCCCTTACCAGTTGTATAACATCAAACCATTGGCAGGCCACCAAGACACTGCCACTGTTGCTCTTATGGCAACTATGGCTCACTGTCCCTAATCTACCAAAAGGCTGGGAATTACATTCGTAGACTTCATTCGTCAATTCCATTCACTCGACAGATTAGATTTGTAATGACTTCTTTAAACCTTTGCCCTTTTTCTTTTCTTTTCATAAAACCTTTCATTCATTTTCAAAACCCTTTACCTTTAGTTTAAACCATTTTTTTATAAACATTTCGTTCGTAAACATTCCGTTCATAACTCTCTTTCCATAAACCGTTCATTCCAATCATTTCATTTCGTAAACATAGTTTCATAAGCATCATTTATAAACATAGTTTCATAAACATCGTTTCGTAAAACATCATTCCATATGCATGCACACCAGCCCGAAAACATTATATAAAGCATTTAAAAGGGGGCTTCTAGAACTCACTTGATAAGCTAATCCGGGTTGCCCTAAACTAAGGTCCCACTACGTTACTTCCGATCTGAATTGATTAGTTAAATACACATCAGACCAAATCCCGACTCTAACGGTTTAACCTTCTAAACATACCGACTTTATCTAATCAGCCTGATGCCTGCGCACTTAGCAAGTGCGCAGACCCTGCTTCCTGCGTACTTGATAAGTACGCAGGTTCCTCTTCCTGCGTACTTGATAAGTACGCAGTGCCCTCTTCCTGCGTACTTGGTAAGTACGCAGGACCTGCTCCGTGCGTACTTGATAAGTGCGCACGACCTGTTCTTCGCAAAAACCCTAACTTTCTCATTCGGGTCTGATCACGTCAAGATCCCGAACCTGTTTGCATTCAAAACGTTCGTTTTCCATTAAGGAACTCAAATCTATGTTTATCCTTCAGTTTCATCCATTAAAATGCTACATTTTCACCCAAAACCCGAAAAACCCAAAAACGAACTAAAACTCAGATTTAGGTCGGATCGTTACCTGAATCGAGCTTCTGGTTCGGAGGTTCTTCTCACGAGCTATGGAGTAACACTTTGCTAAAATATCGGGTCAATCCGCCAACTTTCTCTCTCTACAGTTTCTCTCTCTAGAACTTGCAAATGAGAGAAATGGTGATGACCTTGGCTATTTATAGGGGAGGCTCCCCTTCTAGCCCGCCGGCTCATCCTACCTGTCCTGACATGCCTCGTTTGTTTATTTCATCATTTTAACTGTCGTTTTATTTTTGGGATGTTACAGATGAAGCTGGACACTAGAAGAGAAACTTCCCTAAATATCTAGCTGAGTTGAAGCAGAAGAAGACTTCTTGAGGAAAGTCCTCAGGTATGTTCGTTTTTGAGATCTTCTCTTTGTGTAGCAAATCTTGGTTGTTCGACAGTAGATGTGGTTTTCATATTTGTAATGATTTACAGGGTCTAAAGAAGGTTAGGAAGCTGAAGCATGGCGACTTGGAGCTCCATGTGGGAAATGGGCAAAAGGTTGCGGTGAAGGCTGTAGGAGAATATGTTCTTTTACTTCCTTCTAGTCTTGAACTTATTTTGAACAAAGTTTATTTCATTCCTAGGTTAACCAGGAATATTGTTTCAGTCTCCTCTTTGCGAGAACAAGGATTTAGGTATGCTTTTGATGGTGATTATATTTCTGCATATTTGAATGATTTGTTTTATTTTACTACAAAGCATCACAATGGAATCTATGAGATGAAATTCCATTATAATAACGTTTTATACAACATCTCCTACAAATGTAAGAAATTAGATTTCAATGATACGTATCTATGGCATTATCGACTTGGTCACATAAACAAGAATCGCATAAAGAAACTCTAGACTGAAGGAATTTTGAATTCCACTGGTCAAGAGTCTTTTGATGATTATTGTAAGGTCCTTAATCATCACAGATCAATACGAAATCTTATCAACCGAATACGTAGTGCGGAATCCTACGAATCAGTCGTGAACACAAGATGAACAGAGATGTAAATACAAAACACGTCTATATTCCACTGAGTAACAGTTCCAGATTACAACTTGACAAAATGACCAAAAGCTTACAATATCATAACTACATCATCTATATATAGACCACCACATCAGACATAGCGACTTATCATCTGCGCTAAAAACATCTCTAGCGCAGATAACAAGTGCGCTAGACTTAACCACTAGCGTACTTAACAACTACGCTAGAACAAACTCTAGCGCAGTTGTCAAGTGCGCTAGGCACAAACAAAAGTGACAATACAAGATTACAAAGATAACCCTTTCAAGCTATTACAAGACCGAGACTGACTGTCACACAAACATGGTCCAACAGACTCCCCCTTGACATAAGCTCTCGGGTCTTTTTAGTCATCATTTCCATTTGCTTGGCAAAAGACTTCCAACATGAATCCCATGCTTCACACAAACCCTGACAATCTTCTCGAACAGCTTAGCCACGTGCTTCCCCCTAGCATTACCATACATCAAAGTCTTGTCATGTAGGATCAACAAATTTTGTTCTGAAAAATTAATCTGGGTCATTGGATCATAGACTCTAATCAACTCTTTGTCATCAACCTTAATCTCACCTTCTTCACCAGTCACCAGCTCATAACATCCTTTTCAATCATCACAGCCTGTCCAGTACACCAATCAACAAACCAATGCTTCAAATTCCCAAGAATGTCTTGAGGAATCTTCTTCATCGGGATATTTTTAACACAATCCACTGGTGTGTACACAAACTTCTTATAATATTTCTTTGTCACTGGATCAAACTTGGTCTTATCCAACACTCTCCTTCCTTCTTGAGGCTTGAAGTACTCAAACTTTTTTCTGTTCACTTCCTGCTTTAGTACAGACCACAAACACTCAGCTACCCCATGAGTTCCCCTAATAATAACAAGCCTGCAGAGCTCAACGTTCGGTAACGAGCTGAAAGAACTAGCATTCGGCTTCTAGTATTGGACACCATCAAGTCTTTTTAGTGCAAAAAACTTCAGCTCAAGGTCAAACATTACTGATAAGATCATTTCAACAACCTCTTTCTTCTCAACATATTTCTTCTTAAGCACAGGAGATGGTGGTGGAATGGAAAGCTTCTTAAACCATGTCTTCCTCCATTCCAGCGATTCATCTTTTGTCTTACCATCTCTATAAATAACACGCTCAGCAGACTCTGGCTTAGGATTATCCTCATCAATTTGTTCTTCCTCTTGAGAAACTAATGGTTCTAGAATATCCTCCATTTCAATCTCTTTAACAAAGTCATCAACAGTACTAGACGGAATCTCAGTATCGTTCTCTAACAAATACACAACCTCCACTTCATCTTTCTCTACTTCTATCTCGACATCAGAATCCTCCACATTCCATTCTAACTCAAGAACCACTTGTACACCCTTCTCACCACTAGCCCCTGACCCTTCAACCTGATGAGTTGACTCCCCCTGAAATGTGACACCCAGTATTTCAGGTCAAAATCTATATTTATTTTAGCACGTCCATAGTTCATAATTCCTGAATCATTATTTTGACAAGGTATTGTCAGAAGTCTAGCAAAGGAACACATGTCATAATTTAGTAATTTTAAGAATTACTAGGTCAAAAACATTTATAACCCGTAATGTACGGTCATTGGTGATTATCAAAGTTATACAAGTAAAATCTAGAGGTATATTTATTTTATACAAAGTTTATATTGGTGCCTAAATCTTTAAAGATTGACACAAAAATGTTTGTTCACATCGCTTTAATTTATTTCCTATATGTGAACATGTATGAATAGTTAAAGATATTAACTATGTTGGGATTCACTAGCAAATTATTAAAGCTAGTTAAACTACAAAATGTAGGACGTCTTAATAATTAAAGTTAATTTCGGGTGGTATACCGCGTTGATATGCCCTAAATTATACATGTTTTAATGCATAATAATCACCATATTATGACACTAATCAAACAAAAGCCTTGCAAATGATACTTAATGCATTAATATCTCATAATTGCAGGTTATTCGGTGCTCCAATATAAACAATGCAAAAACCAGCTTAAAACATGAAGAAATCAAGGTTTTGGAGGACCAAACCCGAGCATTGACCCCCAAGAAGTCAAACCAGGTCAACAGAAGTCAAACCAACAGCTAAAAGATGAAACTGGGAAGCAAAGAGGCAATACACGGCCGTGCATCCCATTGCACGGACGTGCAATGGCCAACTTGCTCCCCAAGGCTCTACACACTGTCACCTGTACCCTGTTTGATTCCCGAGGTGTTTGCACACCCATGCAATCCAACGCCCGGCCGTGCATTGCTCATTTTGTGGCCTATAAATAGAGGGGTTGAGTTCTTCAATCCACACACCCATCCACACCAATTCAGATCAAAGAACACCCATCCAGACCTCGTTTGAGAGTGAAGTTCGTAGTTAGAGTAGAGAGTAGTGAGCGGAGGGGCTCTTCCTCCTTGTTCCGCGATAGGGGAGCCTACGAAACTCAACGTTATGCTAGTTAGTATGGCCATTCGTGGCTAAACTCTTTGTATTGCTAAGGTGAAGATGAAGTTTGGTGCATGTTAATGTTTAACGTATTAACCCAAGTGATGTGTTTATGTTTTTAACTATTCGTCCTTAAAACCATTATTTTGGTGGGCTTTTATTATTGTCTATATCCTTCTTTATATTTGTGAGTTTTCTTGATTTTTAAAGTATAAAACCTTTTTAATCAAACTTCTCTTGAAGCTTGTACGTCTTCATACAAGTAGAGATTGATAAGCCAAGGCTTGGTCAACACTAGTAAGGTCGTACGTCTTTATACGGATTTATTATGCGACCAAGAATTAGTGAACTCATGTTGGGAACGGTACGTCTTTATACTTGGTCCCATTGTTACACCGCCTCCCGGTGAGCAAAATATAATCACCTATTTAACTCTAGTATAAAGCATTTTACGTCCGATGTCTTAAACCAACCAGGAGATGACCATTCGAAGGGTTGAGGGTAATTATTGTCCTTAACGGGAGGCACTACCACTTGTTAAAGCTTTTAAATTTGCAAATCAAATGTCGTGAGGACGAGGCTATAGCGGTGACCCGGGTCACACATTTGTAGTAGTCATATCACTGGATTAGTCAACTTAACATTATCACGTACCAAGCGGATTCGAAACCCAAAGCAATACTATTCGTAACCTGATCATTTTCGACCTATTTACTTTTATTTACTATTCTTTTTGTTACATTTTTGTTACACACTTCACGCATGTTTTTACTTTTCTGCTATTTACTTTATCGCCATTTAGTTTTCTGTTATTTACTTTCCTGTTCCAGAAGCACACAAAACTCACTCACTAATTAAACCGGATAAACGTTAACAAAAGTTGAGTATTGGAATTAGACCGTGTCCGTTGGTTCGATACTTGGTTCTTACCTAAACTATATTACGCTGTGATAGGTACACTTGCCTATTGTGTGTGTTTTAAGTTAAAGTAATTATCATTTTATAAATTCAAAACCTGATCTTGTGAAACCATCCTAAAAATATATTTATTATATTTTTATATACTTAAAACATTATGCATCAAGTTTTTGGCGCCGTTGTCGGGGACACGATGATTTCAAGAAAAAATCGAGTTAACGGATTAGCCTTTTTAACGTTAACAATTACTTTTATGGTTTGTTTTGATTATTCCTTACAGCAACTTTCATGGATGACAACTACGAGGGTTGTTATGGAGGATACCAAGACGACTATGAGTACCACTATTCGGAGGTTTGGTGTGAGATCTGTGGGGAACCCCACTACACTAAAGATTGTTATCACTATCAAGGGTATTCCACAGATTTACACCAACCCTATTGGCAACCATATGAGGAAACTACACCACCTCAAGAAATTCAACACTCAGCTCTAGATTCCGACTCATGGACCCTAGGAAATCTGTTTCATCATTTGGAAGAAATTAAGGTTCAATTCCTAAAGAGCTCTCCAATTGAACAACAAGTGTTTCGTCATATGGAAGAAATTAAGGTTCAGATCCTAAAAAGCTATCCAAATAGACAACAAGATGATTCCTTCAAAGTCCTAGAATTGGAAGTTATAGTTCCAACATCTCTAGTAAGGTCGAGTGACTCTAAGGAGCAAGAACCTTCCATCTTCACAAGCATGGATCAGTCGAAGGTGAGACCGGATGACTCGGAGGAGAGGGATAATGCAAATTTACAATCACTTCCTGACTTTTCTGAGGGGCTGGAAGTTAAATAATCAAAGGAGTCAGAAGAAGAATTGGTGGGAATCCTAAATATGGAAGCAAAGGAGGATGTAATCACCAACAAATAAATGACAATGGTGGCACCTCTTCCTTGCAACAGTGATAGCTGGCCTGTGACCAAGCATATCAGTGAATCATTCCATGAATCACATAAGCCACAGGATAGGGCACATCACTATGAGGACCACTTCTCATGGAAGAAGCAACGTTCATCCAATGAAGATTACGTGACAAAATTATCATACCGGGGTGACCGTTTCCTTCACTACATGGGATTCTTGAAGTTTGGTCCAGGAAATTTCAAATGGTGGTGGCGTGATTTAATTACCCCATTTTCTTTAGGTGCTCTTTTATTGAGCATTCTAAATTTGGCAGGTTTACAAAAATTTTCAAAATTTCAAATCGATCCATCCAAACTAAAATTAAAACTATGAATAGACTTTGAAAATATATAAATCAATGATTCACCCGTTTTAACACTAAAAAATTGGGGAAAATATTTGATTTTTGAAATTGGGCCACTTAATGGGGGAATTTGGCTCGGACCACTGGGACAAACCGTCTACGATAGTTTGCCACAAGATCCGGCTCGTCGAAACCTTTCCATCCCCTGGTCGGGGGCCCTCTAACTCAAAACGTAGCTCAAGTTATGATCTTTTTAAGATTGAACTCCTTTTACGCTGTTTTCCCTTGTCTAGCTGGTTCAGGATGGACTTCATTAATTCCTGGACCAGCTTATCATCACATCGTACGCATGGTTATCAAATGGGTTGGATAAACCTCTCCATATTACAAACCACCAATTTGACAAATTCAACACTAAGTTGGAAATTCATAAAGCACGTATGGGTCGGCTAAAGACCCTTAAATAAACGTAGTGCTTCCGGGAGGCAACCCGACGATAATGAATAAATTGAGACGTTGGTGCATACGGCAGAATAATGGATCTCAAGTTTTATCTTTCAAATTTAAGTTTCTCATACTTCAGCCCCAGGTATGCCCTCTCGATACTAGGACCTTAGTAGCTTAACTACTACCTTTTATTTTCCTTGTCTACTTTTATGTTTTCCCTTATGTGTCAGATAGAGTAGCATCACCAGATAGTCTCTCTACTTCTTTGAGGAATCGCACTCCATCCCTACAACCTGAGCAATCGGAAACCACATCAAATTTCTGTGAAATTCGATGAAGTCTTTGAAGCAAAGTGTTGATAGCACCAATAAGTTTTGGTCTTAGGTTATACACCGAATTGACCGGTGGAGTACTAGTTTCTTTTCCCTTAAAACTTCATGCATTTAAATTCCAGCATAGCATTTCATTACATGCATTTGTACATTGAGGGCAATGCACAGTTTTAAGTGTGGGGTAGGGAATTAAGAGATTCAGGACTATTTGTAACATCAAAGAAGTAAAATTTTAACTTGTCATTTTCTACCCATTTGACTAAAACATTACAAAAACCTACCTTTTGTAAAACCCGGAAAAAAAATTTCAAAATTTTAAACCCTAAAACCTCTTTGAGTTCGCACCTAGTTAAATAAAATGAATACATGGCAAGTAGAAACAAATGAATATTATGCATAATGATTCGCTAAACCCTATTCCATCCGTTTTCATGTGAGGAAAATCAAGCCTATTACACAGCATCAAATTTTTGGCGCAGTATATAATTATTCGCATGCTCTTTCGTTTGGCATTACTGAGTGTTTTTCGATTGAATTTTATGCATAGTTAGAACTTGTGTGACTTATACATATCATGACCATGAACTAGTAGAAGTATGAAAGTGATCGAGGCACCTAAGACTTTATTACCCTTATCCTTAAATCCCAAAAATATAATCCGCTTAGATAGCCCTTTGAGCCTTAGCCTTTTCTTTTCTACTACCCACAATTATCACCCAACCAGCTTTTCGTAAACACCGGTTATTGGCTAACTATCTCCAAAATGGAAAAATTATCCTATGTTGTTATTTCAAGTTTATTACCATTGAGGCAAATACGTAAAGAATATGTTCTACTCAATGGAACTGGAATATACAAGAAGGTAGATGTATTAGGAAGAAACAGTCGAACTATCTGCACGGAATTTATGGAAATATTATTTCAAGGAAATTGAGGAAAGAGAGTTATTGAAGAATTTGTCTTGATTCAAAAAAAAAGAGAAGAAGTTGGTCTTTTACCGGTTAGACCTTAAATAGCTGGATATGCATTTTTTTATTTCATTTTGGTTTTCTGCGTTCATTTCGCAAAGCCTGAATTACCGCCCGAACTCCGAGAGAAAGTTTTCAAAGCAACTAGTGATGTAAGAAAACGGCGGCGCAAGCAAGAACAACTGCCACATTCTGCGGCCTGTCAAAAAGTGCCGCTAAAAGAAGAGCCAAAAGATACGAAAAATGTGTGAAGTGTGGCAACTGGAGCCACGATGGAAAATGTAGCAAGGATCAAACTCATTCCCAAAGTGAGTACATGCATCTGATCAAAGTTGGAGCGGTTAGGCTACAAGCCGAAAGTTCCATACGGAGAGGCAACAATGTGTACTACGCAGTAAGGAAAGAGTTGGCACTAATGAGAGATCTTGGTCTTGGCAATCTGACCATAAACGAGCCCTCAGATTAGTTATACCCTCATGATCCGAGTACTGTAAAGGGACCTGTTAGTATTTTCTTTTTTAAGCCATGAAGCCGTAATTGTGTGCGTCACGATAGTTGCAGCCCTTCAAACCTTTTAAATCCCTAAAAACCCAAAAAGATTTTCATCCTCACCCCTTTATTTTTATTTTAGCCACATTACAACCCTTTTTAAAGTGCTCTTGATTCATGCACACTACTTAGTTAATTGGTGGAGACTTGATTTGCATACAAGCTTAAGACCATTGCATAATTCGATTCGAACTTGAGTGTTCCACTTAACTTACATTATCCATACATATATAACCCTAGAGTTGTGTGAACATTGTGAGGAGTGAAAGTGTATGTATAATTGAAGTTCTAGTAGGCTTGTCATGGATTCCATAATAGAAAAATACAAAAATAGAATAAGCAACTCAAAAGTTATCCCGGAGTTTCCAAATACTTGGAGTACCATTTCCCTTGTAAAGTTTTTAGTTATGGGAATGATCATGCATGAGTTTTCTTAAGGACAAGCAAAGTTTAAGTGTGGGGTATTTTGATATGCCCTAAATTATGCATGTTTCGCATGCATAACAATCCCCATATTATGGTACTAATCAAACAAAAGCCTTGCAAATGATACTTAATGCATTAATATTTCATAATTATAGGTTATTCGATGCTCCAAGATAAACAAAGCAAAAACCAGCTTAAAACATGAAGAAATCAAGCTTTTGGAGTACCAAACCCGAGCATTGATCCCCAAGAAGTCAAACCAGGTCAACAGAAGTCAAACCAGCAGCTAAAAGACGAAACAGGGAAGCAAGGAGGCAATGCACGGCCGTGCATCCCATTGCACGGCTGTGCAATGGCCAACTTGATCCCCAAGGCTCTAGTACACTGTCACTTGTACCCTGTTTGATTCCCGAGATGTTTGCACACCCGTGCAATCCAATGCACGACCGTGCATTGCTCATTTTGAGGCCTATAAATAGACGGGTTGAGTTCTTCATTCCACACACCCATCCACACCAATTCAGATCAAATAACACCCATCCACACCAATTCAGATCAAATAACACCCATCCAGACCTCATTTGAGAGTGAAGTTCGTAGTTAGAGTAGAGAGTAGTGAGCGGAGGGGCTCTTCCTCTTTGTTCCGCAATAGGGGAGCCTACGAAACTCAGCGTTATGCTAGTTAGTATGGCCATTCATGGCTAAACTCTTTGTATTGCTAAGGTGAAGATGAAGTTTGGTGCATGTTAATGTTTAACGTATTAATCCAAGTGATGTGTTTATGTCTTTAACTATTCGTCCTTAAAACCATTATTTTGGTGGGCTTTTATTATTGTCTAAATCCGTCTTTATATTTGTGAGTTTTCTTGATTTTTAAAGTATAAAACCTTTTTAATCAAACTTCTCTTAAAGCTTGTACGTCTTCATACAAGTAGAGATTGATAAGCCAATGCTTGGTCAACACTAGTAAGGTCGTACGTCTTTATACGGATTTATTATGCGGCCAAGAATTAGTGAACTCATGTTGGGAACGGTACGTCTTTATACTTGTTCCCATTGTTACACCGCCTCCCGGTGAGCAAAATATAATCCCCTATTTAACTCTAGTATAAAGCATTTTACATCCGATGTATTAAACCAACCCGGAGATGACCATTCGAAGGGTTGAGGGTAATTGTTATCCTTAACGGGAGGCACTATGACTTGTTAAAGCTTTTAAATTTGCAAATCAAATGTCGTGAGAACGAGGCTCTAGCGGTGACCTGGGTCACACATTTGTAGTAGTTATATCACTGGATTAGTCAACTTAACATTATCACGTACCAAGGGGATTTAAAAGCCAAAGCAATAATATTCGTAACCTGATCATTTCCGACCTATTTACTTTCCTATTATTTACTATTCTGTTCGTTACATTTCTGTTACACACTTCATGCACGTTTTTACTTTTCTGCTATTTACTTTATCGACATTTACTTTTCTTTCATTTATTTTCCTGTTCCACAAGCACACAAAATCACTCACTAATTAAACTGGCTAAACGTTAACAAAAGTTGAGTATTGGAATTCGACCGTGTCCGTTGGTTCGATACTTGGTTCTTACCTAAACTATAATACGCTGCGATAGGTACACTTGCCTATTGTGTGTGTTTTAAGTTAAAGTAATTATCATTTTATAAATTTAAAACCTGATCTCGTGAAACCATCCTAAAAATATATTTATTATATTTTTTTATACTTAAAACATTACGCATCACGCGTCTAAATCAATCACATCAATATGATAACTTTGCTTACACTTCACTCAAGTGTCATAATCTTCATGACTATGACCAAGAGTGCAAGCAATCTCAAAGATCACATCACCGTCATTATATATTTGCTTATACTCCACTCCAACATCAAGTCGTAATAATAATTACTTGTTGAGATCTACACTCAACCCCCGTTTCGTCTAATATTTATATATATAGGTTATATATATATATAAATATCTAGGTATATAGATATATATAAAGTTAATTAACTGTTAAAAGTTTTACACCGGGTATTAGATCACGGCATCATCTACCGGGTTCACACCACTTAAGAACTATCTAACTAATACTTAGATTTCAACTAGTGTTTGAAACAAGTCCCAACCCCCACCCCCATGACCAATATCGGCCGAGATCTAGAAGTGGGACCACCCACTTGACTTTTCCATTTACTTCCCATACTTGTTTTCATATGGAGCCATCTCCAATCAAGTAAGAATCAAGCTAGTGTCAAATCCTATCTTTCAAGATTACCTTGTAATGATGATAGTGTAACAAACACTCCACCTCTTTCTCTACATAAATATCAGCTCACACAACTCACAAACAAACACACTCTACTCTTTTCTTTCTCTCGGTTCTAATCAGCCCCAAAACCGAAAATGGAACAAAAATCTCATAATCAGCTTTCTGGCAGATTTTTGGTCAACTTCGGAAGGCCATATCTCCTTCGTTCCTTGGCTAAATCAGTCCATTCTTTTTCTAGTATGAAACTCTATGTTAAAAAGGAAGAACAAAAGTGGAATCACTGGAATCCATGGAGTATTCGACCCCCAAACAGCCTGCACAAGAAGGCCGCTCAGTGCAGGTTGAATCTGGACACCTCTTTTCATTTTCTTGTTTTGATGTACGTACACAACTCAAAATCTAGTAATTCTTTTTTACATTTCCTTTGGTTTCAATAAAATTCATTTTAGAAGAAAACTCAAAGTCATTTGATGTTCTAAAACCATCTAAAAGTCTAGTCGAACATAGGTATTTGTAAGCCTAGCCAGCTTACGAATGGATCAATAACACTTGTTTTGTTTATCATATGCGTTTAGAATTATTTATACTTATTTTATGACGGTAATGTCATGTGCATGTTTTTGGGTAAACTACTTATTCACGACAGTAATGACATGGACATGTTTTCGGGTAAAACTACTTATTTATGACAGGTAATGTCATGTGCGTGTTTGAGGGTAAAACTACTTATTTTATGACGGTTAAGTCATGTATACGTTTTCGGTGAAAACTACTTATTTTTATGATGGTTAAGTCATGTATACGTTTTCGGTGAAAACTACTTCGTTTATGACGGTAATGTCATGTACATATTTTCGGGGGAAAACTACTTATTTTTATGATGGATAAGTCATGTATATGTTTTCGGTGAAAACTACGCATTCATATGACGGTTGAGTCATGTATACGTTTAAGTGAAAACTACTTATTTTTATGACCGTTAAGTCATGCATACGTTTTTGGGGAAAACTACTTATTTTTATGACGGTTAAGTCATGAATATGTTTTCGGTAAAAACTACTTATTTTTATGACTCTTAAATCATGTACATGTTTTCGGGGAAAACTACTGGCACTGAAATAACTAACTCTGTGAAATCACCAACCTTTGTGTTGACTCTTTCAAGTATGTTTCTCAGGTAACCCTTAGCCATGGCGCGGTTGGAATAGGCAAGCTATGCTGGATTAATTCCTAGTAACTGGAAGGGCATAGAGTATCGAGTCTCAAGTATATCATTGATCTAGAAGAACTTAGATCATTGTATTACTTAGTTTTAGTAATTGTATATGTAATCAAGTCTTAGAAATCACTATTACAGCTTCCGCTATCGTGTAATGAACCAATCGTTACAACCTTTATTTATTTATTATGTAAATAAATTTGTGGGTGTGACATGAAACATAGATATCAGAGTGACATCTAACGGATCTTGATGCTCACCACCTCTACCAGAATCAGGATCATCGTATCTTCGATCACATGTCAAATCAGTTTGATGACAAGCATCTGCATTCTTGGTCGTCGTCTACTCTCCCCTGAGTATCAATCCGTTGTACGACGGACTGAACCAATGATCTCATCTCATTCGTTTCTGTTTGCTGAGCATTGACCTTGTCTTCATATGAATGGTTATGCTTATTCATACGCTCAATAATAGTCAAATGCCGCTCACGATGTTCATTGAGTGTTGAGATCTTCTCTTGCTGACTAACAGACTGGCTGGGCTAGCTTGTCATTTCATTAACCAAGGTACTTACTTGAGGTTCCAAGTATGAAATCTTAACATCTCTCAGATCAGCACGAGAAGATGAAGACGCTTCACCCTGAACGGGTTGCCTTGGAATATTTAACATTTAATGCAAATCAGCTCCCATCTCAGAAAAAGGAGTAGTAACTTGAGCGGGAAAAGGAGTGACAGGAGGAGTTGTAATAGGAATAGTAGACTCTGGAACTGTAGGACTTGTTACACTAGCCTTCTTACTTGGTTGGGATGCCGAAGACAATAAAGCAGCAGCTATTTGAGCCTGTTCAAGCACGTCAGTTTTCTTCTTTGACCGTCTTTCACGAACCTCTGATTCATCGGTTCAGGATTAAACTCTGAATTAGTATCATCTGCCTTTCGTTTCTTCGAAGACGACTCAGGAGGAGGACCCTTAGCCTTTTTCTGAGCAATGCTCTTCACTCGACGAGGATGAGACTGATCTTCTGGAGCATCATCAGAGTTAGTATCGTCGGAGTCACTAGAATCACTATAACTGGATGAATCAACAACATTATCATCACCACCAACACCACCTTCTCGTGCATCTACTTCATCAACAAACACAACATCCTGAACTTGTTCTTGTTTAGCCTCTTGTTCTTGTTGAACATCGTCATCAGACTCACCATCAACCTCCTCATTATCAAACTCAGGGTTAAACAAGTTATCATTCACCGGAGCCACATATGTCGGATTAAGCAAGTGTCCAAATAAAGGAGTATGAACTGGTTCTTTGCCTTCAGCAGGATTAGACTTAAGAAACTGAGCGAACACCCTCTTGTGAATAGTCTTCACTTGAATCCTTGGGGCCACAACCGGTAGATTAGGAATAAGGAAATTCAGAATCACTTGGATGAACCTCAAAAATAACAAAAATCTGTTGGCCGAAATGGCATCTATCTGGTTGTGCAATTCTCTAAAGACATAACGCGAGAAATTGTAACTCTTATTTAATGATAAACCAACCATAGCAGATGCCAGGTCAGATGCTAAGCCGTCCTTACCACCTTTCCTTGACGAGACACAAGAGATCATAACATGAGCAAAGTACCTCCAATGATCTAACAACCATCTCTTTCTATACTGGCTGCCACCTTCAACACCAACATAACCCATACGTTGCCTCCAGCAACCCTCAATAAACACTCCATTGTAAGAAACATGATCACTAGTAGCATTACCAAACTGTAAAGCTTGACGAACTGTAGCTTTAGAAATTTCTAGAACTTGATTGTTCACACGAACTCGAATAACATTTGGAGTCACCGTGTAGTCAAAACGAGTAGATTCCCAAAATTGATCTATGTATGATCTTGATATCACAGGGTCAGCAAATTAAGCAAAGGCAATCCTGGAGCGATTCAGAAATTCAATAATTTCCTGATACTCTAACACGACACCCTTCCATTCTGGATTTAGTAAAGCTATCTGGTTATGATCAATGAAAAATTCACGAGCCATGACTGTATAAACGACAAACAACGCATCAGTAACACAATCACAGACTTAGAAAAATTTCAAAATCAAACTCAGAAATTTAACTCAGGCGCACTTAATAACTACGCTATAAGACATGATAGCACACTTATAACTACGCTAGGGTTTGCTCAGGCGCACTTGCGCATCTGCGCAAGACCAAAAGTAGACGACATTTTTGAAATTTTGATCAAACGCCATTTGATGTAATCCAAGTCAAAACCAGGTTCAATACGTTCGATTAACAGTTAAGACTCAAAAAGAAACAGCAATTTCAACATTAACAGCATTTTGTCACACCATTTTGATCAAAACCAACAAACTCATGAGTAAAACGTGAAACCATGACCAAAAACCCCTTGAATCGGTCGACTAGGTTATAACGATGATGATTATTGATGTGCCATCATTTATACATGTTTTTCATGCATAATAATCCCCATATTAAGGTACTAATTGAATAATAACCTTGCAATTGATACTTAAAATGTTTATATTTTGTAACTGTAGTTTATTCGGTGTTGAAAAGATAAACAAAGATGAAACCAGTCATAAACACCAAGAAATAAAGCCTTTTGGAAGATCATTCCCGAGCGTTGACCCCTAAGAAGTCAAAATTAGCCAACGAAAGTCAACAGGCAGCTAAAAGACAAAGCAGGAGAGAAGGAAGGGGAATGCACGGCCGTATATCCCATTGCACGGTAGTGCAAACCCTTCCTTTCTCCCCAAGGACACAGTACAGTGTCGTTTGTACCCGTTTTGATTCGCGAGGCCTTTGCACAACCGCGCAACCCATTGCATGGCCGTGCAATGCACATTTTGAGCCCTATAAATAGATGGCTTGGGTTCTTCCTTATGGACACCACACCAGACCTTAAGACACTATCCAGAGAGAGTATTTCGTAGTTTAGAGTAGAGAATAGAGAGTAGAGAGGCTCCTCCTCTTTGTCCGCAATAGGGGAGCCTACGAAACTCAGCGTTACGCTAGTTAGTATGGCCATTCATGGCTAAACTCTTTGTATTGCTAGGGTGACAATGAAGTTTGGTGCATGTTAATGTTTAACGTATTAATCTAGTGGTATGTTTATGTCATTAACTATTCGTTCTTAAAACCACCTCTTGGTGGGCTTTTTATTGTTATCTAAATCCGTATTTATATTTGTGAGTGTTCTTCATTTTCAAGTGTAAGACCGTAAAACCTTTTTAATCAAACTTCTTTTGATACTTGTATTTCTTTATACAAGTAAGCCAAGGCTTGGTCAACCCTAGTAAGGGTGTACCTCCTTATACGAACTTATTATGCGACCAAGAATTGGTGAACTCATGTTGGGAACGGTACGTCTTTATACATGGTGCCAATGCTACATCGCCTCCCGATGAGCAAAGTATAATCACCTATTTAACAATAATATTTAAGTGTAAGTTAGATGTCTTAAACCAACTCGGAGATAACACCAAAGGGTTGAAGGTAATTGTTGTCCCTAGCGGGAGACATTACTATTTTAATTTAAGGATTTTAATTCGTGAATCAAATGTCATGAGGACGAGGCTCTAGCGGTTACCCGGGTCACAAGTTTGTAGTAGTCATACCACTAGATTAGTCAACTTAACATTATAACGTACAAAGCGGATTCGAATCCCAAAGCAATACTCTTCATGACCTGATCATTTCCGAGATATTTACCTTCCTGCTATTTACTATTATGTTATTTACATTCATGTTACACACATCACGCACGTTTTCACTTTTTTTGTTATTTACTTTCCCGTCATTTACTTTTCTGTCATTTACTTTGCTGCTTCACAAGCACACAAAACTCACTCACTAATTAAATCGGCTAAACGATAACAAAAGTTGAGTATTGGAACTCGACCGTGTCCTTTGGTTCGATACTTGGTTCTTACCGAAACTATATTAGGCTGCGATAGGTACACTTGCCTATTGTGTGTGTTTTAAGTTTGAGTATTTATCATTTTAATTATAAATTTAAAACCTAATCTTATGAAACCAATATTATCATTTAATATTTACATCTTAATCACGTGCACATCAAGTTTTTGGCGCCGTTTCCGGGGACACGGTGATTTCAAGAAAAATTCGAGTTAACGGAGTAGCCTTATCATTTTCCATCTGTTTTTCTGTTACATTTTGTTGGAGGTAGTGTATGATCCATAGCTCCACTACTGGTTTATATTAACCTTTACCAGAGCCCGAGAGATTCTTTCATCGTCGAATACGAGAAAACCGTGATAGAAACATGGCCGTTGAAAACCGCACTATTTCCGATTTCGCAACACCGTCACTCGAGGCTTTGGGGTCTAGTATCACAAGGCCAACGGTTGACGCTAATAGTTTTGAGATCAAATCTCATGTTATCTATATGATCCGGTCATCATGCACTTTCCATGGATTACCCAATGAAGATCCCCATGCCCAAATTGCAAATTTCCTCGAAATTTGTGACACTTTCAAACTGAACGGAGTTTCGAATGACGCAATTCGCCTTCGAATGTTTCCCTTTTCCTAAAGGGAACGAGCTAAGGCATGGCTAAACTCTCTTCCTACCGGGGTCAATCACTACATGGGATGATCTTGCTTAGAAATTCCTGTCGAAATAATTCCCGCTAGCAAAAACTGCTAAATTGAGAAATGATATTACCACTTTCACCCAGGAAGATGGTGAATCACTATATAAGGCTTGGGAACGTTTTAAGTACATGCTAAGGAAATACCCTCACCATGGGCTAGAAGTTTGCCTACAAGAGTCATCATTCTATAATGGGTTGCACAATCAAGCTCGTCAGACACTCGATGCTACTACGGGTGGTATTTTTGGAAACAAGAGGCCACAAGAAGCTTACAACCTAATTGAGGAAATAGCTATGAACAGCTATCAATGGTACAATCCAAGGAGTAATAGGGGAGCTAGGCAAGGTGTTCATTCTGTCGATACTGTCACTCCACTTTCTGATCAAGTAGATGCCCCCACCACTCGACTAAATCAACTTAGCAAGGGCAAAGCAATCACTAAGGCTACTGAAGAAGTAAAAAAGCATCACTAGCACTGCTGAGCAAGTAGAATTTATCGGAACAAACCGCCCACAGAAAAACCCCTACAGCAACATTTATAATCATGGATGGAGAAACCATCCAAATTTCAGTTGGAAGGATAACAACAACCAGGGACAATCTGGCTTCGGACAACAACAACAGTTTCAAAAAGACAGTCTCAAAACTATCAGCCTCGTCAACAATTTCAAGGAACTAACAAGCCAAGTAACGGGTGGAGCTTGGAGGACGCGGTAACCACTTCGTCCGCCTGTCGCTCAGAAACTAACAAGCCAAGTAACGCGGTAACCAATTTCAAGGAACTAACAAGCCAAGTAACGGGTTAGTGCTATCACTCTCAGAAATAGCAAGGTCTATCCAGAACCTCCATTACCAAAGGAAGAGGAAGTTCAAACCCCAAGGAGGGAAATATTCACTGGAGTACCACTTCGTCCGCCTGTCATAGAATCAACCGTTCAAGGATCACCACCAAAATTAATTCCACAACCTGCTCGAGTGAACACCCTCTAAAACGTACTGACAAAAAGGGCTTTCAAATCTCATATACCATACCCAGCAAGACTAGTGAAGCAAAGGACTGACGAACAATATGAGAAATTCTTTTGAGCCAAATTCATGTCAACCTTCTTTTCCTGGATATCATATAACAAATACCTAAATATGGATGTTTCTTGAAAGATTTCCTTACTAACAAAATAAATATGGAAGAGGCAGTTAAAAAGACTAATCAATGTGTCGCTCTCATTGAAAGATGCCTTCCAAAGAAACTTTCAGATCCCGGAAAGTTTTCTTTGCCATGTTCTATCGGTCCACTACCGATAACTTTTGCACTCGCTAATCTGGGGGCAAGTTTGAACGTGATGCCGTATAACACGTTTAAAAGATTGAAATTGGGAATCTGTGACCTGTTAATGCAACTATTAAACTTGCGGATAGTTTGGTTAAGTCACCTGTACGAGTCATCGATAACTTACTAGTAAAAGTCGACAAGTTTGTCTTCCCTGCCGACTTCATGGTTTTAGAAATGGGGCCCGACTACTCTGTGCCTTTGATTTTGGGTCGCCCATTTTTAGGTACCGCCAGAGCTACCATTGACATGAATGAAGGAATTCTAACACTTCGTGTCGAAAAAAAATCGGTAGCCTACAACATTAGGGGAAATGAATGTCTATCCAATGATCCCCTTGAAATTGCTCAGTTCATCAATACCAATCTGGACTACCAACTGAAGAAAGCTAAAGAATTCAAGAAAGGAAAGAAATTAGATCTTGGCAAAGATCTTGACAACACAAACTGGATTGATAACTACTAGGACAAGCTACCAAAGTTGAAGGACTTGAATGAAGTAACGGGAGACACGAGGGAGGTTAATAGCCCCCACCCGAAGAAAGACGGATGAAACACGTACGGGTCTGGCCAATGACCCTTAAATAAACTTAGCGCTTCCAGGAGGCAACCCGATGATCATGAATAAATTGGGAAGTTGGTGCATATGGCAGAATCATGGACCTCAGGTTTGGTTTTCCAAGTTTAATTTTCTCATATTTCAGCCCCCATGTATGCCTTCTCGATACTAGGGCCTTATTAGCTTAACTACTACCTGTTATTTCAGTTTCTGTTTTTATGTTTTTCTTTGTGTGTAGCATAACATCACCATGCAGTTTCTTTACTTTTTTGAGGAGTTACACTCCACCTCTACAAGCTAGAGTGTTAGAAAGCATATCAAATTTCTGAGAAATTCAATGAAGTCTTTGAAGCACAATGTTGACTACATCAATAAGTTTTGGCCTTAGGTTATACACCGAATTGATCGGGGGAGTACCAGTTTCTTTTCCCTTAAAATTTCATTCATTTAAATTACTACATAGCATTTCACTACATGCATTTTTACATTGAGGGCAATGCACAGTTTTAATTGTGGGGTGGGAAATTAGAGATTCAGGACTACTTGTAAGCTCAAAGTAGTAAAACTAAACTTGTGATTTTCTACCCATTTGACTAAAACCTTATTAAAAACCTACCTTTCGTAATACCAGAAAAATTTTCAAAAATTTTAAACCCTAAAACCAAAATCTATTTGAGTTCGCACCTAATTAAATAAAATGAAGACATGGAAAGTAGAAACAAATGGATATTATGCATAACAAATCACTAAACCCTATCTCATCCGTTTCCAGGTGAGAATAATCCGAGTCTTTTCACGAGCATTATTATCATTATTTCACATGCTCATTCAGTTGGTATATAGAATGTTTTTTGATCGAATTCTATGCATAATTAGAACTTGTATGACTTATACATATCAAGACCATGAACTAGTAGAAGTATGAAAGTGATTGAGGCACATAGGACTTTATTACTCTTATATATTATCCTTAAACCCAAAATCCCAAAAATATTATCCGCCTAGATAACCCTCTGAGCCTTAGCCTTTTCTTTTCTACTACCCACAATTATTACCCAACCAACTTTTCGTAAACATCGGTTATTGGCTAACTGTCTTAAAGGTGGAGAAATAAGAGACTATATTATTTCAAGTTTACAACCATTAAGGCAATTTGGAAAGAATCTGTTTTACTCAAATGAATTGGAATATACAAGAAGAAAGTGGATGTATCAGGAAGAAACAGCCAAACGATCTACAAGGAAGATATGGAAAAATTATTTCAAGGAAGCTGAGGAAAAAGAATTATTGAAAAATTAGTCTTGATAATAAGAAAAGAAAAGAAAAAAAATAGAAAAATGAGAAAAGAAAAAGAGAAGTTGGTCTTTTACCGGTTCAACTTTAAAGAGTTGGACATTCATTCTTTTGATTTTAATTTACTTTCTTGTATTCATTTTGCAAAGCCTGAATTACCACCCGAACTCTGAGAGAAGATTTTCAAAGCAACATGTGATGTAAGAAAACGGTGGCGCAAGAAAGAACAACCGCCACCATTCTGCGGCTTGTCAAAAAGTGCCGCTAAAAGAAGAGCCAAAAGATACGACCAATGTGTGAAGTGTGACAACTGGAGCCACGATGGAAAGTGTAGCAAGAATCAAACTTATTCCCAACATGAGTATACGCATCTGATCAAAGTAGGAGCTGTTAGGCTACAAGCCGAAGGAACCATACGATAAGGCAGTAATGTGTACTACGAAGTGAGGGAAGAGTTGAGAAAGTTAAGAGATCTTGGTCTTAGCAATCTAACCATAAACGAGCCATCAGATTAGTTATACCCTGGTTATCTGAGTAATGTAGAGGGACCCGCTAGTATTTTCCATCTTAAGCCATGAAGCCGTAACCGTGTGTTCCACGTTACCTGTAGCCCTTAAAACCCTTTTAAATCCCTAAAAATCCAAAAATATTTTCATTTTCACCCTTTATTTTCTTTTAGCCACATTACAATCCTTTTAAAGTCCTCTTGATTCATGCATACTACTTAGTTAGTTGGTGGAGACTTGATTTGCATACAAGATTATGACCATTTCATAAGTCGATTCGAACTTGAGTGATCCACTTAACTTACATTATCCACATATATATAACCCTAGAGTTGAGTGAACATTGTGAGGAGTGATAGATTATGCATAATTGAAGTTCTACTAGGCTTGTCATGATTTCCACCACCCTAAAATAGAAAATTCAAAATTAGAATAAAGCGACTCATGAGTTATCCCGGAGTTCCAACTACTTGGAGCTCTCTTACCTTTTGTAAAGTTTCTAGTTATGGGTCTGATCATGCATGAGTTTGCTTAAGGACAAGCAAAGTTTAAGTGTGGGGTGTTATGATGTGCCATCATTTATACATGTTTTGCATTCATAATAATCCCCATATTATGGTACTAATTGAATAATAACCTTGCAATTGATACTTAAAACGTTTATATTTTGTAATTGCAGGTTATTCGGTGTTGAAAAGATAAACAAAGATGAAACCAGACAAAAACACCAAGAAATCAATCGTTTTGGAAGATCATTCCTGAGCTTTGACCCCCAAGAAGTCTAAATTGGTCAACGAAAGTCAACATGCAACTAAAAGACAAAGCAGGAAAGCAGGAGAGCAGGAAGGGGGATGCACGGCCGTGCATCCCATTGCACTGTCATGCAAACCATTCCTTGCTCCCCAAGGACCCAGTACATTGTCCTCTTTACCCATTTTTATTCGCGAGGCCTTTGCACGACTATGAAACCCATTGCACGACCGTGCAATGCACATTTTGAGCCCTATAAATAGATGACTTGGGTTCTTCATTATGGATACCACACCAGACCTAAAGACACTATCCAGAGAGAGTATTTCGTAGTTTAGAGTAGAGAATAGAGAGTAGATAGTCTCCTCCTCTTTGTCCGCAATAAGGGAGCCTACGAAACTCAGCGTTACACTAGTTAGTATGGCCATTCGTGACTAAACTCTTTGTATTGCTAGGGTGAAGATGAAGTTTGGTGCCTGTTAAGGTTTAACGTATTAATCTAGTGGTATGTTTATGTCTTTAAATATTCGTTCTTAAAACCACCTCTTGGTGGGCTTTTTATTGCTGTCTAAATCCGTCTTTATATTTGTGAGTGTTCTTGATTTTCAAGTGTAAGACCGTAAAACCTTTTTAATCAAACTTCTTTTGATACTTGTACGTCTTCCTGCTATTTACTATTCCGTTATTTACATTCCTGTTACACACATCACGCACGTTTTTACTTTTATGTTATTTACTTTACCGTCATTTACTATTCTGTCATTTATTTTGCTGCTTCACAAGCTCACAAAACTCACTCACTAATTAAACCGGTTAAACGATAACAAAAGTTTAGTATTGGAAATCGACCGTGTCCATTGGTTCGATACTTGGTTCTTACCTAAACTATATTACGCTGCGATATGTACACTTGCCTAATTTGTGTGTTTTAAGTTTGAGTATTTATCATTTTAATTATAAATTCAAAACCTGATCTTGTGAAACCAATGTTATCATTTAATATTTACAACTTAATCACGTACACATCAAGTTTTTGGTGCCGTTGCCGAGTACATGGTGATTTGAAGAAAAAATCGAGTTAACGGATTAGCCTTATCATTTTCCATCTGTTCTTCTATTACATTTTGTTGCATGTAGTGTATGATTCATACCTCCACTACTGGTTTATATCAACCTTTAGTAGAGCCTGAGAGATTCTTTCACCGCCGAATACGAGAAACCTATGCTAGAAACATGGTCGTTGAAAACCGCACTATTTCCGATTTCGCAAGACCGTCACTCGAGGCTTTGGGATCTAGTAACACAAGGCCAACGGTTGGCGCTAACAATTTTGAGATCAAAACTCATGTTATCCATATGATCCAGTCATCATGCACTTTCCATGGATTACCCGATGAAGATCCCCATGCCCACATTGCAAATTTGCTCGAAATTTGTGACACTTTCAAACTGAACGGAGTTTTGAATGACGCAATTCGCCTATGAATTTTTCCCTTTTTCTTAAGGGAATGAGATAAGGTATGGCTAAACTCTCTTCCTACCAGGTCAATCACTACATGGGATGATCTTGCTCAGAAATTCCTGTCGAAATACTCCCCGCCAGCAAAAACTGCTAAATTAAGAAATGATATTACCACTTTCACCTAGGAAGATGGTAAATCACTATATAAGGCTTGGGAACGTTTTAAGTACATGCTGAGGAAATGCCCTCACCATGGGCTAGAAGTTTGGCTACAAGTGTCATCATTCTATAATGGGTTGCACAATCAAGCTCGTCAGGCACTCGATGCTACTACGGGTGGTATTTTTGGAAACAAGAGGCCACAAGAAGCTTACAACCTAATTGAGGAAATAGCTATGAACAGCTATCAATGGTACAATCCAAGGAGTAATATGGGAGCTAGGCAAGGTGTTCATTCTGTCGATAGTGTCAATTCACTTTCTACTCAAAGTAGATGCCCTCACCACTCGACTCAATCAACTTAGCAAGGGCAAAGCAATCACTAAGGCTACTGAAAAAGTAAAAAGCATCACTATCAATGCTGAGCAAGTAGACTTTATCGGAACAAACCGCCCGCAGAACAACCCCTACATCAACACTTATAATCCTGGATGGAGAAAAAATCCAAATTTCAGTTGGAAGGATAACAACAACCAGGGACAATCTGGCTTCGGACAACAACAACAGTTTCAACAAAGATAAAATCTTTTTGGCATTTTTGGATTTTTCAAAATCCAAAAATTAACAAAAAATAAATCTTTTTGGCATTTTTCTATACAAACGGTATCACATATTTTTGGTTGAGCACTGCGAATAAGAAGATCATATTAGTATCTTTGAGGAATCCCACACACATTCCGGATATAAAATCCCTAGCAGATCTAAGGGTGACCTATGACATTCTGGCCAGATATTGTTCTCAACTCATCAAACATGCAACATGTGCAACACTGTATTATATCACATCATTCTTTTTCACAACATTCTTTTCAAATATTCAAAAATCATGAAATGATACGCGATAAACTTCAAAGTAAACAGGATCAAATCATGACATGCTAATTTTTCGTACCGCATTTGCAATACACTACATGTCAATTCAAGTTGTCATCATTATAAGATTTGAAACCAAAAACGTTTTTATCCCAAGTTCTTGTGATTTAGTACCATTTATATGAAAACAAAACGTACCCAGAAGTATGCTAACAGAAAGTAAATTGCACTATCTTCAAGACATATGAGACTTATGCAAAGATAAAGTCAATCACTAGGATGAAACTATCTCAATTAGCACAGGAAAAGAAGCAAAATCCCGTAGGATTATCAACAATCAGAATGATTCATATTGCTTGGTTTGAATGAAGTATCAAGATTCATAGTAACCGAAGAATCATCAAGTAATCAATTGATTCAATAAAAAAAGGTATCGAGATCCAAATGTTATCTGGATGTATTTAATGGAATCAAGATAATTGATCCAAGGGCTAGCATATGCTCTGACAAGTGTTGTTAGAAACATATCTTAGTCCAACTTCAATCACATGCTTTTCGGGGCATGGTCAAGAAGTGAACCAAAATAAATTATGCTAATTGACATAATCCGATACTTGTCTCATGAAATACTTGAAGCCTCATATTCTATATCTGATAATTATCTTTTAACACACACACCCGGCATACCATGGGTTCAAATTACAATTGTGACATAGATCATTATATTTTCACACTACTAATGGTCTAAAAACGATTCTAGCCTACTGAAAATCTAAATTACATGCAGATATTCAAATTAAAAGATTATAAACATGAAATGTTAAACAGTCATGAAGCTATCATTTCCTATTTGTGCATACTAAGAAGTTTAGTTCAAATCATATAAGTACAAACTACAAACATAAATACAGAAACAAGGTAGTCATTCTATGGTCATGTGTGTACGATCACCTATTGATGTACTATCATTTCTTCTCTAACTTCAAGCAATGCCGATTTTATCTTTTTCAATTTGTTTGGATTTTCATAAAGTAAGTAAACAAAAGAAAACAAAGCATAAAATAATTAAAACAAATAAAAATAAAAGCTTCCATGAAAAACTTTTGAAAACCACTTTCACGCAGGATTATGCATCCCAATCATTTTTGTAAGAAATTCAAACCGTGAGCGATCAAATGCTTTGGTGAACAGATCAGCAAAGTTATCATCAGTGTGGACTTTCGCCAACTCAATCAATCTCTTTTCTGTACAGTCTCTGATGAAATTATGACGTATCTCTTTTCTGCACAGATCAGCAAAGATTGTTAGTGATCGACATCGTGGCAGTGTTATCGATATGCATCGGTGTCTCAGTGTAGTTCAAACCATAATCCCGTAATTGTTGCTAAATCCACAGGATTTGGGAACAACAGCTGGCAGCAGCAATATACTCAGCCTTACATGTAGAAATGGCAACTGAGGTCGGCTTCTTGCATTGCCAGGACACAACTGAGAACGAAACTGCAACCACCATAATCAGAATCGGTAAAAGATTTGAAATCAATGTCAGAATTATTAGGATACCACAACCCTAAATTTTGTTTACCCTTCAAATATCTAAAGATTCTCTTTACAGCGATTAAGCGAGATTCTTTCGGCTTGGACTGAAACCTCGAACACAAACATACTGCGAAAATAATATCATGCTGGGACGCAGTCAAGTACATCAAAGACCCGATCATTCCTCTGTACAACCTACAATCTACATCTTTCCCTTTCGAGTCAGACTCAAGCTTGTGGTTTACTGAAATTGGAGTACTGAACGCAAAAGCATCTATCATCTCGAACTTCTTCAAAATATCACGCACATACTTGGTTTGATGAATGTAAAAACCATCTTCCTTATGATCCACCCGAAGACCCAAGAAGAAAGATAATTCTCCCATACTGCTCATTTCAAACTTTAGCTTCATAACTCTTTCAAAGTCTTTGCATAACTCAACATTTGTCGACCCAAAAATTATGTCGTCAACATAAACTTGAACTAGTAGAATATCTCCCCTTGTTTTTCATATGAAAAGTGTGGAGTAAATCTGCCCTCGTTCAAATCCGTTCTCGAGCAAATGCACGAACAACATTTCGTACCAGACACGAAGTGCCGGATGAAGACCGTATAACGCCTTGTCAAGCTTAAACACTTTGTCTAGAAACTTTGAGTCTTCAAAACCAAGCGGTTGTTTGACATAAACTTCTTCCTTCACTTTTTCATAAAGAAAAGCACTCTTCACATAAAGTTGAAATACTTTGAACCCTTTGAATGACTCGAAAGAAAGAAATAAACGTATAGCCTCAATCCTTGCCACTGGTGCATAAAGTTCTATGTAATCAACTCCTTCTTGTTGGTTAAATCCTTGGACAACTAACCTTGCTTTATTGCGCACCACAATGCTTCGATCATCAGGTTTACATTAAAAACCCATTTTTTTCCAATTGACCTCGAACCCTTTGGTATGTTAACTAAATCCCAAACATGCAATTTGTCGAACTGAGCTAGCTTTTCTTGCATAGCCTCTATCCAATAATCATCATCAAGTGCCTCAGCCACATTCTTCGGCTCTGTTTGAGAAATGAAACACGCACTCAAGCAAGTCTCCATTATACATGTATCAACAATTTGTGCATATAAACATTAAATTTCAGCAATTGTTTTATGACGAGTCTGAACTCCTGCATTCAAATCACCAATAATATTGTCAGTAGGATGGTTCTTATGCACACGAGTTTGAGGTATCACTGTTTCCTGGATCATTGCATCAAGATTAAAAGGTAACTCCCCCTCAACATGTGCCGGTGCTGATGAATCATCGCCTCTAATCTGGATATCATTAGATGAATCCCGAAATATACTCTCATCATCTTCACTGTCACTGTCATGAGTTGTACCCAAGGTCGAAGATACATTAGGAACAACTGGAGGATGAACCACAATTGGAATAACCGATCGTGGCTCGACAATTGAATCATTGTTGTTACAGCAAGACTGATACATAAGCTCTGCTTTGACAGGAGACACTTCAGGAGAAACGTTGAAAGAACTGAACAATGTATCATAATCAAAAGCCCATGATGGTCCTTTGGCATCCTGAGGAACCGTGAGATTATCACAATCAATGTGAAACCACTCCTCAATCTGTCTACTTTCCTTATTGAACACTCGCTTATTGTGAGAATTGGCAACATATCCCAAGAAGATTCCTTCAATTGCTTCACACTAAACTTTGTTTGAACGTCTCGATTCTTCAACAAGGTGCAAGGATTTCCAAAAGGCAACAAGTAATCCAAGTTCGGCTTCCGATTATTCAGCAGTTCATAGCACGTTTTGTTATGTTTCTTCACGATCAAAACACGATTAAGAACATGACACTATGTATTCATCGCCTCTGCCCAAAAAGTCACTGGCAACTTCAAGTCGGATAACATAGTACGAGCCGTCTCAATCCGCGTTCGATTCTTCTTTTCAGCTACACCATTCTGCTGAGGAACATAAGGAGCACTGAACTCATGGTGAATGCCCTTTTGAAGACAAAATAATCCCATATCACCTTTCTTGAACTCCGTTACGTTATCACTACGAATTATCCTCACCTTATGTTTGAATAAACTCTCAAGTCCCACAATTAAGAACTTAAAAATTCCAGCAGTCTCGTCGTTTGAAGCAAGAAACTTCACCCATGAAAACCTTAAGTAGTCATCAGTCACGACTAAACAGTAAAATTTGCCACATTCAATCATGACACTAATAGGTCCGAATAAATCCATGTGCAATAACTCAAGAGGAGTCGCAATTGAATTAGTCAACTTTGATTTATGAGATTGCTGGTGCTGCTTTCCCTTCTTGCATGGAAGACAGTCTTCGTTCACTTGAAACCTCATGACTGGTACACCTGAGACAAGCCCATTCTTCACCAAATAGTTCATTTTCCAAAAATTAATGTGAGCCATCTTCTGAGGCCATAAAGTTGATTCAGACTCTGAAGCTTTAGAAAGCAGACACGTTGGGACAGGCGAAGATATCGTCACCATGCTCATATCAAGTATGTACATGTCATTCTTCCTAGGAGCTCGCATAAGGATCCAGTCTTAAGGAATCTCAAACCCTGGCTTCAAAACCTAAAATTCTGACTTGTTAAAGTGAAATGAAAAATCTTTATAACAAACTTGGAGACACAGATAACAGATTATGCTCAAGCTGTTGCACGTAGTTCACTTTCTCGAAGCTCAAGCGTCCATTGGACACTGTTCCTTGACCAGAGATGTTACCGCCTTTCTTCACTGCAAAGGCCACATAACCGCCTTGTATGTCTTTCACATTTTCCAATACGTTAAGATTGCCTGTCATGTGCCGAGAACATCCACTGTCGACATTCCAATGGTTACCAACAGTCCTCCTTGGAGTCCCCTGCACACAGACAGTAAGATTTAGTTAGTAATGGAGAACCAAACCATTGCGGTCTTGGGTCGGCCTGACTCATCAAAATAAACAATTTCTTTTAGAACACAATCAAATCTCTCCTCGATTTTAGGAGATTGTTTCATAGAATCAGAAACAGGCACCTTTGGCTTCCATTTTGATTTACCATTTTCATTTGTTTTAGAACTCAAATAAACAGATATTTCACAATTTTCATTCAAAACATGTTGTTCCAAAAGTTTCTTAAGTTTTATGTTTCTTCTTCTCTGAGGTTTTGACAACTTCACCTTTTCGTTTGTATTCACACTAGTTGATACACTAGGTTTAACTCCAGATGAGTCAACCTTCTCAATTTTTCGTTTCAAAGAAAAAGATGCAACCTTCACATCTGGTTTAGAAACAACAGGTTTATTCACATATTTAACTTCAACTGGTTTCATCATTGGTTTTGCCTTTGGCCCAACAAACGGTCTACCCAACTTAGGATCTTCCAAACGCTTACCAACGTTATTGTTTGGACAATTCATCAATATGTGACCAACCAAACCGCAATGAAAACATGCACGCCTCTCCTTGTAAACCCGAACATATTTTTCTTGCTGAACACCCCTTGAACTAGATGATTCACACTGAGAAGCAGTGTTAGATGATTGAACAACCTTGGGTTTATCAGAATTCACTTTGTCTTTAATAAAATCAAGATTTGACGTTTTCTCAATTGTATTAATTTTGTCAAAAACCAACCCACCACTCACAGAAGGCTTTAAAGGTTTAGTTTTTGGTTGTTCAATATCTTCATCAGGTTCTATCAAAATACACCGATCTCTAGTGACTTTCTTGACAACAACAAGTTCATTAATCTTACATTCTCTCACTTTTCCTTCAGCCTTTTCTGGATCAAACGATTCATCAACACTGGAATCATCATAAACCATATCCTTTCCTGCAACAGGATTAACCTTGAGGACGGTTTTAGGCTCTAACTCTTCTTCAGTCACTGTCTCAATGCTACGAGTTGCGTAATTACCATTAAACGGAGGACAGAAACCAACTCCTCCGCCAACATTCTTATCATCAAATGATGGACAATAACTAATACCCCCACCTGATTTTTCACCCAAAGCTTTTTCATTATAATATTCCAACATAAAAGTAGAATTCTTATAACCTTCAAGCTTTCTCATCAATTTGGTTACCTCTCTTTGTGACTGGGCAAGTTCATTTATCTTTTTCTCATATTCATAATATGCCACATCAATGTGAAAAACTTGTTCATTTACTTTAGTTTTAAAATTTTGATTTCATCTTTTAAAGATTCAATCCTTGCATTTAAAAGCTTCTCATTTTCTTTTAAAACATGGTTTGATGTATGAATTGATTTCATGTCACAGATGAGGTTAGTGTTATCATCACATAATCTCATGATTTTTAAATCAGAATCAGCATATTTAGAACATCAAAGAGAAATAACCTCATGTACATGTTTAGTATCAGCCATCAATCTACTGCCTTCAGTAAACATTTTTGCTACTTTCCCTGTCACATTTTCAGCATTAGCTTTGTCATCAGTCAGCTTCTCCCCATTCAAATCATCCTCTGCATTCTGAACCTTAGACTCTTCACCTTCAGATACATTCCCATAATCAATTGAGTCACTGTCCGAGGAACTCTGTTCAGAAACAACATCACCATGAACTTCAGCAAGAAAAGCTTGACTGACATGAGCAACAATATCCTCCAAGTGTATTCCCCAATCATAATTCTCATCTTGCTGGGAAATCAAAGCTGTAGAAGAACTCTGATTATTCTGGTTACCTGAAGAAGCATTCTGAACCTTGGCCTTAGTACATTCTCTAGCAAAGTGTCCATATTCCTGACAATTATAACACTTCACTTTTGATTTATCCAAACCCATTCTATTTTTGCTTGACGCTCCAATGAACTTCTTCCCTGTTTTCTTCAGATGTTCCTTGCCCTTCCTCACTTATCCAATCATTGCCATCATGTCATCAACAGCCTTAGCAGACACCATGAGTATCACTTTTAGAATTCTTTGAGCATCCCGAACCAGAAGCAACATAGCATGAAGATTCACCACATGAAATTTCTTTCGAACCTTGACCTTTAGAAACTTCCCCTGAAAATAAAGCAACCCTAGACTTTGGTGTAGATGCCCCTTTTCCAAAGTATAAACTAGGATCTTGATAAACTGTATCCTTCTTCTGCTTATTCAAATCATAAGATTGAATATTTCTCATAAGATCTTCCGAATCAGATCATCAAATCCAACTTGTTCTTTAATAACAATGGTGTATATCTCAAAGTGTGCGGGTAATGCATCTAGAAACTTCTCAAGTACTTTCTGATTCTTATAAGAAATATCATTATTCGCCATTTCACTCAGCAAATGGTAATACCTTGACATCAACTCATCAATGGATTCTCCTTCAAAGAGTTTAAAGACACTAAATTGTTTCTTTAGTAATTCCCTTCTGCTCTTCTTAATGTTAGTGCTTCCTTCACATCTCTTCGCCAAACCTTCTCAGAGATCACGCGAAGTCTTAAACATCTTAAATGTATGATAAATGTCTAAAGGCAGACACATAGACAAAGCAGCAAGTGCCTTTTTCTCACGAACATACAAAGTCTTCTCTTCCATTGTGAGAGCTGAACAAGGTTTTTCTACATCTGATCTACCCATATATGTATGTGTAGGATGTTTGTATCCATCGCTAATCGAAATCCACATACTTGTATCATTGATGTTTGATGTGTCATGTATATAAGTATATAAAATATATAAATATATATTTGTTTTAGAAATGGTTTCACGAGATCAGATTTTAAATTTATAAAATGATAATTACTTTAACTTAAAACAAACACAATAGGCAAGTGTACCTATCGCAGCGTAATATAGTTTAGGTAAGAACCAAGTATTGAACCAACGGACACGGTCGAGTTCCAATACTCAACTTTTGTTATCGTTTAGCCGGATTAATTAGTGAGTGAGTTTTGTGTGCTTGTGAAGCAGATAAGTAAATGACAGAAAAGTAAATGACGGTAAAGTAAATAACCGAAAAGTAAAAAACGTGTGTGATGTGTGTAACAGAAATGTAACGAATAGTAAATAGCAGGAAAGTAAATATCTCGGAAATGATCAAGTCACGAAAAGTGTTGCTTTGGGCTTCGAATCCGCTAGGTACGTGATAATGTTAAGTTGACTAATCAAGTGATATGACTACTACAAACTTGTGACTCGGGTCACCGCTAGAGCATCGTCCTCACGACATTTGATTCACGAATTAAATTCTTTAAATTAAAATAGTAAAGCTTCCCGCTAGGGACAACATTTACCCTCAACCCTTTGTTGTTATCTCCATGTTGGTTTGAGACATCGAACTAAAATGCTTAATATTATTGGTAAAAAGGTGATTATACTTTGCTCACCGGGAAGCGGTGTAACAATGGGACCGAGTATAAAGACGTACCATTCCTAACATGAGTTCACTAATTATAATAAGTTCGTATAAAGACGTACGACCTTAATAATGCTGACCAAGCATAAAGACATACAAGCTTCAAAGGAAGTTTGATTAAAAAGGTTTTACGATCTTACACTTTAAAATCAAGAACACTCACAAATATAAAGACGGATTTAGACAATAATAAAAGACCACAGAATGGTGGTTTTAAGAACGAATAATTAAAGACATAAACATACCACTAGATTAATACGTCAAACATTAACATGCCACAAACTTCATCTTCACCCTCGAAACACAAAGAGTTTAGCCACGAATGGCCATACTAACTAGCGTAATGCTGAGTTTCGTAGGCTCCCCTATTGCGGAACAAGGAGGAAGAGCTCCTCTACTCACCACTACTACTCTAATACTACTAAAAACGAACTATTCTTTCTATCTTTGGTTGTGTTGTGGTGTGTGAAACCAAGAACACAAGCCCTCTATTTATAGGCCTCAAAATGAGCAATGCACGGACGTGCATTAGATTGCACGGGCGTGCAAACACCTTGGGAATCAAACACGGTACAAAAGGCAGTGTACTATGTCGTTGGGGAGCAAGATTGGATTTGCACGGTCGTGCATGGCATTGCACGACCGTGCATTGCCACTTATGCTCCCTGTTTCGTCTTTTAACTGCTGGATGACTTGTTGTTGACCAATTTTGACTTCTTGGGGGTCAAAGCTCTGGAATGATCTTCCAAAAGGCTTGATTTCATGGTGTTTTTGACTGGTTTTAGCTTTGTTTATCTTTTTAACACCGAATAACCTGCACTTACAAAATATAAACGTTTTTAGTATCAATTGCAAAGTTATTATTCAATTAGTACCATAATATGGGGATTATTATGCGTGCAAAACAAGTTTAATTTAGGGCATATCATAATACCCCACACTTAAACTTTGCTTGTCCTCAAGCAAACTCATGCGTGATCATACCCATAACTAGAAACTTTACAAAGTTAATAGAGTTCCAAGCAGTTGGAAACCCCGGGATAGCTCTTGAGTCGCTTTATTCTATTTTCGGCTTTTCTATTTTAGGGTGGTGGAATCCATGACAAGCCTACTAGAACTTCAATTATGCATAATCTATCACTCCTCACAATGTTCACTCAACTCTAGGGTTATATATATACATGTGGATAATGTAAGTTAAGTGGAACACTCAAGTTTGAATCGAATAATGCAATGGCCATACGCTTGTATGCAAATCAAGTCTCCACCAATTAACTAAGTAGTACGCATGAATCAAGAGAACTTTAAAAGGGTTGTAATGTGGCTAAAATAAAAATAAAGGGTGAAAATGAAAATCTTTTTGGTTTTTTAGGGATTTTAAAGGTTTTGAAGGTTGCAGCTATTGTGGACACACAGCTACGTCTTCATGGCTTAAGATGAAAAATACTAGTGGGTCCCTCTACAGTACTCAGATAACGAGGGTATAACTAATCTAAGGTGTAACCTTTCTGATTTTCATGTTTTCATTTTAGTACAATAAAGCATGTATAAATTCCAACTCTAGTGCAAAGGTAATATCAAACCCTAAGAATCAACGCAATTCACGAAATTCTACTTCTCGTTTATTTTAAAGTCGTTGTTAATATATATAAATATATATATATATATATATTCATGCATTATACAAGTACATACACGTATATACACTCCATTAACAATCAAACTGAACCCTTAACCATTTGAACTCTCAAGCATTGAACCTACACTTCTAATTTTGACTACAAAAAAAATCGATTTTGACCCTTGTTCTTACCAGTTGACTTACAAAAGTCAAAGCAGGCCAAATCGCAAGGATTCAAGCCTACCAGTAGCTGAATTCTTGTTGGATTGGGTTTTTGTGGCTACACTAACAACAATCGACCCAAACCAGGCCCAATCGTCAAACCAATTCAACCTTTCACGCGGCCAATTCAAAATTCGAACAAATTTAACTATCCTAAGTCAAATCCATATCAATTACTATTCAATACGTGAAATTGACGCGTCTCAATCCCATAAATCACTCGCAGGGAAATCTCGGGTGTACCTGGACCTGTATCAAGACCCAATTCACTCCCAATTCGGTGAATTAACGCGTAATCAGTCCCCGCAAACCTTTTGCTCAAATTGAAATCGAATTGACTAATACGAATGAAACTAAACGAATTAAATCACTCACCCACTCTCGTATACGTCCACACAAACTCTCCCAACCCTCGATCAAACCGCTTTTCACTTCTGGACTTCAGTCGATCACCAAGAACAGCCGATCCAACTTCGTAGCCGTCTGCACTTGTTGCCCAATCATAACGTGTAAGTTTTACATCATTAGATTCGTAATCGAATCCTGAACAATAGCCCTTTATCAATTCATGTTAACAATGCAGATTCGAACCGATTTGAATTCTAGGGTTTTTTTGTTCTTAGCGCTAATCTGATTTGGGGTTTTGTTTTGAACTCGTGTTTTAATGTATTCGAATCCATAATCAACCAGCGAAACCACTTGGTCCGGCAGGTAAGTTACTGCGTCGCCGAACCAGGTGGCGTGGGTTTGAAACCCACCAGTCCGGCCATTTTGCGCAAATATAAAACCCAAGCCCGGCCTGACCCCAACGACATGTTAAAACCATTTCAATCAGTCATCCATCACAACCACAGGCCTCGGCCCAGTGGTTTGTTCGTCCGGACTTCCCAGCGCAGACCCGGGTTCGAGCCCAAGGGTTTGCTTATATTTTAAAACCCCGTTTTTAAGGCTCTAAAAATTATAAAAAAAAATTATTTTTATAAACTTTACAAATATTAGAACAAGATGAAACCAATTTTATAATCTTTACATAAGAATCTCCATTTTTATAAAATTATGTAATGAATACTCAATTTAAATTGAGTATTTATTTTGAGTGAATTATTTATAAAATTTGGGGAAAATTTTATAAACACTTTATACAAAGTTTTATAAAATTTAAACTTTATTTTTAACACAATAAAAAAATCAAATTTATAAATTTTCTATATAAATTCATCTTATTATGACTTTATAACAAAAAAAAATGTACGTTAAATATTTAATGCAAAAATCTAAATATTTAAATTAATTTCCAAATAAAAACAATTGATTTTATAAAAGTTATAAAATATTATTTTTGTTTAAAACGATCAAATACTTATTTCTAAATAATAAATAAATAAATAAAATTTTTTTATTATAACCTACAAAGTTAAATATATAGTTATCATTTAAACCCTACACATAAACATTATTTATACAACTTCAAAATTACGCATCTTTATAAATAAATAAATAGGGTAAAAGTTATTTATTAAATTTATGTTTAATATAATACGCCAGTTATTTTTATAACTAAATGAATAACTCACATACCTTTATAAATAAATAAAGTAACAATTATTTGTTTAATTTATATTTAAACAAAATTGGTTATTTAGGCTATACTTAAATAAACCGAACAACTACATTATTTTGTAACTAGAATAATTAAATAATAATTATTTAATTTAATTATTCAAATCCAAACCCTAATTTAAAAATATTTAAACTATTCATTTCAAATTGTTTTCATTTTATTCAACACCTACACAACCCTTTTTCATAATTCAACACGAACTCATTATAAAATTCCTCATACTCACATCCATTGAAACCCTAGACTTTGATTTAGACGTTTTATTAATTCATGTTCACACGCAATACACTTTAGGTTATCGTTGTGCGTACAAGGATCACGTTACTCCCTAGTCTCTCGTGTTAACTACACCTTTGAATCAAGTGAGTATTACATAGCCCCTTTACTCTTTTACACTTTTTGGGGTGAATCATGAATTTTATACAAACAATTGCTCACATTTACACAAACTACACAAACACAAATCCTCTTTACATTCATGTGTGCAAATTTGAGCTTTATGTTTGAGTGCTAGGTGTGTTAAATTTTGTGTGCAATTTATGTGCAATCATTAACTATTCAAGTCGACGGTTAACAATGATAGATCTATTGAGTCTGACAAACCCACCCAGATTGGGGTGATTGTTACCGACAACACAATTTGCATGCTAGTTACAAAGGTTTGATTGTACTTTAGTTACACAATAGTTGCTCCTCATAAATGCCTTATTTTATCATGAATTGTAAGGATTTGTTTATTCATATCTATACACTATCTATGTACAAACCTGTGTATGCTCACCAACTTTTTAGTTGACTTTATTTTATTCATGTTTCAGGTGCTAATGAGTGAGTTTGATCAAGGCATGCTACACATAGGCTTTGGACTTAGTTAAATTTAAATAAAGACTATTATGTACTTGTTTGAATTTGGTTGTGTTGAATTATTTGAAGTTAAATTTGATGATTAAAATATTGAAATCTAGTCAACCTTGTGCTCATGAACAGTCTACATGTCCCGCCCCTACGTTTCCGCCATCGGTTGGGGTGTGACAGATTGGTATCAGAGCCTTGGTTATAAGGAACTAGGTTATTAGACACTCTTGACCTAGACTTATAACTTTAGGACACCCACTTATGTCATGCTTCATGATTATGTGATATGTGCTACATGCAAGGTGTTTACATGCTTACTATGATTAGTTACTATTTAATTTTGATGCTTTACTTGCTAAAATTCATGAGTTATTAGACTATACTTAAATAATGAATTAAATAAATAATATCCCTACCTATACCTTAAAGCCTCATAACCTCCTTACCTATCTCTCTATCATCATCCTCTTGGCATGTGAAAACTTCATGGATCTAAATCTATAAAAAAAAATTTCTTTATTTCCTCGTTAAGGCTTTTAAACTTTGTTAGTTATTTGAGGACACGTGCAATCTAGAAGGGTGACACCTGTATTCTGGGTTTTCTGTCTAGGAAAGCATTTCGTATAAATCCCAATCAACCGAGGGACCCGTATGCTTTCTTGGGAATTCCCAGGATGAGTGTTTTACTTATAGGCTAAAGCATGTCTCCTTGAAAATTATATGAGTTTAATTAACCTTAATGTGTCACAGTATTCAAGTGATTATGTCACTATTTGAGTACAATCCAAACTATGATTTACTATTTCATCTATTATTTTGTCCCCTTTTAAATTCAATCAACTTTCATAAGTTCTTACATCTTTTCTTGTCTTGTGCAAATCTGTAGAATGCCTCCCCGTCGTGCTACCGTGACCAACAACAACACCGACATTGCTGCTATCCTTGCACAACTTCTAACTCAACTCACCCAAGCTAACGGAGCCATTAGTGGTACCCAGGGAACTAATGGTGGTGGTGGTGCCAACCCACCGCAATGTACCTTCAAGAACTTCAATTCGTGTAATCCTCTTAAGTTCTATGGTACCGAAGGGTCTACGGGACTCCTTCAATGGTTCAAAAGTATTGAGAGCACCTTCCTTAATAGTGACTGCCCCGATAACCTTCGTGTTCGTCATGCCACAAGTGTCTTCCAAAAACGGGCACTCACGTGGTGGAATGGGGAAAAGAGAACTAGAGGTATGGAGGCAACCATGGCCTTACCATGGGATGAGGTTAAGAGACTAATGACCGAAGAGTTCTGTCCTCGGAATGAGGTGAGGAAGCTGGAAGCTGAGTTTTGGGATCTTACCCAAGACAGTGGTGAAAGTCTGGCTTCGGTTCATGAACTGAGTCTCCTTGTGCCCCATATGGTCACACCCTTATCCCGCTGCATTGAAAAGTACATTGGTGGATTACCTAGGCAGATTTAGGATACTGTCTTAAGGAGAAATCCTGCAACACTCGAAGATGCTATCCGATTATCTGCTACTTTGACCGACAACCATGTGAAAGTAGGTACTCTGACTAGAAAAGGCACCAAGAAAGCTCCCGACACCACAACTCCTCCTGTACACATCACAGAAGCCAAAACTGAACCCTACCACTATAATAAAAAAAAGGAAAGTCTAGAAATTTTGCTGTGGTCACTCCTGCTATGCATGTTAACCAAGTTGCTCCCATGGCTCAAGCACCAGTCAAGAAGCCATATGTGGGGACCTACCCACTCTGTGCCACATGCAATTATCACCATCTCCAAAATATCCCCTGTCGTCTTTGCACTCACTGTGGGAAATATGGCCATACGGTTAATGTTTGTAGAGCCAAAGCACTTGCAGGTCAAGTCAACCCACCAACCCGGTCTAACTAACAAGTGGTTAATCAAGGTGTTCCCGCATTTTGCAAATGGGCGTGCTTGTTATGAATGTGGCAACCCAAATCATTTTCGTGACTAGTGCCCGAAGTTCACCAATGCTAGACAAGGCGGAGCTCGTGGGCGTGCTTTCAACATAAACGCCAATGAAGCTCAAGCCAACAATGATGTGGTCAACGGTACGTTCCTTGTTAATAGTCAATATGCCTCCATTTTATTTGATACCGGTGCCGATAAAATTTTTGTGTCACTTAACTTTGAACCCTTACTTTTAAAAACACGGTCCAAATTAGAGAAAACCTTCACTATCGAAGTAGCAAACGGTGACTCCCTTACAATAGACTCTGTTATCCACGACTGTTCTCTAGAACTTAATGATCATACATTTCCAATCAACCTCGTACCAATGCCACTAGGAAGTTTTGATATCATCATAGGCATGGATTGGCTGTCAAATCACCATGCCGAAATCATCTGTTTTGAGAAATGCATCCGAATACCCCTTCCGTCAGGAGAAACGTTAAGAGTCTTTGGTGAAAAACCTTGCAAAGGACTCAGGTTAATGTCATGCACTACTGCTCAAAAGTACTTACGAAAGAAGTACGTGGCCTTCTTAGCTCATATTGTTCAGAAGGATGTCAAAGAGAAGAATATTCAAGACATCCCCATCATCCGGGACTTTCCCGAAGTATTCCCCAAAGACTTATCCGGTCTTCTACCCGTTCGACAAGTAGAATTTCGCATTAACCTTGTACCCGGAGCTAACCCAGTGGCTAGAGCTCCATACCGTCTTGCACCTTCTGAAATGCAAGAACTTGCAAGTCAACTCCAAGAACTCTCCGACAAGGGCTTCATCCGTCCAAGTCATTCACCGTGGGGTGCACCCATCTTATTCATCAAGAAGAAGGATGGATCATTTAGCATGTGTATTGACTACCGCGAACTCAACAAGCTTACCATCAAGAACCGTTATCCATTGCCTAGGATTGATGACCTCTTCGATCAACTTCAAGGCTCTACTTACTTCTCAAAGATTGATCTTCAATCTGGCTATCACCAACTCCGTGTACAAGAGGAAGATATTCCAAAGACTGCCTTCCGAACAAGGTATGGTCACTACGAGTTCATGGTTATGCCTTTTGGGCTAACCAATGCACCCGCGGTTTTCATGGACCTCATGAATCGTGTGTGCGAACCGTACCTTGATAAATTCGTGATCGTCTTCATTGATGATATCTTAATCTACTCAAAGACTAAATCCGATCATGAGCAACACCTTAGGTTGGTTTTGGACCTCTTGAGGAAAGAGCAACTATGTGCCAAGTTCTCCAAATGTGAATTTTGGCTAAAGGAGGTTCAATTCCTGGGTCATATCGTCAACGAAAAAGGAATTCATGTTGACCCTACTAAGATCGAAGCTGTTAAGAATTGGAATGCCCCTAAGACCCCCATCGAAGTTCGTTCATTTCTTGGTCCAGCGGGATATAATCGTCGTTTCATTTCAAATTTCTCTAAGATTGTTGTTCCTCTCACCGCTTAGACCCACAAGGGTAAACCTTATGAATGGGGACCAAAGCAAGAAGAAGCTTTCCAAACTCTCAAGCAAAAGTTATGCAATGCCCCTATTTTGACTCTCCCTGATGGGAATGATGACCTAGTCGTCTACTGTGATGCCTCCAACCAAGGTCTCGGTTGTGTCCACATGCAACGAGGCAAGGTAATCGCTTATGCATCGAGGCAACTTAAGATTCATGAGAAGAATTATACAACGCACGACCTCGAATTGGGTGCGGTTGTATTCGCATTGAAGATTTGGAGACATTACCTCTATGGCACAAGATGTGTGGTGCTCACCGACCATAAAAGTCTCCAACACATCTTCAACCAAAAAGAACTCAGTATGAGGCAACGACGTTGGGTTGAGCTCCTTAATGACTATGACTGCGAGATTCGTTACCATCCCGGCAAAGCGAATGTTGTAGCCGACGCTTTGAGTCGAAAGGACCATGTCAGGCTTCATTGTGTCCAAATTCAAACCAACATGCAAAATCGTATCCTAGAAGTTCAACACGTCTCGGTCACCGAGGGTAACATGTACGAGGAAATGTCATGTGGTGTTGAACTTCAGCTTGAATCAAAACCCAATGGCTTACTTTATTACTTGAACTGTATTTGGGTTCCCGATCGCGACGATCTCCGTACACTTCTCATGAACGAGGCCCACAAGACTCGTTATTCTATCCATCCTGGTGCGGATAAAATGTACCAAGATCTTCGCCATAAATATTGGTGGCCCGGTATGAAGAAAGACATTGCCCTCTATGTTGCCAAATGTCTAACTTGCTCCAAAGTCAAAGCCGAGCATCAACGTCCTTCCGGTTTACTTGAACAACCGAAAATTCCCATGTGGAAATGGGAGAATTTAGCTATGGACTTCATTACCAAACTTCCTCGCACCTCAAGTGGTTATGATAGCATTTGGGTAATCATTGACCGCCTCACCAAATCTGCTCATTTCTTGCCTATCTGTGAAGACTACCGGGTTGAGAAATTGGCCCGAATTTACATTGACGAAATTGTGAGCCGTCACGGTGTTCCCTTAAACATAATCTCCGATAGAGATGCTTGATTCACCTACCGTTTCTGGCAATCCCTCCAAACTGCCCTTGGCACACGACTGAATTTGAGCACGGCTTACCATCCCCAAACTGATGGTCAGACCGAGCGTACAATTCAAACCCTTGAGGACATGCTTAGAGCTTGTGTAATTGACTTTGGAGGTAACTGGGATTCACATCTATATCTAATTGAGTTCTCTTACAACAATAGCTACCACACAAGTATAAATATGGCTCCTTTTGAAGCTCTCTATGGTCGTAAGTGCCGTTCTCTTATCTGTTGGAACAAGATTGGTGAAGCACAAATCACCGGTCCCGAGCTAATCCAAGAAACATCCGACAAGATCATTCAAATCTGTGACAGCATTCGAGTGGCGAGGAGTCGGCAAAAGAGCTATGCCGACAAACGACGAAAACCCTTGGAATTCCAAGACGGTGATTTTGTCCTTCTAAAGGTGTCTCCATGGAAAGGCGTGATCCGTTTTGGAAAGAATGCCAAACTAGCACCTCGCTATGTGGGTCCATTCAAGATCCTTGAAAGGATTGGGAAAGTTTCTTACAAACTCGAGTTACCTCCATCGCTTGGCAATGTGCATCCTACATTTCATGTGTCTAATCTGAAGAAATGCCTTGCTGATGAAAATCTCCATATACCTCTTGACGACGTGCGCATTAACGAAACGATGCACTTCGTTGAGAGACCGGTAGAAATCATGGATCGTGAGATCAAGCAGCTCAAGCGAAGCCGTATCCCTATTGTCAAAGTTCGTTGGGAATCAAAACGTGGTCCTGAGTTTACTTGGGAACGAGAGGACCAAATGAAGCTCAAGTACCCCCACCTCTTTGCTGATGCAGTCGCCCCAACTAGCTAGATTTCGGGACGAAATTCCCTCAACATGGGGATACTGTAACCTTTCTGATTTTCATGTTTTCATTTTAGTACAATAAAGCATGTATAAATTCTAACCCTAGTGCAAAGGTAATATGAAACCCTAAGAATCAACGCAATTCACGAAATTCTACTTCTCATTTATTTTAAAGTCGTTATTAATATATATATATATATATTCATGCATTATACAAGTACATACACTCCATTAACAATCAAATTGAACCCTTAACCATTTGAACTCTCAAGCATGACTATAAAAAAAATTGATTTTGACCCTTGTTCTTACCAGTTGACTTACGAAAGTCAAAGCAGGCCAAATCGCAAGGATTCAAGCCTGCCAGCAGCTGAATTCTTGTTGGATTGGATTTTTATGACTACACTAACAACAATCGACCCAAACCAGGCCCAATCATCAAACCAATTCAACCTTTCACGCGGCCAATTCAAAATCCGAACAAATTTAACTATCCTAAGTCAAATTCGTATCAATTACCATTCAATACGTGAAATTGACGCGTCTCAATCCCATAAATCACTCGCAGGGAAATCTCGGGTGTACCTGGACCTGTATCAAGACCCAATTCACTCCCAATTCGGTGAATTAACGCGTAATCAGTCCCCGCAAACATTTCGGTAAAATTGAAATCGAATTGACTAATACGAATGAAACTAAACAAATTAAATCACTCACCCACTCTCGTATACGTCCACACAAACTCTCCCAACCCTCGATCAAACCGCTTTTCGCTTCTGGACTTCTGTCGATCACCAATAACAGCCGATCCAACTTCGTAGCCGTCTGCACTTGTTGCCCAATCATAACGTGTAAGTTTTACATCATTATATTCGTAATCGAATCCTGAAAAATAGCCCTTTATCAATTCATGTTAACAGCGCAGTTTCGAACCGATTTGAATTCTAGGGTTTTTTTGTTCTTGGCGCTAATCTGATTTGGGGTTTTGTTTTGAACTCGTGTTTTAATGTATTCGAATCCATAATCAACCAGTGAAACCACCTGGTCCAGCCGGTAAGTAACTGCGCCGCCGAAACAGGTGGCGTGGGTTCGAAACCCACCAGTCCGGCATTTTTGCGCAATTATAAAACCCAAGCCCGGCCTGACCCCGACGACATGTTAAAACCATTTCAATCAGTCATCCATCACAACCACAGGCCTCGGCCCAGTGGTTTGTTTGTCCAGACATCCCGGTGCAGACCCGAGTTCGAGCCCTATGGTCTGCTTATATTTTAAAAACCCGTTTTTAAAACCCCAAAAATTATAAAAAAATTATTTTTATAAACTTTACAAATATTAGAACAAGATGAAACCAATTTTATAATCTTTACATAAGAATCTCTATTTTTATAAAATTATGTAATGAATACTCAATTTAAATTGAGTATTTATTTTGAGTGAATTATATATAAAATTTGGAGAAAATTTTATAAACACTTTATACAAAGTTTTATAAAATTTAAACTTTATTTTTAACACAATAAAAAAAATCAAATTTATAAATTTTCTATATAAATTCATCTTATTATGACTTTATAACAAAAAAAATGTACGTTAAATATTTAATGCAAAAATCTAAATATTTAAATTAATTTCCAAATAAAAACAATTAATTTTATAAAATTTATAAATATTAATTTTGTTTAAAACGAGCAAATACTTATTTCTAAATAATAAATAAATAAATAAAATTTATTTATTATAACCTACAAAGTTAAATGTATAGTTATCATTTAAACCCTACACATAAACATTATTTATACAACTTCAAAATTACGCATCTTTATAAATAAATAAATAAATAAATAGGGTAAAAATTATTTATTAAATTTATGTTTAATATAATACGCCAGTTATTTTTATAACTAAATGAATAACTCACATACCTTTATAAATAAATAAGTAAAGTAACAATTATTTATTTAATTTATATTTAAACAAAATTGATTATTTAGCCTATACTTAAATAAACCGAACAACTACATTATCTTGTAACTAGAATAATTAAATAATATTTATTTAATTTAATTATTCAAATCCAAACCCTAATTTAAAAATATTTAAACTATTCATTTCTAATTGTTTTCATTTTATTCAACACCTACACAACCCTTTTTCATAATTCAACACGAACTCATTATAAAATTCCTCATACTCACATCCATTGAAACCCTAGACTTTGATTTAGACATTTTATTAATTCATGTTCACACGCATTACACTTTAGGTTAACGTTGTTGTAGGTCCTGAGCAGATCTGAAAAACACAAATCTGCGGAGAAATCTTCAAACAGTCTGGATCGAGAGGCGGAATCTCTGGATCCGGTATCACTCTTGAATCAGAAATGGTAGAGACGGGTGCGGGAATCACATATACGAACAGAAACATATGAAAGTGAAAAAGAACAGCTAATTGAAAGCATAAAAACGTATGATTCTTTGATTGAAATGAAAAATAAAGGCTCGATCATACACTAACAATTAGTCTCACCCCAGGGTGAGCTCCCCCTGGGGTGGTGATTCCCTCTACAGACACACTCTCACTCATAGGACATAATCTGCTATATATTGGAGGCCAAGCACATGCGCCTTGTTTTCCAAGTCACCGCCCAATGGTCCTGAAAAACAGGTATCGAAACTACCTAGTTTCGATTGAACAAAAGTTCAACCGAAACTATTAGTTTCGATTGAACAAATATTCAACCGAAACTAGTAGTTTCGATACTGTAATTTTGATTGACAGCATCAGTCTCAAAATTATACCCAACAATCTCCCCCTAGACTGATGCTATCAATTCTTGTCCGACTCTGTCTTTCGTCTTCATAGATTGATTAATGATCCAATGCCTTTCGTTGTGATTCTCCCCCTCAAGTGTAGACCCTCCTATCTTGTAGGCAAATGATAAAGGTTTGAATCCCAAGTATTTAGCAGTAAATAACCATCTTTCTACAAGGATTCTTGACATTCTTGAACACTTGATCAACTTTTGCCTTCTCTCCCCCTAAAAAAAGGTCAATTTCAAGCAAAGGCTCACTTTGTCTTGCATCTTCATAACTCTGCTGATAATTTGAAGTCTTTCGTGGTAATTATCCCCCTGAAGTGTAGACCCTCCTATTTCTAGGCAAAAGATAAGGGATCGAATCACCATATAATCAACAACTAATGATCCGGTTTGTCACAAGTATGCTTGACTTTGTTACCCGCTGCCCAAACTTGACCTTTGATCAAAGGAATTACGGCTGAATCAGGCAGAACATCGTGTATATTGCCGAAGAAACGAAATTTTTGAAAACCCGAAAAAGGCTGTCTCCAAGTTTTCTTCCAAAACTCCCCTCCTTCTATGCAATATCCTGTTAAAAAATTTATCCAAGAAAATTTCCAAAAAAACTCTTTTTTTTTTTTTTTTTTGGAAAGTACTTGGACAGTTCTGCCTGTAGTTTCGATAGGCTCTACTTCAGTCGAAATAAGGCTAGTTTCGATAGAGGCAGTATCGAAACAAGAAGTTTCGATAGAGAGATTCTTCAATCGAAACTAGTAGTTTCGATAGGAGATTCTTCAACCGAAACTAGTAGTTTCGATACCCTCTAGTTTCGATAGCCTAGTTTCGACAGCCTAATTTCGATGTCTTCTACTTCTGATTTAGCGCAACACCAGTAGTTTCGATAGAAAATGTCCAGCCGCCACATAGTTTCGATTGACCATCTTCAACCTTCAGCTACTTCGATACCCCCAATCCAGGTCTGAAAAATGCTTCAAAAGCCTTACATCTTCAGATTTTGAAAGTGGAAATGTAGAACAGCAGTCACGAACCTGCTACACATCGATTTCTTCATGTTTAACGTCTCAATGGCCGGTTTTTCTTTGTTTTTCGAGCAGATTCGAGAGCAATAAGAGCCACCATGGCTCTGATACCACTTGTAGGTCCTGCGCAGATCCGAAAAACACAAATCTGCGGAGAAATATTCAAACAGTCCGGATCGAGAGGCGGAATCTCTGGATCCAGTATCACTCTTGAATCAGAAATGGTAGAGACGGGTGCGGGAATCACATATACGAACAGAAACATATGAAAGTGAAAAAGAACAGCTAATTGAAAGCATAAAAACGTATAATTCTTTGATTGAAATGAAAAATAAAGGCTCGATCATAGACTAACAATTAGTCTCACCCCAGGGTGAGCTCCCCCTGGGTGGTGATTCCCTCTACAGACACACTCTCACTCCTAGGACATTATCTGCTATATATAGGAGGCCAAGCACATGTGCCTTGTTTTCCAAGCCACCGCCCAATGGGCCTGAAAAACAGGTATCGAAACTACCTAGTTTCGATTGAACAAAAGTTCAACCGAAACCAGTAGTTTCGATTGAACAAAAGTTCAACCGAAACCAGTAGTTTCGATTGAACAAAAGTTCAACCGAAACTAGTAGTTTCGATACTGTAATTTCGATTGACAGCATCAGTCTCAAAATTGTACCCAACAGTTGTGCGTACAAGGATCACGTTACTACCTATTCTCTCATGTTAACTACACCTTTGAATCAAGTGAGTATTACGTAGCCTCTTTACTCTTTTACACTTTTTGGGGTGAATCATGAATTTTATACAAACAATTGCTTACATTTACACAAACTACACAAACACAGATCCTCTTTACATTCATGTGTGCAAATTTGAGCTTTATGTTTGAGTGCTAGGTGTGTTAACTTTTGTGTGCAATTTATGTGCAATCATTAACTATTCAAGCCGACGGTTAACAATGATAGATCTATTGAGTCTGACAAACCCACCCAGATTGGGGTGATTGTTACCGACAACACAATTTGCATGCTAGTTACAAAGGTTTGATTGTACTTTAGTTACACAATAGTTGCTCCCCATAAATGCCTTATTTTATCATGATATGTAAGGATTTGTTTATTCATATCTATACACTATCTATGTACAAACCTGTGTATGCTCACCAACTTTTTAGTTGACTTTATTTTATTCATGTTTCAGGTGCTAATGAGTGATTTTGATCAAGGCATGCTACACATAGGCTTTGGACTTAGTTAAATTTAAATAAAGACTATTATGTATTTCGTTTATGTACTTGTTTGAATTTGGTTGTGTTGAATTATTTGAAGTTAAATTTGATGATTAAAATATTGAAATCTAGTCAACATTGTGCTCATGAACAGTCTACATGTCCCGCCCTACGTTTCCGCCGTCGGTTGGGGTGTGACATAAGGGCTCGTTTATGGTCAGATTGCCAAGACCAAGATCTCTTATCTTTCTGCCTTTTCGTATGGTTCCTTCGGCTTGTAGCCTAACAGCTCCTACTTTGATCAGATGCGTATACTTATGTTAGGAATAAGTTTGATTCTTGCTACACTTTCCATTGTGGCTCCAGTTGCCACACTTTACACATTTGTCGTATCTTTTTGCTCTTTTTTTGGCGACACTTTTTGACAAGCCGTAGAATGGTGGCAATTGTTCTTGCTTGCGCCACCATTTTCTTTCATCACTAGTTTCTTCGAAAATCTTCTCTCATAGTTTTGGTGTTAATTCAGGCTTTGCGAAATGAATACACGAAATAAAATTGTAATCAAAATAATGCATATCCAGCTCTTTAGGGTCTAACCGGTAAAAGACCAACTTCTCTCTTTTCTTTTCCTTTTCTCATTTTTCTATTTTTTTCTTTTCTTTTCATATCATCAAGACTAATTTTTCAATAATTATTTTTCCTCAATCTCCTTGAAATAATTTTTTCATTTCTTCCTTGTAGATCGTTCGACTGTTTCTTCCTAATACATCCACTTTCTTCTTGTATATTTCAATTCCTTTTAGTGAAACAGATTCCTTCCAAATTGCCTTAATGGTTGTAAACTTGAAATAATGACATAAGATAATCTAATATTTTTCCGTTCTTGAAGACAGTCAGCCAATAACCGGTAATTGTGTGTAGTAGAAAAGAAAATGCTAAGGCTTAGAGGGCTATCTAGGCGGATAATATTTTTGGGATTTTGGGTTTAAGGATAATATATAAGGGTAATAAAGTCCTAGGTCCCTCAATCATAATCATACTTCTACTAGTTCATGGTCTTGATATGTATAAGTCATACAAGTTCTAATTATGCATAAAATTCAATCGAAAAGCACTCAATATTCCAAATGAAAGAGCATGCGAAAAATAATGATAATAATGCTCGTGAAAAGGCTTAGATTATTCTCACGTGGAAACGGATGGGATAGGGTTTAGTGATTTGTTATGCATAATATCAATTTGTTTTTACTTGCCATGTCATTATTTTATTTAATTAAGAGCGAACTCAAAGATGTTTAGATTTTAGAGTTTAAATTTTTTGAAAATTTTTTGGGTTTTACGAAAAGTAGGTTTTTAGTAAGGTTTAGTCAAATGGGTTGAAAATCACAAGTTTAGTTTTACTGCTTTGAGGTTACAAGTTATCCTGGATCTCTAATTCCCCACCCCACACTTAAAACTATTCATTGCCCTCAATGTACAAATGCATGTAATGGAATGCTATGTAGGAATTTAAATGCATGAAGTTTTAAGGGAAAAGAAACCGGTACTCCCCCGGTCAATTCGGTGTATAACCTAAGGTCAAAACTTATTGCTGCTGTCAGGCTGTGCCTATCAGCTCCTTGTCAACACTTTGCTTCAAAGATTTCATCGAATTTCTCAGAAATTTGATGTGGCTGTCGACTCCTCAGGTTGTAGAGGTGGAGTGTAACTCCTCAAAGAAGTAGAGAAACTATCTAGTGATGCTATGCTACTTGACACACAAAGGAAAACATAAAAGCAGATAAGGAAAATAAAAGTTAGTATTTAAGCTATTAAGGTCCTAATATCGAGAAGGCATACCTGGGGGCTGAAGTATTAGAGATTTAAATTTGGGAAACCAAACCTGAGGTCCATACTTTTTTTTCCGTATGCACCAACTTCACAATTTATTTATGATCATCGGGTTGCCTCCCGGAAGCGCCACGTTTATTTAAGGGTCGTTAGCCAGAACCGTACATGCTTCATCAGACTTTTTTCACGTGGGGGCCATAGACTTCCCCCGTGTTTCATGTTCCTTCATTCAAGTCCTTTAGTTTTGGTAGCTTATCAAAGTATTTATCGATACAGTTAGTGTTGTCAAAATTCTTGCCAAGATCCAGTTTCTTTCCTTTGTTGAATTCTTTGGCTTTCTTCAGCTAGTAGTCTAGATTAGTATCGATGAATTGTGCAATTTCAAAGGGATCATTGGACAAGCACTCATTTCCTCCGATGTTGTACGTCACTGATTTTTTTCCGACATGAAGTGTCAAAATTCCTTCATTCATGTCAATGATAGCTCTGGCGGTAGGTAAAAATGGGCGACCCAAAATCAAAGGTACGGAATAGTCGGGTCCCATTTCTAAAACCATGAAGTCGGCAGGAAAGACAAACTTTCCGGCTTTTACTAGTAAGTTCTCCATGACTCCTATAGGTGATTTAATCGATCCATCCGCGAGTTCGATGGTTGCATTAACATGCCGCAGATTTCCAATTTTCAGTCCTTGGAACATATTATATGGCATTACGTTCACACTTGCTCCTAGATCAGCGAGTGCGAAGGTTATTAGTAGTGGTCCGATAGAACATGGTAGAGAGAACTTTCCACGATCTGAAAGTTTTTTCGGAAGGCATCTTTCAATAAGAGCGACGCAATGATTGGTCCTCTTCACTACCTCTTCCATGTTTCTCTTGTTTGTAAGGAAATACTTCAAGAAACGTCCATACTTAGGAATTTTTTGTATGATATCTAGGAAGGGAAGATTGACATGGATTTGACTTAACAGCTCGATTAATTTCTCATATTGTTCGTCAGTCTTCTGCTTTACTAACCTTCCTGGGTATGGTATGTCAGAATGGAACACTCTTTTTGTCGAAACTTTTGGACCAGTATCCACTGGAGCGGGAGGTGGGATTACATTTGATTGTGATCCTTGATTAGTTGTTTCTGCGATGTGCGGACGAAGTGGTACTCTGGTGAATATCTCTCTCCTTGGTGATTGAACCTCTTCTCCTTGCATTGGTGGTTCTGGGTAAACCTTGATATTTCTAAGAGTAATAGCACTTACATTTGCTTTTGTATTGGTTTCAGTATTACTCGGGAGACATCCTGGTTGTCTTTCGGATAGAAGTTTTGCAATTTGTCCTAATTGCGTCTCAATGGACTGAAGAGTAGCTTTCTGTGTCCTAAACTCAGCTTCGTGAAGACTAAACTTCTCCTCATATTGTTTGTGACGGGAATCGGCTAGAAGGGCTTGACTTTCAGTTGTAGAGATTAACTTAGTTACCACGTCCTCCAAGATTAACCCATTATTTGGCTTGTTAGTGCCTTGATATTGTTGACGAGGCTGATAGTTTTGAGATTGTCTTTGTTAAAACCGTTGTTGTTGTCCGAAGCCAGATTGTCCTTGATTGTTATTATCCTTCAGGCTGAAATTCGGATGGTTCCTCCATCCAGGATTATAAGTGTTGCTATTGGCAGTGATGCTTTTTACTACTTCAGTAGTTTCAATGATTATTTTGCCCAAGCTAAGTTAATTGAGTCGAGTGGTAAGGGCGTGAACTTGAGTAGAAAGTGAAGTGACAGTATCGACAGAATGAACTCCTTGCCTAGCTCCCATGTTACTCCTTGGATTGTACCATTGATATCTGTTCATAGCTATTTCCTCAATTAGATTGTAAGCTTCTTGTGGCCTCTTGTTTCCAAAAATGCCACCTGCAGTAGCGTCGAGTGTCTGACGAGCTTGATTATGCAACCCATTGTAGAATGATGACACTTGTAGCCAAACTTCTAGCCATGGTGAGGGCATTTCCTCAGTATGTCCTTAAAACGTTGCCAAGCCTCATATAGTGATTCACCATCTTCCTGGGTAAAAGTGGTAATATCATTTCTCAATTTAGCAGTTTTTGCTGGCGGGAAGTACTTCGACAGGAATTTCTGAGCAAGATCGTCCCATGGAGTGATTGACCCGGTAGGAAGAGAGTTTAGCCATGCCTTAGCTCGTTCCCTTAAGGAAAAGGGAAACATTCGGAGACGAATTGCGTCATTCGAAACTCCGTTCAGTTTGAAAGTGTCACAAATTTCAAGGAAATTTGCAATGTGGGCATGTGGATCTTCGTCGAGTAATCCATGGAAAGTGCATGACGACTGGTTCATGTGAATAACATGAGATTTATTCTTAAAGTTATTAGCGTCCACCGTTGGCCTTGTTATACTAGACCCCAAAGCCTCTAGTGACGGTCTTGCGAAATCGGAAATAGTGCGGTTTTCAACGGCCATTTTTCTAGCACGATTTTCTCGTATTCGGCGGTGAAAGAATCTTTCGGGCTCTTCTAAAGGTTGATATAAACCAGTAGTGGGGCAATGGATCATACACTACCTGCAACAAAATGTAACAGAAAAACAGATGGAAAATGATAAGGCTAATCCGTTAACTCGAATTTTTCTTGAAATCACCGTGTCCCCAGCAACGGCGGCAAAAACTTGATATGTCGTGTATATAAATATATAAAATATATAAATATATATATATATATTTGTTTTAGAAATGGTTTTACGAGATCAGGTTTTGAATTTATAAAATGATAATTACTTTAACTTAAAACACACACAATAGGCAAATGTATCTATCGCAGCGTAATATAGTTTAGGTAAGAACCAAGTATCGAACCAATCGACACGGTCGAGTTCTAATACTCAACTTTTTTTATTCGTTTAGCCGGATTAATTAGTGAGTGAGTTTTGTGTGCTTGTGAAGCACATAAGTAAATGACAGAAAAGCAAATGACGATAAAGTAAATAACAGAAAAGTAAAAACGTGCGTGATGTGTGTAACAGAAATATAACGAACACAATAGTAAATAGCAGGAAAGTAAATATCTCGGAAATGATGAGGTCACGAAGAGTATTGCTTTGAGCTTCGAATCTGCTTGGTATGTGATAATGTTAAGTTAACTAATCCAGTGATATGACTACTACAAACTTGTGACCCGGGTCACCGCTAGAGCTTCGTCCTCACGACATTTGATTCACAAATTAAAATCTTTAAATTAAAATAGTAAAGCCTCCCGCTAGGGACAACATTTACCGTCAACCCTTTGGTGTTATCTCCAAGTTGGTTTGAGACATTGAACTTAAATGATTAATATTATTTAAGCAAGAAAGTAAATATCTCGGAAATGATGAGGTCACGAAGAGTATTGCTTTGGGTTTCGAATCTGCTTGGTATGTGATAATGTTAAGTTGAGTAATCCAGTGATATGACTGCTACAAACTTGTGACCCGGGTCACCGTTAGAGCTTCGTCCTCACGACATTTGATTCACAAATTAAAATCTTTAAATTAAAATAGTAAAGCCTCCCGCTAGGGACAACATTTACCCTCAACCCTTTAGTGTTATCTCCAGGTTGGTTTGAGACATCGAACTTAAATGATTAATATTATTGGTAAATAGGTGATTATACTTTGCTCACCGGGAGGAGGTGTAACAATGGGACCGAGTATAAAGACGTACCGTTCCCAACATGAGTTCACCAATTCTTGGTCGCATAATACGTTCGTATAAAGACGTACGACCTTAATAATGCTGACCAACCTTGGCTTATCAATCTCTTCTCGTATAAAGACGTACAAGCTTTAAAGGAAGTTTGATTAAAAAGGTTTTACGGTCTTACACTTTAAATTCAAGAACACTCACAAATATAAAGACGGATTTAGACAATAATAAAAGACCACATAATGGTGGTTTTAAGAATGAATAATTAAAGACATAAACATACCACTAGATTAATACGTCAAACATTAACATGCACCAAACTTCATCTTCACCCTAGCAATACAAGGAGTTTAGCCACGAGTGGCCATACTAACTAGCGTAAAGCTGAGTTTCAAAGGCTCCCCTATTGCGGAATAAGGAGGAAGAACCCCTCTACTCACCACTACTACTCTAATACTGCTAGAAATGAACTATTCTTTCTATCTTTGGTTGTGTTGTGGTGTGTGAAACCAAGAACTCAAGCCCTCTATTTATAGTCCTCAAAATGAGCAATGCACGGCCATGCATTGGATTGCACGGGCATGCAAACTCCTCGGGAATAAAACAGGGTACGAAAGGCAGTATACTATGTCCTTGGGGAGCAAGATTGGCATTGCACAGCCGTGCATGGCATTGCACGAACGTACTGTGCATTGCCACTTTTGCTCCTTGTTTCGACTTTTAGCTGCTGGATAACTTGTTGTTGACCAATTTTGACTTCTTGGGGGTCAAAGCTCGGGAATGATCTTCCAAAAGGCTTGATTTCATGGTGTTTTTTACTGGTTTTAGCTTTGTTTATCTTTTTAACACCGAATAACCTACAATTACAAAATATAAACGTTTTAAATATCAATTGCAAGGTTATTATTCAATTAGTAACATAATATGGGGATTATTATGCATGCAAAACATGTATAAATTAGGGTATATCAATGTTCTCATAGTTTTCAAAACGACTTTTCCAGTTTGAATAATCTTTCAAATTCATCAGCCTTGGTGGTTTAGTCGGAGTACCTATTTCATTGTCATAATTCAACAGGTTCGTCATGTTGTTCACACTTGCATGATTAGAGGTAGATATCGTAGAAAACTTTTGAGAAATTACTTCTGGCGAACTTAACTTCCTTATAGCGCACTTAACAACTGCGCCAATCCCAACACTAGCGAACTTACAAATGCGCTTGAAGACAACTCTAGCGTACTTGTAACTGTGCCTGAAACAGAACTAGCGTACTTATCAACTGCTCTAGAACAAATCTTAGTGAACTTATAACTGCACTATGACCAGATATAGCGTAGTTGCAGAGCTGATTTGGAAGGAAATCAAACTTCAACTTCAATCAAGAACACCAACAACTGACAAAATCAAAATCATCTAAAACATGTTGTAATTGACTTAATTTTTCGACAATTGAATTAGAAAATCACCACTAACAAATCCTCAATGATTAATTTCTCAAAACAAACAACAACAACCTTCAATTCGATACAAATACAGTCACGAAACTCGCCATTGTCAGTACTGTCAAAAGTTGATCTTAAAACTAGAAATCACAGCTTAAAACTATCCAATCCTTGTTCAAAGCAATCGCAAACCTACTCCAATAACGAGCAAAAGCTCTGATACCAATTGTAAGGTCCTTAATCATCACAGATCAATACGAAAACTTATCAACCGAATACGTAGTGCGGAATCCTATAAATCAGTCGTGAACACAAGATGAACAGAGATGTAAATACAAAACACATATATATTCAACTGAGTAATAGTTCCATATTACAACTTGACAAAATGACCAAAAGCTTACAAAACCATAACTACATCAGCTATATTTAGACCACCACATCAGACATAGCGCGCTTATCATCTGCGCTAAAAACATCTCTAGCGCAGATAACAAGTGCGCTAGACTTAACAACTAGCGTACTTAACAACTACGCTAGAACAAACTCTAGCGCAGTTGTCAAGTGCGCTAGGCACAAAACAAAAGCGATAATACAAGATTACAAAGATAACCCTATCAAGTTATTACAAGACCAATACAAGACCGAGACTGACTGTCACACAAAAACGGTCCAAAAATTATGGATCTTGTTTAAGTGGCAAGTTAACCAAAGCCACTTTCTCCAATATAGGTCAAAGGGCTTAGGATCTGTTAGGACTCGTACCTACTGATGTATGTGGTCCATTCAGAACAATGTCTAGAAGTGGATAGAGATACTTCGTCACATTTACTGATGACTTCAATAGATACGGTTATGTTTATCTTTTGAAGCATAAACATGAAACGTTTGGAATGTTCAAACAATACGAGAACGAAGTACATAATCAACTAGGTAAAATGATTAAGATGCTTCGATATGATCGATATGGTGAATATCTTAGTCTAGAGTTTGACAAACATCTTAAGAAATGTGGGATCATTTCGCAACTCACTCCACCTGGAACACCACAGCTTAATGGTGTGTCTGAAAGGAGAAATCGAACTCTATTAGATATGGTTCGATCTATGATGTGTTGTATAAACCTCCCACACTCCTTCTGAAGTTTTGGTCTTGAGACTGCCACAAGAATTATTAATCTGGCTCCTAAAAAGAAGGTGGACAAAACGCCTTATGAGATATGGCATGTGGAGAAACCTAGAGTGTCCTACCTTATGGTATGGGAATTTAATCCTTGTGTTACCAGTAAATCTAAGGATAAACTGAATCCCCATGGCGATAAAGTTGTTTTCGTCAGATACCCTAAAACCATTGATTACTACTTCTACAATCCTGCTGAAAACTGGGTTTTATTAAACATAGAGCTACTTTCTTGGAGAAGGAACTACTTGGGCGAGGGATTGGTGAAAACCATGTGGACCTGGATGAGACCCGAGAACCACAAGTAACCGAACCCCAAACTGAAACTGCCAATCAACATGAGACTGTCGAAACTTAATCTGGAAATGTTCAAGATTCAACTATGACACAAAACATCCGCAAAAAAACTAGGGATCGTCATGAACCCGACCAGTATATCAGTTTTCACGAGATTGACGACATCCTGGTAGTTGATCAGACTGAGCTCACTAGTTACAACTCTGCAATCTTAGATTCTGAATCTAAGAAATGGCTTGAAACCATGAACGCCACAATCCAATCCATCTATGACAACCATGTATGGGACTTGGTTGATCTTCCTCCCGAGAGTCGGACTATAGGAAGTAAGTGGATTTTCAAGAAGAAGATCGACATGGATGGAAACGTGCAAACCTTCAAAGCAAGGCTAGTAGCGAAAGGCTTTACTCAGACTCAAGGAATTAACTATGATGAAACCTTCTCGCCAGTAGCCATGCTTAAGTCGATTAGGATCTTGCTTGCCATTGTTGCGTATTATGACTACGAAATCTGGCAAATGGATATCAAAACCGCGTTCCTAAACGGACACCTTACTGAATATGTCTTTATGGTTCAACCAGAAGGTTTTGAATATCCAAAGAATCCTAATAAGGTATGAAAGTTAAACAAATCCATTTATAGATTAAAACGGGAGTCTAGAAGCTGGAATCTTCGCTTTGACCAGAAAATCAAAGAGTTTGGTTTTGTCAAGAACGAAGATGAACCGTGTGTCTATAGGAAGGCAAGTGGGAGGTATATCACTTTTCTGATTCGGTATGTAGATGACACGCTACTCATTGAAAACCATGTTCCTATGCTTCAAGACGTAAAGTCTTGACTAGGTAAATGTTTCACAATGAAAGATCTTGGTGAAGCCGCCTATATTCTGGGAATAATGATCTATGGAGATAGATCAAAGCGCCTTATAGGTTTAAGTCAAACTACATACGTTGATAAGGTCATTCGACGCTTTTTAATGCAAGATTCTAAGAGAGGATATTTGCCTATGGCACATGGAACCATACTGAACAATAAGCAGTGCCCTCAGTCTGACAAGCAAAAGAAGAAAATGGAAGGGTTTCCACATGCTTCTACCATTGGTTCCATCATATATGCTATGCTATGTACTAGACCCAACGTATCATATGCGTTAAGCATGCCTAGTAGATATCAACATAATCCAGCTGAGATTCATTGGACATCTATGAAGAACATCCTTAAGTACTTGAGACTGACCGAAATGATTCTCGATGACAAACGGGATATGTGTTTGTTCTGAACGGTGGTGCTATCACTTGGAAAAGTATCAAGCAAAGTGTTGTTGCTCAATCCACCACCGAGTCAGAATACATTGCCACTTCAGAAGCTGCAAAAGAGGCTGCTTGGATGAAAAAGTTCATTGCTGATCTCGGGGTAATGCCTAGTATTCAGAAACCAATCGAGATACTGTGTGACAATACTGGTGCCATAGCTCAATCCAAGGAACCAAGGTCACACCACATCATGAAGCACGTACTCAGGAGATTTCATTATATCAGAGATATACTGGAACGAGGAGACATCGTGTTAAACAAAGTTCACATAGATCAGAATCTAACGGACTCGTTCACTATGCCTATGCCTCAAGCTAAACATGAGGTGCATGCTGATAAGATAGGTCTTAGATTTCCTAGGCAGTGGGTTTGATCTGTAATTTAGTATTTGGTGCTTTCGAACAATATAGTTTCGTTAGTATTTTATTTTGATTTAATAGTTAAATGCATCATAAATAAATATTTCTATGTTCGTTATATTATACATTTTAGAATCCTTGAATATTGTATTCTAAATGTCCATAGTCGATCAGATTCATGGGAATCAATATGAATGTAAGACTATTGTGAATTCGATGATTGGTTCATTTTGAATGAAAGTCCAAAGAGTTGGAGATCATATTCACATATATTTATTAGAGAAGGATATTGGATGTAACTCGTTTCAAAACCATCTTCATGGATCAATGTCTTGAGAAGTTTTGAATATGGTAAGATCTGTCGATCCTTCAACCCGAGGCACATATTTGAACTAACTTTAACTAAAGTTTGTTCTTTGACCATACCTAATGTTGTTCCATGAAAGGCAGTAATAATGGTATGATTGGGAGTAAATCTGATGTTAAGTGGGAGTTGTATGTGACTAAAGGAATTTTGTTCTCCTTTGATCAGGAGTTGGACATTTTGGCGCCCTCGTTAATTCGAATTGGTATAAAACGCGAGGCCACGCTCAAACTAAGAGTAGTTTGTTTAGACCACTTTGAATTAGAGACGAGAACAAGGATAGTTGAACACCATATGAGAAATGACTTGAATCCATGTCTCATGTTCAACGAATCCCTTAAACAAAAAGGATACATAGATATGTTTACCATGACTGTTGTAATTGATCAAGTAAAACTTATTTGAACACAAAGAATAATTGACGATTGTAATACGAAATTCCTTGCTAGGGGTAGTGAGATGCAGTTAGGCGTTCACCACTGTCTACGTTGAACCAATTAATCGATGAATCATCCACGTGGGAAATTGTTGGATATAGGATTTCCGGTCGTCAATTAAGTCAATGTTAGTATCGAGGTACGATCCAAATAGTTACACTTTGGGCAATGAGTAACTGATAATATTTAGTCATAAATATTATAGTTCACGAAACGCGGTTTTATTATTCGGCTAATAAATATTTAGTGAAATATTTATCGGTTCGTTCGGTAATTAATTATTTAGAGAAATAATTATATACGGAGGAGTTAACGTTTAAGTGTTAAACATTTAAAGGATTCAGTTTTACTGATTATTTGTAATTAGTTAAACTTTAAGGGTTGACAGTAATTAACAGGTAATTAGTTGGGGTTTAAATGTTAATACCTCAGGGGTGCAGTCTGCAATTAGGGTGGTTATAAATATAACCTTAAACTGAACCCTAATAACTTTTGCTGCCTCCACCTTCTCCCCCTTGCGAGTCCGCCGCTGGCCGAGAACCACCTGCCGCCGTCGCCGTTTGCGGCAGCCACCGCCGTTCCACCATCGCAGCGCCGTTGCCGGATTTACGCAAAATATGAGATGTTTTCTTTACGAGTTCGTGAACTGTCACTAGCGAGACGCTTGTTGAACCAGGCGTTTGATCTTTCGGTTAATCGTCGAAGGTATAATTATTTACCCGCTATGGTTGGTATAATTTTATTGTTTATACGCGTGTAATCGGATTACTAGTGGGATCCCGGTTTAGAACCGTTAACTTGTACAACCGCTTCCGCTTACTAAATCTGACTTATTTATTTAATAAGATTAAATTAATTTGTTTTAAAAGTTAAAACTAGTACAAGGATTCCCAACACTAACATCAGGCTACTATCTGTACTGGCATTTCTACTCGTCCATTGGTTCATGGTTTAATTCTAGATACTTAAGCAAGTATCTAAACCTCTTAAATTAAGGATCTCATACTAACTTGTGACACCCGCATCCTGGCTTGGCCCCAAGATGCTGCCACGAGTTGGATTTACTCATGGACACATAGTAATAGAGAAATAACACTAGCGAAAACTAAAAAATAACTTTTCATTTATAAACTAAGTTAGTAAAGACTAACATAATTATAAAACTTTACAAGATCTGGTTTTAGAAACTATGCTAGTCTTCTTTTCATCTGAACAGATACCCAACCCGGATGCCTTTTTTGCTAGTTCCTTACCCTTGCCGCAGGAAGCTATATTCTTTACTGATATGCATACTAAAGTGTATCAGCTAATGCTGGTGAGCTCTAAGTTTTAGACAAACATTATTGATTTCTTTACCCAGGCGAAATGATTTAATCACACATTTAAACAAAAAAATATAAACCTTGCACCTCACACAATATGACATAGCAATTCCTACCAAAGCACCAGGCACTTCAGACAAGAGGTCACGTTAACCTCTAAGTGGTCATCACCACTTAATCATCTAGCAAACTGGGTACAGTTACATTAACTTTCATCCCAATATGGATATAGCACTGTCTTGTTAATCATAGCCAATTTGTAAGACATTAAAGGTTCTGTGCCAATATGGAAAAACTTCTTCTTTCTAGGTCCTCATGACCAAAAAAATTCCATTGAATCATTTCTATGACATATCTATGCCAAATTATGTCCTCTAAATCATTTACATGTCAAAATCATTCCTTTAACCAAAACCATTATGCTATTTAAAATCACTTAAACATATACTCGTGCAATCTTTCCTTTGAATACAAAGCAGTGTTAACAAACAAAGTGGCTATTCAAAACATAAACAGTTTAAAAACATGCATGCAACCCAAAACATTTAAAACAGTTTAATAGTGGACTTCATAGAGCTCACCTCTAGCGGTATCTTTACTAGTTATATTGTAGTAGCACAACCTCTTTACTCAGGGTCCTAAACCATATTAACATTCCTTAGGTAAACATATATATCTTAGTGGTAAATAACTAATTGAAAACCATTAGAAAGAACCTTACCTCCGGACTATCTACTGCGCTTTGCGGATGAATTGCGCGTAAATCACTCTTGGGGTCGCGTAGTGGGGCTCAGGATCTCAGTATGTGGGAGTTGAGAGTGTGTGGGATGCAATTGAATTCAACATTAGCCATCTATTTATAGGTAGTTTCTGGCTACATAACGGACCATTACCGGTAGTGACTGTTCGTCACCGCTATGGTCTTTGCGAGTCAGCGTTCCACGCGTCAGCCTCGCATTGCTTCGGCCTTAATTGCGGTGTAATGGACTGTTACCTCCTGGTGACGCTCCGTCATAGAGTTGAGTCACCAGACACACGTCAGAAGTCAGGAATCGTCATATGCCACGTATCATTCCCGTATTGATTCCCTAATGAGCATGTAATGGACCGTTATCCATTATGACCGTCCATTACCGCCCAATTTTTAACTTTTTCACTTTTGGTCCCTTGGGTTTGGGTTATTTATGGTTCTAGTACTTTTTTCATCTTTTGAATTTTACAATTGAGATCACCATTCATGGTATAATAGGGATCATGATTCTTGAGTGGTCCCGTAACCAAAGAGGAGGCCCGCCGGCGTCTAGCATTCTGCTCCCATGAGTGGTCCCGTAACCAAAGAGGAGGCCCGCTGGCCTCTACTATTCTGCTCCCATACCTGTGGGTCATTTAGCACGTCTAGTGTTAAGCTTGATGTTAACATATGTCTCTTTAAGTAACTCAACAACATAACGTTTCTAAATCAAATATTTCCATAACCTTTTTAAACAATGGTGAACTAATCTATCTAATTATTCTAAGTCTGCCCAAGAGTAGCAATACATTTAATCTAAGAATAACCAATCCTTTTAACACAAGATATATAGTTTGAAAAACTTGATTACGACCACTCTTGTTGTTTTCAGAGCAGTATACTCTAAAGGATTACTGGGAGGTGCAGACATCTCCCACTCCCGATGCCTCCTGTGTGAAGTGGATTCACTTAAAGAGCTTAGAAGAAGTGAGGCACGTCCACATTCCTTGATCCACATAAGCAACTTAAGTTGTTGGTTATTAAGAAAATAGATATGTAAGTATTAATCAGTAGACTTGTCATCTGATGTTGATGATATGTGGTACTGTTTAATCCTGTTGTGCCGTCGACATCCCCTTAAAAGCACTCGCCCGATTGGCTTCTTAGCCCTAGACCAGGATCTACACCCAGGTGTGCTCCAAATATTTTCAGTTTCGAAATTCTACAAGAAATTGGGGTGTTTACCCACACATAATTTACCTACACATGTAAATGTGTGGGTAAATACCTACACATGTTTGTATATGTGTTGGTAATGATTGATGATATATTTTCATAATAACTAACACACAATATATGTTGGTAATACGTTTTAGATACACTTGGGGTTGGTGGGAAAATTTCGCTCCAAGATTGACGATCAATTAAATATTAAATTATCCATACACGTGGCAACTTTTTGTTATGTGTAGGTAAACTATCTATAGTCCACGTTAGCTACCACGTCATCTGCCATTTTAGGTGCCACGTCAGCTGCCATCTAAACAAATTGTTATACTTCTAACCACACATATTAATTAGTTTTAGCCACACATATATGTGTAGGTATAACGTGTTATATACCTACACATAACTGATGTGTGGGTAATGATCTATAACTACGCCATACATCATGACACTTAATTTATGTATAAGTAAAGACAATCACCAACACATATTTGGCTTTTACCCCACACATACTATGTGTGGGTAGAGACCCAAATTTCTAGTAGTGAGCTTAGATCATGTGGAGTAAAAATATATATAAGCCAAATTAATTGCAAGTGTCACACTCATATGTGGAACACACATCAGAAGGATGAGTGTGCGTCCCGAAGGATGACCGTGCGTCCCGAATGACGAACAAGCATGTTCGGCGTCCTTTGCATAACATAAATCATAAAAATATTTCTTAAATAACACGTATAAAACCATTTTTCTGTATACATATCTAAAAGATTTTTGAAACGTTTTTATCGTTTCAAAACATATATTCATAATAAACATGATGCAGAATATAAAATCTGGAGTAGATGATAGAAAGCCAAATTACACATCTCAAAAGAAAAGAGTTTTTGACTATCTGTAGCTTAGCTTATAAGTATTCACAGAATTCTAAAGTTTTGATATGGATTTATGATCAGTGCTAGGTTAACTTATTTAGTTTATTGGTTTACAAATTTTCCAGTCACAGAGGCCCTAAAACCTTAATCCCTAATTTATTTCCCTACAGAATTGACAAGTAACCAGATATTGTGATGGGAAATATAATTTGTATTTTATAAAATAATTATTTAAAATAGTTCTGAAGAGTATTTCATATTTTAAATTGTTAGATACAGTTTATATATACATTTCTCTTGCTAGATATTAAGCAAGTATCATAAAGTATTTAAAATGAAATAGAAATCTAGAGTTTTAAGTTTGGTGTATAGAATATACAAAATAATATTTGGGTAATTTACTTAAAGCTAGATGTTCAATACTTTATAACTCAACATGTACTTAATTATTTGAAAAACAAATATAGGGCATGAAAATGTATTTAGGTAGGAAGAGTAGTTTAGGCTTTTGAAATAACAAAACCATTAAAAAAGTTAAAGAAAAAAAAAACAAAAACAAAAGAATTGGTATCTATATTATGAGAAGTAAAAGGGTTAAAGTTGTGAGATGGCTAAAGAAATAGTTGCAGTCGAGATCTTCAATAATTAGAAAAAGATTGGGTTTTTATTTGGTAATGTTTAATTTAGGAAAATAGTTTGGTGATTAAGATAGATTTTATTATAAATAGATGGTTATGAATAAATTGTAATGTGTGGTTTTAGAGTCAAGTTTTGTTAATAAGAAAATAGTCGATTTTATTATAAATAGAACTGACCAGTTTAAGTAAGCGGTCAAAACAGTCTGATCATGACCAGTGTGAGTGATGTCATCCAAACGGACTATAAAAACAAACAAATAAACCTAACCTAGACTCCTAAGTAATAAATGGAGTACCTATGAACTAAACCGCACTGACAGGCAAGTGTACCTATCGAGTGTAATACAACTTAATGGTAAACTGTAATATCGAACCCTAGAGACACTACTATAGCTAACTAGACCCTGACTCGGACTAAAGATGATTTGGTTGGGGGCTTTTCAACACTACTGATTATACTGAGGAATGTAGAAAACGAAGAACGAATCTAACTATCCAAACAAAGGACTCAGGGAAATACTAGGAACGGGAAGGATACCACCTAAGTCGGAATCCTACTTGCAAAGCTCAACTTCTACCGGTTATGGAAACAATGATGGATCTAGGTTTCTAAGAATAACAGCTCTAGACAACCTAGTGGATCCCTAATCACTCTCAGGGTGTCACCGACTAAGAAACCTAAAGATGTACTAAACTCACCAGATGGTCGGATTACCTTTCAGTCGCTCCAACAATGATAAAGTACCCAACAGACAGATCACCTTTCAGTCTCACTGTCCACAATACATCGAACATGCACGAGGTAATCTCAGGATAACAACTATGACTCGGAATATCAACAGATACTAAAACCCTAAGGGAAACTTCCTCTCAAACAGATTTCACTTAGAATCCTAATACGAAAACTAACCGATTACCTCTCACCTTTCAAGTATTGAGATAAGAAGAATACTCAGATCTAATTAACACTCAATCACAAATCCTATGGTTACTACATCTAGCAAACCACACACTCAACCACAAACCTAAAGTATATGATTTAGATATTCTATTCAAACGGGAAGACATCCACAAATAACATACGGAATTGAAATCAAACACACATCATATTCAAACATGCAATATTCATCTTATTCATTATCCAAAAGATCATTTACAAAATCATTCAACCAGCATTAGAATCCAAAAACCGATAAAAATAAGAACTTTAACAAATATTCATCCTAAACCTAGGCAGTATCAATGTTTTAGCCTAGGATCATGCTCAAAACAAACATAACAGCAGTATCAAACAAGAACATAGTATCAAACACAGAAAACAATAATAAAGATTGAATCTTGAAAACCGGAAACGCTAATCTAACGAACCCGGAATCCAAAAGCTTCAAACTTTAGCTTCAATTCCTCTTCCAACTCCAAAAATCGCCCTTCAGCTCTCTCCAGACGGCAAAACCATTGAACCCTTGACCTAATTGCAATCCCAATCTTTTAATTCATCAATTTGGGCTTTTTACGGATTTACTGGTCTCTCGCGTATCGCGAGAGATTGTGGCCAGCCCCTCGCGCATCGCGAGGGACAAATTAGTCGTGCCCGTTTTAGCTTTCCTCGTGTATCGTGAGACATTCACTATCCTCCCTCGCGTACCGCGAGGGACTGATTTTCATCATTTTTTAATTCTTTTTCTTTTGGGCTTCTTCCCTTGCTCGTTTTATTCATGATTTGAGTTGTTATCTTCACGAGCACTTGAAAATACAACAAAGACTCAATACGAAACTAAAACGACTAAAACGAATAAAAAACTATCTAAAAACGCACAAATACAAAGGAATAAAGATGTGTGCTTTGCACTAAATCAAACATTCCCACACTTAACCTTTTTTCGTCCTCGAAAAAGTCTCCAATGGAATCATAATTGCACATAGCTTAACAAACTCAGTTACCAATTATCAAAACATACTCACGCGTTAAAAAGCAATAATTAGTATTTCTATCCGATTAAATCCAACCACCAACTTTCAAGCCCCATTTAGTGTTCTAATTCATATTACCAAGCATATCAATCTATCTATGTGACTCACACTTAAAAGCTACAGCTCTACATAATCCCGTCTCACGGTTATGTCTAGTCACGGATTTAACCATATAGATGTCACCCACCACGTTAAACTAAAATTTACAGGTTTTTAGAAATCAAGATGAAATATGAATGAATGACTATCAATGAGCATTACTAAGCAAATGAACTTTCATCTAAAGGCGTTTCAACCAAGTCACTACCCTAGAAGGTAACACATAGACTATAGTCATAATCAATTAAGCACATAAGAATCAACCCAGTGGTGTTTCAATCAGGCTGGAACCCGACGTGTGACACGTATGCGAAACTTAGATTTCTAATCAAATAAGCTCAAGTATATGGAATATGGATGCGGGCGCCACCGAAACTTGGATTTATTCTCATAAAAAGAGAGTGGTGTGCCAAGAAATTTCAAAAACCTCTAAATTTTAACTTAACGTGGTACCTATCACCCTATGTTGACAGTTTCAGTATTACCGATTACCCTAATATGAATACCCACATGATATCATGATTTAATTCAATTAGTTTCTAAACAACACAAACAGACACAAACAGGCTATTTAAGCTCTACTAGCTGGCTGGGTTTACCAAAACATCACCGATTAAAAGCGTTTTCAATTATTTATTTCATTTAAAACTCAACAAGCAGATCCAGTTGTACTATCATTTTTCATTTATTATGCAAAAACGTTCTATTTCAAAGGACATTTTTAAAAAAAAAATTCAATTTTTTTGTATTTTTATAAACTAAAACAACCTAGACAAACTAGACTCACTAGACGCCGTCCCATCCCCACACTTGAAACAAACATGGTCCCCAATGTGAACTGAGATACAACTAAAAATAAAAATGCAAAAATAAATAGGAAGCGACTTAGCTGGTAATGTAGCATGAATGGTCCAGCTTTACTCTTCTTCTTGTGCACCGTATAGCATTGCGGTCGCGGTTGCACAATCAATTGTCGGGTTGCCTTTACAAGATAAATAAGATTATAATCGACCCCGCCCGAATGGAGATTGAGTGCGGACGAAGCGATCAATACATGCACAATAAAACTCAAACAAACCCACAGCATTAAACTAACACAAGTTACAGACTCAAACATAAAATAAAAGACTCGACAGACTCACTAAGACTTAAGATAGATAGCAGAGAATCGTACCCGATGAGTGGCAAACACATAGACATGAATGCCACAGCAAGGTTAAACATCGGTCACGGATGGTTCTTAAAGTCTCCCATGGTAGGTAGGTGGTGAATGATATGATATGGATGATAATGGTGGTGGATGGTGGTCGGCGAACGTGTAGGAAACCATGGGAAACAAGGGAATAAGGGATGTGTCAGGGTTGCCTCGCGTACCGCGAGAGATAAGGGGGCACTCCCCGCGTACCGCGAGGAGTTAAGAATTAGAAAGGCCATTATTATAGGCCTTCGGGTACCGCGAAAGGTCCTGTCCTAATCTTTGCGTACCACGAGGAGATTATGTTAACAGAGGGTTCTCTATACTTAGCTAGATTATCACCCCTGAAACTTTTTTCACCCAATACCTTTAAAAACCGTTTCAATGATAAAAACCAATGTAAACATACCTGGAACTTTGTTCCTGATGATTTTCCTCACCGAATCAAACGTGAATCCCTGCAAGGCACACACAAACAAATCACACATACCGAAAAACACAAAAATGATACAGACTTAATCCAAGGATTATACAAACTATACTTCCTGGGCACTTGCCCGAGACTCAAACAATCCTATCAGGAGGATTCTCCTTAATCCTAAACGGAACCGCAATCATATGACGCGGCTTTCCAGCTCTCTTCAGCACCAAATCACTAACAAGAATTGAACCTTTATTACATTTATCAATTAGATCCTTCCACCACAACTTAAATCTACCGGGTCCGAATGTAAGCCGATTCAAATATCCCAACAAGCTGTCACCCCTAAATATCCCCACACTTGGGGTTTGCACTACCCTTAGATCACATGAATCACCCAACGCTCGGGTTCTCTTACGTGGCGGCCTAGACCTAGGGGTAACTCAATCTCACTCCCCTCAGCACGAAGAACAGAAATGGGTATAGGCTTAGGAATATGATTCTCTACGGTTAAGACCTCTAAGCTCTTAGCAGGATCTTCCGGTTCATCTACACTCTCAACCGGATCATCATGATCCTCTAACTTTCCCACACTTGGGGTTTTGCCTATGATTCCCTCTAACTCTGCCATCATCTCTAGCAGATCATCAGGCACATCATCACCGTAATCGTCCGGTGCATCCAACAACTCCTCTAGCTCTACCACCGAATCAGATAACATCCCTAAGTCAGGGGCGGGCTCACCAAATTCTACCTCTGGATTAAAGTCCCGGTGATAGTCCATGAAGGCATCAATCATGCACACAGAGTGGCTCTGTTCACCAGCCTCCTTCACGGACTTTGCAGCATTGAATGTGACCGGCTCATCCCCCACACGAAGTGTGAGTTTCCCGTCAAAGACATCGATCAATGCCTTGGTGGTACGTAGGAACAGGCACCCTAGGATGAGCGGGACTCTATCATCCACATCCATGTCGAGAATGATAAAATCCACGGGGAAGACGAATATGTCAACTTTCACTAAAAGATTCTCCACTATTCCCCTTGGATACTTGACTGAATGGTCAGCCAAAGATATGCTCATGCGCATCGGTTGTCGTTCTCCTAGGTCCAGCTTCTTATATATAGAATATGGCATCAATAGGTTGGCCAACGCGTGGTTTAAGGGTAAACCGCCAAGCAGACACGAGATCGTGAAGTCACTCGGATCTGCCAGTTTCTCTGGTAGTTTATTCTGAACCACCGCAGAACATCGCTCACTTAGTGAGACTTTAGAGACCTCCTCTAGCTTCTTCTTGTTGGAAAGAAGATCTTTTAAGAACTTGCCATACTTAGGTATATGCTGGAGGACCTCTATGAACGGGAGTATGACCTTAAGTTGTTTGAACATATCAAGGAAGTGACCGTATTCCCTAGCATACTTATGTGGTAGCAAGCGCGCTAGGTAGGGAACACGGCTCAAGTCAATCTCGGGGGGTCTTTATCTCACCCCCATTGTTCTTCTCCTCTGCCTTCTCGGCGGGCTTCTTTACTAGTATCTCCTCATCCACCAGCTATTCTTCTTCTACCGGTGGCTCCACATCCATCCTTGCCTCGATCTCAACATAGTGGGCTCTCCCATCTATCTTCCTCACCTCTTCCTGTGATGGAATGTGATGACCAGTGCTAGTGGAGACTTCCTCTATGGTAGGAATCAATGTATCAATAACAGTGTCCACTACTTCTTCTTTCTCCTCCTCCTCTATTCTTTCACTCCTAACCGACACGGCCATCACTGAAGCATTAGGGCGTAAAGATGGACCTCCCTGTCTATTCTTCAAGCTCTCAGCGATGTCTCCTACCATGCGCTGCAGATCCTGGAATGTGGAATGCTGATTCTTCAATAAGGTGTCGTGTGCATCCGGTCGCTGCTAAGTCTCCTTGTCCTTAACCACCAAGTGGGCGAGAATTTGTGTCTGTGTCTCCAACATCTCCTCGATTTTCTTCGTGTTGACACTGCTTCCTCCACTTGGTCCTGTTTCTCCTCCACCTTGCTGATTAGGGCGGCCATTAAACCCAAACGGGATGTTTCCAGATCTCCATCCTGAGCCATAAGAGTTATTATAGTTATTATACCCTCGGTTCTGGTTGTCCGCAAAGTGTACTTGCTCTTGCTGACTGGCGGGGCAGTCCCTGGTGTTGTGGCCTCCTCTACACACCTCACACCGTTGAGCACTCAGCTTCAGCTCCTTAATCTCATTCGCCATCGCTGCGAGTGCAACAGCCATGCTAGTATCAGGGTTGACCTGATGCACACCTCTAGGAGAATAGGCGGGTGCCCTAGCACTAGGAATGGAAGTCCTAGTATATGGCCGCTGTTGTTCCGCCAGAGCAAAGCTCTCGAATATCTCTTCACACTCAGCTGGCTCCAGCTTGTCCGTGATATGGCCTCCCGCAGCTGAGTTGAACATTTGCTGCTTCTCGAAGGTAAGGCCATTATAGAACTTCCCCACAATCGCCCAGTCAGAAAGACCATGCTGGGGACATTGGCTCAAAAGCGCGTTGAACCGCTCCCAGGCCATGTGATAAGGCTCGTCAGGGTCCATCTAGAACGAATGGATCTGGTCCCTAAGGCGAGTGGCCCTGGAAGGTGGATAGTACTTTTTCAGAAACTTAGCTTGCAAGTCATCCCATGTGGTGATAGAATTGTCGGGGAGGGTGTCAATCCAAGTAGAAGCACGCCAAGAGAGCGAGAATGTAAAGAGACGCAAGTAGATTGCGTTCTTAGATACACCCGTGATATTGAAGGTATCACATATGCGCACGAAGCGGGACAAATGTCCAGGTGCATCCTCATCCTCGAGGCCATGGTATTGAGTAGAATGAGTGCTCGTACTCATGACATGTGATGGGACCTGCCAAGTATTGGCATTAAGGATAGCGGGGCGGGCGATCGAAGATCTCGCCCCGAGGACCCCATCACTGGCTCTCTAGTGTAGGGTACGCCTCGCTGGTGGGTCAGCGTCGCCCATGTTAGGAAAAGGGACTGGGCTAGTGGGACGTACCTGGTTTTTGCATAACTCTTTCAAACGCTCCCGGAAGTCGCAGGTGCGCTCGTGAAGCTCTCGTTCGGGCTCTAAAGAAGCAGAATACGGTGGTGATCCATGCGAACGAGTGTGGTGCATAAATTGAAAGACACAAAGAAAAATAAGAAAGACTCAAAAACATAAAGACTCGATCCTATGTTGGACACTCAGATAGGACACACAAGTAGCAGATAAGAAAAAGACACACAATTAAGACTCACAAATAAAAGAAAGGAAACAAACCAAAAATCTAAAAAAGAACTAGTCAAAGCTAATGTTGCTATTGCCAAGTGTACCCGGCAACGGTGCCAAAAACTTTATGTCGTCCAGACGGTCTATAAAACTAACAAATAAACCTAACCTAGACTCCTAAGTAATAAATGGAGTACCTATGAACTGAACCGCACGGACAAGAAAGTGTACCTATCGAGTGTAGCACAACTTAATGGTAAACCGGAATATCAAACCCTAGAGACACTACTATAGCTAACTAGACCCTGACTCGGACTAAAAATGATTTGGTTGGGGGGTTTTCGACACTAATGATTATACTATGGAATGCAGAAAACTAAGAACGAATCTAAGTATCCAGACAAAGGACTAAGGGAAATACTAGGAACGGGAAGGATACCACCTAGGTCGGAATCCTACTTGCAAAGCTCAACTTCTACCGGTTATGGAAACAATGATGGATCTAGGTTTCTAATACTAAGAATAACAGCTCTAGACAACCTAGTGGATCCCTAATCACTCTTAAGGTGTCACCGACTAAGAAACCTAAAGATTTACTAAACTCACCAGATGGTCGGATTACCTTTCAGTCGCTCCAAGAATGACAAAGTACCCAACAGACAGATCACCTTTCAGTCTCACTGTCCACAATACATCGAACATGCACGAGGTAATCTCAGGATAACAGCTATGACTCGGAATAACAATAGATACTAAAACCCTAAGGGAAATTTCCTCTTAGACAGATTTCACTCAGAATCCTAATACGAAGACTAACCGATTACCTCTCACCTTTCGGGTATTGAGATAAGAAGAACACTCAGATCTAATTAACATACAATCGCAAATCCTATGGTTACTACGTCTAGCAAACCACACACTCAACCACAAACCTAAAGTCAATGATTTAGATATGCTATTCAAACTGGAAGACATCCACAAATAACATACGGAATTGAAATCAAACACACATCAGATTCAAACATGTAATATTCATCATATTCATTATCCAAAAGATCGTTTACAAAATCATTCAACCAACACTAGAATACAAAAACTGATAAACATAAGAACTTTAACAAATATTTATCCTAAACCTAGGCAGTATCAATGTTTTAGCCTAGGATCATGCTCAAAACATCCATAACAGTAGTATCAAACAAGAACATAGTATCAAACATAGAAAACAATGATAATGATTGAATCTTGAAAATCGAAAACGCTAATCTAACGAACACGGAATCCAAAAGCTTAAAACTTTAGCTTCAATTCCTCTTCCAACTCCAAAAATCGCCCTTTAGCTCTCTCCAGACGGCAAAACCATTAAACCCTTGACCTAATTGCAATCCCAATCTTTTAATTCATCAATTTGGGCTTTTTGCGGATTTACAGGTCTCTCGCGTATCGCGACAGATTGTGGCCAGCCCCTCGAGTACCGCGAGGGACATATTAGTCGCGCCCGATTTTATCTTTCCTCGCGTATCGCGAGACATTCACTATCCTCCCTCGTGTACCGCGAGGGACTGATTTTCATCATTTTTTTTAATTCTTTTTCTTTTGGGCTTCTTCTCTTGCTCGTTTTCTTCATGATTTGACTTGTTATCCACACGAGCACCTAAAAATACAACAAAGACTCGATACGAAAACTAAAATGACTAAAAACGAATACAAAACTATCTAAAAACGCATGAATACAAAGGAATAAAGATGTGTGCTTTGCACTACGTCAGTGAGACTATCAAGAGAAGCTACAGTCTGATCGTGATTTGTGTGAGATGATCAATAGAAGAAGAAGTGAGCGGTTTTGAGTGAGCGATCAAAGGGTTCTTTTGCAACCGAGAATTTGATTAAGAGAACTCAATCGGATCTAGGTTGTGTTCTGTGTGAAAAACAGAAGAGTAAGAAAGAAGAATACCGGTTATGTGTGATCAATCAAGAAGAAGAAGATTGGTTCTTTTGAGCAATCAAGAAGAATAAGATTGGTTCGTATGAGCAATGAAGAAGAAGAAGAAGGTCGTATTTGTGTGAACGATCAAGAAGAAGGAGACAATCTGTGTGACGTCAAGAAGAAGAAGACAACCTAAGTGATTCGGGTTGTATGTGATCGAGAAGAAGAAATAAGGCAGAAGAAAAGAGATTTGAGATCGTTAGAGTCCAGCAAGCCAACCAAGAGAGAGATAAAAGAGAGACAGAGAGAGTTGTGTTTGATTGATATAGAAAAAGACGAAGGAAAAAAAAGAAGGGGCGATTTGCGGATTGCTATGCTGCACTGTATCGAAAGATAAAAGAGACGAGTCGGGATTTCTCTAATCAAGTAACGGGTCTGATATCAAAGATTAAGGGGGAGATTGAAGGGTTAATTTTGATAAATTATAAGAAGTAAAAGGGTTAAAGTTGTGAGATGGCTAAAGAATAGTTCCAGTAGAGATCTTCAAGAATTAGAAAAAGATTGGGTTTTTATTTGATAATGTTTTAGATGGTAATGTTTAATTTTGGAGAATAGCTTGGTGATTAAGTTAAGGTTTTATTATAAATAGATGGTTATGGATTAATTATAATGTATGGTTTTAGAGTCAAGTTTTGTTAATAAAAAAAGAGTCGCTCTTTGGGATCAATCTTGTTTGTTTGAAGTGTTCGATTAGGGCTTGATTTCTAACAGTGGTTGAGGTTCAAAATGATCAGGTGTATTTTATGTCGTAAGGATATATAATGAGTCATTATAGGTCACAACATGCCATAAGAAGTATTAATAAGCCACACACGTCCATGTTTTTACTGTGTATCACTACATTTAGCTATGATTCATCACTATTAACCATTATTTGACTTTGATTAATAATGATTGGCCAAGTTTGACTTTGTTTGGCCATACTCCATCACTGGTAATCACCGACGTGTCACGTATAGCTTTTACAAAAACTAACCATGTTTCACAAAGTGTCACTAATTATGACCATATTTAATCAAGTATGGTTGTTTCATCGATTATAGATATGTTTGATTATTATCACTATGTTTGATAAATAATGACTAAGTTTGATCAATTATAAATTTGCTAGTGACTTAAACAAGTAATGTTAGGTTACATTAAACCATTTTAGGTGTCAACACCGCATGCAAATACACATATTACAATCAAATATGACTAATTTTACATCCAAATTGAAATAATAATACAAGTGTTACAACAAAAACAATGACCAATTTATAAACCAAATTGAAATACAAATAAAAGGGTTACAACCAATTCCAACGCTAATCAACCACCTATTCTTAAAGACTTTATGCATGTTTTCAACCTTAAGGGTCTGTTTAGTATGAGCTAATGGAATGAACGAGTGAATGGAATGAACGAGTGAATGGAATGGACGATTGAATGGAATAGACAAATGAAAGAAATAGATCATTACCATTTCATTGTCATGTTTGGTTACCCTCTGGGAATTAAATGAATCATTAATTCGTGTTGTTTGGTAGATAGGAAAATATTTTTAACTAATAAATTTATCTTATGGGTCGGGTCATGGGACGGGCCATAGGTCGGGTCATGGGACGGGCCATGGGTCGGCCCACAGTTCGGGTCATGAGACGTGCCATGGTTCGGGTTATGGGTTAGGGCATGGGTCGGGTCATGGTTTGGGCTTTGCCGCCATGGTTTGGGTCATGGGTTGGGGCATGAGTGATGTGTTGCAAAACACATGTCTTTTATCCTATTGTATTTATACGTTTTAGTTAGTTTTTGTACTCGTTTTTTTGTTGTTTTTAGTTCGTATTAAGTCTTTGTTATGTTTGCAGGTGCTCATGAGAAATCAAGAGTTAAATCATGAAAAGATCGAGCATGAGAAGAAGTCCAAGAAGAAAGAATAAAAAAGTTAGAATTTCAGATCTTCGTGGTATGCGAAGATGGAGAGGAAGAGTTTCGCGATACGCGAGAGAACAGAATCCGGGCCCCGACTAATTTGGCCTTCGCGGTACGCGAAGGGCCGTGATCAGATCTTCGCGATACGAGAGAATCTTAAAAATCCGCAAAAAGCCCTAATTCGAATATTTAATCAATTTGAATGCCATTATGTAGGGAGTTCGATTATTAGCTTTCTGAGGAGAGTCTTTGGGCGATTTCTAAAGCAGAGGAAGCAATTGAAGCTTTGGACCTCAGGTTTCTTAGACATTAATCGTTCGGTTCATGTTTTTGATTCTCGTGTGTTTGATTGTTTTAATTGAGACTATGTTCATGACTTTTACTAATGGTTTGTTAGTTTTGATTATGTTTCTTAGCTAAACACTTAGTTGCTACCTAGGTTTATGATGATTATTTGATAAGGTTTAGATTTTTATCGGTTTTGGTGGTTTATTGATGGTTTGACATTATTGTAATGATCTTGGTTCAATTGATTTGATGTATATGCATGCTTAGTACTGATTTATGATTGATCATCGTTTCGTATACGTCTTGTTGAATGTCTTTCAGTTATAGTTGTATATTTAGGTCACTTACTGTGTGTTTGTGATTAGTTTATGGTTTTGCTAAAGCTAAGTAATCCATAGGAGCGTTGATTGAGAGTTTATTAGGGATGAGTGTTCTTTCGATCTCGATAGCTGAAATGTGAGAGGTAGTCAGTTAGTCTTCGGTCTTAGGTGTCTAGTTGTAAACACTCTGAAAGGAGGTTTCCCCTAGGTTCTTAGTACCCTTGCTAGTCCGTGTTTTCTCGTGTTTTTCTGAGATTACCCCTTGCATTCTTCGAATGTATTGTGATAGTGAGACTGAAAGGGGATCTATCTTTAGGGTACTTTATTGTCATTGAAAAGACTGAATGGTAATCCGACTAGCTGGTGAGCTTTATACATTCTTTAGAGTTTCCTATTAGGTCACACCCGGAGATTGATCAGGGATCCTTTAGGTAGTTTGAGAGTGTCATTCTATAGAACCCTAGTTCCATCATAACCGAGAGAAGTCTGAGTTTTACAAATAGGATTCTGACATAGGTAGTGCTTTCTCATAAACTTGATATCATCCGAGTTTTCTGTTGTGATAGTTAGTTGTCGTTAGAGAGTTCTTAGTTTATTTTTGATTAGTTTAATCTTAGTTTATTGAAACCCCCCAAACCAAATAATTCAGTTCTACTCAAAGCTAGTTTAGTTATACATAGTATCTTTACGATAGGTACACTTAGGGGTGTGCATAAAACCGAATTAACCGACCCATAACCGAATTAACCGACAAAACCGAACCAATATAACCGAATCGTCCCAAAAACCGGTAGGTCGATTTTGAGTTCTTTTGAAAACCGAAACTAGTTGGTCGGTTTTGGTTTTTAGTATTTCCATCCCTAACAAAACTGAACCGGCCCACTATTTTTTGTATTTTCGCAACTTCATCTTCACAAATCACAATCATAAATACCTCTCAAATAGGCAGTCCCTAGTTTCCTAATTACTACTTTCTAAATTCATATTCCTTTTCAATTAAAGTCCACAAATTAGGTTTCCCTAATTCTTGTTGAAGACGACAACAAACATTCTTCAATCTTTTTGAAGACGACATCGAGAAGACGTGAACCCACTCGACAGTCGTCACTCGCTGTTGAAGACAATGACGGTTTTCCTCTCATTGTTGCCGAAGACGATTGTGAACATTCTTCAATCTAGTAAGCATTGATTCATTGTTATTATTTATTAAATAGTCTAGAAGTTTTCATTCTTCTCAGATGTATTTCTATATTTTAAACAAATAGTCTAAAAATAATTTGTTTTACAATGGTTCTTGTTTCATTGATATTTAGACTTTGACTTTATTGCACAACACATTGTTATGTTTAGTTATGTTTATTTCAGCAATCAAAACCTTTAAGTTTAAAAGCTGTTTTTGTTTAATTAAATATTATATGTTCAAGTTTTTCAATACCAAATCTAGTTCACGGTTAACCGACCCAATATAGTCTTCAAAACCGATTAACCGAAACCGCCATAACCGATCGGTTATGGTTATGGTTATCCATTAACCGACATCTCGGTTATGATTATGGTTTTAAGCCAAAATCGACCCAAACTGACCCATGCACACCCCTCGTACACTTGTCTGTCAGTGCCGTCTAGTTCATAGGTTTTTCAGAGTATTACTAGAGTGTCTAGGTTAGGTTTTTATATAGTTTTTTATAAACCGTCTAGACGACATCAATGAGACAGGGCATGGAACGGGTCATAGGACGGGTTATGGTTTGGGTCATGGGTCGTGCCATGGCTCAGGTCGTGCCATGGCTTAGGGCATGCGTCGGGTCATGGGTCGGGTCATGGGGCGGGACATGGTTTGGGTCATGGTTCGGGTCATGGGTCGGACCATGGACGGGGCCATGGTTCGGGTCATGTGAAGTGACATGGTTCGGGTCATGGGTCAGGAAGGCATGGGTCGGGTCAAGCGAATGGTCATGGTTTGGGGCATGGGTGGGTCATGGTTCTGGTCAATAGAGCGGGAAATGAGTCGGGTCATGGGTCTGGGCATGGGTCTGGTCATGGTTTGGGTCATGAGTCGGTTCATGGATCGGGTCATGGGTCAAGTCATGGGTCGGGCTATGGGACGGGTCATGGTTCCGGTTATGAGTCGGGTCGTGGGTATGGGCATGGGTCTGGCAATGGTTCAAGTAATGGTTTGGGTTATTAATTAAACAAAATCATTGAATTCTTTGATGGAATGAAAAAAAACAAACAAACCCTTGGCCAAGGAATGAAAATCATTAGAATGGAAAGAATCCATTCTTATGTGCTTACCAAACATGTTTTGTTTTCTTCCAAGGTAATGACTCATTCAAATATATCATGCATACAAAACACTACCTAAGTACCATTCAACATAAACAAACTACGTTTCACAAGTATTTTAATTCATTTTTAAATAATTTTAAATTTTGCAGGTATTTAAAAAAACTCAGTTTTAATAATTTTGAGTTTGATTTACATACAAATAAGTTTTTAATTTTTTTTAAAAAATAAGGTTTTAAATAAGTGAAAAAAGTTCAAATAAAAAGGGTTTTTAAACTAAAAATGGAGAAAAAGATTTAGAGCCATTAGATCAAATTGAGATGGATTTAATGGTTGTGATTAAATTGTAGGAGAAAAAGTTGTTTAGTAATGGCCACTTTTGTTAACTTTTTATCAAGTCCTCCCCTTTTTAAACGTTTATAACTTTTACATACGACATTATTTTTTTTAAATTACACCATAAAAACAAGCGTTTTTTATTTTTAAAACGAGTATAATATCGCTATATATACAAAAATGAAAAAAAAATTACGTTTTCTAGCTCATTGTGATTATTGCTCGTTTCTGTTTAATGTTAGGTCATTGTGTATAATGTCATGTTATTGTGTCAAATATTTTTCATCATTGTGTTTAATGTCAAATATTTTTCTAATGTTAGGTCATTGTGTCTAATGTTAGGTCATTGTGTCAAATATTTTCCATCAATTTGTTATATATAATACATAAAAAGCAATAACAAAAATAACATGAAATTATCTAAAACGTAAAACACAATGATGAAAACTATTTGACACAATTACCAGACCTAACATTAGACACCATAAAAACGAGCGTTTTTTTATCTTTAAAACGAGTATAGTGTCGTTATATAAAAAAACGAAAAAAAATTACGTTTTCCAGCTCATTGTGTAATTTGCTCGTCATTGTGTCTAATGTCTGGTCATTGTGTCAAATATTTTTCATCATTATATCTAATGTCAAATATTTTTCTAATGTCAGGTAATTGTATCTAATGTCAATTCATTGTGTAAAATGTTTTTCATCACTATGTTATAAATAATACATAAAAAACAATGACAAAAATAACACGAAATTATCTAAAACGTAAAACACAATGGCAAAAACGAGCGTTTTTTTATCTTTAAAATGAGTATAGTGTCGTTATATAAAAAAACGAAAAAAAAATTACGATTGTGTAATTTGCTCGTCATTGTGTCTAATGTCAGGTCATTGTGTCTAATGTCAAGTTATTGTGTCAAATATTTTTTATCATTGTGTCTAATGTCAAATATTTTTCTAATGTCAGGTCATTGTGCCAAATATTTTTTGATCACTGTGTTATATATAATACATAAAAAACAGTGACAAAAATAACACGAAATTAATCTAAAACTTAAAACACAATGATAAATACATATAACACAATGATAAAAAATATTTGACACAATGACCTGGCATTAGACACAATGACCACACCTGACATTACACAATGGCCTGACATATTTTACACAATGACTAAAATGCTCTCACATAAAAACAATAAAAGGACACATGTAAAGACCATAATCCTTATTACCTTTTTTATTTTTAAAACTTTTTTTTACCATATCCTAACCCTTAAATATGTTATAAACAAATAAGTTTTTAAATATTTTAAAAAATATTTTTTAGTTTATTTTAAAATTTCAACTAAGTTTTAATAATTTTATTTTTTAAATACTTTTTAGTTTATTTTGAAATTCAAAAGTCATCAATTTTTTTTATTTTAATTCTGGTTATACTCTTTTAATTATTTTTAGATATTTCATAAGTATTAAGTATTATAAAGATTAATAATAAGTTTTCATAAATTTAAGTTTTTAAATATTTTTAAAAAGGTTGAGTTGTAATAAATTTTTTTTTTTTATAGAATAGTTACTTTGTTACAGGATTTTGTTAAAAGAACTGTTGAGATAAAGAGTAGTGTCTATACTAAAAAAGAGTTAATTATATGGATAGTTCCTGTGGTTTGTGAAAATTAACAAGTACGGGTAATAAGGGTTTTAAGTTACATGTATGAGTATTATATTTCGAATTTGTAACAATAATGAGTATTAACACTAGCTTTCATTTACTTTTTCTGTTAAATTGAAGGGCATTTAAGTCATTCAAATATGAGGGACTAATTATGTAACATACACATATGAGGGACCATATATATAATTACCCTAAACATTTATGTATTTATGTATTAAGTCTGCAATGAACTCCCTCCCCCCAAAACTGATATCGATGCCACCATCGCCCTCCTCCTCCTCCCCTCAACCACCACCGTCGGCCGCCGTGCTCCCTCTCATGCCACAAACCCATTAACCCCCCAAACTCAGAGCGATGCCACCACCGCCCTCCTCCTCCTCTCAACCACCACCGCCGGCTGCCGAGCTCCCTCTCACGCCACAACCCATTAACCCCCTCCCCCCCAAAAGTTAGATCGATGCCACCACCTACTGGGATGATAATACACAATTTTAGGGATTTTTTGTGTTCTTTATCTATCGGTGGTGGCCGGTGGTGGTGAAGGTGTGTGATTCACCATCAATCAGGCGCGCTAAAACAATAGATTCGATTTTGACCTAATTTTATTCCGATTGTTGTTGATCTTCATCGGTAGATCCTACGTTTTGTAAAGTATTTGATTTGCATTTGTACTCAAGATTTCCATTCCTGTTCCAAACGATCGTTCCTGTTGGGCCTTCAATTTCGTTCCTGTTCCAAATGATCGTTCCTGATGGGCCTTCCATTTCTTCATTATTTGGTACTCAAGATTTCTGATAAGAAATTAGTGTGCCTGTGGTGGAACTGGAATAAACATGGTGGATAAGCCTGCAAATTGAGATGGAATCTTTGAGTTTGATGTTGCTTTAACGTGTGTGCTTAATTAGGATAAAGAGCAGATAATTGATTCATTTGCACAACTCGAATGAAGCACTCACGATTTTGACTTAGTGGTGGGGGCCGGTGGTGGTGAAGGAGACGATGGGGAGGGGTGGTGGCCGATGGTGGTGAAAGAGACGATGGGGAGGGGGTGGTGGTAGCTGGGTTAATTGCACAATGGTCCATATGGGTAACTTTTCTTATAAAAGGGTCCCTCATCAAACATAAGTTACACAATCAGTCCTTTTAATGTGAAAAGACTTAACTGCCCTTGAACTTAACAAAAAAATTAACCTCAGTTATTCTTAATACCCAAACTCGTTACAAAATTGAAAACATAATACCCGTACTTGCAACTTGAAACCCTTATATAGAACCTATACCTATTACTTTCTACAAACCACAAAGACTATCTTTGTAATTAACTCTATTAAAAAATTAATTTTTAAAATTTTTATATTAGTTTTGATTTTTTATTATTAGTTTTTTTGAAATATAGGTCATAATTTTTATCTTTTTTAATTTTTCTTAATTCTTTTTAAAGGGGTCCTAGGTTTTTATTTTAAAATTAAAATAATTATAATTTTTTTAAAGTTCTATTTTAAATTTTGCATATTTTGTTTTGAGTTTTTTTTTAAATGTAGACATTTTTTTATTTACTATTTATTTTTAAGTTTGATAAGAGAATTGTTGCATGAATTTATTTAGGAGACTTCTTGTTATAAACGGTAGTATTTATGTTAAAAAAATAAAAATTTAAAATAGTTTTAAATTAATTTGTATTGTTATTTTAAATTAAAAAAAATAAAATAATTAATAGTTTAAACTTATTTTAAATTTTATTTAAAATGCCTTTTTGTTTATTCTAAAATAGGAGTGTTCAATATTTGGTTGCTAACCGAATTAACCGAAAACCGAACCGAACCGAACCGAAATTGATTAAAACCAAGCCAAATTACATATTTGGTTTTTGGTTCGGGTTAAAACCGAAAACCAAATATGTAATTAGGTTTTCGGTTCGGATTAGGTTTGAGAATTTCTAATTCGGTTCAACCCGAAAAACTTAAAACCATTTCTTTAGCACATATCGATATCATAGCCCATATCTTAGCCTAAATCCACAAAACCAAAATGTGCTAACCTAACCTGAATACCTGATTTAGTCCAACACTCCAACTCCTATTCCAAATTCAGCCGCAAGCGACTAAGCAGGTTCTTCTCCAAATTGGCAAATCCTGCCATTGACAAAAAGATAAATAAAATGTACTTATTTATGTTTTTTATTTTACAGTAACGTAGTATTTAATTTACTTTTGTTTATATTTGTAGGAAGCTGGATCTAATTAATGATGAAACCAAAGATATAGGCCTAAAAGCAAAACGGGAAGATCATGGATGTAAGCATCTTGCTGAATCACCTAAATACTTTTTTTTAAGAACGAATTTAGGCTAGGGTTTTTAGAAAACAGTTCAATACTTTCAAATATTTTGATTTTGTTTGTTGTTGAATTCAGACACGAAATGTGATTCGGACGTACCAATTCACCATGAATCTACCATCACCTGAGAAGGCTATAAAAATCATATCAGTTACATATTCTTGTCAAATTTATCAAATTAAACAAACATAAATGATTAACGAAGCCATACAAATTTTGTTTGTATCGTCTCTTTTCTAGTGGAATAAATTTTGCCGGGCAAAGTCCCTTTATCCAAAAAAAACTAAACCCTAAACCCTAAAGTTAAAACATAAACCCTAAAGCTAATTAAACCCTAAAGTTAAACCATAAACCCTAAAGCTAATTATAAACGGTAAATTTAAATGCTAAAAGTTAATTTATAAACTCTAAAATCTAAACCCAAAAATCTAAGATGGTTGAGTTCGGCTAGCCGATTCCAACACCGTCAGAATGAGTTAAATCAGAGTTCGTTAGATTTGTCACTTTTCATTTTTTAAATCTTTTTTTTAGACAAAATAGACTTTTTTTTAACTTCCCTTGGAACTATACGCGCCTAAGCACCCTACAGTCAACAGAAAATCAAAATCTAATAAAAAAACATTAACCCAACTAAATTCATCAAATTGAATCCTCAATTCCCCCAAAAGACACAAAATCAGAAACCCAAAAAACCCCAATCAGAATCAACAATATTCAAACCCAAACAAATAATACCCAATTCATGTCGAACTTAGAAAGTGGACTGGTGATCTGGGTTTTCTCAAGGGTATCCATTACAATACCCTTTTCAATTTCTATAAAACCCTAAAAACGAATTAATTAACTCCAAAATTAATAACAGAAACGTGGTTTAAGAAGATAACCATACGAGGCGGAGAACGGTGCACCCTAGGTGTCATCGAATAGGGGCGCTCATCGGGTCGGGTTGCGGGTTTTTCGGGTTGGTATTTTTTTTTGTTGATAGCACAATCCAAACCGAACCATATTTGAGGAAACATAATTCGAACCTAAAACTACATTGTAATTCGGTTTGAACCTAATAAACCGAATTAGCAAAAAAAAAACATTTTTTTTTTCTTTTTGGTAGCCATAACTTATTCGGTTTAAATAACACAAAATTTTAGGAAAATCTAAACAAAAACATACCTTCATTAAATAATGATTTATAATCTATATATGGGTATTGGTTATTGATATAAATGAATTTGGTTAACTATAAAATATAGATTAAAATAGTGGTATAACCCAATTCGGTTTTTTCGGTTCAAACCGAATTGAAAATCTTGAAACCTAAACCAAACCAAAAACCAAATTACATATTCGGTTTTCGGTTTGAACCAAACCGAAAACCAAATATATAATTCGGCTTGGTTTTAAACGGTTTCGGTTTTGATTTGGTTATCGGTTTAGTCAGTTTGAAACCAAATATTGAACACCCTTATCGTCGAATCGAATGGAGGAGGAAGCACCAATAAAATCATATTCTACATCATGAAGAATTGAAGAACGAAGAAAGAGCACCCTGAACAACCAAAGCTATTACAATATGTGTGTACTCCAACGGTGTAACAAACCAATTGTACCTGAAGATGAAACCATAATCGGAAAACGTAAGCTATGTCCCACGTTCTCGAGGTAAAGTAATAGGAAAAGAGAGGAGGGATGATGAAGGCGGTGATGGTGATTCTTGTAGGTGCCAAACTGAGGGGAAACACGGTCATGAAGCTTTGTTGTTCTTGGTGTAATAGTATGTTGTAGTTAATGAAAAGTTGTGTTTATGTTTCTTAAGAATCTTAATTATAAATTATTTTAAAAAGACACGAATATTTAATCTCCAATTACTTTAAAAGTCTTAAATCTTGTATTGATTACAAAATAGGACTAAGATTAAGCAAATCAATTATTAAAATTAACATGACCAAACACCCTTTGACATATAATCATTTGATTAAAACAACATATGAGTTAAACTCCAAAATACCAACATATAAAACCATTACATAGTTAGAGTAACTATGCCAGTAGAGAACTATGATAACACCAAATCTTCTTTCCATTGGCCCGCTCTCAAGACTTGTCACACGGTCTGTCATAAACCACACGAGATCATTAACCCCAGTTACAACCATTAGTTTCTATGATAAACATAATACAAGTAAACTTCTCAATTATAAAATTAACACAATTGCAATGCGGGGAGAACATAGTGTCTTTAATTCCCCTGTTTGAGACTTAAATCCCATTTAGGCTTACACTCGATGATAATATATTAATGATAATTAGATTTCATTGTTTTAGTGATCTTGTAATGTCATCTAACATTTTACTATTTTTATTACTTGAAAGTAGTGTTTGTTAATGGTGTTGAAAAGATTTCATTGATAAGGGGTGGCGGTGTATGATACTCCAACCGGTGTATCATACTCCGGTTTAGGATTTTGGAACATGATTTTGATAATTTGGGGAAATTTACTTGGGTGTTTAACGTGTAATCTCACTTATCTATAGCTAATATGTTGTGTGTTATACTTTCATGTTAAATTCACTTAGTGGTAGTTAGATCAAGATCATGTCTCGAGGTGGATGACAAAAAAAAATGTTTTGACTTGGTCGGTTAGTGTTTCAAACGTCTAGTGTTTCAAGCGCTTAGACGTTTGGTGATTGAAATAATCATTGTATTAGGGCCATTTTCTTTGTAAATAAGTGAAATTGAAAAATCATAATGTTAATCTTTCTACTACAAAAACAACCATTTGCGACTGTCAAAACGGTCGCAAATGCTTATTTGCGACCGGTTTCGGTGGTCGGTTATACCCTAGTCGGCAATTACGTTTGCGACAATTTATTCGACCGAAATGTTCTTGCGACAGATTTTGTCACTGAAACTCTCGTCGCAAAACTAGCGACCCATTTTGTGACCGTATCATTTTAGCGACCCATTTTGTGACCGAACCTTTAGCGACGAGATAGCGACCGCCCGTTTAGCGACTGATGTTGTGACTGCCCCTTTAGCGACCGATGTTACGACCACCCTTTTGGCGACCGTGTATTTCGTGACCTATTTGCGACATCTCACATAGCAATTAATTTACGACCATTCACTTAGCGGCCAATTTTGCGACCACTTATTTAGCTACCAACTTTACGACCACTCTTTTAGCCCAAATTAGCGACGATTTTATGATCAAATCATTTCGGTCACAAACTTATAACGTAAAATTAAGTTTTTTTTTCCTTTTATATAGTTTTCACTAGGGGGAAGATCAAATAAGAAGATGTTTTCGGCTAAGAACTGTAAGAAGTGACAAAAACATTAAGAAACGATATTAAACGAACTCGTATTGAGCTCATTCCAGCGGCGTTGGAACCGTATCATCGAACTCTACCATCTTAGCTTTTAGGGTTTAGATCTTAGCGTTGAATTTTAGGATTTTAGCCTTAGGGTTTAGCTTTTAGGGTTTAGGTTTTTTTTGGGAGGTGGGAGTTTAGGTTTTTGGGGGGGGGGGGGTGGGGTGGGGGGGGTTTAGGTTTTTGGGGGTGGGGGTGGTGGTTTTAGGCTTTTCGGGGTGGGGTTGGAGGGGGGGTTTAGGTTTTTGAGGGTGCGGGTGGAGGGGGGTTTAGGTTTTTGGGTCCGGATTAGATTTCGATGAGACGGTTCCAACGCCGCTCGAATGAGCTCAATCGGAGTTCGTTTGACCCACTTCTTAGCGTTTCTTAGCGAAAAACCACTTCTTAGCGGAACCTTCCCCGTTTTCACTATCTACAAATTTAATGGTTTATACTTTATAATCAAATAATTTAATAAATTATGTGTTCGTAAAAATATCCAAAATCAAACATACAACATTAAATATGGTCCAAATATATGAACATAATACATAACATGTAAAAATATTCGAGTTAATCGTGTTTACAAAAAAAAAACCATATATGTATAGACCCAAAGGCCAAAGACCTTGCTTGCTAAACAAGCTTAGAAACCAAACCAGAGAAACAACGATTTAAAGCCAACATTAAAAAAAAGAAACTAATGCTAAATCTAGGCTAAGTAAACATCAGAAGTAGGGCTAAAAACATATGGACTGCAACATCTTGAAATCCATTACAATAGCCAATTGACCCATATCAGCAACCAAGTAGTAGCAAAACTCTTACCTCAATCAACAACCTTTGACCATCAGTGTAGAATCTGAATAAAAGTTGATGCAGCCCTAATCATTTCACAAGACAAAAATAATAATAGTTTCAGAAGATACAGATTACAGAAAAGATAAATTATATGTTAATAAAAAGAAAATGAAAAAAGAAGCTACACTTGTTCATTGTACAAATAAGACAATATTATTTAAATAATATAAACTTTTAATACACAATAATTATTCATAAGATATTACCTATTTTGACCCACTGTTCATTTTCCACCACAATATATAAAAAAACTTTTGTTTTTCTTAATATACTAGGTTAGATTTCCGTGTATTACACGAGTTGAATAATAAAAATAATACAATAAATAAATCCTTATTATAATAAATGACTAACTTTATATGTCATGTGTCGACTACTGCTGAATTTTAGTTTTTTATAACAATTATATTGAATTAGTTAAATATGTGTGTGTAAGCGTATGAAATTGTTTTTAACATAAATAATAGTAACAATTTATAATATTTCAAAAAATAAAAAATTAACAACTCTAAATCTTATGAATTATAATATATTAGTTAAATTTATTAAATTTAATTATAAATAATGTATTTAAAAAAGAAAGTTATTGGTCAAGCAAAAGTTATCCTACAACATTTGATGTGTAAAATTTAAAATCATAAGAAATATGGAAATGTTTAAATGGTATTTAATAAATTTAGGAGTTTTAAAAAAAAATTAAAAAGAGATAATTGGAAAATGTTTAGGCGGGAAAGTAAAGATCTAAAGGCTCTAAAATGATGACATATGACACCTCAAATCCTTTATTTATTATAATTAATTGACACGTTGAGTTGGATGTTTAAAATTTAATGGGCCAAAAGGGTCTTTGTTGTTTACCTGTTCAGAGCAAATTTAAAGTCACTCAAGTTTAAAGGCCTATTATCAGAACTTTTGTTTAAAGCTGGAGCAGGTTTGCCATTTGATATAGCTTAATAAATAAAATTAGAAGTGCCTTGATAGCACTTTCATACACAAAACAAGCAACGCTTAAGAGTTAAGACAATAACTTGCATCTCATGATTGGATTCATAATTTCATCACCCCACAACAGTTAAAATACAACTTAACAAATAATTTTACAGTTGTATTTATTATTTTGTTTTTGATAGTTGAATAATGAAGACCTGCATTTTTGGTAAAACTTAAAGATGACAAATTGGGTGGGTTAGAAATGTCACATAATGGGTCAAAATATTAAGAGTTTATTCTTTGATAGAACATAAAATATAAACTAGTATGAGAGTAAAAAACAAAGTATATAAAAAAACTATAAATTATTATAAGATAAAATACATCTTTAATTTTTAATTTTTCTTAAATAAATGACTAATTTAACAAGTTTTAATTATATTTGATCCTTATTGACTATTATAGACCGGTATTGACCCTAATCGACTCAAGTTGCCCATGATTACTCATATTAACCCAAATCGGCACTAACTGCCACTAGTAGAGTATTATTCATCAATATTTAATTAACTATCATTGACTATTATTGATCATCATCGACCAGTACTGGCCCTAATTCACCCTAAATGCCTTTAGTTGACCAATGTTAACGTTAAGTGAACATAATGGTTCCTAACTAATCCTTACTAACACTAACATCCTCTAATGCCCCTAATTAATCATTATTAATCGATACTAATGATAACTAACTCTAATCAGCTTGATTCCATAGGATCACAGTTAGTGGGTAGAGTGAGAGCAGATTGTAACTGATCAAGGCCAATTCCTATGAACATTTATAAAGAGGGATGTGTGTCGGTCTTAACCGGTAATTGGTTACGTACGTGAACGCATCTTGAATTGTTATCAATGCGTCATACAAAAGTGTAGCTTTCGAAATTCCTGTGGTGGGGTTTATCATGATTGTAATGCATGTGGTATGACCAAGCCTTTTGTTTCGGGCTATCTACTGTTCAGTTTCGGCAAGAGACTACTATTCAGTTTCGGTAGTTTGGTCGATTTATCATCTGTTTCAGTTATAGGGAAGAAGATTGTAATATTTCATGATATACTTGTTATCTAGCTTTGATATGATATTAAAGGTGGTTGTTTTAAACTGCATTTGGAAAATATGTGTATTCATGAACTCACCAATATTAAGTTGACATGTCTTCTTTTGGGCACACATCTTAGGTGCTCAGTAAGTGTGTCAATAATGATGCATGTAGGTTGGCATTCCAGGTCAAGTATTCAAGCAAGAAGGCCTGTTTTTTTCGTTGTTTTTGAGAGACTATTTGTTCAATATAACAGTTATTTATAAGAATTTGCAACAATTATTTTAGCAATAAGAAAGACCTTGTTGTTCTAACTTTCGCTGGGTATTTTTTGTCCCTTTCGTCACGACTAAGCAGTGTCTGGGACTAGGGTCTGACAAGTTGGTATCAGAGCCTCAGTTTAAGGGATTAGGTACTACAGATTGTTATCTAAACTTAAATTAGGATTCTGAAAATAGTCTGGAATGCCATAAGAGTAGCCAATTAGGATAAGATAAGTTAGATGTATGCATTTCTTATGACACATAATGGGTAATACCTAGAAAATAACAATAATAGTAATTTTTTTGCATACACTTAATCAAAGTAAATAAATGATTTACATACTACTAAATTTCTAAATTATGAAAGGTTATGCATGTTCTGAAGCTATACATCTATTTACGTACTAATGGAAGGGAGAGAACGAGGAAAAGGTAGAGCTAGGGGAGCGAATAAAAGTTTCTTCTCGAATGGTTTTAACTCCTATTTAGGCAAGGAGCCTAGAATACTCGAGTGTATTTACACAGTTGAAACGAAAAGTAGGAAATAAATAAGGATTACTAAGTCGTACGTAGATTATGTCATTAACTTAAGTGGTGATGATTCGTTATTTAAATGAATGCGTATAAATATGAGTGGGTACGATGTTATCATAGGAATGGATTGGATGAATCAGTTTAAGGCATAAATAAATTGTGATCAACAGTGTGTTAGGATAAGCAAACCTAATGGAGGGTTTGTATTGATACAGGGTGATGGTAACACAAGTAAGGTTGAGATTATCTCATTAGCAAAAGCTAGGAAATACTTAACTAAGGAATGTAGTGTCTTCTTCGCCTATGCTTTAGATGTTAAACCCGATAGGACTTGTGAAGTTAGCGGATCAGATGAAATCTGAGTACCCACATATGTTTAAGTAATATTCTAATTTCGAGGACGAAATTTCTTTAAGTAGGGGAGATTTGTAACATCCTAAAGTTCCAAACCATAAATGTTTAGGGATTTTTAAGACATCAAACTATAAGTAGGAAAAGTGTTGGTTAAGATACGCGACTCTAAAAGGTAACCGAGCGTGAAACAAAAGGCTGGTTAGACTAGAAACAACCCAAAACTTGAAATGAGCATATCTCGGGCTAGAAAAGGAGTTATGGAAACCATAATATATGAACCTGGGTATCTTGGAGGGTAAAATGTGAAAACATATAAAATAGATCGCTACTGGACCACTACCCCAAGGTTAACGGTCCGCTACGTCCGCAGAGAGGCTGAAACGAGAGATTGGCAGGTGTATGCTGATTGATCGCAATGGAGGCGGTCGAGGACCGCTACCATAACCCATAGCGGCCCGCTAAGGACCCCTAAACAACCTATAAATAGAGCTTTAAGTGTTTCATTTGGTATTCCAATCCTACTTCTTCGGGAACGCCCTATTCTGAAAATCTCGAGCTTGAAATACCCCTCTGGTGTTACAAGTAAGTCATTTTAGGAGTAAGGGACAAGGAAACTCTACATCAATGTGACGTAGATAGTCTTTCGGTAAATCCTCGCCCTGAGTTAGGATCGGGGAGCCCTGAGGGTTGGCACGGGCATAAGGAAAATGCCCCGAGAAGTGCTAACTAGTAAAGGCTATACTCGGAGGGTTGGCATGGGCATTGGGAAATGCCCAGATAATGACAACAAAAATAGATTATGCGACAGGGATGACGAGGTATCCCTAAAGGGGGTTATACTATCTAAGATGCAGACTAAATAGTATTATCTTATCCATAGGATAACACAGTTAGCAGATAACATGCGAGCATATTGTAACGGATCAAGGTGAGTTTCTATTAACACTAATAAAACGGGATGTGTGTTGGTCTTAATAGGTAATTGTTTACATACGTGAACGCATCTTGATATGTTATCAATGTGTCAATAAAAGTGTAGCTTTCGCAATCCATGTGATGGGATTTATCATGGTTGTAATGTCGGTGGTATGACCCAACCTTCAGTTTCAGGGCTGTCAACTGTTTAGTTCGGCAGTAGACTACTGTTCAGTTTCAGTAGTATGGTCGGTTTATCATCTGTTTCAGTTATAGGGCAGATGATTGTAATATTGCATGATATGCTTGTTATCTAGATTTGATAAGATACTCAAGATGGTTGTTTTAAACTGGATTTGGAAAATTTGTCTGTTCATGAACTCACCAACAGTAAGTTGACCCGTCTTGTTTTGGGCACACATCTTAGATGCTCAGTAAGTGTAGGTTATTAACGATGGGTTGTAGGTTGGTATTCCAGGCCAAGCATTGAAGCAAGAAGGCTTATTTGTTTCATTGTTTTTAAGAGACTAATTGTTCAATGTAACTGTTATTTATAAGAGTTTGTAACAGTTATTTTATCAATAAGAAAGACCTTGTTCTTCTAGCTTCCACCGTGTGTTTCTGTATCATCCGTCATGACAAAACATTTCCTGGGACTGGGGTGTGACAGTTCACATTAGGATCAATAGGAGTACAAACCATAAATAAATTTCACAATTGAATTTCTTCAACACTTTGACAATACAATGTGATTGTGAAATAGTTATACCTTTTTCTCATGTTTGATCCTAATTCCTAGGATCACCTTAGCTTCCCCTAATTCCATTATTGAGAAGTTAGATGACAAGAATTCCTTAGTTTTATCCACTTGATCTTGACTAGTGTCAAAGATGAACATGGCATCTACATTTAGGAAGATTATAACTCCTTTACTAGAATGCCATATATAGTCTTATGTGTTATATGACAATACATTATAAATACAATGGTCACAGGTATGTTTATAAGCAATGATATAAGAATGAAATCTTGCTTTATATCCATGTACATATTGCTTGCTATGTATGAAAAGTGTGACATAACGTATAAGAATGAAATCTTGCTTTATATCCATGCATATATTGCTTGCCATGTAAGAATAAACGTTATGGACGAAAACGATGATAACGGCTACTTCGGTAGATGGACGACAACTCGACTATTATGCAGCCAGAATTAAAAGTCTAGAAAGGTAGACTAAACTGACGTTACTTCGGTAGAGTCAATCCCTAAATCAATTCATGGCGGTATAATTAGTTCGAATGGGAAACATATGCCTTAGGGCAGACGGGCAAATCAGACGGACTACGACTGTAGGACGGTTAAGACGAACGGTCGAAGGTTTGTCGGACGGTTAATGTAGACGGACGGTTAAGAAAAAGGGCTACGACGGTAGTTCGAGGACGTTTGTCTTTGTGACATACGTAGTCAAATGATGCGTTGATCACCTACATGTTTATGACCAATGAATGTGCACCAAGAAATAAGCATGTATGTATTTATATACGTACCCAGTATGAATGATATATGAAAGTAATAAAGTAAAGTAGTACAAATATATAAATATGTATATATATTTATTTTCAAAAGATAATGTTAATGTCTGCTTGCTTATAAACTAGAACTCACCAGCGTTAGCTGAATTTTAGTATGCACTTCAGGTAACAAGAAGAAGGGACGTGTAAAGGCGTAGAGGCTACCTGACACAACTGACATCCCATATATTTGAATTTTATGTTAACACTATGTTATGATGTTTAAGACTTTCGTTGTGTGTAATCAAATGATGTTTGATGACTATGTTTATGAGTAAATCCAAAAAGTGATGTCATACTAGAAAGAGGCCATACAAGTTGGAATCAAAGCAGTAGTTTGAGAGATTCAGACATCCTTAACTGTCTGGACTCAAGCTGATAATGGGACCAACGCACGGATGTCAGTATGGGTAGCCAACGCCAACACAGTAAGTAAGTAGTAAAGTTAATGCCTGTAGTTAGGAATAGATGCCTTAACTTAGAACACATAGATGTCAAATTGACCACTGCTGTGAAGAGTTTTGAACCCGAAAAGTAACGCAAATTATTAATCACAAACCAGTTACTGTAATTAAGAATTTACCTTGCTCGTACTGTTCTAAACTATGATCTAAAGGAATAACATTGGTGTATTCCCTTTACTGTTCAGGAAATTAGAAATCATGGCTTGTAGAAGAGGATCTGGAGTCTTGGCGGCCGTACCGGGCGAGTCGGTAGGCCACCATTGAACCGGAGACGTAATGATGTGGAATGTGGGCATGTGGAACATGAAAAAAGTGTGCACGTTGAACACACTAAGAGTGTGCATGAAACTAATGTGACACCACCGGGTGAAGGAAATGAAGGATCACTATGAATGGAACCTGAAGTCAGAGATGCTATTGCCCGGGAGGTCGTGTTAACTCCGAAGGACGTACTGCCCGGCTTACTGGCTGAGGCACTAAAGAAAAGCAAAGAGGAAGAAGAAGGAAACCCAGGAGAGAAGGTTTGTGAGTGATGGGAATAAGGTAAACATGGGACTGACCACTCGATGATGCACTTACAAGGACGTCAAATACTGTGACCCGCCCAAGTTTGAAGGAAAGAAAAACTTTGTGGATACGTTTGAGTGGATCGAGAGAATGAATGGGGTGATTATTCTTTCTTTCAGTGCCAAGCTGACCAGATAGTCAAATTTGTGGAAAGAAAAACTCTGTGGATACGTTTGAGTTCCGAGCTGACCAGACAGTCAAATTTGTTGCTCATTCCTTCACTAACGAGGCATTGAGTTGATGGAGGACTATCCAAAGGTCCAAGTTCCCAAATGCACTCAAGAGGATGACATGGGAAGACCTTAAGGTACTTATGATCAAGAAGTTCTGCCCTCAGAACGAAATTGACCGAGTGGAGAACGAGTTTTTGAACTTCAAGGCTGGAAACATGACTCATCGCCAGTACACTTGTAGGTACAACGAGCTAGCACGGCTGGTACCTCATCTGGTAGAGACTGAAGAGAGACTGATCAAGTATTATGTCAAGGGCCTGCCCCAAAGGGTCCGTGTTCATGTGAAAGCTAATCTACCCTCGACCTTCGAGTCAGTAGTAAATCTGTCTGGTATCGTCTATGACGATTATGCTAACGAGTACCTGGCACCGGAGGCACCAAAGAGGAAATGGGAGAACCCGTCCAAGGGGAATGGAAAGGGAACCATTACAGCTGAGGCTAAGAATCCGAGAACTGATGAGTACGAGACTTGCACGAAGTGCGGGAGGCAACACCGTGGGGAGTTCCAAGCTGGCTCCACCATGTGCTATAAGTGCGGAAATGCTGGGCACTACTCCAAAGAATGTCCGAGAGACTTCAAGTGACAAGGTTGGGGTGGATTTGGACACCTGGGGAAGAACTGCAGGAAAACCGGACAGTCTGGTTCTAGAAAGAAAAGGAACATGAGCAACCAAAGGCTAGGGCTCGGGCCTATGCCTTAACTGAAGAAGAAGCCAGGGGGAACCCTGATGTCGTGTCAGGTATGTTCCTAGTTAATGATGAAACTACTACTATATTATTTGATTCTGGTGCTAGCAAAAGCTTTATATCCACTGCATTTAGCCGTAAACTAAACTGCACGATCACCAACTTCATAATGGCCTTTAGCGTAGAAATTGTTGTTGGTAGAAATTCAGTAGTTATCCAAATGACTGACGATTGCATGATAGAAATAGAGGGATATAAGTTTCTTTCTATATTATACATTCTAACCATAGGAGGATTTGACATAGTATTTGGCATGGATTGGCTAGCTGCCAATGAAGCACAAATCGTATGTAAACGAGAAATGATACATCTCAAAGCCAATGACGGTAGTCTGATTATGGTTTATGGTGACTGGAATTGCACGATGCGGAACATCATCTCGATGATTAAGGCCGAAAGTTACATGAGGTGCGGTTAAGAAGCTTAACTGGCGTATGTCATTGACGATAGAATGAAAATGAAAGAACTCAAAGATGTACCCGTGGTGTGCAAATTTCAAGAAGTGTTCCCAAAGGACCTACCTGGCTTGCCACCTGATCGGGAAATATAATTTCAAATAGACCTACTGTAAGGAGCTCAGCACGTTGCCAAGGCACCCTACCGATTGTCTCCATCGGAAATTAAAGAATTAATGTCCCAATTAGAGGATCTAACAGAAAAAGGATTTATCAGATCGAGCATCTCACCATGGAGCGCTCCAGCATTATTTGTAAAGAAGAAAGACGGCAGCATGCACATGTGCATTGACTACCGTGAGCTGAATAAATGAACAGCTAAGAGCAAATACCCACTGCCCAGGATAGACGACCTTTTTGATCAACTACAAGGCGCAAGTTGGTTCTCAAAGATTGTTCTTAGGTCGGGTTACCATCAATTGAAAGTAAGGGAGGGGGATGCACCGAAAACCGTGTTTCGCACGTGTTATGGACATTATGAATTCCTCGTGATGTCTTTCGGACTAACATACGCCCTTGCAGATTTTATGGATCTAATGAACAGAGTATGCCGACCAATGTTGGATCGGTTAGTGATAGTCTTCATAGATGACATTCTCATCTATTCAAAGAACGAGGGTGATCACCATTATTACCTTAGAGAAGTATTAGAAGTTCTGAAGCAGGAGAAGTTGTATGCAAAATTTTCCAAATGCGCGTTCTGGCTTAAGGAAGTTCAATTCCTAGGTCATGTTATAAACCTAGATGGCATTATGGTAGACCTTGCAAATATTGTAAGAGTGAAAGAATGGAACATCCTAAAAACGCTAGCAGGGATATGAAGTTTTCTGGGATTGGCAGGTTACTATCGGAGATTAATTCAGTATTTCTCGAGAATAGCCTCGCCACTGACGAAGTTAACACGTAAGGAGGTAAAGTATGAATGGGGTCCAACCCAAAATAACGCGTTTGAAGTTCTAAAGACATGATTAACCCAAGCTCTAGTATTGACCTTACAAGAGGGAGACGAAGACTTGGTAGTTTACTCTGACGCTTCGGGTCAGGGATTGGGTTGTGTACTCATGCAACGAGGAAAGGTAATTGCTTACGCCTCACGACAGTTAAAGATTCACGAAGTGAACTACCCGACTCACGATCTGGAGTTGGCGGCGGTAGTTTTCGCGTTAAAGATTTGGAGGCACTATCTGTACAGAGTTAAGTGCACCATTTATTCCGATCACAAAAGCCTAGAGTATTTCTTCGAGCAAAAGGAATTGAACATGAGACAAAGAAGGTCGTTGGAACTACTAAAAGATTACGACTGCGAAATATTATACCACCCGGGCAAGGCTAACGTAGTGGCTGGAGCCCTAAATAGAAAGGAAGAGAGGACACCTACCCGGATCAATGCATGCCAGTTGATTATAATGCCGGACCTGATGAATGACATAGCAAAAGCACAGGATGAAGCACTTTTAGAAAGAAACGTGAAGAGATAATGCGTACGATGTACGAATTTGTACGGTGTACAACAAGGCGTACGAATTCGGTTTGGCCGGATGTGTACGGTGTACGAATTCGGTTTGGCCGGATGTGGATAACAAGGTAATCTGGAGACTAATGCGTACGGTGTACGAATTCGGTTTGGCCGGATGTGGATACCCAAGATTGGTGAACTTAGGGCCAAAATCCTTGATGAGGCCTATAAGTCTCGCTACTCTTTCCACCCAGGGACGAACAAAATGTACCAGGACTTAAAGAAGGAATACTGGTGGCCTGGCATGAAGAACAATGTGACTAAATATGTGAGCAAGTGCCTAACTTGTTCACTGGTTAAGGCCAAGCACCAGAAACCATGCGGTAAAATGCAACCTTTACCGATACCAGAATGGAAGTGGGAGGAGATCATGATGGACTTCATTACAAAGCTACCACTGACAGCTAAAGGCAATGATACCATTTGGGTGATCGTCGATGACTTGATGAAAAGTGCTCATTTCTTACCAATACGTGAGGATTTTTCATTCGAGAAACTGGCAGAATTATTTATTAATGAAATTGTAAGAAGACACGGTGTGCCATTGTCGATCATCTTCGACAGGGACACCCGATTCACGTCGAGATTCTGGAAGAAGTTCAATGAAGTAATGGGTACTAGACTAAACATCAGCACCGTTTACCACCCTCAAACAGATGGTCAATCCGAGAGAACCATTTAGACCTTGGAGGACATGCTCTGGGCCTGTATCATTGATTTCGGTGGGAGTTAGGATATCCATTTTCCATTAGCAGAATTTTCATACAACAACAACTATCACTCAACCATCGGCATGCCGCCATTTGAGACGTTGTACGGGAGGAGATGTAGGACCCCGGTTTGTTGGAGAGAAATTGGACAGAAAGACTTTGCGAGTCTCGAAGTGGTCAAAGCTACTTCTGAGATATTTGAACAGATCAAAGCCCGCATGAAAGCCGCTAAAGACAGACATAAATCATATGCGGATAAGAGAAGAAGAGATTTAGAATTTCAAGTAGGGGGCATGGTACTATTCAAAGTGTCACCCTGGAAAGGAATCATCCAATTCGGGAAACATGGCAAACTGAATCCAAGGTTTGTCGGACCTTTCAAAATCCTAGCAAGAGTCGGTCAAGTTGCCCTACATTCCATGTGTCGCACTTACGCAAGTGCCTAGATGACGACACATCTCACATACCCTGTGACGAAATCAATGTAGATAACAGTTTGAACTATGTAGAAGAACCAATAGCTATTCTTGATCGAGGCAAAAATGGCTACGCAACAAATCAATACCTTTGGTCAAAGTACAATGGAAACACAGAAAAGGGCCAGAGACTACATGGGAGAAAGAGGACGAGATGAAAGCACTGTACCCTCAGTTGTTTAACTGATAACAGGTTTCGAGGATGAAATCTCTATAAGGAGGGTAGACTTGTAACATCCTAAATAAAAGAAAACTAATTAAACGACATAGTAACGGACCTTATAACACGAAAGGCTTTAGAAGGAGTAAGGAGGGCCGGCCCATGGGCCGAGTAAGGGGTGGAAACCCTATGACCAGCACCTCCAACGCCCCTTCCTCACTCCCCTTGTGTTTATGTGTGTGCAAGCATTCTAGAGAGAGAAAAGGAAAAACTGTTTAGAGAGAGAAATCAGAATGTGAAGGCTCATGAGCTCGGGAACCACCAAGCAACATCACAACAACATATCGCAACAAAATTCGGACTCCAAGAGGTAAACAACACCTCTAAATATGAGTTTTAGTAGTTTTTGGGTTCGGGTTTAAACCACATAAAGGCACGGTTTTTACATATGAAATATAAAACAAACCACATATTTAAGTTCATGGATGAAAATTGAATGTTTTGAACATAAAAAGTTCGGAACTTGAACGAATAAAAATCTGAGATCTAGATCTAGGGTTTTCTGTGGGGAAGAAAGTCACGCAGGCGAAACCACTTAGTAGCAAACTTTATATGTTCGCTGGTCCATGTTCGCCAAATATAGAAACGTAGCGAACTTACTTAAGTTCGCCTAAACTCCAAAGAAGCGAACTTGCCTAAGTTCTCCTAAGCTCAAAAACAGAGAACTTATTATATTTCAAAGATAGCGAATATAACATTTCTGATTTTTATTATCCGCATTTCAAACCCAATTCTAGTGCACTGTTTTGTTCTATTCGTACCATCAATTAAATACTATATTTCAAATGCAAATCCGCAAATTTTACTCGGTTATAACCTACTAGACACTACATAAGTCTCTATTTATACAAATATGTCAAAGACTAAAGTTACAAGGTCTTATGTTGAAAAGTAAGAAGAAACCCTAATAGGCACGGTCGCGCCTCGTTCTGGCACGGTCGCGCCTCGTTCTGGCACGGTCGCACCAAGTGCTTTGGCACGGTCGCGCGCCCTGCTTTGGAACGGTCGCGCTTCATATGGACACGGTCGCGCCTCTCATCAGTTGAAACGTAAATGCAGCCTTTAATCATAGAGACGTTCGATTTCGTAACCGTTCTACACGTTCCAACTATTAACGAACAAAGTTAAGCCTCTTGATCATCATAATTATAAAAAATAAATTGAATTACATCAATTCATCTCATAATCATCAAATTCGACCACGAGACCATCGAATTCCCCCAATTTTTTTGCAATTCTCCCAAGCAAACGCACTGTCGATCCTCTCTGAAGTTCCTGAACACGTGATTTAGCCGGAGTTACAGCAGAAGAAGCCGGAGATCAAGCCCGTCGTCGCCGGAACTCAGTCCACCCTTACACCATCGATTCATTCGCCTTCCAGGTAATTGAAAACTTCCACACATTCCATTTAGGCTATAGATCAAAAGCCCCAAAATAATTTGGGCTTACAATAGCGAAATTTACACGAACCTGAATCTAGGGTTCGTTCTAAAGAGGTTTAATCGAATCATACCTTGTATGTGTTTTAAATACAATTAAACTACACAAAAAGACTAGTAATAACTTGATGGGTGAAAGCCCTATGATTCCTAACACTATTATCATAAGAATCGACCAATTCGTTCCTGTTTTGGAACAGACACGGTCGCGCTAGTCTTCTAGCGCGGTCGTGCTTCATGAGACACGGTCGCGCCAAATACCAGCGCGGTCGTGCCTCCCTCACTCAGACTCGGTCATGCCCTTGGCTAGACACGGTCGTGGCTCAAAACCCTATACACGGTCGTGCCTGACCCAAGACACGGTCGTGCCTAGTGAACAGCCTAATTATGCATTCTGTTTGGTCAACACGGTCGAGTCCCTGACTAGCACGGTCGCGCCCGTGGTTCTAGCACGATCGTGCCCTGTGCTAGGCACGGTCGTGTGTGTGAGAAAAGTTTTGACAGAATAATTAAATCCATAATTTAAAAACAATAAAGTATTTCAAACAAATTTTTAAATAAAAATAATTAATTTTATAAAATAAATAAATAGAAATTGTTTATTTAAAACTTACAAAATTTAATTTATATTTATTGTTAGACCCTACATTTAAATATTATTACACAACTTAATTACATATCTTTATGAAAATAAAGTAAGAAAAGTTTATACTTAATATAAAACAATCAATACATTTTATAACTAAATGAATAAGTTACATATTTTATAAATAAATAAATAAGGTAACAATTATTTATTTAATTTATATTTAAACAAAAATTATTTATTTAGGTTATACTTAATTACCCGTAATACCTACATTATTTTTATAACCAAGTAAATAAAAAAATAATTATGTAATTTATTTACTTAGTTATTCCAAACTCAAACCTAAATTTTATACAACACCATTCAAGTACAAACCACTAACACCTACAACTTCAATTCCTTATACACACATCCAATTCAACCTTAGACTTAGACATAGACTATTGTGCACACTATTGATTCAATACATATTACACTCTAGGTTAACGTTGTGCATTACGAGGACCTCGTTACTATTTAGTATCTCGTGTTAGCTACGTATCCAAACCAAGTGAGTATTACATAGCCCCTTTTACTCTTTTACACTTTTTGGGGTGGAACATGAACATTATACAATACTATTGTTTATATTTACACAGACTACACAAATACAAATCCCCTTTACATTCATGTGTGCAATTTGAGCTTTATGCCCGAGTGCTAGTTGTGCTAACTTTTGTATGTGACTAGGTGCAATCATTAACTATTCAAGCCAACGGTAAACAATGATAGATCTTTTGAGTCTGACAAACCCACCTAGGTAGGGTGATTGTTACCGACAACACAATTTTTGCATGCTAGTTATAAAGGTTTGATTGTACTTGGTTACACAATAGTTGCTCCACATAAATGCCTTATTTTATCATGACATGTAAGGATTTGTTTATTTACAAACTATATGCTATCTGTATACAAACCTGTGTATGCTCTCCAACTTTTTAGTTGACCTTATTTTATTCATGGTTCAGGTACTAATGTGTGATTTAATCAAGATTTGCTTCACATAGGCTTTGCGACTTAGTTAATTTGAATAAAGGATTTTATGTATTTCAATTATGTTCTTTCTTGGATTTGGTTGTATTTGGATTATTTGAAATGAAATGGATGTTTAATATATTACAATATAGTCAACCTTGTGCTCATGAACAGTCTACATGTCCCGCCCCGATGATTCCGCCACCGGTCGGGGTGTGACCGATTGGTATCAGAGTCTTGGTTATAGGGAACTAGGTTATTAGACACCCTTGACCTAGACTATAACTTTAGGACACCCACTTATGCCATGCTTCATGATTATGTGATATGTGCTACATGTTATGTGTTACATGCTATGTGTTACATGCTTACTCTGATTAATTATTATTTCATTTTTTTGATACTTTACTTATTAGAAATTCATGACTTATTCGACTATATTTAAATAATAAATTAAATAAACAATATTCCTACCTATACCCAAAAACCTCATAATATTCTTATCTACTTCTCTACCAACATCTTCTTAGCGTGTGGAAACTTCATGGATCTAAAACTATAAAAATATTTATATACTCTCGTTAAGTTTTTTAAACTTTGTTAACTATTTGAGGACACGTGCAATCTGGAAGGGTGACACCTGTATTCTGGGTTTTCTGTCTAGGAAAGCATTTCGCATAAATCCCAATCAACCGAGGGACCCGTATGCTTTCCTGGGAATTCCCGGGATGAGTGTTTACTTATAGGCTAAAGCATGTCCCCTTGAAAATTACATGAGTTTAATTAACCTTAATGTGTCATGGTATTCAAGTGATTATATCACTATTTGAGTACAATCCCAACTATGAATTACTATTTTATTTGTTATTTTATTCTTTTAAACCCAAACAACATTCATAAGTTCTTACATCTTTTCTTGTCTTGTGAAAATCTATAGAATGCCTCCCCGTCGTGCTCCCGTGGCCAACACCAACACCGACATCGCTACCATCCTTGCACAACTCGTAACTCAACTCACTCAAGCTAATGGTGCCACTAATGGTAACCATGGGGAAAATGGTGGTAATGGTGGAAATGGTGGTGCCAACCCACCTCAATGCACCTTCAAGCATTTCAACTCATGTAATCCCCTCAAGTTTTATGGTACTGAAGGAGCAACGGGACTTCTTCAATGGTTCGAAAGTATTGAGAATACCTTTCTCAATAGTGACTGCCTCGATAACCTTCAGGTTTGTCATGCCACAAGTGTCTTACAAAAACGGGCACTCACGTGGTGGAATGGGGAAAAGAGGAATAGGGGTGTGGATGTAGCAATGGCCTTACCTTGGGATGAGGTTAAAAGGCTAATGACTGAGGAATTCTGTCCTCGAAATGAAGTAAGGAAACTCGAAGCCGAATTTTGGGATCTTGCCCAAGATAGTGGTGAAAGCTTGGCATATACAACTCGGTTCCATGAGTTGAGTCTCCTCGTGCCCCACATGGTCATACCTTTATCCCACTGCATTGAAAAATATATTGGTGGATTACCTAGGCAAATTCAAGATACTGTCCTAGGGAGAAATCCCGCAACACTTGAAGATGCTATCCGTTTATCCGCTACCTTAACCGATAACCATGTGAAAGCGGAGACTCTTACTAAAAAGGGCACAAGGAAAGTCTCTGACACTGCAACTTCTTCCACCCACAACAAAGAAGCCATAACTGAACCCTCCCGACCTAATAAGAAAAGAAAGGCTAGAAACTATGCTATGGTCACTTCTGCTATGCCTGTTAACCAAGTTGCTCCTATGGTTCAAGCACCAGCCAAAAAGCCATATGTTGGGATCTACCCACTCTGTGCCACGTGCAACTATCATCATCCTCAAAACATCCCATGTTGCCTTTGCACTTATTATGGGAAATATGGCCATACGGTCAATGTGTGTAGGGCCAAAGCTCTTGCAGGCCAAGTCAACCCACCAAACCGAACCAATCAACAAGTGGCTAATCAAGGTGTTCCTGCTATAGCAAATGGGCGGGCATGTTTTGAATGTGGTGACCCAAATCACTTCAGTGATCAATGCCCAAGGTTAGTCAATGCTAGACAAGGCGGAGCTCGTGCGCGTGCTTTCAACATAAACGCCAACGAGGCTCAAGTCAACAATGATGTGGTCAACGGTACGTTCCTTGTCAATAGTCAATATGCCTCCATTTTATTTGATACCGGTGCCGATAAAAGTTTTGTGTCACTTAACTTTGAACCCTTACTTGCAAAAACACGATCCCAATTAGAGAAAACCTTCACTGTCGAAATAGCAAATGGTGATTCACTTACAATTGGGTCTATTATCTATGACTGCACTCTAGAACTTAACGAACATACATTCCCAATCAATCTTGTACCAATGCCATTAGGAAGTTTTGATATCATCATAGGCATGGATTGGCTATCAAATCATCATGCCGAAGTCATCTGTTTCGAGAAGTGCATTCGAATACCTCTACCGTCGGGAGAAACATTAAGAGTCTTTGGTGAAAAGCCTTGCAAAGGACTTAAATTAATGTAATGCACTACCGCTCAAAAGCACTTACGAAAGAAGTACGTAGCCTTCTTAGCTCATATTGTTCAAAAGGATGTCAAAGAGAAGAGTATACAAGACATTCCCATAATTCGGGATTTTCCCGAAGTATTTCCCGAAGATCTATCTGGTCTTCCACCCGTTCGACAAGTAGAAATTCGCATTGATCTTGTGCCCGGAGCTAACCCCGTGGCTAGAGCTCCGTACCGTCTTGCACCCTCTGAAATGCAAGAACTTGCAAGTCAACTCCAAGAGCTCTCCGACAAGGGATTCATTCATCCAAGTCATTCACCGTGGGGTGCACCCGTCTTGTTCGTCAAAAAGAAAGATGGATCATTCCGCATGTGTATTGACTACCGCGAACTCAATAAGCTTACCATCAAGAACCGTTACCCTTTGCCTAGAATTGATGACCTCTTTGATCAACTTCAAGGTTCGACCTGCTTCTCAAAGATTGATCTTCGATCTGGTTATCATCAACTTCGTGTACAAGAGGAAGATATTCCAAAGACTGCCTTCCGAACAAGGTATGGTCACTACGAGTTCATGGTCATGCCTTTTGGACTAACCAATGCACCCGCGGTCTTCATGGACCTCATGAATCGTGTGTGCAAACCATACCTCGACAAATTCGTGATCATCTTCATTGACGATATCTTAATCTACTCCAAGACTAAAGCCGACCATGAGCAACACCTTAGACTGGTTTTGGATCTCTTGAAAAAAGAACAATTATATGCCAAATTCTCCAAATATGAATTCTGGCTAAAGGAAGTTCAATTTCTTGGTCACATCGTCAATGACAAGGGTATTCATGTTGACCCTGCTAAGATCGAAACGGTTAAGAATTGGAATGCCCCGAAGACCCCCACCGAAGTTCGTTCATTTCTTGGTCTTGCGGGATATTATCGTCGCTTCATCTCAAATTTCTCTAAGATTACTGTCCCTCTTACCGCTTTGACCCACAAGGGTAAAACTTATGAATGGGGACCAAAACAAGAAGAAGCGTTCCAAACTCTCAAGCAAAAGTTGTGCAATGCTCCTATCTTGACTCTCCCTGATGGGAATGATGATCTAGTTGTCTACTGTGATGCTTCCAACCAAGGTCTCGGTTGTGTCCTCATGCAACGAGGCAAAGTAATTGCCTATGCATCAAGACAACTCAAGGTTCATGAGAAGAATTATACGACGCACGATCTCGAGTTGGGTGCGGTCGTATTCGCATTGAAGATTTGGAGACATTACCTCTATGGCACAAAATGTGTGGTGTACACCGACCACAAAAGTATTCAACACATTTTCAACCAAAAAGAACTCAATATGAGGCAACGACGTTGGGTTGAACTCCTTAACAACTATGACTGTGAGATTCGTTACCATCCCAGCAAAGCGAATGTTGTAGACGACGCTTTGAGTCGAAAGGACCATGTCATGCTTCAATGTGTTCGAATTCAAACCGACATTCAAAATCGCATCTTAGAAGATCAACACGTCTCAGTCACCGAGGGTAACATGTACGAGGAAATGTCATGTGGTGTTGAACTTCAGCTTGAATCAAAACCCAATGGCTTACTTTATTACTTGAACCGTATTTGGGTTCCCGATCGCGATGATCTCCGTACATTTCTCATGAACGAGGCTCACAAGACTCGTTATTCTATTCATCCTGGTGCGGATAAAATGTACCAAGATCTTCGTCAACAATATTGGTGGCCCGGTATGAAAAAGGACATTGCTCTCTATGTTGCCAAATGTCTAACGTGCTCTAAGGTCAAAGCCGAACACCAACGTCCTTCCGGATTACTTGAACAACCGAAAATCCCCGTGTGGAAATGGGAGAACTTAGCTATGGATTTCATTACCAAACTTCCTCGCACCTCAAGTGGTTATGATAGCATTTGGGTGATCATTGATCGTCTCACCAAATCTGCTCATTTCTTGCCTATCCGTGAAGACTATCGGGTTAAGAAACTAGCCCGAATTTACATTGATGAAATTGTGAGCCGTCACGGTGTTCCCTTAAACATAATCTCCGATAGAGATGCTCGGTTTACCTCTCGCTTTTGGCAATCTCTCCAAACTGCTCTTGGTACACGATTGGATTTGAGCACGGCCTACCATCCTCAAACTGATGGTCAGACCGAGCGAACAATCCAAACTCTTGAAGATATGCTTAGAGCTTGTGTAATTGATTTTGGTGGCAATTGGGATTCACATCTATCCCTAATCGAGTTCTCTTACAATAATAGCTACCACACGAGTATCAACATGGCTCCATTTGAAGCTCTCTATGGTCGCAAGTGTCGTTCTCCTATCTGTTGGAACGAGATTGGTGAAGCACAAATCACCGGTCCCGAGCTAATTCAAGAAACATCCGACAAGATTATCCAAATCCGTGACAACATTCGAGTAGTGAGAAGTCGGCAAAAAGGTTATGCCGACAAACGCCGAAAACCCTTGGAATTCCAAGTCGGTGACCTTGTCCTTCTAAAGGTGTCTCCGTGGAAGGGTGTGATCCGTTTTGGAAAGAAAGGCAAACTATCACCTCGCTATGTGGGTCCATTTAAGGTCCTTGAAAGGATTGGGAAAGTGGCTTACAAACTCGAGTTACCTCCATCACTTGGAAATGTGCATCCTACATTTCACGTGTCTAATATGAAGAAATGCCTTGCTGATGAGAATCTTCACATACCCCTTGACGATGTGCGCATTGACGAAACGATGCACTTCGTTGAGAGACTAGGGAAAATCATGGATCGTGAAATCAAACAGCTCAAGCGAAGTCGTATTCCTATTGTCAAAGTTCGTTGGGAATCTAAACGTGGTCCTGAGTTCACTTGGGAACGAGAGGACCAAATGAAGCTCAAGTACCCCCATCTTTTTACTGATGCCGTCGCTTCCTCAAGCTAAATTTCGGGACAAAATTCCCTCAACATGGGGAGACTGTAACATTTCTGATTTTTAGTATCCATATTTCAATTAAATGTAATGCATTTCAAACCCAATTCTAGTGCACTGTTTTGTTCTATTCGTACCATCAATTAAATACTATATTTCAAATGCAAATCCGCATATTTTACTCGGTTATAACCTACTAGACACTACATAAGTATCTATTTATACAAATATGTCAAAGACTAAAGTTACAAGGTCTTATGTTGAAAAGTAACAAGAAACCCTAATAGGCACGGCCGCGCCTCGTTCTGGCACGGTCGCGCGCCCTTCTTTGGAACGGTCGAGCCCGGTGCCTTGGCACGGTCGCGCCTCATATGGGCACGGTCGCGCCTCTCATCAGTTGAAAGGTAAATGCAACCTTTAATCATAGAGACGTTCGATTTCGTAACCATTCTACACGTTCCAACTATTAATGAATAGAGTTAAGCCTCTTGATCATCATAATTATAACAAATAAACTGAATTACATCAATTCATCTCATAATCATCAAATTCGTCCACGAGACCATCGAATTCCCCCAATTTGTTTGCAATTCTACCAAGCAAACGCACTGTCGATCCTCTCTGAAGTTCCTGAACACGTGATTTAGCCGGAGTTACAGCAGAAGACGCCGGAGATCAAGCCCGTCGTCGCCGGAACTCAGTCCACCCGTACACCATCGATTCATTCACCTTCCGGGTAATTGAAAACTTCCACACATTCGATTTAGGCTATAGATCAAAAGCCCCAAACTAATTTGGGCTTACAATAGCGAAATTTACACGAACCCGAATCTAGGGTTCGTTCTAAAAAGGTTTAATCGAATCAGACCTTGTATGTGTTTTAAATACAATTACACTACACAAAAAGACTAGTAATAACTTGATGGGTGAAAGCCCTATGATTCCTAACACTATTATCATAAGAATCGACCAATTCGTTCCTGTTTTGGAACAAACACGGTCGCACTAGTCTTCTAGCGCGGTCGTGCTTCATGAGACACGGTCGCGCCAAATACCAGCGCGATCGTGCCTCCCACACTCAGACTCGGTCATGCCCTTGGCTAGACTTGGTCGTGCCTCAAAACCCTAGACACGTTCGTGCCTGACCCAAGACACGGTCGTGCCTAGTGAACAGCCTAATTATGCATTCTGTTTGGTCAACACGGTCGCGTCCCTGACTAGCACGGTCGCGCCCGTGGTTCTAGCACGATCGTGCCCTGTCCTAGGCACGGTCGTGTGTGTGAGAAAAGTTTTGACAGAATAATTAATTCCATAATTTAAAAACAATAAAGTATTTCAAACTAATTTTTAAATAAAAATAATTAATTTTATAAAATAAATAAATAGAAATTGTTTATTTAAAACTTACAAAATTTAATTTATATTTATTGTTAAACCCTACATTTAAATATTATTACATAACTTAATTACATATCTTTATGAAAATAAAGTAAGAAAAGTTTATATTTAATATAAAACAATCAATACATTTTATAACTAAATGAATAAGTTACATATTTTATAAATAAATAAATAAGGTAACAATTATTTATTTAATTTACATTTAAACAAAAATTATTTATTTAGGTTATACTTAATTACCCCTAATACCTACATTATTTTTATAACCAAGTAAATAAATAATAATTATGTAATTTATTTACTTAGTTATTCCAAACTGAAACCTAAATTTTATACAACACCATTCAAGTACAAACCACTAACACCTACAACTTCAATTCCTTATACACGCATCCAATTCAACCTTAGACTTAGACATAGACTATTGTGCACACTATTGATTCAATACATATTACACTCTAGGTTAACGTTGTGCATACGAGGACCTCATTACTATCTAGTGTCTCGTGTTAGCTACTTATTCAAACCAAGTGAGTATTACATAGCACCTTTTACTCTTTTACACTTTTTGGGGTGGAACATGAACTTTATACAATACTATTGTTTACATTTACACAGACTACACAAATACAAATCCCCTTTACATTCATGTGTGCAATTTGAGCTTTATGCCCGAGTGCTAGTTGTGCTAACTTTTGTATGCGATTAAGTGCAATCATTAACTATTCAAGCCGACGGTAAACAATGATAGATCTATTGAGTCTGACAAACCCACCCAGGTAGGGTGATTGTTACCGACAACACAATTTTTGCATGCTAGTTACAAATGTTTGATTGTACTTGGTTACACAATATCTGCTCCCCATAAATGCCTTATTTTATCATGACATGTAAGGATTTGTTTATTTACAAACTATATGCTATCTATATACAAACCTGTGTATGCTCACCAACTTTTTAGTTGACCTTATTTTTTTCATGTTTCAGGTACTAATATGTGATTTAATCAAGATTTGCTTCACATAGGCTTTGGGACTTAGTTAATTTGAATAAAGGATTTTATGTATTTCAATTATGTTCTTTCTTGGATTTGGTTGTGTTTGGATTATTTGAAATGAAATGGATGTTTAATATATTATAATATAGTCAACCTTGTGCTCATGAACAGTCTAAATGTCCCGCCCTGATGATTCCGCCACCAGTCGGGGTGTGACAGCGAACTTACTAAGTTCGCTTAGCACAAGTCATAGTGAACTTGCTATGTTCGCCTATGCCTAGAATGGCGAACTTGCCTAAGTTTGCCTAACCCTAAAACTAGAAACGTTTGGTGTCTTTTAGGTTCATTATCATGAATTGATTATTCAGATTGTGTGTAACCATAGAGACGCTCAATAACCAGCTAAGTATATTTCAGGAACCGCTCAATCAGGTGAGTTCTATCTGCCCCCAATGTGTTACGTGCAAATCATTTTAACGTTTTGGGACTGAAGTGTATACATGAATTGAAAGAAAGTTATGAATGCTATATATAGTCTTATGTGTTATATGAAAATACATTATAAATACAATGATCACAAGTATGTTTATAAGCAATGAAATGAAAGTATGACATAATGTATAAGAATGAAATCTTGTTTTATATCCATGTATATATTGTTTGCTATGTATGAAAAGTGTGACATAACGTATAAGAATGAAATCTTGCTTTATATCCATGCATATATTGCTTGCCATGTAAGAATAAACGTTATGGACGGAAACGATGATAACGGCTAATTCGGTCGACGGGCGACCACTCGACTATTATGCAACCATAATTAAAAGTCTAGAAAGGTAGACTAAACTAAGGCTACTTCAGTAGAGTCAGTCCCTAAATCGATGCACGACTGTATAATTATTTCGAATGGGAAACGGATTCCTTAGGGCAGACGGGCGAATCAGACGGACTACGATGGTATGACGGTTAAGACGGACGGCCGAAGGTTTGCCAGACGGTTAAGAAAAAGGGTTACGACAGTAGTTCGAGGATGTTTGTCTTTGTGACATACGTAGTCAAATGACGGGTTGATCACCCATATGTGTATGACCAATGAATGTGCACCAAGAAATAAGCATATATGTATTTATATACGTACCCAGTATGAACGATATATGAAAACAATATAGTAAAGAAGTACAAATATATAAATATGTATATATGTTTATTTTTAAAAGATAATGTTAATGTCTGCTTGCTTAAAAACTATAACTCACTAGCGTTAGCTGAGTTTTAATTCTAAAATTGGAAAACAATAGTTAGTGTTCACATTTTCTTGATCTTTCGTCCTAACACCCTTTGTGATGAAACAATTTAACTGTGGAAAACAAGTGGCAAACATTCAGAATAATGCATGTTTTTGCTTTAGCTTTGTTACAAATAATACTAAACTCCACTGGGTAAAAGCAATCGTTTGCTATCTTTATCTCTTACTAGGACACCATCCAGGAAATTGTGGCTCAAATTGTTCACAATAATCAAGCTATGTTTTGTTGTTGTGGACCACTTTAATGCGAGGTCAATATTCCATGAAGAATTTAGATATTTTACCTGCAAATTTGTTTTTTCTTCAAATTATTTTAGTTTCCTATCAATAGAAATGGAAAAAATTCAAAATCCATACCATTTTTTATGAGGGATAGATAACTATATTGATGGAGTCGTACATGCAATGAGTGAACTAGAAGCTTATTTGAGGGATGATTTGATTAGATCTTATAATCTCCTATTACTTTTTTTCTTCAATAAAAGACTAATCTTTTTATACAAATAGTAACTTAAACTACATATTAGGATAGTGGGGAAAGAAGCTAATGATAGAATAATTATGATACCTTAGCTAGATCTTAACTTTAACATGAAATGAACCTGTTCCGAGACTAAAGCCCCGAGGAAAACCTTCTCACGGTAATACCGGAAATGTTTACTTCTAAACCGGCCTTAAGCGGCTCTAGAGTCTTTTGTTATTATGATAACCAAACTTGTTATTTATATTACTGTTTTAATTTAAGATCTAGCATAATGTGTGTGGTTACATTAAAAAGAACATTAGTGCATTTATATATGAAATTTTATTAGCTCGATTTTCTTAAATATTTATTAGAACCTATATAATATTTTATGATATATTAATTCTCGTACTTTAAAATTTCTAAGCCTTTTATGATTTACATGCGACAAAAACCTTTTATTTGGTTTTTAACGACAAATCTACCCTATTTCTACTTTTAAGCTACACCAAATAAATCAACTCGATCATGTCTGCGTTCAAACCAAACCTCCCATCTAAAAGTCAATGCTAGTCACACATTGACTTTTATATAAAATTATTATCAACCAGTACATAAGGACTAATACTATACCAGTGATAATAAGCCGCGCGTTGCGACAGAAATTCCGTATGTTCAATAAACAGGAAATAAAATAAACCCAACACAGCTTGATTTTAATAATAATAATTATTATTATTATTATTACTGTTATTATTATTATTTTTATTTTGGTAATGGTTAGGTCAAAAAAAAAATTGTGGGAGCAGTGACATTAAACGTAGTTAATACATAAAGAGAAATGTATAAAGTTGTGGCTGCTTGATCATGAATATCAAAACGTGGATACACAAATCGTTGTAAAATGGGCGTTAAGAAATATGAAAGGGAATTTAAAAAAATTAAAAATATATCATACTTAACACGCTAGATTTTGAAAAAAATTTACATCGAAACGTAAACTTGCTCGGTTTTGAATAAAATTTACACCAAAACATAAATAAAAATAAGAATGTTGCAATATGCATCCATCCGTTATTTTTTTTTGAACGGCAGTGTTATCGGGCTTAGTGGCATGCCTTTTCATAGCCCAGAAATATATCCAGACACCTCAGACGGAATTACAATTGTCCATTGTTAGTTTGACGCTCGAGGATGGCGCCAACCATTCCAGGAGGAAACCGACTGGCTCGTAAAACCCTCTGACTTGCCCAGGAGAAAACCCGCTGGCAACAAGATTTGAACCCGTAACCTAACAACTGGCAGATTCAAAACAGTTACCTAAGGATTAGTTGTAAGCTTTAGCCTACTACATTACATTACTCTACAAACCGAACTAAGGTCAGTTTGTTGCAAGTCTCAGCAATATAAATTATAATTATAATTTGTAGGTATATATATCGTAAAAAAATCGCACGGGGAAGATTAGAACTAGCGCAACTTGATTGAATAAGATTTGACTTGGCCACTATACCACACAAAATTTTGATCATTTTTTTCCTTTTTAACTTATTTAACACAAAAAGAAAATTAAAAAATTAAAAAAAGTTGTTATTGTTCACAAGCCTACGTTTTTAATATGGATGTTAATATGTTAAAATAAACGTTACATTTAATTTAATTCAAAGTCGGGACAATGCAAAGAGTTTATCTTGATCTTTTATTGTTTGTATGTGTATTAAATGTGGTTAGTGTACAAGTTATTTACTTTCGTGTGTTTAATTCATCTTGTTCTTAAATGAAATCATGATTGATTGAGCAAATTACCTATTTCCTATGCTTAATCATAAACATCAGTTTGTGTTGTAAGTGGTATAAGAGCATATGGCTCCAATTGTGAGATTCGTAGTCTTCAATTGTTCTGGTTACGGCTATTCACGATTTTACTTTCAAGAATTTAGAAGAATTTGTTCAAGATTTAGAGATGGCGGCTAAATTCATGCTCGTTTGACATAATTTCTGTTTTTCAAATTTATTTGCTCAAGAATTAACAACTGATGTGGTTAATTGGTATTTTCACGACTGATTATAAATTCTGTGTTCGAAATCTGATATTTTTTACTATGATTAGAAGAATTTGTCATAATTCTTTCGTATTGGATTATCGAAGTTGAATTCTTGTTTTGAATTGTTGGTTCAAGACTTTGGATTGGTGAAGAATCTTCATTCTTTCAAGAACAATAACGTCTTCATCGCTGAGCCATTTCAGTTCTGTAGTTTTATAAACTCTGGTTTCCTCTTGATCTCCTCTTACTATTACCAAATCACTAGAAGCTAGATCAATGTATATTCTAGTGAATGGTTATAGTGATCATGTATTTCTGATCATTCTTTCATTATAATGTGGAAGTATTGTAGTTGGTCTTTGTGATACATTTCTAGAAATTGGTGAACCATTTGTAAGAGAGGATTTACTATCCTTGTTATACGTTTGTTACCCTCAGCATAAACTACCTTCTTTACTGGCTTATTTATCCATCTGAAGTTCTCTTTTGCTTGTTGTCTGAGAAAACCTTCAAAGTCATTTCTCTTGAATAGCCACCAGGATTATACAAATTGATTATGGCTAAGGCTTTTAGATCCGCTTATGGTAATCCCATCACATCATGACCATTATTAAAATATTGACATTTGCCTTTTGTTCTTTTTATGATTAACACATCTCTGTGAACATCATATTTCTAACTTACATTTTTTTTTCTTGGAAAACTTCGTTTGAGAAATTCTCTAAACCAAGCTCAATAGCTTCAACTGTTCTAGCATGCTCCTTTATGCATGAAGTTGATCTTTCTTCTTTACTTATCTTTCTCTTGTCACAGTAGAAGATGGTTTTGAAGATTCACCACCCCTAAAGATTCGTATGTCTTCCGGTCTTGATGTCCGTTTGGTTTAGAATGGATTTGATGGAAACATTATTCTAATGCATACATTTGTTCATAAATTTTTCTGAAATGTTATTTTTGTTGTTGTTACATTTTTTTTCTGTTGTTGTTTTTTTATGTACTTCTTCTTATTATTGTTGTTACTTTTGTTGTTGTAGTTGTTGTCTTTGAGCTTTTTCTTATCTACTTTCTTTTAACTTGGCTACCGGTGTTAAAGTGTCAACACAACGCTTATCAACAATTTCTCTGGTAAAACCAATTCTCAACAAAGCTATGATCATAGTATATCTTTCTTGTTTTTCTTGACCCTGTGCCTCACGAATAGGTTGTTCCAAGATAGGTAGAGTAACTTTATCCATTTTAGCATTGCACTCCTTATAGCTTACAACACGCTTCCTTAATTTTGACATATTGTTCATACTTAAGTGATATACCATAAATTATACATGTTTTGTATGCATAATAATCCCCATATTATGTTACTAATTAAACAAAAGCCTTGCAATTGATATTTAAAACGTTTATATTTCACAATTACAGGATAAACGATGTCCCGAGATAAACAAAGCAAAAACTACTCAAAAACATCAAGAAATCAAGGTTCTGGAAGGATCATACCGAGCTTTGACCCCCAAGAAGTCAACCAAGGTCAACACCAGTCAAACAAGCAGCTAAAAGACAAAACATGGAGCAGGAGAGGGATGCAAGACCGTGCATCCCATTGCACGGTCGTGCAATCCCCATTCTTGCTCCCCAAGCATTCTCGTACTCTGCCATGTGTACCTTTTGATTCCCTGGGTGTTTGCACACCCATGCAAACTAATGCACGGCCGTGCATTACTCATTTTGAGGCCTAAAAATAGATGGCTTGGGTTCTTCATTCCACACACCTTACCACACCATTTCAGAGAGAAAGATACACTTATAGAGTGCGTAGTTGTAGTCTAGTGTAGGGAGTAGAGAGTAGAGAGGCTTTTCCGCTTTGTGCGCAATAGGGGAGCCTACGAAACTCAGCATTATGCTAGTTCGTATGGTCATTCGTGGCTAAACCCGTTGTATTGCTTGGGTGAAGATGAAGTTTGGTGCATGTTAATGTGTAAATTATTAGTCTAATAGTATGTTTATGTTCTTTAGTTATTCGCTCTTAAAAACATCTTCACGATAGACTTTTTAATATTATCTAAATTAGTCTTTACACTTGTGAGTGTTCTTGATTTTAAAGTGTAAGACCGTAAAACTTTTTTATTCAAACTTGTCTTGAAACTTGTACGTCTTTATACAAGCATATTTTGATAAGTCAAAGCTTGGTTATTATTGATAAGGTCGTACGTCTTTATACGAGCTTGTTATGAAACCAAGAGTTGGTGAACTCATGTTAGGAATGATACGTCTTTATACATGGTCCCATTGTTGCACCGCCTCCTGGTGAACAAAATCTAATCACTCTTTTAAATAAAAATAATGGTGTTTAAGTTTGATGTCCTAAACCAACTCGGAGATAGAATTAAAGAGTTGAGGGTAACGATGTCCCTAGCTGGGAGTCCTACCATTTTATTCTAAAGAACATAATTCGTGAACCAAGTGTTATGAGAATGAGGCTCTAGCGGTGTACCGTTCACACATTTGTATTAGTCATACCATCGGATTAGCTAACATAACATTATCATATACCAAGCGGTTTCGAAGCCCAAAGCAATACTCGTTGTGATCTGATTATTCTCGAGCTATTTACTTTCCAGTTATTTACTTTTCTGTTATTTACATTTCTGTTACACACTTCACACACATTTTGCATTTTCTGTTATTTACTTTACCATCCTTTACTTTTCTGTCATTTACTTTTCCGCTTCACAAGCACACAAAACCCACTCACTAATTAAACCGGCTAAACGATAACAAAAGTTGATTATTGGAACTTGACCGTGTCCATTGATTCGATACATGGTTCTTACCTAAACTATATTACGCTGCGATAGGTACACTTGCCTGTTGTGTGTGTTTTAAGTTTGAGTATTTATCATTTTATAAATTTAAAACCTGATCTAGTGAAACCTTATAAACTAACAAAATATACATTATATTTTGTAAACTAAAATTATTAAACTTACACGCCGCATCAAGTTTTTGGCGCCGTTGCCGGGGACACGGTGATCTCGTGAAAGATTCGAGTTAACGAATTAACCTTTTTAAACTTAACATTTATTTTTATGGTTTTTTTTATTATTCTTTCAACAACTTTCATGGATTACAACTACGAGAGTTGTTATAGAGGATGCCAACACGACTTTGAGTACCACTATTCGGAGGTTTGGTGTGAGATATGTAGGGAACCCCACTACACTCAAGATTGTTATCACTATCAAGGGTATTCCACAGATTTTCACCAACCCTACTAGCAGCCATATTAGGAAACCACACCGCCCCAAGAAATTCAATACTCAACTCTAGAATCCGACTTATGGACCCCAAGAAATCTGTTTTCGTCATTTAGAAGAAATAAAGGTTCAGATCTTAAAGCGCTATCCAACTGAACAACAAGATGATCTCTTTAAAGTCCAAGAATCAAAAGTCATAGCTCCAACATCTCTATTAGGGTCAAATGGCTCTAAGGAGCAAGAACCTTCCAGCTTCACAAGCATGGATCAGTCGAAAGTGAGACCGGATGATTCAGAGGAGAGGGTTACTGCAACTTTAAAATCACTTCTTAGCTTTTCTGAGAGTCTGGAAGCTAAACAATCAAAGGAGTTAGAAGACCAAAGTTCTAAAGAAGAATTGGTGGGAACCCTCAATATGGAAGCACAAGAAGGATGTCTAGAACAGTCTGGAGTTCCTGTTACTTCAGATACGACATCATATGAAGAACCAGACAATATTATCATATCGGAGTGACCGTCTCCTTTACTACATGGGTTTCTTGAAGTTTGGTCCGGGCAAATTCAAGTGATTTGACAAACCGCCTTTGGCATTTGCACATGATCTGGCCCGTCGAGACCTTTCCGTCAACTGGTCATAGGCCCTGTAACTCAAAACGTAGCTCAAGTTATGGCTGTTTCAAGTTTGAGCTCTTTTTTACCTTGTTTTCCCCTGACTAGCTGGTCTAGAAAGTAGTCCGCTAATTCTTGGATCAGCTTCTCATCACATCATATTCATGGTTATCAAATGGGTTGGATGAACTTCTCCATATTATAAGCCACCCATTTGATAGATTATTTGTAAGGCCCCTTTCCCTAGAGGCCTCACTTGTTGGATTTACTCATAAACATAGTCATCAATACATAACCTTTTATTAAAAAACATTCGACATAGCGGAAGCGTATCATTCAAATACAAAACATAGCAGCGGAAGTTTTAACATTAAACATAAACATTGTTTTAACACATAGGCAACTAAATGGGATGCCAGTCTTGAATCAGGGTAGCCTTCATGCCTTCGTACGTCCTTTCTTCTTCTTACCTGAAGTGCATACTAAAAGTCAGCTAACGCGGGTGAGTTCTAGTTTAAATCATTTAGGTATAAACATTATTTCTTTATAAGTATATATATATATATATATATATATATATACACACACAATAACATTTGATTTTCCTGCATTTATCATTCATAACGAGTACATATAAATATATGCAAACATCCTTGCTTTCATTGAACATTCATTGGTCATAAACATAAGGGTGATCAGCTCATCATTGATTTGTGTAAGTCACAAAGACAGAAGCCTGCCTTACCCTCATAGTTCGTCTTCCATGATCGTACGGATTCCTTGGACCGTACGTCATGCTATACCGTCTGGATTCCTTCGATTGGCCATCCTCACCGTTCTACCATCGTAAACCGTCATATTCGCCCGTCTTCCCGAAGGCATCCGTTTCCCACCTGATCTATATTATGTAGCTGTGCTTCGATTGAGGGACTTACTCCACCGTAGTGGCCTTAGTTTAGTCTACCTTTCTAGACTTTTAATTCTGACTGCATAATAAATGAGTGTCGTCCATCTACCGAAGTAGCCATTGTCATCATACCGTCCATAAATTTTACATACATAGCATGCAATATATATAAATATAAAGTAAGATTTCATTCATTAACGTTATGTCATTCATTCATTTCATACTTTGTGCACATACGTTTCATTCTTTGTTCATCGTTTGTTTTCATATATCACGTATGATCATATTACCATTCATAACATTCATTCATTTAGTGTACACACTTCAGCCCCAAAACATTTAAAATGATTTGCATGCAACATATAGGGGGCACATAGAACTCACCTGTCTTATGATATTTAACTCAAAGGTGATGCTTTAGCTACTGTTAATGCGTATACCGAACTACACATAATTCAAAGTACAATTTTATGTTATTTCATGCAAGAGCCGGTAGTTTTGTGGGTATCTTCGGAGAGTGTCGGCTTGGAGAGTCGCTAGCCACACTCACGAGTGTCGCCTGAACTTGCGTTCAGGACTTTGTGTCGTGTAATGGGTCGATCCATAGCGTTTTTCTTAGAGGGTCGAATCTCAGACAGTCGACTCTTCTCATAGTCGACTCTCTAACAGCCGACTCTTCTGACAGTCGACTTTCTGACATCCGACTCTTCTGACAGTTGATCGGTGTCGAAGGGACCGGTCAAAGATAAAGAAATAGAGTGTCCTAATCACCTTAAACTAGTTAGGGTAAGAAGGGTGTCGAACCACGAAGAGTTTGTGGTCGGTGCTCAACTTCAATTAACAATGCAAATTATGAAGTTACAACGGGTCTTTCTGACCAAACACAATCAATGATTTAATTGAAAACTTTATAAACTCAACAAACAAATCAAGTACCAAACAAAACGGTTTAAGTTGTAAACAATAATTAAAAAGGGTATCACACCCGGGTTTCAAGTTCACAAGTAATTAGGGATTATCACACCAACATTTGAGTTCAAACAATCGAATGGTTATCCAAATCTAATTAACCAAATCTAACCAAGAACATCAACATTCATACATCATCGGCAAATAGTGTAAAACAATATTCACGAATGAAATCGAGACAAATGTATGCAATATAGAATTAGATTAATCAATAGATTCAACATAAATCAAAGTTCATAGCAATTATCATCTAACGGGGTCAATGGTGCAAGAATTTATCGACTCCCATGAGTTCATAACCATACTAAACACAAAGATTCAAGTGTTTCAAACCAAACGATTACAAGAATTGTTTCTCAAAGCTAGCACATGATAAAACCCTAAAACTTACAAACAATCCACCCGGGAATGATTACCGGTGGATTAGCCGCTCATGGTGGTGGAAATCATCTTCAATCTTTCAATCGGATGTTAGAATCGTGTTCTTTAGCCTCCAAGAACTCCAAAATCGCCCAAGAACTATGGTGTAAAAGATAGATTCGAATTTGGGGAAGAAAAACCTAATGAAACCTGAAAATCGGGCTGTTTCGCCCAAACCCCGCGTCTGAAACGCACCCAGCGTAGGCTTACGCTGGGAGGGCGTAGGCTTACGCTGAGGACCTGAAGCAAGCTGTGAAGAAAATAGTTAGGCGTAGGCCTACGCTGGTGGGGCGTAGGCTTACGCTGGCGGCGTAGGCTTACGCCATGTGGCGTAGGATTACGCTGGCCTGCAGTTTTGCCCCGTTTCTTCCGTCTTCCATCCAACTCTTCCGTAATATCTTCAAAGATCGCATTTTAAGCTTCCAACACCTGCATATGCATGACTACACAAAACCTTTGTATTCCACATATCAAATTGCATAAATATAACATATTACACCTTTTAATACATGAAACTTTGGCCACTTATCATATCCCCACACTTACTCTTTTGCGTCCCGAAAAAGAATTATGCAATGGAATCATAATTGAAATCTGCTCTCATGATCTCGTACAATTAAAACATAATCACGCATTGACTGTAACAATTGGTATTTCTATCCGACTAAACCCAACCACCGATCTATTGAGCCCCCGATTTTGTGATCTATTATCCTATTTATTACCAAGCAACAGTCTATCTATGGGTCTCATACTCAGAAAACTACGACTTAGCCTAATTCCATCTCAAGGTCATGTTTAGGCCTGGGTTAAACCATATAGATTTCCCACCATTATCAACATCAATTTATATGTTTTTGAAAATTATGGAATTATGGATCGATGGGTGCATGTTTTTAGCTTTTATTATTATTTTATGAATGAACCTAACCCAGTGGTGTTTCAATCACGCTGGAACACGATATATGACACGTAGGCTGCAGTTCTTAAGCAATGAAATTCATAAGCTTCGGAATAGGGGTGTATCCTTCAAGTCGCCATCCTGAAGGGAAACACATAAACCTAACTTAGTCATCCAAACTTATTGATCGCCTAAGTCCCGCCCATTGGTGTATCCTCCAAGTCACCATCCCGAAGGGAAACACGTAGGCGGAACTCAAGCTTTCAATTGATTTAATTAAGCTCATGCAAGATGAATTATGGAATGCGGGCGCCACCAACTTTCGGATTTATTTTCATAAAAAGAAAGTGGTGTGCCAAGTAATTTTAAAAACTTATAAATTTTTGCTTATAGTGGTACCTATCACCCTATGATGACAGTTTCAACCTTGCCGAAGTCCCTAAGATAAGAACCCACAAGACATCCTGAATTAATTGTCAATTAACCCTAGATACAATATCAGGATATTTAAGCTCTCTAGATCGGTTGGGCCTACCAAAATATTACCAATCAAACGCGTTTTCTATTTATTATTTAATGTAATCACACAAGCAAGGTTTCCAATTATATCTATCATTTTCCATTTAGTTACAAAAATTCTGATCCAAGGACATTTTTGAAAATTTTTAAATTTTTATGGATTTTTCCCACATCCCCACACTTAAACCTTACATTGTCCCAATGTAAATAGTTATGAAATGTAAAAGCGCGGTTAGTGGGTGCAAAAATAACCAATATCCAATAACTCCCAATATCCAACTCAAAGATTCCCATAACCATAAGCACCACCCCAATCACAATCAACCAGGTTTCAAACATAAACACACCAAAACAAACAAAAACAAATTCGTTCAATCAAAGCAACATAAATATGAAAAAGAGTACGTGGACCTGATTAGAGGTGATCATAGAGTGCTTGAACCATCACCAAAAATGGACTCGTAAGTCTTCCACGAGTCTTCCCCACACTTGAGTGTTGCTATGGTGACGAAAACTAAAACACACAAAACAAAACAAAGCAAAGACAAAATAAAAGCAATCACAAGCCGGGTTGCCTCCCGGTTAGCGCTAAGTTTATTGTCCTCAGCCCGACATTACCTCCTTATGGAGGTTGAAACACAAAATTGCTTCCACTAGCTCCCCCACCACCTTGGTTGCTATCGCTCCAACTCCAAGTCTCCTCTCTTGTAAATTCCACATCAAACAAATCTACTTTCTCGCTCGGATGTCGGACATGGTCGGGTGGTTTCTTTTCATCTTTCAACCTCTCAGTTTTCTTCTCGATTGCCTTCTGCTCGTCTTTCACATTAAACTTGTCAAACATAATACCTTTCTTTTTGGTGTCACCCTCATTTGCTTTGGCGTGAGGATGACCCACGTTAGTAGTGACTGCTTTTGAACACTTATTTTCAACCGAATATGTAAATGAATTTGAAAAAATATTAATGTTCAACTTACGCTTCCCAAAGGTCATGTCAACAGTGCCGGTTCGGCAATTGATTTGTGCATTTGCGGTTGCCAAAAACGGTCTTCCCAAAATCACTCGTGGCTCCTCCTTAGCAAGTGGTGCATAATCAAGCACTAAGAAATCTCCAGGATAGTAGAATTCTCCAATCTTCACAGCCACTCCCACTAATTTCCCCCGAGGACGTGTGCATGTAGCATTTGCTAACACCAACGTGGTGTTGTATTCTTCTAATGAACCAAAATTGTATTGGTCATACACGCTCCCTGGTAGAATGCTCACCCCCGCTCCATAATCTAGCAGCGCCAACTTAGTTTTGAATTCCCCAATTTGAATAGGAACTAAGGGTTCTCCACACTCAATTTCCTCCTCTTCGCCTTCTTCACCCTCTTCATTACCATGGGCCACATCAATTGCACTAACATGATGTTGTGGCTTCAATGTATTGTCAATTGGCAGTTTACCTTCATTTTGTTTTAGCATAGATATTTCTTCGGCCATTTGCCCCACTTGTCTTTCCAACGCCACAAAAGACTTGTCTCTCATTTCATTCTCCCTTTTTGACTCTTTCATCATCTCCAACAGTGCATCCAGTTTTGAATTAACCGCGTCATCACCCCCCGATGATCCACCTTGTTGTTGATGATCTTGGTTGTAATTCCTTGGGGGGTAATTTGTGTTCCGGTTATTGTTATATGAACTCCTTTGGTAACCGTCCGAATTGTAGTTCCCTTGTTGACGAGGTTGGTATGACGAAGTACCTTGATTTGAACCTTGGAAATTTGGGTTCAATTGGTTTGATGCATCCCCGTATTTGAAGTTGGGATGATTCCTCGAGCTCGGGTGATAGGAGTTTGAGTTTGTATCATATGGTTTCCTATCACCAAAAACTTGGTTCACTTCTTCTTGTCTACCATCTTGCAATGGGCAACTTATGGCCTTGTGTCCCAAATCTCCACAACTCTCACAGACATCAAAACGGGTTTTCACTCCCGCTACTTCCTTTTTCTCTCCTTTTCTCAATAAGGCCAACTCTTTCTCCATAGAGGCTAACCTCTCTTTCGTCTCATAATCCGGGGCAGATTTTGATATTGGGTGTTTGGCTCTTCGGCTAGCCGATGCTTCGGATTTTGAACTTTGGCTCATTTTTTCTAAGAAATCCCAATCATCTTCTTCGGGATTAGACAACAATGTCCCATTACTTGTGGACTTCAAGTACTTCCTCTCCTCTTGAGTCAAGCCATCAACAAAACACTTTACTAGTTCCCACAACTCAATTTGATGGTGGGGGCATTTCCTCAACAACTCCTTGAAACGGGTAAAAGCTTCATGTAAAGGTTCACCTGTTTGTTGTTGAAAAGTCCGAATCTCAATTCGGGAGTCATCTGTCTTCGCAACCGAGTAATATTCATCCAAGAAAACTTGTTGCATTTCATCCCATGTGTAGATGCTATTAGCCGGCAATGTGATGAACCATTGCTTTGCTCGATCTTTGAGGGAAAACTGAAAAAGTCAAAGTTTGACCTCATTTTGGTCAAAGTTTTCATCCCCAATTGTGCTACAGATGGCAACAAACTCGGCTAAATGGGTGTATGGTTATTCGGTGACCATACCATGAAAATGGGGAAGGACGTTGATGTAATTCGGTCTTGACTTGAACCTCCTCATTCCTGGAATTGGTGGAACAATTGGAGAAGCATTCTCCAAAATAGCCGGTCGAAAACGACCATTAACTCCACCCATAGGGGCTACCGGTTGTCTTCGGTTTTCATTATTGTAGCCCCCAGTAGCTCTCCTCCCTTCCTGTCTAGGAGGATACCCAAATCTCTCTGGTCGAACTGTTCGACCCATTGGTTGTCTCGCCCTTTGGTGAACATAATTCACCTCTTCTTCCTCTCCAAAGCCTTGCCCCTCGTTATACTCTCCATATTGGCTCCTCTCACCATCTTCATACTCATAATCTCTAAACCCTTCACCATTCCCAACATCTTCATTATCATCATACCCAAAGTACTCACCATCGCCATCCTCCCAACCCTCGTTTTCATTGTTTCCGGGAGGGGTTTGATGTTGTTGTGGTCCCCTTCTTCCTTGGTACATGGGATTGGTACGGATGTTAACGGGTCGGTTTTGTTGAACTGGACCCGACCCACGGGGTTGGTGGTTATTGATAGGTATGGATGGAGTTGGGGTTCGGTGAGGTGGAGTTGGTGGGCGGTTAGGGATAGGGCCTCTGTTTGGAGTTGGGCCACGGTTTCTCATGCTAGATCCAGAATGACTGCTTCGACCATCCATGGATGATGGTTCCGATGAAATAGGTTCTAAATTTTGTTGTTGGATTCGGTTTTGCCTTGCTATCCTCTCAATTTCCGGTTCAAACACAAGTGGTGAATTTCTCCCGGATGAACGGGTACGCATGCACTAATCTGTCACCTGCACACACAAAAAACACCACGCGTAATACAAAAATAGAAGAAGATTAACCAAACAAAACAAGTAACAAATAGTAACGAGTCAATTAAAATAAGACACCAAGCGCACACACTCCGCGGCAACGGCGCCAAAATTTGATCGGTGTCGAAGGGACCGGTCAAAGATAAAGAAATAGAGTGTCCTAATCACCTTAAACTAGTTAGGGTAAGAAGGGTGTCGAACCACGAAGAGTTTGTGGTCGGTGCTCAACTTCAATTAACAATGCAAATTATGAAGTTACAACGGGTCTTTCTGACCAAACACAATCAATGATTTAAGTGAAAACTTTATAAACTCAACAAACAAATCAAGTACCAAACAAAACGGTTTAAGTTGTAAACAATAATTAAAAAGGGTATCACACCCGGGTTTCAAGTTCACAAGTAATTAGGGATTATCACACCAACATTTGAGTTCAAACAATCGAATGGTTATCCAAATCTAATTAACCAAATCTAACCAAGAACATCAACATTCATACATCATCGGCAAATAGTGTAAAACAATATTCACGAATGAAATCGAGACAAATGTATGCAATATAGAATTAGATTAATCAATAGATTCAACATAAATCAAAGTTCATAGCAATTATCATCTAACGGGGTCAATGGTGCAAGAATTTATCGACTCCCATGAGTTCATAACCATACTAAACACAAAGATTCAAGTGTTTCAAACCAAACGATTACAAGAATTGTTTCTCAAAGCTAGCACATGATAAAACCCTAAAACTTACAAACAATCCACCCGGGAATGATTACCGGTGGATTAGCCGCTCATGGTGGTGGAAATCATCTTCAATCTTTCAATCGGATGTTAGAATCGTGTTCTTTAGCCTCCAAGAACTCCAAAATCGCCCAAGAACTATGGTGTAAAAGATAGATTCGAATTTGGGGAAGAAAAACCTAATTAAACCTGAAAATCGGGCTGTTTCGCCCAAACCCCGCGTCTGAAACGCACCCAGCGTAGGCTTACGCTGGGAGGGCGTAGGCTTACGCTGAGGACCTGAAGCAAGCTGTGGAAAACAGTTAGGCGTAGGCCTACGCTGGTGGGGCGTAGGCTTACGCTGGCGGGGCGTAGGCTTACGCTGGCGGCGTAGGCTTACGCCATGTGGCGTAGGATTACGCTGGCCTGCAGTTTTGCCCCGTTTCTTCCGTCTTCCATCCAACTCTTCCGTAATATCTTCAAAGATCGCATTTTAAGCTTCCAACACCTGCATATGCATGACTACACAAAACCTTTGTATTCCACATATCAAATTGCATAAATATAACATATTACACCTTTTAATACATGAAACTTTGGCCACTTATCAACAGTCGACTCTCTGACAGCCGACTCTTCTGACATTCGACGTTCTGACAGCCGACTCTTCTGTCAGTCGACTTTCTGACATCCGACGCTCTTCTTCTTCCTCGCCGATAGTCGCCACTTGTAGGTGGCCGACTCTAGAGAGTGATTTCAAGAACATTGAGCATTTGTAGGTCTGATTTTTGATCCAAAACCTTAACTTTTTACATTCAAAACGTTTATCTAGCTTCCATGAAGCTAGATCTGAGCCTTGATCCACTTTTCATAAGTAAAAGTCCACCCTTTATGTTTAAAAAACCCCATAAACCCTAAAACCCCTTTTTTGAAGAAAAACTCAGATCTGAGGTCCCTCAAGACTCGTGGTTCTTCAGGTAGAAATGATCAGGGATGCCGGAGAAACAAGATGGAAGTAGGATCCATGCTTGATAGTGCCTTCTTGAGCTTTCTCTAACTACAACTCTCTTTCTCTCTCTAGGGTTATAAGGTTGAAGAAGGTGGAATGAGGAAGATGAAGCTGATCATGCGTTTATATACATGGGCTACATCATCCCATTGGAGCCGGGTCCAAGCCCGCTCCCCTTTCTTTCACTTTCCCGAAGCTGATCATGCCTTGATTGAATCCCGACCTTGCTCTCATTTATTTGTTTTATAAATTTTGGGATGTTACAAGTCTACCCTCCTTATAGAGGTTTCGTCCTCGAAACCCGTTACAAGTTAAACAGTTGAGGGTATAGTTCTTTCATCTCATTCTATTTTTCCCAAGTAGCTTCTGACTCTCTGTGCTACCATTGTACTTTAACCAAAGGAATCGACTTATTGCGTAGTTGTTTCTCGGCTCGATCAAGAATAGCTATTGGTTCCTCTACGTAGTTTAGGCTGTTATCTACTTTGATCTCGTTATATGGTACGTGAGCCGTATCGTCGGCTAAGCACTTGCGTAAGTGCGACGCGTGGAATGTAGGGTGAATCCATTTAAGCTCGTCGGGTAGGACCAGTCGATAAGCAACGTGTAGGGTCGGTGAATACAAGATGGTTCTATTCTAGTTGAGATTGGCGGAAACAATCACAACTAAGCAATGTAAACAAGTAAAAAAGAAGAATACTGATAAATGCAATTTGTATTAAGCTTCAAAGATTACAAGATTATAGAGAAAACTCTTAAGTCAAGCACTCTTATACAATGACTCTAAGTACTACTTATATAGTAACTTAGAATCAAGACAGACCCTTAATTCTAAGGATCAGATCTAACACAAGCCGTTGATCTTGTATTGAAGCTATTCTACATGTAACGACAATAAAAACTACAAAAGTTATCTTTACTCAAACGTCTTCTTAGGAATCATTGATTGAGTCCTTGGAAGAAGAGCGTTGTTGTCTTTTATTGTCTTGTACCAGTAACATTCTTTCTGCGTGGAGTGTGTCAGTGTTGTAGCAGAAAGTTGTCAGTGATAATGGTTGCTTTATCGAAGCCAGTCAGCTGTAACGTTTGATCTTTAGTGGGAATGGCTATCAGCAGCAATGTTGTTGATCAGCAGCAGGACACAACTGTCCACAGCTGCTGAGGATTTGCCTATCAGCAGCAACTTTGGTCTTCAGCAGATAAGACTATCCGCAGTAGATTTGTTCTTCAGCAGAAGAACAAATATCCGTTGCAGATAAGGTTATCCGCAACAGTTTGTCGATTTGCAGCAAACTCTGAGGTCCACATCAGTTGTACTTAGAGAATTTTGTAGCCATCTGTCTTTATTTCTACAAACTCCCCCTAGACTGATGCTACCAAAACTCTCTTTACTGCTTTTGCTGCTGAAGCTTTTTCATGTTGCAGACTATCCTTTCTACCTCATAGGCTCTTGGGTCCTGGCTGGGATTGTTTAGAGGAAGCTCAGATAGAGTCTTTATGTCTTTGCTTGGCATTTTGAAGATGGCCTTGCTTGAACATATCATCTTTTGTCCTTTAAAATCAATCAAGATAAACTCGTTGGTATCAGCCTTGAAGGACCAACTGGTGAATGGAGAATGGGATTGAAAAGGTTTGGCATCAATGATTACATCTTTACTAGGGTTGAAGTGATGTTTGATTACTAGCAAAAGATGTCTCCCACCTGTATTCTCTGGCTTATGGGCTTCACCCAACTCTAATATTCTTCTTAGATCTGAGTCTGGGAGTTGCAGTACTTCATCAACAGATTTATAGACTGATCTTTTTAGTTCTTCCTTTTCCCTGAAAACTTCAAACCATTTATCTTGACTGTTATAGAACCAGACAATTTTTCTCTTGAGTCTTCTGGTATGATGGTAGGTTTGGTTTTCTTCTTCGAAGGCTGCTGATGAGGAGGAGCTGGGTGGAAGGATTTGGACTTTGTGGGTGGAGAGGAGGGAGGTCTAGGATCGAGAGTGGAAGGTTGTTGAATAGAGGAAGTGGTGGATGAGGGAGAAGGCCTGGGTTTCTTTTATTTCCTTTCATCTTCTTGAATAATTACCCTCTTCTTTGAGCCTTTCTTCCCTAGTCTTTCTTCCTCTTCCTTCTCGACTTTAAAGTAAAGGGCTTGCAGGTTCATGAAACTCATGGGACCCAGCCTTTTTCCACTCTCTCCTCTAGCCTTTAGGAAGTCAATCATGACCTTCCTTTCTTCATGGGTTCTTTTGTTAAAGGCAATGGTTTTCTTGGATTTCTGTTTGGCTTTTTCTTCTTCTTTAGCCCTTTTCTTAGTTGCCAATTGACCATGCTGACCCATGAAGGCTCTGTAGATTTCTTTATTTGATAGTTTCTCAAGGTAGTCTGCATCCTCACCTTGAGAAATCATAGCCTCTATCCACTCCTCTCTCATTTCTTTGGCTAGTTCAGAATCAGTTATTCTGAACTTAGCCTCTTCCTTTTTCTTCTTCTTCTTTATTGAATTGTTCCTGTAGTTGAAGAGCTAGAGCTTCATCTTCTTGAATTTGAGAAGCTGCAGGAATCTTGACTTTCAGATCATCTAGCTGCTTAGCATAGAGCTGGATCTGTTGTTCTCTAAGGAGTATGACAGTTTTTCTTTCTTGTGCTTTTCTTAATTAAGCCATCTCATCTTCTTCTATTCTTCTTCTTATTTCCTCCCTTTCCGTCTTCTCTTTCAATAACCTTTCTTCATCTTCTTTTGTCATAGGTCTCTTCCCCTTGTCTTTGCTGGATGCCTTTGCTTCAGCTTCAGCTTCATGGACCACAACAGTAGATGTAAGAGATGCTGTTGGGATCTCAGCTTCAGCTTCATTGGCATTTTATGGATTTTCACATCCCATATTCTTGATAGAAGAAGAATCTTTCCATTCTGTTCTTCCACATATCATACTCTTCTCCAGACACCAGTCTTGGTGGTCTGCTGATGCTTCCAGTGTCTTCAACTCCACCGTTTTGTGCCATTTTTGATTTGTGATAATGAGGGACTTTAGCAAAGAGATAGTTTTGAATAGAACCAGAGAGTGATTAAACAAGTGTGAGTTTGTTTAATCTGTGAGCCAAAGCTCTGATACCACTTGTAGGATCGGTGAATACAAGATGGTTCTATTCTAGTTGAGATTGGCGAAAACAATCACAACTAAGCAATGTAAACAAGTAAACAAGAAGAATACTGATAAATGCAATTTGTATTAAGCTTCAAAGATTACAAGATTACAGAGAAAACTCTTAAGTCAAGCACTCTTATACAATGACTCTAAATATTACTTATATAGTAACTTAGAATCAAGACAAACCCTTTATTCTAAGGATCAGATCTAACATAAGCCGTTGATCTTGTATTGAAGCTATTCTACATGTAGCGACAATAAAAACTACAAAAGTTATCTTTGCTCAAACGTCTTCTTAGGCATCATTGCTTGAGTCCTTGGAAGAAGAGCGTCATTGTGTTTTATTGTCTTGCACTAGTAACATTCTTTCTGCGTGGAGTGTGTCAGTGTTGCAGCAGCAAGTTGTCAGTGGTAATGGTTGCTTTATCGAAGCCAGTCAGCTGCAACGTTTGATCTTCAGTGGGAATGGCTATCAGCAGCAATGTTGTTGATCAGCAGCAGGACACAACTGTCCACAACTGCTGATGATTTGCCTATCAGCAGCAACTTTGGTCTTCAGCAGATAAGGCTATCCGCAGCAAATTTGTTCTTCAGCATAAGAACAAGTATCCGCTGCAGATAAGCTTATCCGCAACAGTTTGTCGATCTGCAGCAAACTCTGAGATCCACAGCAGTTGTACTTAGAGAAATTTGTACCCATCAGTCTTTATTTCTACACAACGTGACCCACTCTTTCTAGGATTTTGAAAGGTCCTACATAGCTTGTACTTAGTTTGCACGCTTCCTGAATCGGATGATTCCTTTTTCCAAGGTGACACTTTTAACTGTACCATGTCCCTTACATGAAATTCTATGCCTCTTCATCTCTTATCCGCATATGATTTTTGTCTATCTTTAGCGGCTTTCTTGCGAGATTTGATTTGTTCGAATTTATCGGAAGTAGCTTTGACCCCTTCAAGACTCGCAAAGTCTTTCTGTCCAATTTCCCCCCCAACATATCGGGGTTCTACATTTTCTTCCATATAACATCTCAAAGGGCGTCATGCTGATGGTTGAGCGGTAGCTGTTATTATATGAGAATTCTTCCAATGGCAGGTGGCTATCCCATCTCCCACCGAAATCAATGATACAGGCCCGGAGCAAGTCCTCCAATGTCTGAATGGTCCTTTCAGATTAATCGTCGGTTTGAGGGTGGTAAGCGGTGCTGATGTTCAGTCTAGTTCACATTGTTTAGTTGAATTTCTTCTAAAACCTTGACGTGAATCTAGTGTCCCTGTCGGACACAATCAACAATGGCATCCCATGTCTGCTCACAATTTCGTCGATGATTAACTATGCTAACTTCTCAGATGAAAGATCGTCCCGTATTGGTAAAAAGTGAGCACTTTTTGTCAAGCGGTCGACGACCTCCCAAATGGTGTCAATGCCTTTAGCTGTTCGCGGTAGCTTGGTAATGAAGTCCATTGTGATCTCCTCCCACTTCCATTCTGGTATCGGCAAGGGTTGCATTTTACCGCATGGTTACTGGGGCTCGACCTTAACTAGTGAAAAAGTTAGGCACTTGCTCACATATTCGGTCACATCATTCTTCATCCTAGGCCATTAGTATTCTTTCTTAAAGTCTTGATACATTTTGTCTATCCCAGGGTGGATAGAGTAGCGAGACTTATGGGCCTCATCAAAGATTTTGGCCTAAAGTTCACCAATCTTAGGTATACACATCCGGTCAAACCGAGTTCGTACACCGTATGTATTAGTCCCCAGATTTGCTTGCTGTCCTACTATCCTTTCTCGTTTCACATTCCTTTCCAAAAGTGCTTTCGCTATATCATTCATTTTGTCTGGTGTTATAATCAACTGACAAGCTTTGATCCGGATAGGTGTCGATTCTTCCTTTCTGCTTATGGCGTCAGCCACTACGTTTGCCTTACCTAGATGGTATAATATTTCACAATCATAATCTTTTCGTAGTTCAAACCACCTCCTTTGTCTCATGTTTAATTCCTTTTTGTTCGAAGAAGTACTTCAGGCTCTTGTGATCGGAGTAAATGGTGCATTTAACCCCGTATAGGTAGTGTCTCCATATCTTTAATGCAAACACTATCGCCGCCAACTCTAGATTGTGAGTCGGGTAGTTAACCTCATGAATATTTAACTGTCACGAGGCATAAACAATTACTTTTCCTCGTTGCATGAGTACACAACCCAATCCATGTCCCGAAACGTCAGAGTAAACTACCAAGTCTTTGTTTCCCTTAGGTAAGGTCTGGACTGGGGCTTGTGTTAATCGTGTCTTTAGTTCTTCAAACGCATTGTTTTGGGTTGGACCCCATTCATACTTTACTTCTTTTCACGTTAGCTTTGTCAATGGCGAGGCTATTCTCTAGAAATCCTGAATGAATCTCTGATAGTAACCTGCCAATCCTAGGAAACTTCGTATCTCCGTTGGTGTTTTCGGGACGTTCTATTCTTTAACTACTACGATCTTTGCAGGATCTACCATAATTGTGTTTGGGTTTATAACATGACCTAGGAATTGGACTTCCCTGAGCCAGAATGCGCATTTTGAGAATTTTGCATACAACTTTTCCTTTTTCAGAACTTCTAATACCTCCTTTAGGTGACAGTGGTGATCACCATCGTTCTTTGAATAGATAAGGATGTCATCTATGAAAACTATTACTGACCGATCCAACATTGGTCGGCACACTCTATTCATTAAATCCATAAATGCTGCAGGTGCGTTGATTAGCGTGAAGGACATAACGAGGAATTCATAATGTCCATAACACGTGCGAAACACGGTTTTCAGTACATCTTCCTCCGTTACTTTCAACTGATGGTAACTCGACCGAAGATCGATCTTTGACAACCAACTAGTGCCTTGTAGTTGATCAAAAAGATCATCTATTCTAGGAAGTGGGTATTTGTTCTTTACCGTTCATTTGTTCAATTCACGGTAGTCGATGCACATATGCATGCTGCCGTCTTTCTTCTTTACAAATAATATCGGAGCGCCCCATGGTGAGATGCTCGGTCTGATGTATCCCTTCTCCGTTAGTTCTTCTAATTAAGACATTAATTATTTCATTTCTGACGGAGCCAATAGGAAGGGTGCTTTGGCAACGGGCTAAGCTCCTGGCAGTAAGTCAATCTGAAATTCTATTTCCCGATTGGGTAGCAAGCCAGGTAGGTCCTCTAGGAACACTTATGGGAAGTTGCACACCACGGGTACGTCTTTGAGCTCTTTCGTTTTCATTCTATCGTCAATAGCATACGCCAGATAAGCTTCGCAACCACGCCTCATGTAACTTTCGGCCTTGATCACCGAGATGACGTTTGGAATGGTGCAATTCCAGTCCCCGTAAACCGTAATAAGACTGCCGTCAGTAGCTTTGAGATGTATCATCTTTCGTTTACATATGATTTGAGCTTCGTTGGCAGCCAACCAATCCATGCCCAATACTATATCGAATCCTACTAAGGTTAGAAGGAATAGCCTAGAAGGAAACTTATAGCCCTCTATTTCTATTATGCAATCATCAGTCATTTGGAATACCGCCGAGTTTCTACCAACAACGGTTTCTACGCTAAAAGCCCTTACTATGGTATTAATCGTGCAATATAGTTTATGACTAAAATCATTTGATATAAAGCTTTTGCTAGCACCAGAGTCAAATAAAATAGCCGCATGTTCATCATTAACTAGGAACGTACCCGACATGACATCAGGGTTTCCTCTTGCTTCCTCCTCAGTTAGGGCATAGGCCCGAGTCCTTAGCCTCTGCTAAAATAGCTGCACCTTTTCCCCTTCTTTCTCCTTTCCTGAACCAGATTGTCTGGTTTTCCTACAAACCTTAGTCACGTGTCCAAACCAACCATAGTTCTTGCACTTGATGGTGCTCCTACAGTCTCTGGAGTAGTGACTAGATTTTCCACATTTGTAGCATATGGTAGAGCCAGCCAAACATTCACCGCGGTGTTGTTTCCTACATTTTGAGCAAGTTTCGCCGTCATCAGTTCTCGGCTTCTTAGCCTCAGCTGTAACAATTCCCTTTGTAGTCCCCTTAGACGGGGTTCTCCCACTTTATCTTTGGTGCTTCCGGAACCGGGTCCTCGTTAGCATAATCATCATAGACGATTCCAAACAGATTTACTACCGACTCGAAGGTATATTATCTTCCACGTGAACACGGACCCTTTGGGGCAGGCCCTTGACATAGTACTTGATCAATCGCTCTTCAGTCTCTACCAGGTGAGGTACCAGTTGAGCCAGCTCGTTGAATCTAGAAGTGTACTAGCAATGAGTCTTGTTGCCAGCCTTGAATTTTAGGAACTCGTTCTCCACACGATAAATCTCATTCCGGGGGTAGAACTTTTGGATTATGAGTTTCTTCAGGTCTTCCCACGTCATTCTTCTGAGAGAGTTTGGTGACTTAGTCCTCTGAATGTTCCTCCACCAACTCAGTGCTTCGTTGGTGAAAGAATGAGCAACATACTTAACGGCCTGGTCGGGTCGACACTCGCTTATGTTGATTACGTCGTTCATTCTCTCAATCCATTCAAACGTAGCCACCGAATCCTTGTTACATCAAACTTGGGCGGGTCACCATCCTTGAATCCCTTGTAGGTACACCCTAGGACGTTGAGTCCCATATTCACTTCATCCTCATCACTATCATACACTTTCTCTTCATGGTTCTCTTCCTCCTCTTCTTTGCTTTTCTTAAGTGCCTCGGATAACAGATCGGGCAGTACGTTTTTCAGTGTCAGTACAACCTCTCGAGCGATAGAAACACTAACCTCGGGTTCCAATCATAGTGATTCGTCATTGCCATCTCCTAGTGGGGTCACATTAGTTTCATTCACACTCTCGGTGTGTCCCACGTGCACACTTTCTTCTTCCTCTTTTCTTCGGTTCAATGGTGGCCTACATACTCAGCCAGTACGACCGCCTCGGCGTCCAGTTATTCCTCTACCAGCCATAGTTTTCTAGATTTCCTGATAAGTAAAGGGAATACATCAATGTCATTCCTTCAGATCATAGTTTAGAACAATACGAGCAAGGTAAATTCTTTATTACAGTGACCGATTTGTGATTAATAATTTGCTTTGCTTTTCGGGTTCAAAACTCTTCAAATCAGTGGTGACATTGACATCTAGGTAGTCTAAGTTAATGCATCTATCCCTAACTATAGGCATTAACTTTACTACTTACTTACAGTGCTGGCGTTGGCGATGGCTACCCGAACTGACATCCTTTCGTTGGTCCCATTATCAGCTTGAGTCCAGAAATTTTAGGGATGTCTGAATCTCTCAAACTATAGCTCTGATACCAACTTGTAAGGCCCCTTTCCTAGTAGGTCTCAATTGTTGGATTTACTCATAAACATAGTTATCAATACTGAACTTTTAATTAAAAACATTCGAAATAACGGAAGCGTATCATTCAAATACAAAGCATAGCAGCAGAAGTTTTAACATTAAACGTAAACATTGTTTTAACACATAGGCAAATAAACGGGATGTCAGTCTTGAATCAGGGTAGCCTTCATGCCTTCGCACGTCCTTTCTTCTTCTTACCTGAAGTGCATACTAAAAGTCAGTTAACACTGGTGAGTTCTAGTTTAAAGCATTTAGATATAAACATTATTTCTTTATAAGTATATATATATATATATACACACATTAACATTTGATTTGCTTACAATTATCATTCATAACGAGTACATATAAATATATGCACACATCCTTGCTTTCATTGAACATTCATTGGTCATAAACATAAGGGTGATCATGTCACACCCCCAATTTCAACTAACGGAGTTTTACCGTTTGGGAAGTGACGAACCAGGATCTCAGACATTAGTTACTTTGAACGACTCTACATGGGACTCAAAATGAAAATATCATAATAATCAGAGTTTCAATGCGCAAGCGTAAAGAAAGTAAATGCGCAAAACACACGCGCCCAAACCAAAAGTCCAAAAGTCTAAAAGTCCAAAACGTCCAACCAAACCAAGTACAATACAAAATAATCCAATCAAGTATAAATAAGTCATAATCAAAATAGTTGAATCCCATGCATACCCTAACGTGCACAAGTGTCTTATCTTAGGGACCTGAGAAAAAATGTAAGAAAATATGTCAACACGAGGTTGGTGAGTTCACAGGTTTCAATATATGTAAATAAGCGTTTACCAGATTTATGTTCATTCAATATGTATTTATAGGTAGCTAACCTATGCTCATGTTTAACTCAAGCGCTCGCAACCGAAGCTGACTGTTTGTTTATTGCCTCCTGCTAGGTCTATCAACACTGGCGGTGTGAGTAGGATAACATTTCACCCGTTCGATCTCTAATCGAGTTAGCGCGACTAACGCGGGTGGGATTTGTCAAACCCATTAGTACTACTAAATATTACCTCGCTAAGATCCATATTAACGGTCCGATATAAGTTGAGGACTTTCTGTGATAGCGTGTTACGCTTAGCTTTAACATTGATAACATATGAATTTTCAAAATCTAAAACTAGTTTAATCATGTTTTCTCCCCCAGATTAAAACAGTAAAAAGGGGCCGTGAAAACTCACCTGCGTTGCGTTGAAGGTAGTTTCACACAAGAGACAAGTTGGAACCACGAGTGTAAGTATCAAACGACTTACGTACGCCCTAAAATTATAAACACATAAATTAGGGACAAGATGGGATTTGTGACGACGACAAGTAATAAGGAACTTCCTAAACATAACGCTCTAATGACCATGAGTAGACGAATGTGTCCACGAGAATACAAGATTCTTGAATTATACCATTAAGGAAAACTACGGTTCATGACGAGTGACAGATAATAATAATAAAATATATATGTTGTTTTTAATTGAGTTCAAGGATTGAAAATAATAGATTATTTTATAAACGAGTTTTAAATAACGGTTACGAGTTACAAGACTAAAACCGAGTCTATGGGTGGTTTTCCGGCTTTAAAAAATATTAATATAATATAATAATTATTGTTTTGAAAATATAAATATTAATCAAACATTCTGACAAAAGGCTTTCCCACACACGACCGCGCCTAAGACAAGGCACGACCGTGTTCAGGACACGGGCGCGACCGTGCTGGTTAAGGCACGACCGTGTTGATCAAACAGAAGGTACAACAAAGTCTGGTCATCAGGCACGACCGTGCTTGTGTCGAGCACGACCGTGTCTAGGGTTTTCTAGGCATGACCTTGTCTGGCTCGCATGCACGACCAGGTCAGGTACGGGGCACGACCGTACTAGTCGATTAGCGCGAGTCTGAATAATTTCATAATAAAATCGATTAAATCTTATAATATTAACGTTGGAAATCATGGGGCTTTTGATAAACAAAGAATTTCGAACATAATCATGTATTTTAATTGGATTAACAACATGTCTAGATTAATATTTGATTAACCCGAAAGTGTATGAACCCTAGGTTTTTGATTGAGTTAAATTCAATAATGCAAGCCCGAAATATGATAGGGCTTTCGATTAGGAGATTGAAATGAAGCTAAGGATGAAAAAAGTTACCAGATTACGATCCGAATTGATGGTTCCCGACTAGTTTGGTTGCCGGCGCTAACGTGTTCGATCTCCGGCGAGTGTGAAAGCTTCTCCGATCAATTCAACGCGTGCAGAAGCTCTAGTGGGGTGCGATAGAGGTGTGTGATCGTTCCATTTGTGAGAGTAATACGAGAATTGATCGAATGTGTTGGTCTTTGGTAAAGGGTCGACGGTTACGGTTTGATTTCCCATAATTGGGGTTTAATTCGATTAATGCCGATGTTTAAAACCTTAATGTTGGTCGTTAATAGATGAGACGTGTATAACGGTTAAGTATTCGAATAAATTTGCGATTAAACACTGCGTTTATTATTCAACTGACAAGAGGCACGACCGTGCCAACAGGAGGCGCGACCGTGCCAAAACAAGGCGCGACCGTGCCTACTAGGATTTCTAGATATTTACAAAACTAGTCCCTGCAACTTCAGCTTTGACATAAATAATTCCTTGGCCTTAGAATTTGGGTTAACTTGGTTAGGATTTAACAGAATATTTAACAGGAACACTAACGGAATTAACTTGAAAAGTCAGATTGTCACAGATCAGCCCATAATTGATTTGCGTAATTCCCAAAGACAGACGCCCGTCCTACCGTCGTAGTCTGTCATCCATGATCGTAAGGATTCCTTCGACCTTACGTCATGCTATACCGTGCGGATTCCTTCGACCGGCTGTCCTCACTGTTCTATCGTCGTAGACTGTCATATTCGCCCGTCCGCCCAAAGGCATCCGTTTCCCACCCGATCTATATTTTGTAGCCGTGCTTCGATTAAAGGACTTACTCCATTGTAGTGGCCTTAGTTTAGTCTACCTTTCTAGACTTTTAATTCTGACTGCATAATAAATGAGTGGTTGTCTGTCTACCGAAGTAGCCGTTGTCATCGTACCGTCCATAACGTTTACATACATACATAGCATGCAATATATATAAATATAAAGCAAGATTTCATTCATTAACGTTATGTCATTTATTCATTTCAAAACTTTGTGCACATACGTTTCATTCTTTGTTCATCGTTTGTTTTCATATATCATGTATGATCATATTAACATTCATAACATTCGTTCATTTAGTGTATACACTTTATCCCCAAAACATTTAAAATGATTTGCATGCAACATATAGGGGGCATATAAAACTCACCTGTCTTCCGGTATTTAACCCGAAGGTGATGCTTTAGCTACTATTAATGCGTATACCAATCTACACATAAGTCAAAGTACAATTTTCTATTATTTCATGCAAGAGTCTACAGTTTTGTGGGTATCACCCGAGAGTGTCGGCTAGGAGAGTCGATAGCCACACTCATGAGTGTCGCCTGAACTTGCTTTCAGAACTTTGTGTCGTGTAATGGGTCGATTCTCAGCGTTTTTCTTAGAGGGTCGACTCCCTGACAGTCGACTCTCTGACAACCGACTCTTTTGGTAGTTGACTCTCTAACAGCCGACTCTTCTGACAGTCGACTCTCGGACAACCGACTCTTCTAACAGTCGACTCTCTGACATCCGACTCTTCTGACAGTCGAATATTTGACAGCTGACTCTTCTGAAAGACAACTTTATGACATCCGACTCTTCTGTCAGTCGACTCTCTAACAACCGACTCTTTTCTTCTTCCTCGCCGAGAGTCGCCACTTCCGGGTGGCCGACTCTCGAGAGTCGTCTCAAGAAAATTGAGCATTTGCAGGTTTGATTTTTTTATCCAAAACCTTAACTGTTTACGTTCACAACCTTTATCTAGCTTCCTTGAAGCTAGATCTAAGCTTTAATCCACTTTTCATACGTAAAAATCCATCCTTTATGTTTAAAAAACCCTATAAACCCTAAAATCCCTTTTTTGAAGAAAAACTCAGATCTGAGGTCGATCTTACCTCAAGACTCGTGCTTCTTAAGGTAGAAACGATCAGGGTTGCTGGAGAAACAAGATGGTAGCAGGATCCAAGCTTGATAGTGCCTTCTTGAGCTTTCTCTCACTAGAACTCTCTTTCTCTCTCTAGGTTTTCAAGGTTGAAGAAGGTGGAATGAGGAAGATGAAGCTGATAATGCCTTTATATTCATGAGCTACATCGGCCCATTGGAGCCGGGCCCAAGCCCGCTCCCCTTTCTTTCACTTTCCCTTTGATTTAATCCTAACCTCGCTCTCATTTATTTGTTTTATAAATTTTTGGGGTGTTACATTATTCCACCACCAAAACTAAATTGGAAATTCACAAAGCATGTATGGGTCCGGCCAACGACCCTTAAATAAACATGGCTCTTCCGGGAGGCAACACGATGATCAAGAATAAATTGAGAAGTTGGCGTACGGCAGAACACATGGACCTCAGGTTTATTTATCCAAGATTAAGTTTCTCGTTCTTCCGCCTTCAGGTATGCCTTCTCGATACTAGGACATTTAGTAGCTTAACTACTACCTTTTATTTTTTGTTTCCGTTTTATGTTTTTTTTATGTGTCAAGTAGCATAACATCACCAAGTAGTCTCTCTATTTATTTGAGGAGTTCTGCTCCACCTCTACAAGCTTCGGCTCTGACAAACCACATCATGTTGGTGGGAGATTTGATGAAGTTTTTGGCGTAACATTAATGACAGTCGCGAGCATTGGCCATAGGTTATACACCTAATTGATCTGGGAGTACCAGTTTCTTTTCCCTTAAAAATTCATGCATACTTCATGCATAGCACTTCATTACATGCATTTGTACATTGAGGGCAATGTACAATTTTAAGTGTGGGTGGGAAATTGAGATTCCGGACAAACTTGTTTCCTCAAATAAGTAAAACTAAACTTGTGATTTTCTACCTATTTGACTAAAAACTTACTTTAACCGAAAACTTACTTTCTTAAAAACCCTAAAAATTTTGAAAATTTTTGAAAAACCTTAAAAATTTATACTTTTTTGAGTTCGCAACTAAATAAATAAAAAGGAATAAATGGAAACATGGCAAGTAGAACAAATGGATATTATGCATAACAAATCACTAAATCTTATCCGATCCGTTTTTCATATGAGAATAATATAAGCCTTTCACAAGCATTACTATTATATTTTTTGCATGCTCTTTCGTTTGGTATATTGAGTGTTTTTCGATCGAATTTTATGCATAATTAGAACTTGTATGACTTATACATATCAAGACCATGAACTAATAAATGTATGGAAATGATTAAGGCACCTAAGATTCTATTACCCTCTTACTATCTTTAAATTATCATTCATTCAGCCCAAATACTAAAAATACCCGCCTAGTTAACCCATTTGAGCCTTAACCTTCTATTTTCTATCACCCATTACCCATTTGTCCCTAAACCAACTTTTCCTAAACACCGGTTATTGGCTAATTGCCTTCAAGATGGAGCATCATTAGTTTATCTTGTGTCGTTATTTAAAGTATGCAACCGTTAAGACAATTTGAAAAGAATCTTACTCAAGGAATTGAAGTATACAAAAGAAAGTGGATGTATTAGGAAAAACGGCCGAACGGTCTACAAGGAAGATATTGAAAAATATTTCAAGGAAATTGAGGAAAAGGATTTTTTGAAGAATCAGTCTTGATGTTTATGTTCTGTAAAATACAAAAAAAAAATTGGTCTTTTACCGTTTAGATATTAAAGAGCTGGAAATACATTCTTTTGATTTTCATTTGCTTTATTGTATTCATTTCGCAAAGCCTGGATTACCGCCCGAACTCCGACAAAAAAATGTTTGAAGCAACATTCGATGTAAGAAAACGGTTGCACAAGTAATAACAATTACCACCATTATGCAGCTTGTCAAAAAGCGCCACCAAAAGAAGAGCCAAAAGATATGACAAATATGTAAAATGTGGCAACTGGAGCCACAATGGAAAGTGCAGCAAGAATCAAACTTATTCCCAATATGAGTATACGCATCTGATCAAAGTAGGTGCTATTAGGTTACATGCCGAAAAAATCATACGGAAAGGCAGTAATGTGTATTACGAAGTGAGGGAAAAGTTGAATATGATAAGAAGTATCGGTCTTGGAAATCTGACCATAAACGAGCCCTCAGATTATTTATACCCTCATTATCTGAGTACTGTAGAGGGAGCCACTAGTATTTTCCAATCTTAATCCAAGAAGCCTTAGTCGTGTGTCCTACGTTAGCTGCAGCCTTTAAAATCCTTTAAACCTCTAAAAACCCAAAAATATTTTTGATTCATGCATATTACTTAGTTAGTTAGTGAAGACTTGATTTGCATACAAGCTTATGACCATTGCATAATTCCATTCGAACTCGAGTGTTCTGCTTGACTTACTTTATCCATATATATAACCCGAGAGTTGAGTGAACATTGTGAGGAGTGAAAGAATATGCATAATTGAAGCTCTAGTAGGCTTGTCATAGATTCCGTCATTCTAAAATTAGAAAAACAAAAAAATAGAAAAAGTGACTCATAAGTTATCCCGAAGTTTCCAACCACTTGGAACTTCCTTTCCTTTCGTAACATTTTTAGTTATGGGTCTGATCATGCATGAGTTTGCTTGAGGACAAGAAAAGTTTAAGTGTAGGGTGTTATGAAATGCCATAAATTATACATATTTTGCATGCATAATAATCCCCATATTACGATACTAATTGAACAAAATCCTTGCAATTGATACTTAAAACGTTTAAATTTCACAATTGCATGATAAACGATGTCCCGAGATAATCAAAGCAAAAATCTACTCAAAAACATCTAGAAATCAAGCTTTTGGAAGGATCATACTCGAGCTTTGACCCCCCAGAAACTCAACCAAGGTCAATACCAGTCAAACAAGCAGGTAAAAGACAAAACAGGGAACAGGAGAGGGATGCACGAATGTGGATCCCATTTCACGGTTGTGCAATCCCCATACTTGCTCTCCAAGCATTCTCGTACTCTGCCATGTGTACCTTTTGATTCCCTGGGTGTTTGCACGGCCGTGCAAACCAATGCACGGCCGTGCATTGCTCATTTTGAGGCTTATAAATAGATGGCTTGGGTTCTTCATTCCACACACCTTACCACACCATTCCAGAGAGGCTCTTCCGCTTTGTTCGCAATAGGGGAGCCTACGAAACTCAACATTATCCTAGTTCGTATGGCTATTCGTGGCTAAACCCTTTGTATTGCTTGGGTGTAGATGAAGTTTGGTTTATGTTAATGTTTAACTTATTAGTCTAATGGTATGTTTATGTTCTTTAGTCAATCTCTCTTAAAACCATCTTCACGATGGACTTTTTTATTTTTATCTAAATTAGTCTTTACACTTGTGAATGTTCTTGATTTTAATGTGTAAGGCCGTAAAACTTTTTTAATCAAACTTCTATTGAAACTTGTACATCTTTATAAAAGCAGATTTTGATAAGCCAAAGCTTGGTTATTATTGATAAGGTCGTACGTCTTTATACGAGCTTGTTATGAAACCAAGAGTTGGTGAACTGACGTTGGGAACGATACGTCTTTATACATGGTCCCATTGTTGCACCGCCTCCTAATGAACAAAGTCTAATAACTCTTTTAAATAAAAATAATGGTGTTTAAGTTTGATGTCCTAAACCAACTCGAAGATAGAAACAAATAGTTGAGGGTAACTATGTCCCTAGCCAGGAGTCCTACCATTTTATTCTAAAGAACATAATTCGTGAACCAAGTGTTGTGAGAATGAGGCTCTAGCGGTTTAACGTTCACAAATTTGTATTTGTCATACCATCGGATTAGTTGACATAACATTATCATATACTAAGTGGATTCGAAGCAAAAAGCAATACTCGTTGTGATCTGATTATTCTCGAGCTATTTACTTTCCTGTTATTTACTTTTCTGTTATTTACATTTCTGTTACACTCTTCACGCATATTTTGCATTTTATGTTATTTACTTTACCGTTATTTTGTTTTCTGTCATTTACTTTTTCGCTTCACGAGCACACAAAACCCACTCACTAATTAAACTGTCTAAACGATAACAAAAGTTGATTATTGGAATTCGACCGTGTCCATTGGTTCGATACTTGGTTCTTACCTAAACTATATTACAATGCGATAGGTACACTTGCCTATTGTGTGTGTTTTAAGTTTGAGTATTTATCATTTTTCAAATTTAAAACCTGATCTCGTGAAACCTTATAAACTAACAAAATATACATTATATTTTGTTAACTAAAATTATTAAACTTACACGCCGCATCATTAAGCTATCCATATATAACTTCTTTTGAGTCACAAACTTATTCAATTCTTTCAACTCTTCTTCTGCGGACATATTTTCAAATAATCATAGCTAACTTCCTTTTCCTTTTCAATTCTCTCAATTTTTTCTTAATCGGGATTTTCTTTTTCATCTTTCTTAATGCGTATCCCTTTTCTTGCGCATATGATTTTTTAACTTGTGATTTTTAATAACCTCTACATCATCATTATCTTGAGAAGCTTTCTTTTCAAACTTCTTAGCATGCTTTCTTAGAGTTTCAACCTTAACGTTCCTAAATTGTTTGCTATGAAACCCACTCGGTTTAAGAAAAGCAATCAATTCTTCCTTCCTAGGACGATCTGTTATCTTTATCTCAGGAACCTTAGTAGGTGTCTTAAACTTCATAAGTTCAGGAGATTTTGGAGTTTCAGCAGACTTCTTCAAATAACTTCTAACCCTTGGAATAGATTTCTTACTTGAAAACGTAATAACCAAAACCTTGGGCTTTTTAGGTAATTGTACCTTCTCAATAGTTTATTCTTTTCAGGAGATTTTGCTATTTCAGACTCTGACTCATGAACAACTTTAGCTTTCTTTGGCCTTCTTGAATAAGTTTTTTAATATTTCAGAGCCTTTCTTAATTCAATCCCCTTTCTTTCTCCGTTTTTTCCTTTTTCTACTAATCATTTCTTAAGAATATTTATGAGAATAGATGCACCAATTTCTGCCAAAACTTTATCATGTTTCACTTTTGCTGCAAGCTCAACCAAACTATTTGTTGCTTGCATTTAATGAAGATTTCAACTTGTATACTCATTTTCCAGCTCCTTGTAAATTTCCACATCTTAAGTGTCAATAGGAATTTCTAGAACTTGAGTGTTTTGTACATCTTTATATGTCATCACAGCTTTGCCCTTGTTATCAACAACAACAACAACAATTTCATCAACTGGAACCTCAGGAACTTCTTCTTGCTGATGATGAGGTGATAATGACCATAATTTGCATCAGCAACATATCCTTGTTTTTCATTAATTCATAAGAACTTGATTTGTTTGAATTGATTGGTCGAAACAAACATACCATTTTTTAGGCAAAAAAGTCATAAACCTACCCACTATTTCAGCATTATCCAACTTAACTTCATTAGATCTCAACTTACACACAAGTTTGACATACATATTGAACTAAACAGTTAGATTTTAACTAGGAATATGTACAAATAGGTCAAATTTCCTTTTCAACAAAGTCCTTCTATTTTTCTTCATTTCCAAAGAAACTTCATACATTTTGGATAAGGCATTCCGTAGAGTTTTAGTAGATTCATGTGCTTTGAATTATGGCATATCCCACTATGAAGAGCCGTAGTAAGTAGACCTAATGCCTACTATCTCTATCCTTCATCTTTAACTCACACTATATTTGGATAGATTTTTTGGAATACTCTCTCCACTTTCAACAGCCACAACAAATAGTGAGTATAGACCATCAATAATTGATTTCCATAGGATGAAGTCAGTAACATAAATAAAATTCTCCATTCTCAGCCTCCAATTCCTATATTCAGCCACTGATTAGAGTCTTGGAGGTTTGTTGTGGTTCTGATATCAGCATCGATACTGTGAATAAAAATAATCATTTGTGATTAAATTTATTCAAAGATTTAATCAAATTCTTCTCAATTTGATCTAATTTCCACGTGCATAAGTTTCATAGAATCATAGATGAATTCATGAAATATTCCTCTAATTTCAAGAATTTGAGCACTGAAAGCTCTGATACCGCTTCTAGGATCGTTATTCACAAGAACTTTATTCCGTGTTTGAATTTAATAGTGGAAATAAACAATTCAACAAGTAATATTCAATGAAAACAATCACAAGATGTATGTAGAAAACTAGAGGAGGTGGTGGATGTTAACTAATCCACTCTACGCCCCTTCCCGATCCTCCAATCGAGAGTTGCTCCACTAGTTATTTCCCTAAAATGGTAGGGATCACCAACATAACGTTTCACTAGGCAAAGGTAGTGATCACCTTTTTCAACGCACTATGTCAAGATAGTATGTCTTTACAACTTATCAACCATTCACTATATCAAGATAGTGAATCCCCACAACACTATGTCAAGATACCGTTTTCACTCTCAAATACAAAACAACACTATATCAAGTTGGTGTACCCCTCACAACTCACCAAAAAATGATGACCACTCTATAAGAAACACTAAAAATGAAAAAAAAGATGTTGTAGAACTTTTTCTTCTTTTTGCACTTCTTAAAGCTTTTATCTCCTCTTCAATTGATGTTTGAAAGATGATGGAATCAAGAGAGATATGCTTTGATATGTGTGTGTATTAATTTGAGCACAAGGGGTGAAGTTAAATGTTTCAACAAGACTTCCTTTTGTAGGCCAAGGGGAAATCCTTAGACATTCCACGGTCGCTTCAATCGACCGTGGATGCCGATTTTGTATTTTAAACGTTGGGAGAAGTCTTGTCCCTTTTTGTTGGCAACTTTAGACAGATTTTAGCAATCTTAACATGTTAGGTAAAGCTTTGTTTGACCCTTTCATATCATCAAAGATTTTATACCACAAATGGGCTAGTTACATTTTTTTAACCAAAAGCTTATGAGATGTTTCCTCTTTAGTTTTGTCTTAATCCATTTTTTAGTGTGTTCTGTCTTTTGTGTACGATTGTATGGAAGACATACTCTAAACAGTAAGATCTTCTCAAGATGGATTTGAATTTCAAAAACTCTTTTGAAAACTATTTAGATTAATTTTAAACTTGGTAAATATTATGTGTATGATTATTATAAAATAATCTTTGAGTTATAGAAAATCATTTGTCTTGTAATTTATTAGGATCTTGTTTTATGTTAATGATTTACATCACTTGATTAACAACATATTCGTGTTGAATTTACTTGATCATTTTCTTCAAACAAGTCTTTTAAATCTTCTATCACTTTAGGCTTTGTTGAATTATAACTTAAGATGATTAATTAAGTGTGTAGGGACATGTATATGACATATACTCATCATTCATGAACTAGTAATATTTCAAGTCACATTTAGTGAGTCATTATCAAAACCAAGCAAACTAATTAAAGTTTAACATATTGTTTTCCAAACAATGTAAATCAAAGATCAATTGTATTCAATGAAGTTCTTCGTACGATGGTGGAATTGACAGTTACAAAATATCATAACATAGCTCTCTATTTATAGTAGAACACAACTGACCTATACATTAAGCTCTATACATGCCACGTGTCATAACAAACTAATTAACTTCTATTTAGTCAGTTGCTCTGCAGAGTACTCCTTTTTTGAATAAACACAAAGTGATCCGGGTGATCATTTCATAAGATTGTATGGTCCAGGTGATTTAAGTCTATACTGTAATGAAGATATTCAAATTTTGTTGAAAATGAATCTGCATTGCCATCTAGATGATTATGTAGATGTAATGCGTTTTTGTAGAGTCCTGAAAAGTTTTCCAAAGAATGATTGAAGTTTTTGTAGCATCAACCTCAAGGGGAAGGTTGTAGAGTCAATTTTATAGGTTGATTAATACAACATGTTTTGGATCCCTAGTTAAGAAGATTTTGCCTAGGTACTTGAACTACATACTATAAAAGAAGAACTACGGATTAACACTTGTATTCGGAGTTGGAGTTTTGTCTAAGTGCATGAACTACGGACTAAGGATTATATATTCTAGACCTTAGAAACTGATTCGAAGTATCTAAGGCATGGAACAATGGATGAACATCTTCAACTATGAACGAATAATCACATATATTGTTGAAGTATTATCAAAGTTTATGTTCTTACTAGAATCCACCAATACAGATCTTGACACACTTGATGCATGTCATCTGAAAGGAAAGATCAATGGGTACTAGTTATTGCCACAAGTTTTAAGGGTAACAATTCCTTTTTTCCAGTAGCTTATGGTGTACTTCAATTGGAGAACAAAAATTCATCGATATGGTTTCTTAAAATGCTTATGCCTAATGGTCTTGTTATCTCTTAAGACATGCATAAAGGTATAGAAGTTGCAATAACACAAGTTTATCTTAGTGTTGAACATAGATAATGCATTAGACACTTATATAGCAATTTCAAGAAACGGTTTCATGGTATGTTCTTTAGTAGAAATTTATGGCGAGCTTCTATGACCTATAGTGGTACCAATTACGAAAGATTATTAAATGAGATCTCCGCAATATGTAAAGATGCATTTATGTATGTTAATGAGAATCATAAGAAGTTATGGAGTCCTTACAAGTTTGGAATTATATCCACGTGTGACTATAGTGCTAACAATATCTCGAAAGTTATAACTATTGGATACGTGAATTGCATTATCATCTGGTATTTGATCTCCTTGATTACATTAAAGAAAAGAAAATTGTACGCATTGAAAAGAAAAGGGCGTTTCTAAAAAATGGAACGGCACATTGGTACCTAATGAATATTTACTCTTTTAAAAGAAAATTGGTTCATCCATATATGAAGGATGCATCATGTAAAAGAAAATTAGAAAAGCTTATAAAAGAAAACGAGAAGATTAAAAATAACCTTTTTGATGAAATGGGTGAATCTCATTTATTGAGAAAACTATTGTTTATGGATAAATATAAAATTTCAAATGTTTAAATATTAAACTTTAAAGTTTTAAAAAAATAAGGATAAAATGGTTATTTTTTAAATTGATTTCAATGAAATGGGTAAATTTAATACTTTAACGCTTTTTTAATAGCTTGTTTGATATTAAGTTTGAGTTTGGTATATATGATTTTTTCAAGTTTGTAGGGTATCTAAAAAATTATATAACTATTTATGTTTTCTTCCTAAAAAATTCATCTCCTGTTTCATTCCCAAATTCCCTTTCTCCCTCTAAATTGCCTTCTATAATGTATACCATCTACAAAACTGAACTCAATGTTATAGTGTTCTCCAATGAAAATAGTCGGAATGTTGTATGATATACCATATTAAATTGATTCTTTTAATTGTTCTATAAATTGATTACGGTTACAGTTTCGTTTTGATCTTCATTCCCAGACTGTACATCAATAATATTCAATTGAAACTTTGATCAAGTTTGTTGAAGCAAGAGATGGTAATAGATCCAAAGCCCATAACATGCTTATGCAAATTCATTCTAGTTGAAACTTTGAAACTCGTTATCATATTAGATTCATGTTGATGAATCTTGTCTTTTTAACCGGTTAATTCTCTAAATTTGAGAATTAGAAATAAGATCTATAAAATATTAGTAGACCGTCTCCAACATGCACGTCTCCAACATGCACGTTACATGCACGTTAAAATATTTTTTAATAGCTTGTTTGATATTAAGTTTGAGTTTGGTATATATGATTTTTTCAAGTTTGTAGGGTATCTAAAAAATTATAGAACTATTTATGTTTTCTTCCTAAAAAATTCATCTCTTGTTTCATTCCCAAATTCCCTTTCTCCCTCTAAATTGCCTTATATAATGTATACGATCTGCAAAACTGAGCTCAATGTTATCGTGTTCTGCAATGAACATAGTCAGAATGTTGTACGATATACCATATTAAATTGATTCTTTTGATTGTTCTATAAATTGATTACGGTTACAGTTCCGTTTTGATCTTCATTCCCAGACTTTACATCAATAATATTCAATTGAATCTTTGATCAAGTTTGTTGAAGCAAGAGATGGTAACAGATCCAAAGCCCATAACATGCTTATGCAAATTCATTCTAGTTGAAACTTTGAGACTCGTTATCATATTAGATTCATGTTGATGAATCTTCTCTTTTAAACCGGTTAATTCTCTAAATTTGAGAATTGGAAATAAGATCTGTAAAATATTAGTAGACCGTCTCCAACCTGCACGTTATTGGACGCCTAAGGACTTGCATGTATAGGAGAAAGATGATGAAAACTTTGTCTCCTTGGGTGGGGTCGGTGATGTGTGGTTGAATTTCATATGCTTATCATATATAATGACATGTTTTTTTAACATAAGTTTTCATGAAATACCTTTACTTTAAGTGTGTTTTGTGTTTATAGGTCAAGGGTGAAGAATGCTTGAAAAATAGGGCAAACTACGCGAGAAATGGATGTGTTTCACATGTTAAAGTTTGAAGTTTAAAGTTGGAAAACACATAAAAGATCAAGGCATTGAAGATAGTGTTGAACAAGCAGAAGAAGACCCAACATTCAGTTTGGGTGTTCCACACGCCCAACTCAGCAGCATACAATTTGGCCAATTTGCTCATCGTTCACAAAAAGTTGGGCCGTATGACTTGAAAGTTGGGCGTTCCATACGGCCAGAGTCGGCTTAAGGCCGAATTTTGATGATTTCAGCCCTATATTAACCATAGATCTAGGTTTTGTATAATAACTTCCGAGAGACGAATTTCAGATGAAAAGGGGCGATTTTTAGGGTTTCTAATCACCCCAAACACCATTCTATTCTTTCTTTGTGATTACGAATCAGTTTTTGAAGATCCAATGATGATGCGGCAATGCTTGTTCGCTTGTGATCACCTCCGGGGTGAATAGTTCTCGTAAGTGAAGCGTTTGACTATGATTCTACCTAGTTTGGATTGAGTTTTTGATTGACATCTTAAGTTATATGAACTTTGTTGCTTGTTTGGTTTATTTAAGCGGCTTACTTTTGTTTTAAACATTGGTGCAATATCATCGGTTTTCGATTTCTTTACATCATGATCAATTTGGTGTTGTGATGTGTTTTACAATTGTGAATTGGTAATTTGTAAATGAACGAGTCTTAAAAGTTTGTTCTATAACTATCAGTTGAATTAAACGTCTTTGCAAGTCACGTCTATATGATTTCTTACTAGGTGGAATTAGGTTTTGTATGGATATTTTGAACATGAAACCCAGTGTGGTCACTCTTTTCTCCAATTTGTTTTAAATTTAGTTTTAGGTTGTTGCTACTACAATAGTTTTAAAAATTAACCAACATCCAAATCTCAAGTTTACTTTTCAATTGTCTAGTTTAATCTTTAGTTCTAAATAACACGGTCCACTAATTCCGTATGGATACGACAACCCTAATTAATAAACTACAGTCTACGGTACCCAAGAACCCAAATTTAAACATATTTTTTTATTGTCGTTCGACACGAGATCAAAATGGCGCCGTTTTCGGGGAATACGTGCTCAAAGTGCTAATTTTAGTTAATTTTTTTTTGTTCAGTACTACTCTGGGTGTGTTTACCTGTGCAGCCACATGTTTATGCATACGTGAATATCAGCAAGATTATCACCGCTTTATGTTGATCTTGAGATCTAAAGAACAGTAAACAAAAAAAAAACAGAGTCAACAAAATAGTTGAGAAACTTGATAGCCCGTCTACATCCATGGAGAAGTAGAACCAAAATCAACTTGTCAACCAACCACCACTAAATCAACCAATTCCACCACCTTTGCTACTATTCCATCCACATAACCATCCACCACAACCTCCACCTATACCAAATCACCCAATAAACAACCCAATATTCCAACATCAGCCACCACAAACCTCCCTAAAACCAACCCGTATTGAACTTCCAACCTAATTATACGGGTCAAAGAAAAATAGAAGCAGCAACACTGGTAATCATTCTGACTATGATGATCAGTTTTTAGTCAGAAGGAGCACCCACCTAGAGCATGGGTCTCAACATACTATTTGGAACAATAAAGATTGGCAGAACAAGAACCAATACAATCATGGATTGTTCCTTCCTCGGTAGCAAGTCCATGGAGGGTACGGAGTTGAGCAATGGATTCCACCATCGCCACCACAAAATTACTATCAGAATCAGGGTTGATGTAACGGTTACTGGTGTGACGCGAACTATACGCAAAAACCTACAAGTTCTAATATTTATAATAAAACGGACAAACCTAAACTAACGCGCACAATACGGAAAGTGTACCGATCGTTTGCAGAATAGATAGATTAGACCGAGTATCGAACCTACGGACACTATATGTACAGCGAAATACTGACTCAGATGCAGGATAACTAATTATAAAAAGGGGGGTTTCTTTTATTTAAGAGAGAAAGAAACTATAGAAAATAAAGAAAAAGACGAGGACAAACAAACTAGCGTGAGAATAACTACGAAACGAAAACAGATAGGGTGAAAGCACTACCTAGGCTCGAATCCTACACATGCTTGACAAAGGTTCTATCGATAAGGAAACTGACGTGATACCAGGATCTTAAAATACTAAACTCAAAGGAAACCTAGAGCACCCTCGACCCTTCTCAAGGATTATCAACCAAGAAACCTAAAAGCCGTTAAACCACCGGTTGGACGGGTTCCCCTCACAGGTCATCCAGTCTACTCAAGAAGTATCCGCTAGACAATCTACCTCACAGCGCGAAAGTCTCAATACACCTAAGTGCAAGGGATAACTAAGAATTTCCTATTGGACTCGGTAAACAAGATGTGAACGACGAACTAGACAGACCTTCTCACAAAGATTCTAAACTAGCGATCAGACACACGAGATAAACCGACAATCTCTCACCTCACAGCTATTAAGATTGGTTGAATATTTATATTTACCAATTCACGAATTTCATTCCTATGGAATACTACGTCTAGCAAACCATCCAATAATCAAAAACACACGGCAATTGATCTAGCATGCACCTATTATATGAAAGACATTCATCAAAGCACATGAGGACTGAAAAATCATTCAATTGATAATACTAAATACGCATACACATCCAATGATCAAAACCAAGTTTGTTACATCATGAGTTCTTCACATTCAAAAGTTCTAAAAACCAACAAAAACCAATGTCAAACATGTGCAATCATCTCAACCTAGGTAGATCAAGTTTCTAGCCAATAATCATAATCAAATCAGTAGCTATTATCATATTCAAAGACATTGATTATCAAAAGTTCAAGATACAAAGAAAGAAACGAAAAACCGATGAGCTAACACCCGAAGAACTCGATCCTAAGCTTCAATTATTTGATTTCTTGACTCCAAGTGCTCTCTAATGCTCTGGAAATCGTCTGCTAATCGCCCTCTGCTGTCTCCAATCGATTCTCCTCTAAAACTAGGGTTTAAAACGATTAAATACGTTTTTTTCTTCGAAAGCCTACCCGTCGCGTATCGCGACGGTTCTTCATACTCCCTCGCGCTACGCGGGTAGTAAACTGGTTTACTGAAGGACATTTTGTCTTTTCGCACACTTTTCCATCCCTCGCGTATCGCGAGTGGTATTCTTAATTCGTCGCGATACGCGACGATACCAAAATCTCTATTTTTTATTGTTTCCAATACCCGACTCTCTCGTCTCGATCCCGGAAGCTCATTCTTCTTAATTCCTGCTCATTTTAGCTTCCTTTTTACCCAGATCACTGTAGACAACACAAATAATCAATAGTATACGAAAACCAGAAATAAACGATACAAAACGACTCGAAAACTATACAAAATATACACGAGAAACAGATGTATTTTGCAACACATCAGTTACCCACAAGGTAACTACAATGCTAGAGTGAATTATGACAACAATGATAATGCCTTAATAGTGAACAACATAGCTCTAGTGCAGGGCGCAGACAGTCACTTCCACCCTGCACTTGCATTGAACTACTCCTCGGTTGTGCCATTAGTGTTTTGTGGTAGAGTATTCGAAGTAAGACCACGGTGTCTAGGGATTCTCTCAGGTTTTCATGGGCGACCAACCGAAGAACGGAGTTTGGAATGAGGGTTAATGAGGTCTTCATATATTTGAGTTTGAAACCATGTGTAGCAAAGTAGGTGGCCACGGGTTCTCTCCGGAAGAGGTAAAGCTCGTTGATAAACGGAGTTTGGAACGAGGGTTAATGAGCACTAATGAGTAATATTATGAGTTTAAGTTGTTTATATGCGTGGAACTATTTAACTATGAGAGAATTTATGATTGTAGGTGATGTAGTGCAAAGCACACATCTTTATTCCTTTGTATTCGTCCGTTTTTAGATAGTTTTGTATACGTTTTTACTTGTTTTTGTTTTGTTTTGAGTCCTAGTCAGGTTTACAAGAGCTCGTGATGATTACAAGTCAATACATGAAGAAACCAAGCAAGAGAAGAAAGTCCAAATATTAAAAGTGAAAAAAGTTGGATTTTCATTCCCTCGCGGTACGCGAAGGGATAGCCACCAAGTCTCGCGGTACGAGAGGAAATTTAAATTCGGCCGCGACTATTTTGGCCCTCGCGGTACGTGAAGTGCTGGGCTGTGTGTCTCGCGGTACGCGAGAGACCTGATTTTCGAGAAAAAACCCTAGGTTGAATTTAAATAGAATTTGATATCCATTCTTTAAAAATTTTGAGATTTAGCCGTCCAGAGAAGAGTCTAGGGCGATTTTAAGGTTGGAGAAGGCAATCGGAGTCAAAGATTGAGGCTTTCAGATCCGGTGAGGTTAGAGATAGCTTATTTAGGTTCCAATTCTCTTTCGTTTGACTTTGATTTGTATGTTTGATACCATTTTGGATAAGGCATTCCGTAGAGTTTTAGTAGATTCATGTGCTTTGAATTATGGCATATCCCACTATGAAGAGCCGTAGTAAGTAGACCTAATGCCTACTATCTCTATCCTTCATCTTTAACTCACACTGTATTTGGATAGATTTTTTGGAATACTCTCTCCACTTTCAACAGCCACAACAAATAGTGAGTATAGACCATCAATAATTTATTTCCATAGGATGAAGTCAGTAACATAAATAAAATTCTCCATTCTCAGCCTCCAATTCCTATATTCAGCCACTGATTAGAGTCTTGGAGGTTTGTTGTGGTTCTGATATCAGCATCGATACTGTGAATAAAAATAATCATTTGTGATTAAATTTATTCAAAGATTTAATCAAATTCTTCTCAATTTGATCTAATTTCCACGTGCATAAGTTTCATAGAATCATAGATGAATTCATGAAATATTCCTCTAATTTCAAGAATTTGAGCACTGAAAGCTCTGATACCGCTTCTAGGATCGTTATTCACAAGAACTTTATTCCGTGTTTGAATTTAATAGTGGAAATAAACAATTCAACAAGTAATATTCAATGAAAACAATCACAAGATGTATGTAGAAAACTAGAGGAGGTGGTGGATGTTAACTAATCCACTCTACGCCCTCTTCCCGATCCTCCAATCGAGAGTTGCTCCACTAGTTATTTCCCTAAAATGGTAGGGATCACCAACATAACGTTTCACTAGGCAAAGGTAGTGATCACCTTTTTCAACGCACTATGTCAAGATAGTATGTCTTTACAACTTATCAACCATTCACTATATCAAGATAGTGAATCCCCACAACACTATGTCAAGATACCGTTTTCACTCTCAAATACAAAACAAAACTATATCAAGTTGGTGTACCCCTCACAACTCACCAAAAAATGATGATCACTTTATAAGAAACACTAAAAATGAAAAAAAAGATGTTGTAGAACGTTTTCTTCTTTTTGCATTTCTTAAAGCTTTTATCTCTTCTTCAATTGATGTTTGAAAGATGATAGAATCAAGAGAGATATGCTTTGATATGTATGTGTATTAATTTGAGGACAAGGGGTGAAGTTAAATGTTTCAACAAGACTTCCTTTTATAGGCCAAGACACCAAACCAAAGGGGAAATCCTTAGACATTCCACGGTCGCTTCAATCGACCGTGGATGCCGATTTTGTATTTTGAACGTTGGGAGAAGTCTTGTCCCTTTTTGTTGGCAACTTTCGACAGATTTTAGCAATCTTAAAATGTTAGGTAAAGCTTTGTTTGAGCCTTTCATATCATCAAAGATTTTATACCACAAATGGGTTAGTTACATTTTTTTAACCAAAAGCTTATGAGATGTTTCCTCTTTAGTTTTGTCTTAATCCATTTTTTAGTGTGTTATGTCTTTTGTGTACGATTGTATGGAAGACATACTCTAAACAGTAAGATCTTCTCAAGATGGATTTGAATTTCAAAAACTCTTTTGAAAACTATTTAGATTAATTTTAAACTTGGTAAATATTATGTGTATGATTATTATAAAATAATCTTTGAGTTATAGAAAATCATTTATATTGTAATTTATTAGGATCTTGTTTTATGTTAATGATTTACATCACTTGATTCACAACATATCCGTGTTGAACTTACTTGATCATTTTCTTCAAACAAGTCTTTTAAATCTTCTATCACTTTAGGCTTTGTTGAATTATAACTTAAGATGATTAATTAAGTGTGTAGGGACATGTATATGACATATACTCATCATTCATGAACTAGTAATATTTCAAGTCACATTTAGTGAGTCATTATCAAAACCAAGCAAACTAATTAAAGTTTAACATATTGTTTTCCAAACAATGTAAATCAAAGATCAATTATATTCAATGAAGTTCTTCGTACGATGGTGGAATTGACAGTTACAAAATATCATAACATAGCTCTCTATTTATAGTAGAATACAACTGACCTATACATTAAGATCTATACATGCCATGTGTCATAACAAACTAATTAACTTCTATTTTGTCAGTTGCTCTCCAGAGTACTCCTTTGTTGAATAAACTCAAAGTGATCCGGGTGATCGTTTCATAAGATTGTATGGTCCAGGTGATTTAAGTCTATACTGTAATGAAGATATTCAAATTTTATTGAAAATGAATCTGCATTGCCATCTAGATGATTATGTAGATGTAATGCCTTTTTGTAGAGTCCTGAAAAGTTTTCCAAAGAATGATTGAAGTTTTTGTAGCATCAACCTTAAGGGGAAGGTTGTAGAGTCAATTTTATAAGTTGATTAATACAACATGTTTTGGATCCGTAGTTAAGAAGATTTTGCCTAAGTGCATGAACTACGGACTAAGGATTATATATTCTAGACATTAGAAACTTATGGCAAGTTGAAGATTTATCTAAGGCATGGAACAATGGATGAACATCATTAACTATGGATGAACATCTTCAACTACGAACGAATAATCACATATATTGTTGAAGTATTATCATAGTTTATGTTCTTGCTAGAATCCACCAATACATATCTTGACACTCTTGATGCATGTCATCTGAAAGGAAAGATCAATGGGGTACTAGTTATTGCCACAAGTTTTAAGGGTAACAATTCCATTTTTCCAATAGCTTATGGTGTACTTCAATTGGAGAACAAAAATTCATCAATATGTTTTCTTAAAATACTTATGCCTATTGGTCTTGTTATCTCTTAAGACATGCATAAAGGTATAGAAGTTGCAATAACACAAGTTTATCTTAGTGTTGAACATAGATAATGCATTAGACACTTATATAGCAATTTCAAGAAACGGTTTCATGGTATGTTCTTTAGTAGAAATTTATGGCGAGCTTCTATGACCTATAGTGGTACCAATTACGAAAGATTATTAAATGAGATCTCCGCAGTATGTAAAGATGCATTTATGTATGTTAATGAGAATCATAAGAAGTTATGGAGTCCTTACAAGTTTGGAATTATATCCACGTGTGACTATAGTGCTAACAATATCTCGAAAGTTATAACTATTGGATACGTGAATTGCATTATCATCTGGTATTTGATCTCCTTGATTACATTAAAGAAAAGAAAATTGTACGCATTGAAAAGAAAAGGGCATTTCTAAAAAATGGAACGGCACATTGGTACCTAATGAATATTTACTCTTTTAAAAGAAAATTGGTTCATCCATATATGAAGGATGCATCATGTAAAAGAAAATTAGAAAAGCTTATAAAAGAAAACGAGAAGATTAAAAATAACCTTTTTGATGAAATGGGTGAATCTCATTTATCGAGAAAACTATTGTTTATGGATAAATATAAAATTTCAATTGTTTAAATATTAAACTTTAAAGTTTTAAAAAAATAAGGATAAAATGGTTATTTTTTAAATTGATTTCAATGAAATGAGTAAATTTAATACTTTAACGCTTTTTTAATAGCTTGTTTGATATTAAGTTTGAGTTTGGTATATATGATTTTTTCAAGTTTGTAGGGTATCTAAAAAATTATATAACTATTTATGTTTTCTTCCTAAAAAATTCATCTCCTATTTCATTCCCAAATTCCCTTTCTCCCTCTAAATTGCCTTCTATAATGTATACCATCTACAAAACTGAACTCAATGTTATAGTGTTCTCCAATGAAAATAGTCGGAATGTTGTATGATATACCATATTAAATTGATTCTTTTAATTGTTCTATAAATTGATTACGGTTACAGTTTCGTTTTTATCTTCATTCCCAGACTGTACATCAATAATATTCAATTGAAACTTTGATCAAGTTTGTTGAAGCAAGAGATGGTAATAGATCCAAAGCCCATAACATGCTTATGCAAATTCATTCTAGTTGAAACTTTGAAACTCGTTATCATATTAGATTCATGTTGATGAATCTTGTCTTTTTAACCGGTTAATTCTCTAAATTTGAGAATTAGAAATAAGATCTATAAAATATTAGTAGACCGTCTCCAACATGCACGTTATTGGATGCCCAAGGACTTGCATGTAGAGGAGAAAGATGATGAAAACTTTATCTCCTAGGGTGGGGTCGGTGATGTGTGGTTGAATTTCATATGCTTATCATATGTAATGACATGTTTTTTTAACATAAGTTTTCATGAAATACCTTTACTTTAAATGTGTTTTGTGTTTATAGGTCAAGGGTGAAGAATGCTTGAAAACAGGGCAAACTACGCGAGAAATGGACGTGTTTCACATGTTAAAGTTTGAAGTTTGAAGTTGGAAAACACATAAAAGATCAAGGCATGGAAGATAGTGTTGAACAAGTTGAAGAAGACCCAACATTCAGTTTGGGTGTTCCATACGCCCAACTCAGCAGCATACAATTTGGCCGATTTGCTCATCGTTCACAAAAAGTTGGGCCGTATGACTTGAAAGTTGGGCGTTCCATACGCCCAAAGTCGGTTTAAAGCCGTATTTTGAGGAATTTCAGCCATATATTAACCATAGATCTAAGTATTGTATATTCACTTTCGAGAGATGAATTTCAGATGAAAAGGGGCGATTTTTAGGGTTTCTAATCACCCCAAACACCATTCCATTCATGCTTTGTGATTATGTAGGATCGTGAAAGTACAAGATGGTTCTGTTCTTAGTTGAAATTGGCGGAAACAATACTAACTACACAAGTATAATTGAGCAAACAGAAAGAATACTTATAAGAACACTGTTGTATTAAGCTTTTGCAAATAAACGATTACAAATGAAAAACTCAATCAAAAAGCACACATACAATGAAGTGTTTACACTGTATTTATACTCACTTAGAATCAAGACAAACCCTTGATTCTAAGGATCAGATCTAACACAGATCGTTGATCTTTTGTATAAAGCTAACTATTACAAGTTTAGTCTAAACTAGCTAACTTTATTGAAGCGTCTTCTTTATGCATTATTACTTGCATGCTTGGAGAAGGGCATTGTTGTCCGTCATTGGTTGCACCATTGAGGTTCCTTCTGCTTTGAGTGTGTCAGTTGCTTTTGCAGAAAGTTGTTAGTGACGCTTGGCATGGATAGTCAGCTGCAACGATTTATCTTCAAGGCACAGGGCTGTCAGCAGCAAGGATGATGATCAGCAGCAAGATGTGACCATTCAAAGCTGCTGATGATTTGCCTATCAGCAGCATCATGTGTTGATGCTGCTGTGAAGCTTATCCGCAGCAACTTTGGTCTTCAGCAGATAAGGCTATCCGCAGCAGATTTGTTCTTCTGCAGAAGAACAAGTATCCGCTGCAGATAAGCTTGTCCGGGTCATTGGCATCAATGATTTCATCTTTGCTGGGGTTGAAGTAGTGTTTGATTACCAGCAATAGATGTCTCCCACCTTCATTCTCAGGCTCATCGGCTTCACCTAGCTCCATCATTCTTCTTAGATCAGAGTCTGGAAGCTGTAGTATCTCATCAACCGATGTATAAATTGATCTTTTAGCTTATGTCCTCCCCCTGAACACTTCAAACCATTGTTCTTGAGGGCTGTATGACCATCTGATTATTTCTCTCGAGTCTTCTTGTTTGGAAGTGGGTTTGTTCTTCTTTTTGGGAGGTTGTTGATGAGTGGGAGCTGGGTGTGAGGATTTTGACTTTGAGGGAGGAGAGGAGGGAGGTCTAGGATGGAGAGTGGAAGGTTTTTGGATTGAGGAAGTGTTGGGTGAGAGAGAAGGCTTGTGTTTCTTTGTTTTCCTTTCTTCTTGAATGATTCCCCTTTTCTTAGAGCCTTTCTTCCTCATCCTTCTTGACTTTAAAATAGAGGGCTTGCAGGTTCATGAAATTCATGGGACTTAGCCTCTTTCCACTCTCTCCTCTAGCCTTAAGGAAGTCAATCATGATCTTCCTTTCTTCATGGGTTCTTTGATTCAGGGCAATGGTCTTTTTAGACTTTTGTTTGGCTTTTTCTTCTTCTTCAGCCTTCTTCTTCTTTGCCAATTGACCCTGCTGACCCATGAAGGCTCTGTAGATTTCTTTATTTGATAGTTTCTCAAGGTAGTCTGCATCCTCACCTTGAGAAACTAGAGCCTTTACCCACTCCTCTCTCATTTCTTTGGCTAGTTGAGAATCAGTTATTCAGAACTTAGCCTCTTCCTTCTTCTTCTTCTTCTCCTTCTCCATCTCTTCTTCTTCTTTGTCGAATTGTTCCTGCAGTTGAAGAGCAAGAGCTTCATCTTCTTCCATTTGATAGATTGCAGGAATCTTTACTTACGATCGTCCAGCTGTTTTGCATACAACTGGATTTGTTGTTATCTGAGGAGAATGGCTGTGATCTATCTTGAGCTTTCTTTGTTTCAGCCATCTCCTCTTCTTCTCTTTTTCTTCTTCTTCTTCTTTCTTCCTTCTCTTTCTTCTCTCTTAGCAACCTCTCTTCATCTTCTTTGGTCATAATTCCCTTTCCCTTATCTTTGTTGGATGCCTCTGCTTCGGCTTCACTGATCACAACATCAGATGATGGTGCTGCTGTTGGAATCTCAGCCTCAGCTTCATTGGTAATTTGGGGAATGGATAAGGGAGGGGAACTTACTTCATCTTCTTCCCATTCCATACCTGTCACATCCTTCCATGCCTCTTTCATCTTTTCCTCTTTTTTTTCTTTTTGATTCTTCTTCTGTGTTCAGTCTGACTGTTGGAGAAGAGAGAAAGGATAGGTCTGAGTCAGATCCAGATTCCTCCTTATACAAAGAAGCCTTGATGATCTTGATTATTTGTTGACTTTCTAAGGAGTTGACATTGAAGATGAGTGATCTGAGCTCAAAGACCTTGTGCAGGAAGGCTGATGGTAGGAGCAAGATCTCTTTGATGTTGATTGTTAGAGAAGATCCATTGCTCAGGAAGAAGGTGAAGTCATGGGAGTCAGTGCTTGTCCATCCTTGCACTTTGATATCCCTGACCATTCTATTGTACAGGAATCTTCTCCAGCACATAACTTCTTCTTCAGTGAGAAGACTACTCCTTATTATTTTAATTCTTCTAGGAGTCATTATTCTTTCTGCTGCTGTTGAAGATTCAGGATGGGCTACCCTTTTTTCTTCTTGTATTTGTCTTTCGAAGTTGGGTAGATTATCCTCCATCAAGTCATAGAACCTGCTAATAACAAGTTCTGCTGAGAGGTCCGTTGAGTTGTTAATGCATTGTAGATGGTATAGGTGAAGGACTTGGATGCTGTTGAGAAAGTCCCAGTTTAGATCTTCTACTCCGCCAAACTCCCAACCAATCCAGAACCTCTCAGACTTTCCATCATACCCCCAAGCTAGTATTGTGTCAAACTCTAGCTGTGTTGAAGTTAGTGAAAATTGGGGGGCAGTGGATTGACTTATGATGGCTGCTGCTTCAGGAATGATGCTGAAAGATGTATATGTTTGATCTATGTTTTCAGCATCAGTCAGCATCTCATCAACAGCCCTGACGACTAACTTCCAGTCTTCAGATATCTCTTCGTCTTCGTCATCTGAAGCTGGCAAGTCATGAACCTGTACAAAAGCTGGCTTGAAAAGTGTGCTTTGAAATACAACCTGCTCTTGAATCCAGTCGTGAAGACTGAGTCTTCCTCCATTGGGACCATCTCCCCCTTTTTGGTTGCATCAGTGGACAAATAAGCATCAGTTTGGGTGCCCACTAATACAAGAGAGGGAGTAGGCACAGTTGGGCATTGATGGGTTTCATGCATAGAGACTTTGTGTCTTAGTTTGGACACTTCAGCCTCTAGCATAGCCACCCTGGCCGTCAATTTCAAGTTATGAAGTTGCAGTCTGTCCTCATCCATAGTTATGGAATCCTTGGATCTAGATGGGGCCTTAGGCCTGGCCTCTGCATCCCCATCACCCATGGTTTCTTGGCGCCTAGGATTCCTCTCAGTGAGGGGAGTTTCCAAGGAAGCATCCTCACTGTGAGTTGCCGTGGTTGAGGTCTTAGCGATGTTGTCACTGTCCTCCTGGCCATTTGATGGACCAGCAATAGTGACAGCCTCTTCCACATCCACTCTGTCATAACTCTTAGAGTGGACCTTTAGGGTAGGAGAACTTGGGTTGGGTGTGTTGGAAGCAAGATCAATCAGTACCTCCGAGATAGTGGTAGTTGGAGAAGGTACATCATCTTGATCAGGTTCCTCAACACTTAAGTTCAGAAGAGAAAGGAGTGGTTCAGGGGTTTGCTTTATGGATCCGGGATGTGATCCTGATCCTAATAGAGAGACATCCGAAGGTGTCTCCCTAATAATGTGGTTGTCCCTTATGATATTCTCACCAGAATGTTGTGATTCTGAGTGAGGGCTTAGAGGTTGGATTTGGGCCTTGGAGGCAAGAGAAGAAGGAGTTCTCTTGCCCCTTTTTCTGGTATATGTCGTTACAACCGGGGCACTGTGTTCCGGTTGAACGATAACATCCAAAACAGGTGTAAGTAATTTTTGTACCTGTGCATCCTTAGTAGTATGCACAGGGGTTCGAATGGTGGAAGCAGACTGTTGTTCAGGATGTGAGGTGGAGGGTGTGGGATCAGTATCAGCTAGGATTGCTGAACTATCACCCGGGGTACTTTGTATGTTCAGCATTGTATATAACAATGGAACATTGACCCCTGAGAACTTTTTGGAAACAATTCTCATGCTTTGAAAAATATTATTTTTATGTCCCAACATGATGTAGATTCTTACAGGTTTTGAAAGTTCTTTTAGTTCTTGATTGAAAACCTCCTGCAAGAATCTCGGGTACATAAAGATTTGTTGCTTTGCACCCTCTTAAAGGTTTTATCTCAAACCCTCAAATATGAGGTGTGCAAAGTTGAAGCCTAGGTTAGTGACCATACCATGGAAGGCGGAGGCAAGTGCGGAGCTCACCTGATGCCATCCACTCCTCTTCTGGGATATGCATTGGAGAAGAGTGTGGCAGAGATACCTCCATGGAGGGCCTATCAGCTCCTTCTCGATCATATACTCGGTCTAATTTCTAGTGTATCCAATGGATACAAAGGTCCTCATGTATTCGTCCTTCGAGTATGAGATGGAAGCTCCCTCATCCTGAAGCTTAAGATGTTTTCGGAGGGTAGCTTCCGAGATGGTGATATCCTTGCCGTCTACCTTGGCTTTGATTTGGGGAATCCCCTGTTCGGTAGAGTAGACGGCGGTACTCCAGAAATCCTCCATATGAGGGATATATATGGTAGGGTTGGTTGTGACGGCAAAATAGATCTTTGATCGACATAAGAAGTCGATCATATCATTAAAACCTTCGGATTTCTTTCCCTTGGTAAGGTATGCTGTAAGGTTATGGTATGGAGAGAACTTATCGTCAGGGTTATTGATGTCTGCCATTGATGTATGATTTGGAGGGAAGGTTTAGAATATGAAAGGCTTTGAATGTTTTAAGTATGAAGGGCTTTGAATGTGGTGGGACTTGAGAGAAATGTGGTTTTAGGGTGAAATTGAAGGTGAAGAGGTGGTAAGGAAATTTGATTTGTTCTTATAACGGCAGAGGAGGGAAAAAGCAAAATGACTTGTACAGTACAACCTAATTCACCTTTTACTGTTACAGCTGTAATACACCGAGGCATTCATGGTAAAGAGTGACATTAATTTTTACAGCGGGTAAAAGTTAATTTGGACTTAAATTTACCCATCAGCAGCAAACTTGGTTGCTGTGGATGAGTAAGCCTGTTCGCTGCAACCTTGGTTGCTGTGGAAGGTTAAGTCTGTCAGCAGCAAACTCATCTGCTGCTGATGGATTTAATAATCCGCAGCAAGGATGTTGCTGCTGACAGTCTTAAAAAAATCCGCAGGAAACCTGTTCCTGCTGATAACTTAAAGCAGTCAGCTGCAAATCTTTTGCTGCTAAAGATTAAACGTGTCAGAAGTTAACTCATATGCTGCTGATGGATTTAATAATCCGCAGCAAGGATGTTGCTGCTGACAGTCTTAAAGAAATCCGCAGGAAACCTGTTCCTGCTGATAACTTAAAGCAGTCAGCTGCAAATCTTTTGCTGCTGACGATTAAACCTGTCAGCAGCTGAAGGACAAAAATGTTGCTGACTTATAACTTTTATTTACAACATAAGACAAAACACATTTTAAAAATAGAATTTTTAGAGATAGATTTTAATCCAAGTTCATCATACCAATGGATTCAACTAAATATTTAAATCTAGCTTCATCAAAAGGTGTTGTAAACAAATCAGCATATTGCTCATTCGTATGAACTTTGGTTAAAATAATTCTCTTTTTCTCAGCTTGATCTCTTATGAAACTATACCTGATGTCAATGTGCTTTGTCTTGGAGTGTTGCACCGGATTGTTTGTGATTGATATAGCACTCATGTTGTCAATATGAATTGGAGTTGCCATGAAAGTCATCCTGTAATCCAGCATTTGATTTTGTATCCAGATGACTTGTGCACAGCAACTTGAAGCTGCAGTGTATTCTGCTTCAGCTATAGAAGTTGAAACACATGTTTGCTTCTTGCACTGCCATGAAATCAGTCTCCCTCCCAGAAACTGACATCCCCCTGAAGTGGACTTTTTGTCCAAGTTGCATCCCCCATAGTCACTATCAGTGTATGCATACAGATTAAACATGTCATTTTTAGAGTACCATAGTCCAAGTCTTGAGGCACCCTTTAGGTATCTAAAGAATCTCTTGACGGCTTGAAGATGTGAAACTTTTGGAGCTGCTTGAAATCTTGCACAGAGACATACTGCAAACATGATATCTGGCCTTGAGGCAGTGAGATACATGAGAGACCCTATCATTGCACGGTACTAATGTTGATCAGTGTCTTGGCCACCTTTGTCTGGAGTCAGCTGATGATGCACTTGCATAGGGGTTCTTGCAGTAGTGCAGTCAGCCATTTTGAATCTTTCCAAAATGCTCTTTACATATTTGGATTGGCTGATGAAGATTCCATTTGGGACCTGTTTGACTTGTAGACCCAAGAAGAAATTTAGTTCACCCATTGAACTCATTTCAAACTTTGAGTGCATCAGAATCTCAAAGTCTTTGAACAGTTGTTTCCTTGTTGATCCAAAGATGATATCATCAACATAAATTTGAACTAGTAAGATTTCTCCCCATTCATCTTTGATAAACAAGGTCCGGTCAATGGCACCTCTTTTGAAGTTGTTGCTTAGTAGATATCCTGACAAGGTTTCATACCAGGCTCTTGTGCCTGATGTAGGCCATACAGAGCTTTGTCTAGCTTGAACACTTGAGTAGGATGTGCAGGATCTATAAAGCCTGGAGGCTGTTTGACGTATACTTCCTCACCAATCTTTCCATACAGAAAGGCACTTTTTACGTCCATTTGATAGACAGTGAAGTTCTTGGATGCAGCATATGCCAGGAATATTCTGATGGCCTCCAGCCTGGCAACAGGAGCAAAGACTTCATCATAGTCAATTCCTTCTTCCTGAGTGTAGCCTTGAGCTACAAGTCTGGCTTTGTTCTTGACTACAATGCCTCTCTCTTCTTGCTTGTTCCTGAAAACCCATCGTGTGCCAATACCATATTTACCTTGTGGAAGATCAACAAGTTTCCAGACATCTTGCCTCTTGAATTGTAGTAAATCTTCCTGCATTGCCTCAATCCAGCTGCTGTGTTTGAGTGCTTCATCTATCTTCTTGGGTTCCACCTGAGATAGGAAACATGAAAACAAGCATATATTGGCCTCGTGAGATTTGCTTCTTGTGAGAACTCCTTGATGTACTTGGCCAATAATATTTTCATGAGGATGTTCTTTGTGGATCCTCTGTGCTGGTACTACCTCCAGTTGTATCCCTTGCTCCAGATTGCTTTGATTTTGATCAGGGGTCTCTTCATTCATGGTGGAAGAGTCTTCAACATCATTAGCCACTTCAATATTTTCAGCAATAGCATCATCAGCATCTACAACATTTACCGAGGAGTCTTCATTTAGATTTTCAGTGTCAGACAGGTTGCTGCTGGTTACATTAAACAGTCTTGTTCCTGCTTCACTTGCTTCAATTGCTTCCACAACTGATGGAGGTCAATTGATGGTCTTCTCAGATTGATGGACGATTTGGGAAAATCCAGTCTGTAGTCAGTGGATGAAGTGGAGGCAGGTGTTTGTGTAGACGTAGACTCCATATTTGAGAAGGTGAGAGGCTCAAATGTTTGGGAGAAGGAGTCTATGTCAAAGAGCCAGTTTGGACCTTTTCCCTGCTCACAGACAATGTGTTCTCTGCATTCCACATTTGTTGATTCTTCCACAATTCTTGTTCTTGAATTGAATACTCTATAGGCCTTTGATTGAGAGAAATAGCCTATGAAATATCCTTCATCAGATTTTGCACCAAACTTAGGAAGAACCCCGTGTGTGATGAGAATGGTGCATGGACACCCAAAGGTTTTAGGAACCCAATGTAGGGAATTCTTTGAAACCAAAGTTCATAGGGTGTCTTGTTGAGGGGTTTGACAATTAGAACTCTGTTTTGCACATAACAAGCTATGCTAACTGCTTCTGCCCAGAATGTGAGTGGAAGTTTTGAGTCAGCCAACATAGATCTTGCTAACTCAATAAGAGTTCTGTTTCTTCTTTCAGCAACTCCATTTTGTTGAGGAGTTCTTGGAGCACTGTATTGTCTCTCTATCCCCTTGCTTTCACAGAAACAGTTTAAAGTGTGGTTTTTAAACTCTGTGCCCTGATCACACCTAATGATTTTCACCTTTTGATTGCTTTGATTTTCTACCCTCAAAATGTAGGATTTGAGAATTTCAGCAGTTTCATCTTTAGTTCTCAAGAATTATACCCAAGAGAATCTGGTGTAGTCATCTGTTATCACCAGACAGTATGACCTTTTGCCCATTGACATGACATTTGTAGGACCGAAGAGATCCATATGCAGCAGTTGTAGTGGAGTGTCATTTGTATTCAAGGTCTTGGGCTTGTGAGAACTCTTGTGTTGCTTCCCCTTTAAGCATGCATTGCAGTGGTCTTCCAGCTGAAATTCTTTGTCAGTAATCCTAAGATTATTCTTCACCAATTTGTTAATATTTTTGATATTAACATGACTTAATCTTCTGTGCCAGAGAGCTGATTCATCAACTGAGGCTTTCGATAAAAAGCAGGAAACACTCCCAGATGGGGTGACTTCATTCATATCCAGTACATAGAGATTTTCTTTTCTCTAAGCAGTTAATAAAATGCTTTCAGGAGGGGGTGTGGATAAGCCTGGAGACAGTACAAAGCATTCTTTATCTGTGAAGAGCATCCAATGCTTTTGGTCACAGACCTGGAAAACACTCATGAGATTGAAGTCCAATTCTTTGACATAGTTAACCTTATCAATGCTCATTCTTTCGTTGAACACGGTTCCTTGTCCAGTAATGGATCCTCCCTTTGAGTCACTTCCAAAGGCAACATATCCTCCATTGAAATGTCTGAAGTTAGAGAGAATAGATCTGTTGCCTATCATGTGCCTGGAACAACCACTGTCTACCACCCAGGTGTTATTCTTGTGACCTGGATGTCCCTGCACATGATAGATTTCTAATTAGTAGGAGGAACCCAAGAGTCTGCAGATTTGAAAAAGATGGTTGTTAGTTTATCCTTTTTAGTATGTTTGCAGTCAATGGAACCAATGATAATGCTTGGAGATGGTTTGGATTTCCATTGCTTTGTTGGGATTTTCTAGTTTTCCTCACATTGTCAGCAGCGGATTTTGCTACTGATGTTTCTGGTTTGTCAACAGTAGATCCTGCTGCTGATAGCTTTGCTGAAGTGACAGCGTTCTTTGCTGTTGAAGGCTTTGCCTTGGATTGCCTTATCAGCAGTGGACACTCTTGCTGCTGATGGCTTTGCTTTTCAGCAATGGATTATGCTGCGAAGGATTTTAGCTTATCAGCAGCAGACTTGGTTGCTGCTGAAAGCTTCTGCTTTGTTTTCTTGGGCTTCACTTGACTATCAACATTTTTTCTTGCTGCTGATGGTTTAACAACCGATGTATGCTGATCCTTCTTTACCTTTTGTTTTTGAGGGGCTTGATGAAGGATCTGGTTGAAGGGGTTAAACTTACAATTTGCAGTAAAGTGGTCTGATTCACCACAAATGATGCAAGTTTGTTGAGATTTAGGCAGCTTCACTCTTGGGGGAGATAGAGACTCCTTGAACTTAATTGCTTTGACCTCGTAGCTTCTTACCTTCTTGTTTTTGTTAGTCTTTTCAAAGACATGCTGCTTTGAATTTCTTTGGTATTCCAGGTAATGAAAGCAGGTGCTGGCAGTGTGGTTATATCTACCACACACGAAGCATGATCTTGCTAGTTTGTCTCTTGAAAGGTAGACATAGTCCTTTCTTTGGAACAGATCCTTGAAGTTCCATGGATAAGCTTTGTTATGTTCAAAAGTGGCTTCTTCTAGGGTCTTTTGAACATATGGAACTTTTTCTTCAGGCGTATGAGATATATCAAACACCTTCCTCTTTATGATCGGCTTTGACTGTGGCTTGGGGTTTGTGGGTCCTGATGTCTCTCCCTTTTCAATGTTTAGCTTTCTTCCATCTGGAGGATAGCTGATCTTGATCTGTTTGAATGGGACAGGGGCTGGAATAGCTGGAATAACAGCAGGAACTTCAACTCTATTCAGAACAGCTACAGATGGGGCTGCACTGGTTTCATCATGTTCTGAGTAGGTTGACTCAGATTCTGATGAGGTAGTGTGGTCTTCGACGAAAGGTTCATCCGTTGAAGGATCAAGGTTTCATTTTGCAGTGTCAAGATTTGCAACATTGAAGCTTGGTTCGTGAATGGCAATATAGTCAGCAGGAGGAGGAACAGATTTGTACTGATCATTGTTATACCCAAGTCCGGTTTTTACCTTCTCATGTACTTGAATATCTAAAAGTCTTTGTAACTTTATAGAAGAAAATTCATATTTTTAACATGAACTTTCTGTTCTGCCAGTTTAGCTCTGGTAGCTTTTAGTTTGACCAGTAGATCATCAATCTGAGTTTCAAGATTAGTTTGTTCATGTTTTAACAATGAAATCTCTTTCTTAAGGTAGTTAATCTTTTCTTTATAAGTATTTTCAACCTTTTTGAAATTAGATTTCATCTGATGAAACTCTTCATTTTGATCTATAAGGTTTTGGTTATGCTTTCTATAACCTAAAACTTTATCAATACATGCTTGAGAGCAAAGATGTTCAAATACCTGAGGTGGTATCTCTGTAGTGTCTGCCATAAGAGCTTGATTGTTAACAGGCAGCTCTTCATACTGGAAGCTCCAGTCGAAGTCAGAAGTTCCAACAGTTGCACAGGCTGCAGTTTGAACTGGAGGAGTAGCTTGTTGTTGTTGTTGTCTGGGTTGGGCTTGGTGAGCTTGTCTTGACTGAGGAGTAGCTGGATTTGCTCTTGGTGCTTTGCATTCTCTAGCAAAGTGACCCAGTAGGTTACAGTTGTAACATCTTAGTTTGCTTTTATCCAAGCCAACTCTGGTGTTGGAGTTGTTACTTGGAATGGGTCTTCCGGTTCTAGAGTAGAACCTTTTTGCTCTTATAGAGAGCATGGCATACGAGTGCTATATGCCCATTTCTTCTAAATCATCTGGATGAAAGCATTCCAGATCCTCCTTGATAAAGGACATGTTTCTTGAGTTTTCATAAACAAAAGCAGCAGAGGTTGATGTTTGAGGAGGAGCTTCTAGGAGAAATGGTGAGGTGTTTGTTTGAGAGGTTGGAGTTTGTGGATGGGTGACAATGGGAGGATAGTAGTTGCTGGAACTAGGAACTGAGTGGTCGGAGTGAAGCGCAGATGAGATGGTGGAGGAAGAAGAGGCTGATTGATGATTGGAGCTTCTTTCCTTGGCTTGAATCATTTCTAATTCATATGTTTTCAGCATGCCAAAGAGCTCTGTCATCTGGAGAGTTTTTAAATTCTCCGTTCTTCTTATAGACACTGTATATAGTGTCCAGCAGCTTGGGAGAGATCTGATAAACTTTTTGAGAATATCTTCATTCTCTAGCTTTACTTTGGAGCACTGCAGTTCTCCTACCAGGTAAGTGTACCTTTTATATAAAACGTTTAGTGACTCACCTTCCTTCCATACAAAGTTTTCGTATTGCTGTTTCAGGACGTCCCTTCTGTTTTCTTTGACTTCCTCTGAGCCAGCAAACATCTTCTCAAGAGCCTCCCAGAGCTCTTTAGCAGTTTTGTAACTTCTGAACTTATGAAAAACTTCATTTGGAAGGCACATTTGGATAGCTCCTAGTGCCTTTAAGTCCACCTCCATCTTCTTTATGTCCTCTTCTGAGTACTTGGAGGGCTCCTTTGGAACTAGTGGTCCTCCATAGTCAGCAGAGGCCACCATGGGAGTGTATGGTCCATCCCTGATGGATTTCCACATTCCGTACTCCTGATAACAGAAAAAGCTTTCCATGCGATTCTTCCACATGTCGTAGTCTTCCCCAGATACCAATCTTGGTGGTCGGTTGATGCTGCCGATGTCTTCAAATCCATTGCTCTGTGCCATCTTTGTTTTTGTGTTTTTGGGTGACTTGATGAAAGAGAGAGTTTAGAATAGAACTAGAAGTGATTAAACAAGTGTGAGTTTGTTTAATCTGAGCCAAAGCTCTGATACCACTTGTAGGATCGTGAAAGTACAAGATGGTTCTGTTCTTAGTTGAAATTGGCGGAAACAATACCAACTACACAAGTATAATCGAGCAAACAGAAAGAATACTTATAAGAACGCTGTTGTATTAAGCTTTTGCAAACAAACGATTACAAATGAAAAACTCAATCAAAAAGCACACATACAATGAAGTGTTTACACTGTATTTATACTCACTTAGAATCAAGACAGACCCTTTATTCTAAGGATCAGATCTAATACAGACCGTTGATCTTTTGTATAAAGCTAACTATTACAAGTTTAGTCTAAACTAGCTAACTTTATTGAAGCATCTTCTTTATGCATTATTACTTGCATGCTTGGAGAAGAGGATTGTTGTCCGTCATTGGTTGCACCATTGAGGTTCCTTCTGCTTTGAGTGTGTCAGTTGCTTTTGCAGAAAGTTGTCAGTGACGCTTGACATAGATAGTCAGCTGCAACGATTTATCTTCAAGGCACGTGGCTGTCAGCAGCAAGTATGATGATCAGCAGCAAGATGTGACCATTCAAAGCTGCTGATGATTTGCCTATCAGCAGCATCAAGTCTTGATGCTGCTGAGAAGCCTATCCGCAGCAACTTTGGTCTTCAGCAGATAAGGTTATCCACAGCAGATTTGTTCTTCAGTAGAAAAACATGTATCCGCTGCAGATAAGCATGTCCGCAGCAGTTTGTTGGTCAGCAGCAAACTCTGAGATCAGCAGCATTTGTGCTTAGAGAATTTTGTAGTCATCAGTCTTTATTTCTATAGATTACGAATCAGTTTTTGAAGATCCAATGATGATGCAGCAATGCTTGTTCGCTTGTGATCACCTCCAGGGTGAATAGTTCTCGTAAGTGAAGCGTTTGACTATGATTCTACCTAGTTTGGATTGAGTTATTGATTGACATCTTAAGTTATATGAACTTTGTTGCTTGTTTGGTTTATTTAAGCGGATTACTTTTGTTTTAAACATTGGTGCAATATCATCGGTTTTCGATTTCTTTACATCGTGATCAATTTGGTATTGTGATGTGTTTTACAATTGTGAATTGGTAATTTGTAAATGAACGAGTCTTAAAAGTTTGTTCAATAACTATCAGTTGAATTAAACGTCTTTGCAAGTCACGTCTATTTGTTTTAAATTTAGTTTTAGGTTTGTTGCTACTGCAATAGTTTTAAAAATTAACCAACATCTAAATCTCAAGTTTACTTTTCAATTGTCTAGTTAAATCATTAGTTCTAAATAACACTGTCCACTAATTCCGTATGCATACGACAACCCTAATTAATAAACTACAGTCTACGAAGCCAAGAACCCAAATTTAAACATATTTTTTATTGTCCTTCGACACGCGATCAAAATGGCGCCGTTTTTGGGGAATACGTGCTCAAAGTGCTAATTTTAGTTAATTTGTTTTGTTCAGTACTACTCTGGGTGTGTTTACCTGTGCAACCACAGGTTTATGCATACGTGAATATCAGCAAGATTATCACCGCTTTATGTTGATCTTGAGATCTAAAGAACAGCAAACAAAAAAAAGAGTCAACAAAATAGTTGAGAAACTTGATAGCCCGTCTACATCCATGGAGAAGCAGAACCAAAATCAACTTGTCAACCGACCACCACAGAATCAACCAATTCCACCACCTCTGGTACTATTCCATCCACATAACCATCCACCATAACCTCCGCCTATACCAAATCACCCAATAAACAACCCAGTATTCCAACATCAGCCACCACAAACCTCCCTAAAACCAACCCGTATTGAACTTCTAACCTAATTCTACAGGTCAAAGAAAAATAGAAGCAGCAACACTCGTAATCATTCTGACTATGATGATTAGTTTTTAGTCAGAAGGAGCACCCACCCAGAGCATGGGTCTCAACATACTATTTGGAACAATAAAGATTGGCAGAACAAGAACCAATACCATCATGGATTGTTCCTTCCTCGGTAGCAAGTCCATGGAGGGTACGAAGTTGAGCAACGGATTCCACCAATGCCACCACAAAATTACTATCAGAATCAGGGTCGATGTAACGGTTACACACAAGGTAACTACAATGCTGGAGTGAATTATGACAACAATGATAATGCCCTAATAGTGAACAACATAACTTTAGTGCATGGCGTAGACAGTCACTTCCACCCTGCATTTGCATTGAACTACTCCTCGGTTGTGCCACTAGTGTTTTGTGGTAGAGTATTCGAAGTAAGACCACGGTGTCTAGAGATTCTCTCAGGTTTTCATGGGCGACCAACCGAAGAACGGAGTTTGGAATGAGGGTTAATGAGGTCTTCATATATTTGAGTTTGAAACCATGTGTAGCAAAATAGGTGGCCAAGGGTTCTCTCCAGAAGAGGTAAAGCTCGTTGATAAACGGAGTTTGGAACGAGGGTTAATGAGCACTAATGAGTAATATTATGAGTGTATGTTGTTTATATGCGCGGAACTATTTAACTTTGAGAGAATTTGTGATTGTAGGTGATGTAGTGCAAAGCACACATCTTTATTCCTTTGTATTCGTGCGTTTTTAGATAGTTTTGTATACGTTTTTACTTGTTTTTGTTTTGTTTTGAGTCTTAGTCAGGTTTACAGGAGCTCGTGATGATTACAAGTCAATACATGAAGAAACCAAGAAAGAGAAGAAAGTCCAAGGATTAAAAGTGAAAAAAGTTGGATTTTCATTCCCTCGCGGTACGCTAAGGGATAGCCACCAAGTCTCGCTGTACGCGAGGAAACTTAAATTTGGCCGCGACTATTTTGGCCCTCGCGGTACGTGAAGGGCTGGGCTGTGTGTCTCGCAGTACGCGAGAGACCTGATTTCCGATAAAAAAACCCTAGGTTGAATTTAAATAGAGTCAAAGATTGAGGCTTTCAGATCCGCTGTGGTTAGAGATAGCTTATTCAGGTTCCAATTCTCTTTCATTTGTCTTTGATTTGTATGTTTGATACCATTTTGGATAAGGCATTCCATAGAGTTTTAGTAGATTCATGTGCTTTGAATTATGGCATATCCCACTATGAAGAGCAATAGTAAATAGACCTAATGCCTACTATCTCTATCCTTCATCTTTAACTCACACTGTATTTGGATAGATTTTTTGGAATACTTTCTCCACTTACAGCAGTCACAACAAATAGTGAGTATAGACCATCAATAATTTATTTCCATAGGATGAAGTCAGTAACATAAATAAAATTCTCCATTCTCAGCCTCCAATTCCTATATTCAGCCACTGATTAGAGTCTTGGAGGTTTGTTGTGGTTCTTATATCAGCATCGATATTGTGAATAAAAATAATCATTTGTGATTAAATTTATTAAAAGATTTAATCAAATTCTTCTCAATTTGATCTAATTTCCACGTACATAAGTTTCATAGAATCATAGATGAATTCACGAAATATTCCTCTAATTTCAAGAATTTGAGCACTGAAAGCTCTGATTCGGCTTCTAGGATCGTTATTCACAAGAACTTTATTCTGTGTTTGAATTTATTAGTGGAAATAAACAATTCAACAAGTAATATTCAATGAAAACAATCACAAGATGTATGTAGAAAACTAGAGGACGTGGTGGATGTTAACTAATCCACTCTACGCCCATCTTCCCGATCCTCCAATCGAGAGTTGCTCCACTAGTTATTTCCCTAAAATGTAGGGATCACCAACATAACATATCACTAGGCAAAGGTAGTGATCACCTTTTACAACGCACTATGTCAAGATAGTATGTCTTTACTACTTATCAACCATTAACTGTATCAAGATAGTGAATCCTCACAACACTATGTCAAGATACTGTTTTCACTCTCAAATACAAAACAACACTATATCAAGATAGTGTACCCCTCACAACTCACCAAAAAATGATGATCACTTTATAAGAAACACTAAAAATGAAAAAAAGATGTTGTAGAACGTTTTCTTTTTTTGCACTTCTTAAAGCTTTTATCTCTTCTTCAATTGATGTTTGAAAGATGATAGAATCAAGAGAGATATGCTTTGATATGTATGTGTATTAATTTGAGCACAAGGTGTGAAGTTAAATGTTTCAACAAGACTTCCTTTTATAAGCCAAGACACCAAACCAAAAGGGAAATCCTTAGACATTCCACGGTCGCTTCAATCCACCGTGGATGCCGATTTTGTATTTTGAACGTTGGGAGAAGTCTTGTCCCTTTTTGTTTGCAATTTTAGACAGATTTTAGCAATCTTAAAATGTTAGGTAAAGCTTTGTTTGACCCTTTCATATCATCAAAGATTTTATACCACAAATGGGTTAGTTACATTTTTTTAACCAAAAGCTTATGAGATGTTTCCGCTTTAGTTTTGTCTTAATCCATTTTTTAGTGTGTTCTGTCTTTTGTGTACGATTGTATGGAAGACATACTCTAAACAGTAAGATCTTCTCAAGATGGATTTGAATTTCAAAAACTCTTTTGAAAACTATTTAGATTAATTTTAAACTTGGTAAATATTATGTGTATGATTATTATAAAATAATCTTTGAGTTATAGAAAATCATTTGTCTTGTAATTTATTAGGATCTTGTTTTATGTTAATGATTTACATCACTTGATTCACAACATATCCATCTTGAACTTACTTGATCATTTTCTTCAAACAAGTCTTTTAAATCTTCTATCACTTTAGGCTTTGTTGAATTATAACTTAAGATGATTAATTAAGGGTGTAGGGACATGTATATGACATATACTCATCATTCATGAACTAGTAATATTTCAAGTCACATTTAGTGAGTCATTATCAAAACCAAGCAAACTAATTAAAGTTTAACATATTGTTTTCCAAATAATGTAAATCAAAGATCAATTGTACGATGGTGGAATTGAAAGTTACAAAATATCATAACGTTGCTCTCTATTTATAGTAGAATACAACTGACCTATACATTAAGCTCTATACATGCCGCGTGTCATAACAAACTAATTAACTTCTATTTAGTCAGTTGCTCTCTAGAGTACTCCTTTGTTGAATAAACACAAAGTGATCCGGATGAACAAGTTCTGGTCCGGATGATCAATTCATAAGATTGTATGGTCCAGGTGATTTGAGTTTATACTGTAATGAAGATAATCAAATTTTATTGAAAATGAATCTGCATTGCCATCTAGATGATTATGTAGATGTAATGCATTTTTGTTGAGTCCTGAAAAGTTTTCCAAAGAATGATTGATGTTTTTGTAGCGTCAACCTCAAGGGGAAGGTTATAGAGTCAAATTTATAGGTTGATTAATACAACATGTTTTGGATCATTAGTTAAGAAGATTTTGCTTAAGTACTTGAACTACATACTATAAAAGAAGAACTACGGATTAACACTTGTATTCGGAGTTGGAGTTTTTGTCTAAGTGCCTGAACTACGGACTAAGGATTATATATTCTACACCTTAGAAACTGATTTGAAGTTGAAGATTTACCTAAGGCATGGAACAATGGATGAGCATCATTAACTATGGATGAACATCTTCAACTACGAACGAATATTCACATATATTGTTGAAGTATTATCCAAGTTTATGTTCTTGCTAGAATCCACCAATACAGATCTTGACACTCTTGATGAATGTCATCTGAAAGGAAAGATCAATGAGGTACTAGTTATTGCCACAAGTTTTAAAGGTAACAATTCCATTTTTCCAGTAGCTTATGGTGTACTTCAATTGGAGAACAAAAATTCATCAATATGGTTTCTTAAAATGCTTATGCCTAATGATCATGTTATCTCATAAGACATGCATAATGGTATAGAAGTTGCAATAACACAAGTTTATCCTAGTGTTGAACATAGATAATGCATTGGACACTTATATAGCAATTTCAAGAAACAGTTTCATGGTATGTTCTTTAGTAGAAATTTTTGGCGAGCTGCTATGACCTATAGTGTTACCAATTACGAAAGATTATTAAATGAGATCTCACGGTATGTAAAGATGCATTTATGTATATTAATGAGAATCATAAGAAGTTATGGATTCCTTACAAGTTTGGAATTATATCCACGTGTGACTACCGTGCTAACAATATCTCAAAATTTATAACTATTGGATACGTGAATTGCGTTATCATCTGGTATTTGATCTCCCTGATTACATTAAAGAAAAGATAATTGTACACTTTGAAAAGAAAAAGGCGTTTCTAAAAAATGGAACGACACATTGGTACCTAATGAATATTTACTCTTATAAAAGAAAATTGGTTCATCCATGTATGAAGGATGCATCATGTAAAAGAAAATTAGAAAAGCTTATAAAAGAAAGCGAGAAGGTTAAAAATAACCTTTTTGATGAAATGGGTGAATCTCATTTATTGAGAAAACTATTGTTTATGGATAAATATAAAATTTCAAATGTTTAAATATTAAACTTTAAAGTTTTAAAAAAATAAGGGTAAAATGGTTATTTTTTAAATTGGTTTCAATGAAATGAATAAATTTAATACTTTAACGCTTTTTTAATAGCTTGTTTGATATTAAGTTTGAGTTTGGTATATATGATTTTTTCAAGTTTGTAAGGCATCTAAAAAATTATAGAACTATTTATGTTTTCTTCCTAAAAAATTCATCTCTTGTTTCATTCCCAAATTCCCTTTCTCCCTCTAAATTGCCTTATATAATGTATACGATCTGCAAAACTGAGCTCAATGTTATAGTGTTCTGCAATGAACATAGTCAGAATGTTGTACGATATACCATATTAAATTGATTCTTTTGATTGTTCTATAAATTGATTACGGTTACAGTTCCGTTTTGATCTTCATTCCCAGACTTTACATCAATAATATTCAATTGAATCTTTGATCAAGTTTGTTGAAGCAAGAGATGGTAACAGATACAAAGCCCATAACATGCTTATGCAAATTCATTCTAGTTGAAACTTTGAGACTCGTTATCATATTAGATTCATGTTGATGAATCTTCTCTTTTAAAACGGTTAATTCTCTAAATTTGAGAATTGGAAATAAGATCTGTAAAATATTAGTAGACCGTCTCCAACCTGCATGTTATTGGACGCCTAAGGACTTGCATGTATAGGAGAAAGATGATGAAAACTTTGTCTCCTTGGGTGGGGTCGGTGATGTGTGGTTGAATTTCATATGCTTATCATATGTAATGACATGTTTTTTTAACATAAGTTTTCATGAAATACCTTTACTTTAAGTGTGTTTTGTGTTTATAGGTCAAGGGTGAAGAATGCTTGAAAAACAGGGCAAACTACACGAGAAATGGACGTGTTTCACATGTTAAAGTTTGAAGTTGGAAAACACATAAAAGATCAAGGCATGGAAGACAGAAACAAGCAAAAGAAGACCCAACATTCAGTTTGGGTGTTCCATACGCCCAACTCAACGGCATACGATTTGGCCGATTTGCTCAGCGTTCACAAAGTTGGTTTAAGGCCGTATTTTGAGGAATTTCAGCCCTATATCAACCATAATTCTAGGTTTTGTCTATTCACTTTCGAGAGACGAATTTTAGATGAAAAGGTGCGATTTTTAGGGTTTCAAATCACCCCAAACACCATTCCATTCATGCTTTGTGATTACGAATCAGTTTTTGAAGATCCAATGATAATGCGGCAATGCTTGTTCGCTTGTGATCACCTCCGAGGTGAATAGTTCTCGTAAGTGAAGCGTTTGACTATGATTCTACCTAGTTTGGATTGAGTTTTTGATTGACATCTTAAGTTATATGAACTTTGTTGCTTGTTTGGTTTATTTAAGCGGATTACTTTTGTTTTAAATATTGGTGTAATATCATCAGTTTTCGATTTTTTTAAATCGTGATCAATTTGGTATTGTTATGTGTTTTACAATTGTGAATTGGTAATTTGTGAATGAACGAGTCTTAAAAGTTTGTTCTATAACTATCAGTTGAATTAAACATCTTTGCAAGTCATGTCTATATGATTTCTTACTAGGTGGAATTAGGTTTTGTATGGATCTTTTGATCTTGAAACCCGGTGTGGTTACTCTTTTCTCCAATTTGTTTTAGAATTAGTTTTAGGTTTGTTGCTACTGCAATAGTTTTAAAAATTAACCAACATCCAAATCTCAAGTTTACTTTTCAATTGTCTAGTTTAATCATTAGTTCTAAATAACACTGTCCACTAATTCCCTATGGATACGACAACCCTAATTAATAAACTACAGTCTACGGTAGCCAAGAACCCAAATTTAAACATATTTTTTATTGTCCTTCGACACGCGATCAAAATGGCGCCGTTTTCGGGGAATACGTGCTCAAAGTGCTAATTTTAGTTAATTTGTTTTGTTCAGTACTACTCTAAGTGTGTTTGCCTGTACAGCCACAGGTTTATGCATACATGAATATCAGCAAGATTATCACCGCTTTATGTTGATCTTGAGATCTAAAGAATAGCAAACAAAAGAAACAGAGTCAACAAAATAGTTGAGAAACTTGACAACCCATCTACATCCTTGGAGAAGCAGAACCAAAATCAACTTGTCAACCAACCACCACAGAATCAACCAATTCCACCACCTCTGCTACAATTCCATCCACATAAACATCCACCACAACCTCCGCCTATACCAAATCACCAAATAAATAACCCAGTATTCCAACATCAACCACCACAAACCTCCCTAAAACCAACCCGTATCGAACTTCCAAACTAATTCTACGGGTCAAAGAAAAACAGAAGCAACAACACTGGTAATCATTCTGACTATGATGATTAGTTTTTAGTCAGAAGGATCACCCACCCAGAGCATGGGTCTCAACATACTATTTGGAACAATAAATATTGGCAGAACAAGAACCAATACAATCACTGATTGTTCCTTCCTTGGTAGCAATTCCACGGAGTTGAGCAATAGATTCCACCATCGCCACCACCAAATAACTATCAGAATCAGGGTCGATGTAACGGTTACCCACAAGGTAACTACAATGCTGGAGTGAATTATGACAACAATGATTATGCCCTAATAGTGAACAACATAGCTCTAGTGCAGGGCGTAGACAGTCACTTCCACCCTGCACTTGCATTGAACTACTCCTCGGTTGTGCCACTAGTGTTTTGTGATAGAGTATTCGAAGTAAGACTACGGTGTCTAGGGATTCTCTCAGGTTTTCATGGACGACCAACCGAAGAACGTAGTTTGGAACGAGGGTTAATGAGGTCTTCATATATCTGAGTTTGAAACCATGTGTAGCAAAATAGGTGGCCAAGGGTTCTCTCAAGAAGATGTAAAGCTCGTTGATAAACGGAGTTTGGAACGAGAGTTAATGAGCACTAATGAGTAATATTATGGGTGTTTGATGTTTATATGCGCGAAACTATTTAACTATGAGAGAATTTGTGATTTTAGGTGATGTAGTGCAAACCATACATCTTTATTCCTTTTTATTCGTGCGTTTTTAGATAGTTTTGTATACGTTTTTACTTGTTTTTGTTTTTTTTTTAGTCTTAGTCAGGTTTACAAGAGCTCGTGATGATTACAAGTCAATACATGAAGAAACCAAGCAAGAGACGAAAGCCCAAGGATTAAAAGTGAAAAAGTTGGATTTTCATTCCCTCGCCGTACGCGAAGGGATAGCCACCAAGTCTTGCGGTACGCGGGGAAACTTAAATCCAGCCGCGACTATTTTGGCCCTCGCGGTATGCGAAGGGCTGGGCTGTGTGTCTCACGGTACGCGAGGAAACTTAAATCCAGTCGCGACTATTTTGGCCCTCGCGGTATGCGAAGGGCTGGGCTGTGTGTCTCGTGGTATGCGAGAGACCTGATTTCTGAGGAAAAACCCTAGGTTGAATTTAAATAGAATTTGATATCCATTCTTTAAAAATTTTGAGTTTTAGCCGTCCAGAGAAGAGTCTAGGGCGATAGGTTAGAGAAGGCAATCGGAGTCAAAGATTGAGGCTTTCGGATCCGGTGTGGTTAGAGATAGCTTATTCAGGTTCCAATTCTCCTTCGTTTGTCTTTTATTTGTATGTTTGATACCATGACTTTGTCTTTTACTTTTGTTTTGATGTTTTGGATTATGGTTCTTGGCTAAACACTTGATACTATCTAGGTTTAGGATGAATACTTCATAAAGATTCGATTTTTTTTGGTTTTTGGATTCATATGTTGGTTTAATGATTTTGTAAGCGATCTTGGTTTAGTAATTATGATGAATATGCATGCTTGAATCTAATCTGTGTTTGATTTCAATTTCGTATGTTAATTATGGGTGTCTTCCAGTTTGATTAGCATATCTTGATCATAGACTTAGGTTTGTGGTTGTTTGTATGGTTTGCTAGACATAGTAACCATAGGATTGTGATAGAGTGTTCGTTAGATCTGAGTGTGTGTCTTATCTAAATTCCCGAAAAGTGAGAGGTAATCGGTTAGTCTTCGGTATTAGGATCCTGAGTGAAATCTGTCTGAATGGAAGTTTCCTTAGTTTTCTTAGTATTTGTTGCTATTCTGTGTCATAGTTGTTATCTTGAGATTACCCCATGCATCTTCGATGTATTGTGGATAGTGAGACTAAAAGGTGATCTGTCTTCTGGGTACTTTATCATTGTTGGAGAGACTGAAAGGTAATCCGACCATCTGGTGAGTTTAGTACATCTTTAGGTTCCTTAGTTGGTGACACCCTGAGAGTGATTAGGGATCCATTAGGTTGTCTAGAACTGTTATCTTTAGAAACCCAGATCTATCATAGTTTCCATAACCGGTAGAAGTTTTGTTTTGCGAGTAGGATTCTGACCTAGGTGGTATTCTTCCCATTCCTCTTATTTCCCTGCGTTCTTTGCCCAGATAGTTAAAGTCGATTGTTAGTTCTGCATTTGTTAGTTTAATCAGTAGTGTAGAAAACCCCCCAACCAAATCATCTTTAGTCCGAGTCAGAGTCTAGTTTAGCTGTTCAATGTCTCTAGGGTTCGATATTCCGATTTACCGTTAAGGTGTGTTACACTCGATAGGTACTCTTGCCTGTCAGTGCGGTTTAGTTCTTAGGTACTCCATTTATTACTTAGCAGTCTAGGTTAGGTTTATTTCTTAGTTTTTATATAATGTCTGGGTGACATCAAGTTTTTGGTTCCGTTGCCGGGGACACTTGGCAATAGCAACATTAGCTTTGACTAGTTCTTTTTGGGATTTTTGGTTTGTTTTGTTTCTTTTATTTGTGAGTCTTAATTGTTTGTCTTTGTCCTATTTTCTACTTGTGTATCCTATCTGAGTGTCTAACATAGAATCGAGTATTTCTGCTTTTGAGTCTTTATTTTATTTCTTTTGATTTTTGTGTGTCAGTTTATGCTACGTACTCGTTCGCAGGGATTGCCACTATATTCAGCTTACGAAGAGCCCGAACGAGAGCTTCACGAGCGCACCCGCGACTTTCGGGAGCGTTTGCCCCGCTATCCCTAATGCCAATACTTTGCAGGTCCTATCACATGTCATGAGTACGATCACTCATTCTACTCAGTACCATGGCCTCGAGGATGAGGATGCACCCGGGCATCTGTCTCGCTTCGTGTGCATATGTGATACCTTCAATATAAGGGGTGTATCTAAGGACGCAATCTACTTGCGTCTCTTTCCATTTTCACTTTCTGGGCGTGCTTCTACATGGCTTGACACCCCCCCCCTCGACAATTCTATCACCACATGGGAGGACTTGAAAGACAAGTTTCTGAAAAAGTAATATCCATCTTCCAAGGCCGCTCTCCTTAGGGACCAGATCCATTCATTCCGGATGGACCATGATGAGCTTTATCACTTGGCCTGGGAGCGGTTCAACGGGCTATTGAGCCGATGTCCCCAGCATGGTCTTTCTGACTGTAGATAATGGATAACTTCTACAATGGTCTTACCTTCGAGAAGCAGCAAATGTTCAACACAGCTGCGGGAGGCTATATCATGGATAAGCTGGAGCCAGCTGAGCGTGAAGAGATGTTCTAGAGCTTTGCTCTAGTGGAACAACAGCGGCCATCTACTAGGAATTCCATTCCTAGTGCTAGGGCACCAGCCTCTTCTCCAAGAGGTGTAAATCAGGTCAACCCTGATACTAACGTTATTACGACACTCGCAGCGATGGCGAATGAGATTAAGGAGCTGAAGTTGAGTGCTCAACGATGTGATGTGTGTAGAGGAGGCCACGACCCGAGGTACTGCCCCGTCTGTCAGCAGGAGCAGGTGAGCTTTAACTAGAACCGAGGGTACAATAACTATAATAATTCTTTTGGCTCGGGATAGAGATCTGGAAACAACCCACCTAGGTTTAATGCCTGCTCGAATCAGTATGGTGGAGGTGAAGCAGGAGCGAGTTCTGGGAGCACTGCTAGGGATAAGAAGATAGAAGAGATGATAGAGAACCAGACACAGATGCTCGCTCACCTGGTGGTGAAGGATAAGGAGACTAAGCAGCGACCGGATGCGCACGATACGTTACTGAAGAATCAGCAATCCGCATTCATGGATCTGCAGCGCACGGTAGGAGACATCGCTAATACCTTGAAGGATAGGTAAGGAGGTCCGTGTTCAGGCCCTAATGCTTCAGTGATAGCCGTGTCGATTAGGAGTCAAAAAATAGAGGAGGAGGAAGAAGCAGTGGAGACTGTTATTGATACATTTAGTCCTACTATAGAGGAAGTCTCCCACAACATTGTTCGTCACATTCTGTCCCAGGAAGAGGTGAGGAAGATAGATTGGAGAGCCCACTTTGATGCGATCGATGCTAGGTTGGAAGTGGAGCCACTGGTAGAAGAAAAAGAGCCGGTGGACGAGGAGATAGTGGTAGAGAAGCTTGCTGAGAAGGCAGAGGAGAAGAAGAAGGGGGTGGAGATGAAGACCCCTGAGATTGAATTGAGCCGTGTTTCCTACCCAGCGTGCTTGCTGCCACATAAGTGTGCTAGGGAATACGATCACTTCCTTGATATGTTTAAACAACTCAAAATCAATCTCACATTCTTAGAGGTCCTCCAGCATATGCCTAAGTATGGCAAGTTCCTAAAAGATCTTCTTTCCAACAAGAAGAAGCTAGAGGTGGTCTCTAAAGTCTCACTTAGTGAGCGATGTTCTACGGTGGTTTAGAACAAACTGCCGGAGAAACTGGCAGATCCGGGTCACTTCACGATCCCGTGTCTGCTAGGCGGTTTGCCCCTGAACCACGCGTTGGCTGACCTAGGTGCTAGCATCAATCTGATGACATATTCCATATATAAGCAGCTAGACCTAGGTGACCCTAAGACGACGTGCATGAGCATATCCTTGGTTGACCGTTTAGTCAAGCACCCATGGGGAATAGTGGAGAACATGTTAGAGAAAGTAGGCAAATTTGTATTCGCCTTGGATTTTGTCATCCTGAAAATGGATGTGGATGACAGAGTCCCACTCATCCTAGGACGCCCGTTCCTACGGACCACCAAGGCATTGATTGATGTCTTTGACGGAAAGCTCACACTTCGTGTGGGGGATGAGTCTGTCACATTCGATGCTGCAAAGTCCATGAAGGGGGCGAGTGAGCAAAGTCACTCCATGTGCATGATTGATGCCTTCATGGACTATCATCGGGACTTTGATCCAGAGATAGGATTTGATGAACCCGCCCTGACTTAGGGATGTTATCTCATTGGGCAGTAAAGCAAAAGGAGTTGTTGGATGCACCGGACGATTATGGTGATGATGTGCCTAATGATCTGCTAGAGATGATGGTAGAGTTAGAAGGAATCATAGGCAAAACCCCAAGTGTGGGGAAGTTAGAGAAGTTATAGGATCATGATGATCCGGTGGAGAGTATAGATAAACCGAATGATCCTAGTAAGAGCTTGGAGGTCGTAACCGTAGAAAATTTATTCCTTAGCCTATACCCATTTCTGTTCTTCGTACTGAGGGGAGTGAGATTGAGTCAACCTGTAGGTCTAGGCCGCCTTATAAAAGAACCCGTGCTTTGAAACATTCATCTAATTTCAGGGTAGTATAAACCCCAAGTGTGCGGACGTTTAGGGGGAATAAATTACTTGGTTATTTGAGACGTGTTATCTTCAGACCCGATAGGTTTAAGTGTTGGTGGAAGGACCTGAGTGCTAATTGTAATATATATTTGGTGGTCAGTATTTGCTTGTTAATGTTGTGGAGAGCCGGGATACCGCTCAGGATGAAGGCGGTACCGGTTAGGATCAAAGAGAACCCTCCTGGTAGGCTTGTTTGAGTCTCGGGCAAGTGCCCGGGATGTATAGTTTGTATGATTCTCTTGGTTTATTTGCGTGTCAATTTTGTGTTTTTCGATGTGCGTCTCTTGTTTGTGTCATGTTTTGTAGGGATTTGAGCTTGATTCGGTGAGGAAAATCACCAGGAACGAAGTTCCATGTAATTTTACTTTGGTTTTCATAGTTGGAACATGTTTTTAGAGAATTTGGGTGAAAAAAGTTTGAGTGGTGAAAAATTTTATAAGTATAAAAAACTCTCAAAACTTTCTGTCACCAGGGTCTCTTCGCGGTACGCGAAGCATTTTCTCCAATTCTTCGCGGTACGCGAAGGACAAACCATGCAGCCGGCTTAATTTGTGCCTCCTAGCGATACGCGAGGAGCGCTGCCCTTCTCTTCACGGTAAGTGGGGGAGCCCTGGCTAAGCCTTGTTCCTTTGTTTCCCATGGTGTCCCGTACCCGCCACCATTCACCGTCTATCACCACCATTATCCACCATATCCACCACTACCACTCATCACCACCATAACCATTCATCATCATCCATATCATCCACCATCCATTACCAAATCATCCACTATCATATTCACCGACCACCTACCATGGGAGACTTTAAGAACCATTCGTAACCGATGATCCACCTTGCTAGTGGAATTCATGTCTATGTGTTTGCCACTCATCAAGTACGTTTCTTTGCTATCTATCTTGAGTCTTAGTAAGTCAGTCGAGTCTTTTATTTTACTTTGAGTCTGTGACTTTGAGTCAGTTTAATGCTGCGGGTATGTTTGAGTTCTATTTTGCAGGTATTGATCGCTCCGTCCGTACTCAATCTCCATTCGGGCGGGGTTGATCTTAATCTTATATTTTGTTTGTAAAGGCAATCCGATAGTCGATTGTGCAACCGCGACCGAAATGCTATACGGTGCACAAGAGGAATAGTAAAGCTGGAACATTCACTGCTATATTATCAGCTAAGTCGATTACTGTTATTTCTGTCTTTTTATTTTATGTGTGTCTCAGTTCACATTGGGGACAATGTTTGTTTCAAGTGTGGGGATGGGACTGTGTCTAGTGAGTCTAGTTTGTATATAAAAATTCAAAAATGCAAAAAAATTTAAAAATTTTGAAAAATGTCATTTGAAAGTATAAGTTTTGCATAATAAATGGAAAATGGTAGTACAACTGGAGCTGCTTGTTGAGTTTTAAATGAAATAAATAATTGAAAACGCGTCTAAGATGTTTTGGTAGATCCAGCTAGCTAGTAGAGCTTAAATAGCATGTTTGTGTTGTTTAGGAATTTAATTGAATTAAAATCATGATATCTAGGGATATTCATCTTAGGGTATCGGTAATACTGAAACTTTCAACATAGGGTGATAGGTACCACGTTAAGTTAAAATTTAGAGGTTTTTGAAATTTTCTTGGCACACCACTCTCTTTTTATGAGAATAAATACGAGTTTCGATGGCGCCTGCATCCATATTCCATTATTTGTGAGCTTATTTGATTAGAATCCTAAGTCTTGCTTATGTGTTACCCTTCGGGATGGCCACTTAGAGAAAACACCACTAAGAAATTCTTATGTGCTTAATTGTTTACACTGTAGTCTGTGTGTTACCTACCGGGATAGTGACTTGGTTGAAACGCCTCTAGACGAAAGTTCATTTGCTTATTAATGCTCATATTTCATTCATTCATTGATCATCTTGATTTCTAAAAACCTGTAAATTTTAGTTTAACGTGGTGGGTGAAATCTATATGGTTTAATCCGTGCTTAGACATGACCGTGAGACGGGATTAGGTAGACCTGTAACTTTTAAGTGTGAGTCACATAAATTGATTGATAGCTTGGTAATATGAGTTAGAACACAAAACGGGGGCTCGAAAATTGGTGCTTTGGTTTAATCAGATAGAAATACAGATTATTGCTTTTTAACGCGTGAGTATGTTTTTGCTTATTGAAATAATTGAGATTGTTAAGTATGTCCAGTTATGATTCCATTGCAGCTTTTTCGAGGACGAAAAAAAGTTAAGTGTGGGGATGTTTGATGTAGTGCAAAGCACACATCTTTATTCCTTTGTATTCGTGCGTTTTTAGATAGTTTAGTATACATTTTTACTTGTTTTTGTTTTGTTTTGAGTCTTAGTCAGGTTTACAGGAGCTCGTGATGATTAGAAGTCAATACATGAAGAAAGCGAGCAAGAGAAGATAGCCCAAGGATTAAAAGTGAAAAAGTTGGATTTTCATTCCCTCGCGGTACGCGAAGGATAGCCACCAAGTCTCGCGGTACACGAGTAAACTCAAATCCGGCCGCGACTATTTTGGCCCTCACATTGCGCGAAGTGCTAGGCTGTGTGTCTCAAGGTACACGAGAGACCTGATTTCTGAGAAAAAAACCCTAGGTTGAATTTAAATAGAATTTGATATCCATTCTTTAAAAAGTTTAAGTTTTAGCCGTCCAGAGAAGAGTCTAGGGCGATTTTAAGGTTAGAGAAGGCAATCGGAGTCAAAGATTGAGGCTTTCAGATCCGGTGTGGTTAGAGATAGCTTATTCGGGTTCCAATTCTCCTTCGTTTGTCTTTTATTTGTATGTTTGATACCATGACTATGTCTTTTACTTTTGTTTTGATGTTTTGGATTATGGTTCTTGGCTAAACACTTGATACTATCTAGGTTTAGGATGAATACTTCATAAAGATTTGATTTTTATCGGTGTTTAGATTAATATGTTGGTTTAATGATTTTGTAAACGATCTTGGTTTAGTAATTATGATGAATATGCATGCTTGAATCTGATCTGTGTTTGATTTCAATTCCGTATGTTAATTATGGATGTCTTCCAGTTTGATTAGCATATCTTGATCATAGACTTAGGTTTGTGGTTATTTGTATGGTTTGCTAGACATAGTAACCATAGGATTGTGGTTGAGTGTTCATTAGATCTGAGTGTGTGTCTTATCTCAATACCCGAAAAGTGAGAGGTAATCGGTATTAGGATCTTGAGTGAAATCTGTCTGAAAGGAAGTTTCCTTAGTTTGTCTTAGTATTTGTTGCTATTCCGTGTCATAGTTATTATCTTGAGATTACCCCGTGCATCTTCGATGTATTGTGGATAGTGAGACTGAAAGGTGATCTGTCTTCTGGGTACTTTATCATTGTTGGAGAGACTGAAAGGTAATCCGACCATCTAGTGAGTTTAGTACATCTTTAGGTTCCTTAGTTGGTGAGACCCTAAGAGTGATTAGAGATCCACTAGGTTGTCTAAAGTTGTTATCCTTTGAAACCCTGATACATCATAGTTTCCATAACCGGTAGAAGTTGAGCTTTACGATTAGGATTCTGACCCAGGTGGTATTCTTCCCATTCCTGTTGTCACACCCCCAAAATCCACTAACAGAGTCTTACCGTTAGGCGTGTGCAAACCATGATCTCAGTCATTAGTTACGTCAAACGACACTATACGAGTTTAAACAAAGTCATTAAGTGTTTAGAGTTAAATGCGGAAGCAGTTTATGTCAAGAAGTTACTGTTTAAAATAAACGTGTCCAAGTTTAGTTTAATAGAAGCAGGTGAATTGTTTTAAATGTTTGCATAAGAATGCAACGACAGTAGTACTCCATGCATGTCCTAGGTGTGCAACATGTGCCTTAGCGACCTGAGAAACGTGTAAGAAAAAGCGTCAACACGAGGTTGGTGAGTACACATGTTTGTAAGTAAATAAACTGTTTGAGTGTTTGTAGGATCCACATACGTAAGTCACACATATTGCTAGCTAGACAATGTACAAGTTACTCTAAGCGTTCGCAACCGAATCTGACTGCTTCTGTTTGAATGCCTTCCGCCATTGTTAACATCAACAATGGCAAGTGTTTAGGACAATTTACACCCGTTCGACCACCAATCGAGCTAGCGCGACTAGCCCGGGTGGGGTTTGTCAAACCCAGTAGTACTACTCAAATTTCCTCGCTGTATACCTTATATTAACGGTTCGAGTGTGTAAGTACTTGTATGTTATGTTTGCGCTTAAGTAAACAAGTGGTAGTGAAATACTATGTGATCCATGTTTGTTTGCGTATATGTTTCTCCCTAACGGGAAAACAAGTAAAACAATGTTTGTTTGTGTGCGTGTTTCTCCCCAACGGGAAAACAAGTAAAATGATATTTGTTTGTATGGATGTTTCTCCCTAACGGGAAAACAAGTGAAATGATGTTCATTTGTAAGCATGTTTCTCCCCCAACAGGAAAACAACTAAAAATGGGCCGTGAAACTCACCTTAGTTGTGTACGAGTAGATAACACCACACAAGGATGCAACTGGGACCACAAGTGTTTGTCTATGAACGTCTTACGTATGCCCTAGAATTATCAACATAATAGTTAGGGACACATTGGTTTTTGTGACGGTGACACGGGAGTTTGAACGTCCTAAGACACACTAATGATTAACAAGTAGACATACGTCTCATCGGGAATACAGAATTTCCTTAATATAATAATTAAGATAGACGCGTTTCGAATCGAAAGTTTCTAATTACGAATGATATTATAAAAATAAATATTCGCAAAGTTTGCACTATTAAATAGTGGTTTAGGAAATTAATATAAATTATTATATTATTTATAAGTTCGAAGAATGACAAGGTAATTATTCATGTAACAAAAATAATAAATATATTATTTTTATTCGGAAATATAAGTGTGGGAAATAATATAAATAATTATATAATTTTTAAAGTTGGAGTATTAACACTTAGAACGAGCTATAACTAATACTTTAGGGATATGTTTTAAATAATCATATTATTCATAAAGTAAATAATTACTTAAGTGATAAAAATAATAAATATATTATTTTTAATTGACGTTATAAGTTTAAATCGGAGTAGGAATCAAATTCCTGATCATACAGGTGTTTTCCGGGTGTCAAAATATTTTAATATATTATTATAAGACTATAGGAATTTGTTTTGTAAAGAGTAGGCAAGCAAAAAGTCCCAAAAAATATCACAGGAGACCAGATTCGAACCCGGGTCTCATGTGAGCAAGCTACATGACTAAACCATCGGATCTGGGATACAAATTGTGAACAAACCCAAGCCATATGATTTTAACATTCACAGACACCATGCACTCCCCCTAGTCGCGATCCGAACCAAGCCACTTTGATTCTCACTAAAATCGATCGTGATTGATTAGGGAATCATAGGGGTTTTGTTCATCAACCAATTTCGAGTAAGTTTAATTGTAAAAACAACTAGTTTAAAGTCGTTAATTATTCGTTAGAAAAACCAAAACCCTAGTTTAAGAACACGGAGTCAAATTTCGAATATGATAATATGATTGTTTGAAATCATGGGGCTTTCAAAGCTTGTTGGATTGCGAAACTAATCACGCAATTTAATTTAATTGAAAAAGAGTATAGGTTAGGATTCGATTACCAAGTTTATATGATGAACACTAGAATCTATTCGTGTTTAATTCGGTGTTGTAAGCCTGAATTGAGTTAGGGCTTTCGCTCTAGATATAAAAGCGAGTATAAGGGTGTGTTCATTACCTGTAACAGGTTCGGATTGCTCGATTTTCCTTGAGGTCGGCTTAGGTGCAAACAGTTTCAATCGACTGGTTCTATGGCTATACGAATGATGAAATTGATGCTTCAGACACGTTCAGAAAGCTCCGATTAAGGTGTGCAGATAGGTAATTTGAGAGGTGGTAACCGGATTTAATCGATTTGAGTGGTTTTTGAAATGGGTTCGATGGTTTCTATTTTAGAGTTTTAATTCGCAATGATTAATGATAATGATCGGTTAGAAATGGCTCAAAATCATTCGAAATCATCAATGCCAAGCGTTACAAGATCGAATTCGAACGGTTTTGTGGTTAAAGAATCGAATTTGAATCAAGATGATTTGGGGGTTTGACTGACAAAAGTCAACAGAATGCAAATGCACCAGATTTTGACTTTGCAAGTCAACAGGTTGGGTTTTGACTAATTACACTACTAGTCCTTGCAGTTTTAAGTTTAGATAATGACAGAATTAGTCCCTAGGGTTTGTGACAGGGTTAACTAGGTTAGGAAATAATGAAAATAACTGAGTTTGTGCTAAGGGGGTAAATAAAAAAGGCCGGATGTCACACCTGTTATTTCCCTGAGTTCTTTGCCTCGATAGTTAGAGTCAATTGTTAGTTATGCATTTGTTAGTTTAATCAGTAGTGTAGAAAACCCCCCAACCAAATCATCTTTAGTCCGAGTTAGAGTGTAGTTTAGTTGTTCAGCGTCTCTAGGGTTCGATATTTCGGTTTACCGTTAAGCTGTGCTACACTCGATAGGTACACTTGCCTGTCAGTGCGGTTTAGTTCATATGTACTACATTTATTACTTAGGGGTCTAGGTTAGGTTTATTTATTAGTTTTTATATACCGTCTGGGTGACATCAGCAGGTTTAGATGTGCTTTTAGAGTCTTAATCATTGGATGAGAAGCGAGTATGGGTCATAAAAGTCAATATGTGGCAATGGATACCAGGCCTCAAGGTGTGACCACAAGGCAGAACTTCTAGGCCGTAAGGTCCAATCCAGTCGTAGGCCATCTTGAGGGGGGTCGTATGCTATGGCTAGGTCGTAGCTTACTGCCAAAGCTGAAATCGTAGAACCTCCCGTAAGGCAGAGGGGAGCAGCCGTAAGGTGCCCCGACTGAGCCTTGGGCTACGGCTAGGCCGTAGCTTACGCGAGGGCTATGCTGATGGGTATTTAAGTGTAGTTCTTTTATTCTAAAGGATTATTATTTTTGGGGAGACTCGAAAATCCCAAGGAGAAACACGATTGTTCTTCAAGAAATCAAGGTTTTTGGCTTCTGTTACACTCTCTAATCATTGGAGAATCATCCAAGATGCATTCCTACAACAAGATGGAAGATTCGATCAACAACATGATTGGCTAATCTTTAGGTGGTTTTCTCCGGGTGAGATTCTTGTATGCAAACATTTAGATTTAGTTTCTTTGTATTGGGATAGGTAATCTAAGCGTTCGATGATTTTTGCTTAATGATTTGATTGATTGATTGTAAAAGATTATTGTTATTTGAATCTTGTTATTTAGCCTTCAATTCCCGAGAGTTATGGTAATTGTGATATATTCGTAAAGGATCGGGTTTAGTAATTTATAATTGATATGTAAGTGATAAATCTTTCATTGCTTTGCAATCCGAGTAAATTGCCCTTATTATTATCACAATCGATTAATCAATTCCCATAATCATGTCTATGTGATTTCCCTAATCGAAACTGAGTCTATGAATATGCTTTGAATCTAAATCCCGGAGGAATCACTTTTTCTCGTAATTGTTAAAACACTAGTTTATTTAATTGTGTAAACAAACTCTCAAACAATTGATTTTAATATTCGTGCAATTCAATAGTTACGTTGAGAATTATTTAAACTAAACACTTTCCACAGTACTCCTTGTGGTTCGACACCTGACTTACCCTATCTAATATGGTATTAAGGCTTAGTATTATTAGTATTTTTGACCAACCCTTCGACATCGGTCAAATTTTGGCGCCATTGCCGGGGAGTCGTGCGCAAAGTGTTAATTTTACTATGAAGTGCATAATTACGTATGGTATTCTTTGTTTTGTTTATGCAGGTAATTCTCTATTGTATGCATCATACGAGACACTTAGGGAAGACTTCACCATTAGCTTTTGACCCTGAAATTGAGAGAACAGCTCGTCAAAACCGAGTCCTTCACAGAGAAAATAAAGTTTTATTATCTCCACAAAGCAAACCAATGGAGATTCCGAGCAATATAGAGAAGCAACCTAATGACCCAGTTCCTTCGGGTCAACCACCACCAACTCACCAATCACCAAAATCCACTGATCCCAAGTTACCTAATCCAAATTCAAAAGGGCGTAGTGGTTTCGCACAATCGAGTAGCCAAATCCACTCATCATCATCACCCATCCCTCCTTTTCCCAGTTTCTTTTCATCGTTTTTTGATCAACAACCCAACCCAACTAGAGTCCGGTATTCACCTTATGTCAGAGTGCTGGGGGATACAACTCAACAGCAGCAAGTACCACCGCCTATACCTCCACCACCTCAACCTCAACAACCTCTACACAGCGCAAATTCATTTAATCAAGGGCAATTTAGGGAGGTGTTTGAAAACCAATTTCAGGATGAGGAGTATGCGACTCATGGGGGAACTTTTCATGCTGATCAGGTACAAAGTCAAGATGATTATTACCCGGATACCAGGACGGGAGGAGTTCGAAGGAATCCTAACGATTATGATTATCAACCATAACGGATTCCAAACCATCAAGGAGTAAATAATCAGGTCCCTCCATGGAATCTTAGACAACCACCACCACCTCCACCCCAACGAGCTTACATACCTCAACAACCACCTCAACAAGCTTACATGCCTCCACCGCAACAAGTTCCCATACCGCCACCTCAACAAGCATTTATGCCGCATCAACCAAATCAAAGGCAAAGGAATGAACAAGCATACAACCCTGAAGGAATTCCTAGAAATTACAATCGAGGCCCAGTGCAAGGCGTGGAGAGTCATTTTAGACCTGCCATAGCTAATAACCCATCACCGGTAGTCATACCACAACATCATGGGCGTTCAGTTGGTGTTATTCCATACAGAACCTGCCTAAATTTCATGGGTTGGCAACTGAAGAACCTTATGTGCATATTGCAGCATATGACGCGATGTGTAACACAATTGGTGGACATGGTTTCTCACCAGATGATGTAAAGTTGGTGTTATTTCAGTTTTCATTGGAAGATAAGGCAAGTCGATGGTTTCATTCATTACCATCAGCATCTATTCGCACTTGGGTTGAGATGCAACAGTTGTTCTTGGATTAGTTTTACACTAATCAAAGAACCAATGATGATAGGAAGGATATCATAAATTTCAGGCAACAACTAGATGAACTGTTCCATGAGGCGTTTACAAGGTTCAGAATGATGTTGAAGAATTTCCCACATCATGATATCAGACTATGGAATTTGTTAAATTCATTTCATGAAGGATTGACAAATGAGGATGCGCGGGATCTAAATTCAATTTCAAACGGAGCCTTTGGGACTAATGATGATAATTTGGATTGGGACTATTTGGAATGAATGGCGGTGACCTCTAAAAGAAAAGCCCAATCAGGAAGAAAGGCAAGGCATTCGGTGGTGAGGACAGTTGATAATAATCACCAAGAATCCGATTGGTTCGCTCGAGTGGAACAACAATTGGAAAATTTGGGTGCTGGAGGACAACAAGTTCAAGGTCAAGTGAATAATGTTTACACCGTGTGTGATGTCCGTGGTGATTTGCGCCATGCAGCTGAACAGTGTGTTGGGGCGTTGGAGGAAATCAAGTGCAAGACGGTGGTAGGAATCATGAGATGAATTCAAACACCTACCACCCAGGTCTCTGAAATCACCACAACTTCGGATATGGAAATGCACAAAATCAGTTGAATCCAAATTTCCAAGGAAGTGGACAAAGAACTACTCAACAACCTTACCAAAACCGCAATCAAAATAATAACCAAGGTAATTATCAAGAGGGTAATAATGGGGGATTCAAGAAATCATATCAGCAAAATAATGCTCAAGGAGGGTCATCTAGTGCCTCCAATAACTCTGGTGGTAATGAGTTCATGGAAATGTTGAAGGTCATGCAACAAGACATGCAAAGAAGAAATCAACCAGAGGAGGCAAGGAATCAAAAGGATGAGGTACGAGACAAAGCGATTCAATATTTAACAACACAAATGGGGCAACTTGTAGGTCCCTCGGGTGTGGCAGATCGTCACATGCAAGTGGGTCTACTAGTCGGACCGGGAGCGGAATACCCGTGACTAGGTGGAGAGTCTTACGAAACAAAGTAAACCGACAAGAGAATCACTTTAAACTTTCGTCTATTATAAACACTTGAAGGTTACAGAGAGAAGTACTAAGATTAAAAGTTCTGCGTATTTGCTACTGTGACTGAGTCTATGATTGCGTACTTATCTACTATCAACCATTCCTATTTATACACGACCTGATACCTGCGCACTTAGCAAGTGCGCAGGGCAATTTGCTCATGCGTACTTAGCAAGTACGCAAAGGTATTCTTGCGTACTTGCTAAGTACGCAGGAACTATCTCCTGCGCACATACAAGTGCGTAAAACACTTAGAGAAATCTGCAACAATTAATATGTAAAAGTAAATACAACTCGATAACTAATACATACAGACACTTACAATCAAAGACAAATACATACATGAAAGTACTACACTAAGACTCTATCTATCAAGAGTGCTTGTCACAGGAAAGTGCTTCAACAAACTCCCCCTTGACAACAGCTCTGGATCATCTTCGATCTTTAGTCTTCAGTCTTCAGTCTTCACAGCTATGCATCTTTAGCTTCCATCTTCTTCTTATAGTCAAGGCAGAACTTGATCACCTTGTCATATTTAGAAGCAAGGAATTTCGTCCATTCGTCCGTATGCATGTAATACCTGTCTGCTAGTGCCTCTAGATCTTTCACAGAGAAGTTAATGAAGCAGACTTCATCAAATACTCTGATTAGTTCCCTCGGCACTAAGCATCCACTTTCTGACCTCACCTTTCCAATCACTACATCCTCGCCCGTCTTTGGATCTACGTACCAGTACCACATGTCACCGAGGATATCCTGAGATAACTTGCTCAAGGGAATCTTGGTTTCACATAGCACTGGCTTATATACCAGTTTCTTTAAGAATTTCTTAGTCACAGGATGTCTTGCTGTCTTATCCTTGACTCTCTTGGGCACTTGAGGCTTGAACATATCAAACTTCCCAGATCTTGCTTCCCTCTGTAGAACCACCCACAAACCCATCGCCACTGCATGATTAGAATGACCCAGCAGCTCTCGGTTTGCTAGGTTCACAAGGTCATATTTGGGTAAGGAATTGAACGCTTCACTGGTTGGTTTCAAGTATTGAACCCCCCCAGATCTTTTGATTGCGAACAACTGCTTATCCTCCTCGAACCTTACAGCCAAGATCATCCCTGTTGCCCGTTGTTTGTCTATGATAGACGTCTTTTGCCAAACAGGAGTTGGACCCTTAGATGAAGTAGAAGGTATATCTTTTTCTTTTGGTGCCTCCGGATTCACAGGTGTAGGGTCAACTGGGGAGGCTTCAGTAGAGGATTCCACATTACTAGCATGCTTGACTGAACCTGTTTCGAGCTGAGCTTCGAAGGATGGAAATTCAAAGATCTCTCCATCTTCTAACTCGTACTCTCCTTCCCCGTCACCCTTGGGAATTTCAATTACTACATCCTCATCATCATCATCATCCCAATCATTACCAGAGTCGATCTCTCCTTCTTCTAGGTTAAAGAGAGCATCGATCTGTGCTTCCTTGGAATATTCAGGCTCTAAGTATAAGATCTCATCATCAGATAGATCCTTAAGCACATCAGCCGCTGACTTTCCTTTGTCACCACCACCAGAGGTATCACCACCCTCTTGATGAGTAGACTCCCCTGAGCCATTGGAATAGCAGAGATGGGCACAATTGCTAAAGCTTGGTGCTCACCTCCACAAGGACCGGCTTCGGGATCCTTGTCTTTGTCGTCATCCTTAATCAAGTCAACAGGATGACAAGCCTCATCACCGGTAGTTTTCTCCTTCTCCTTATCTTTCTCCCCCTAAGCATCAAGCTTCTTGGTCAAATCAGCAATTAGTTTGACCATCAGCTCATGCTCTTTCTGTTGAGTATCAAACCTCAGCTCTAGAGATGACCTGTGACCCAGAATCATTTCATTTGTCCTGATTAGAAGCTCGTTCTAGGCCATGACGTTCTTTAGTCTCTCGTCAGTCCTCATTCTCTGGCTTCTTAGAATCCTAACTTCATCCACCAACGAATTAATCTGTGCTTGTTGAGCGTCAGATTCCTCCTTTGACTTCCGAATAGTTTCCAATAATCCAGCAACTTGGGTTTCCAGAACATCTATCCTTGCATCACTAGGATCAGGATGTCTGGATGAAGACGCTTCGGCATTGTGAATTGGGGAGGAGAAGATGGTGTCGAAGTCAAACCCTTGAGTAAATTCCCCATAGTTGAAGGGTTAACTTAAAGGATCAATGATGGTTATTGGGATTGTGGATGTGATGAAGGTTGTAGGTGTTATGGAAAGGGTGATGGTGACTGACTCCGTGAGAAATGGAGTAGTCACCTCCACCTGGGCAGATGTGATAGGGAGGGTCACTATCACAGGAACCTCCTCTGTGATTGAAGTGACTGCCACGTCAGGTTGTACCTGTGGCCTCCTCCGTCTTCGGTACAATTGCTGTGAAGGTGGGGTAGAGGCTGAATCAGGACTAGCAGCTGAAACTTGTACTTGCTGCTGGGTACTGACCTCTACCACACTAGGGATAGCAAGTTGTTGCCTATCTCCCCTGTTTTTATGAATGCTTCAGGTTTTTAGAGAATTAGTCTTTAGATGACCTCATCTCTAGATTCTATCATCTGCAGACAGAATTGAAAGCTTTTGAGCTCAAGTATCCCGATGAAGAGTTGGTGGAAAAGTTTCTAGATGCTTTGCCACCCAGGTTTGAAATCTACACAACCCTGACGAGAGAGAATCCAAAATTCTATGAAATGATAGTGGAGGAGGCAATTGGAAAGGTTCAAGCTCATAACATGAACCTTAGAAAGAAGGAGAGCTCAGGAAGACCTCAGATACAAGACCCTTCTATGTATCATGGGACGTCTTCTACAACCAAATCTTCGGGCTCTGGAATTGCCCTTTTCTCTAGAAACTCTACTGAAGAATACCACTCAAATGGTTGTGGTGGTCATGCATGTTATGTATCTGGATCAAGTTGTGGATCTCATCAACAACACACCTCAAGAAATCCTCCCGTTACAACTTCAGCTAACCAATCAGCTATAGCCAAAATAGCTGAAGATCATGTAGCACTATTTTCATCTTGTATGCTGGCCTACGAGAACTTCATAGGTGGCAAGCTTACAGATCCCGAGACAATTGAAGAAGATTTTAATCAAGTAGATCCTGATGACATGGAGAACATGGATATTCAATGGAATATGGCCATGATCTTGAGGAGAGCCAAGCATTTCCTGAATAGAACAGGAAGAAAGTTCATTGGCGGGCACTCTAATGCCAAGGTTGGTTTTGACAAATCCAAGGCCAAATGCTACAAGTGTCTGGACTGTGGACACTTTGCTTGTGAATGTCAAAAAGACAGAGCACCGACTTCGGGTTTCACCAGACCTAGCCAAGGAAACAGCCATGGCTACAACAACTCAAACAACCACAATCAAAGCCAAAATGGAACGTCCAATGCACTGGTAGCTTAACAGGACGACAGCTTTGATTGGGGTGTTCATCTGGAAGATGCCATCATTACACAAACTCAAGTTGGTCTCATAGCTGAGATCATGGAGTTGATGGAAGCTGAGAAAAAGGAAGCTGGGGAGAAGGAAGCTAAAGAAAAGGAAGCATCTGTAGCTGATCAAGAGGAATCTACTACTGCTGTTGCTCTCATGGCTATTGGAGAGGAAACAAGTTCATCAACTGAGGTAGATTCTAATCCTTTTTCTGTTATTTCTTGTTCCAAATGTCTAGGCTTAAAAATTGAAAATTCTAAGATTCAAGACAAGGTCGAACCCATTCGTATTGCAGCGTTAAGCTACAAAGAAAACGAAAAACGATTTAAAGATTCAATTGAAACGTTGAAAAAGGAAAAAAACGTGATTATTCACTAAAAATGAGCGATCAACAGCTTCACTTGGATATTGCATATAAGGGGTTGGAGAAAAGGAACAATGAAATTAACAAGCTGCAAAATGAAATCTTGCAGTTGAAATGTTCTAATGAGAAGTTGAAAAACTCTCGTTTTGTGGTGGAACACTATGAATCTGTAGTGAAGCAAATGAATGGCTTAGGGCTGGGTACTAATGCCATTCCTCCACCAGTTAGCGGGAAGTTTGTCAACAGCTTAGTAGACAATGATCTAACTTGTCTTGATGAGTCCTTAGGAAAGGATGACTCCTCTAAAAAGGATGATTCCTCAAGTAAGGCTAACTCCACATCTAATGAGGAGTTCTTTACCGCTTCTGATGATGGGTCGGTTAACACTTGCCGTGAAGGAGTAGTATCTGAGGAGTTGTTATCTGCACAGAAAGTCAAGAAAAACATTATCACTAATAGTGATAACTGTATTTTAATTGAACCCGATATCATTGAATCTAATGATAAATTAAAGGTAATGCTTTATGGGGGGTATAAAAATCTTAATCAAGTAAAGAAAGAGGCTTTTTCAGCTCACTGTGGGCTTGGTTACAAAGAAAATTTGAAAAAATACTATACTCCCAAGAACCAATCTGTATCGGGTCAAACTCCTGTTCACAAATCAACTCCTCCTGCTCATAATGCCGAGTCATCTAATGCCAGATCTAATGAGCCTTACAGGAGAACTTACATAGACAAGAGGACTTGCTTTCGCTGTGGCTTGGTTGGTCACATTTTTGTGAACTGTCCTTCAAAGAACCAAGGGAAACGGCCTATTGTTTCACAACCGGCTGTCATCCCTAAGTCGCCATCAGTGAAACCTCCCAAATGTCCAAAACAAAATGTGGTGAAACCACCAGTTAAACCGATGGCAAAGCCAAAGATCAAATCTGAGGCCAAACCATTTGTTTCAAGAAAGGTAAAGCAACCTGCTGTACCTTGTGTATCTACCTCTGGTAGTACACGTACTAGTGAGAAACCTGTGGTGAAACTCTCTAAGCCACATAGGAGGAGAAGGAATAAGAGGTTGAGAAAGCTAGAGCAGCTGGCTTCAGTTCAATCAGGTGAAGCTTCCACAAGTTCACCTGCTGTTGTTGAACCAAAGTCTACTATTCCGGTTAAGAAAAAGTCTACTGTTCCGGTTTATCACAGGAAAGTGCTTCAACACAACTTGTTGGAGAGGTGGCTGATCTAAGAAAGAATAATGGAAAGCTTCCTGGTGATACAAAGCTAAATCCATCTCACCAAAGCTCGGGATCAAGGAACACAAAGAATGATCATGCATATCAGGTAAGTACTCTTCATAGTGGAAAGGAATATAATAAAGAATCTTCTACCACACCTTTTGTGGAAGGTGTGGTGGAAGACGTTGATAAACAAGAGATTAGTGAGGATGAGGGGGAACCTGTAAAACTTGTTACAAAAGTCACTTTTCAAAATCCAAGTGAAAATTCTTCAAAAATGGATACCACCCTAACTAAAGAGACGGGCGTGAAACCGACCCCGGTTCCATTTCCATCTGCTTTATTAAATCCGGACAAAAAGGGTTGGGAAGAAAGAGATGTCCTCAACAAGAGGAGATGTGGGAAATATTTAAACAGGTCAAAATTAATTTACCATTGATTGATGCAATAAAACAGGTTCCTGCTTATGCGAAGTATTTATGGACTAGTGCACTCAAAAACGGTACCATAAGTTTCCTAAGAAACTTGATTTAACTGAACAAGTTAGTGTCGTTTTGACCGGGACTCTTCCCCCCAAACTTCAAGATCCGGGAACACCATTAATACCTATTCAAGTAAGTGATTTTAAAATGACTCGTGCGTTATTGGATCTTGGAGCGAGTTTGAGCATCATTCAAGGGAGTTTGTATGACCAATATGATTTTGGTGCACTGCGTCCAGCGGATACCACCGTGGTGTTGGCTGATTTGACCCTTAAACTCCATAGAGGCATTGTCCGTGATGTAATAGTCAAAGTGGAGGAATTTTATTATCCAGTGGATTTTCCTGTCCTCGATTATGTGTCTTCGAATAAAAATCAACAACCGAATGTCATTTTGGGTCGACCATTTTTAGCCACTTCAAATGCTATAATTATTTGTCGTAGTGGTACAGTTGAAATTACGTTAGGAAACAGGAAGGCATGTCTCAATGTATTCCCAAGGGGATCTAGTTTAATGGACAGTGACGAATGTTTCATGGCATACATCATTCATGGGTGCCATCCTCATATGGAGGATGAACTCGAAGAGACTTGTTTTATTTGTGACAGGTTTGAACAGGAACATGAGAATGATCTAAGGGAAGAAGTGAAAAAAGTAGAAGTGAAAGCAATACACGATGGTAAGCCTCCATGGACCCATCATGTGGAGAATTTACCAACAGAGATTTCATCTGGGTTGAAACCATCATTGGTGAGTCCACCAAAGGTGGAGATGAAGGAGCTTCCACAACATTTAAAGTATGCTTTCTTAGGAGAGGATCAAACTTTCCCAGTGATCATTTCCGCTAACTTGGAACAAGAGCAAGAGTAAGCATTACTGAAGGTCTTGAAGGATCACAAGGCAGCCATCGGGTGGTCAATTGCATATTTAAAAGGTATTAGTCCATCTATAGTTATGCATAAAATTATTACTTATGCAGATACAAAGCCTGCAAGAGATGCTCAAAGAAGATTAAATCTCAACATGCGTGAAATGGTGAAGAAAGAGGTGATAAAGTGGTTGGATGCAGGTATAATCTTTTCAATTTCTGATAGTTCATGGGTGAGTCCAACACAAACAGTTCCCAAGAAAGCAGGTATTCAGATAGTTAGAAGTGAAAATGGTGAGCAGGTTGCCACCCGGCCGGTTACCGGGTGGCGTGTGTGTATCGATTACAGGAAGTTAAATGCTGCTACGTCAAAGGACCATTTCCCTTTACCTTTCACTGATCAAATTGTTGAGAGATTATCAGGTCAGAAATTTTACTGTTTTCTCGATGTCTATTCAGGGTATAATCAAATAGCCATCCACCCAGATGACCAGGAAAAGACACATTCACATGCCCATAAGGTACCTTCGCATTTAGGCGAATGCCATTTGGGTTGTGCAACGCCCCGACCACCTTTCAAAGGTGCATGATGAGTATTTTCTCGGATATGGTAGGGGAGTCTCTTGAGATTTTTATGGATGACTTTTCGGTATTTGGTTCATCATTTGAGTCATGCTTAAACGATTTGTCTAAGGTCTTGAAACGTTTTGTGGAAACCAATTTGGTCTTAAGTTGGAAAAAGAGTCATTTTATGGTACAAGAGGGAATAGTGTTGGGACATGTTGTGTCAAGTCGGGGGATAGAGGTAGACAAAACAAAAATTAAGGTTATTTCATCATTACCTCCCCCTACTAATGTCAAAGGCGTTCGTTCCTTTTTAGGGCACACCGGGTTTTACCAAAGGTTTATAAAGCGATTTAGTGTCATTACAAAGCCTTTGTGTAATTTGTTAATGAAAGATGTTCCATTTGAATTTGATGAGAATTGTTTAAAGGCTTTTAAAACAATAAAGGAACAATTGTTAGAGTCCCCGATTTTGCAGTCACCCGATTGGACACGTCCTTTTGAAATCATGTGTGACGCAAGTGATTACGCGGTCGGCGCTGTTTTGGGTTAAATAGTGGATAAAAAACCCGTTTTCATTTACTATGCAAGCAAAACTCTATCTGATGCACAGTTAAATTTTACAACTATAAAGAAGGAATTGCTTGATGTTGTTTACGCTTTGGATAAATTCCGATCTTATATTTTGGGTGGTAAAGTAATTATTTATTCTGATCATAGTACAGTGAGATATTCGATGGAGAAGAAGGATGCCAAGCCGAGGTTGATTCGGTGGATCCTATTACTACAAGAGTTTAATCTAGAGATCAGAGACAAGAAAGGATGTGAAAATGTGGTTGCGGATCACTTGTCCAGAATCCCGGTTAATGAGGATGATGCTACACCTGAAATCAATGAGCAATTTCCTGATGAATATTTGTTGTATGTTTCTATGGGACCTTGTTATGCTAACTTTGCTAATTATTTGGTTGTATGTACAATGCCACCGAGTTAGAACAGGAGAAGGAGACAACAATTTTTGTCTCAGGTCAAACATTACATTTGGGATGAACCGGATCTGTTCAAGATTGGTGTTGATCAGGTGATCAGAAGATACATACCAAAAAGTGAAGCACAGTAAGTTTTGAAGCACGCTCATTCATCAGCATGTGGTGGCCATTTCAGTGGTCAAAAGACCAGTTATAGGGTTTATCATGTGGTTTCTTTTGGCCCACCCTTTTTAAAGATGCATTTAAATATTCTAAAAATTGTGTTAATTGTCAAAAAATGAGTGGGATCACTAAAATAAACGAGATGCCCATGCAACCAATTCTGATTGTTGATATCTTTGATGCGTGGGGAATTGATTTCATGGGTCCGTTCCCAAAATCTTGTGGTAACTTATATATTCTAGTGGCAATCGACTATGTCTCTAAGTGGGTTGAAGCAATTGCTACCAGAACAAATGACCATTCTGTGGTGTGTAAGTTTGTCCAGTCAAAAATATTTTCTAGATTTGGAATTCCTCGTGTGATCATAAGTGATGGGGGATCTCATTTTAAGAACTTTCATTTTTGAAAAATTCTTAAACGGTTTAGGGTCAACCACAAGATAGCAACACCATATCACCCACAAACCTGTGGGAAAGTTGAAATGTCCAATAGGAAAATCAAAGAAATATTGCAGAAAACCATGCGAATTGACCGCAAGGATTGGTCTAGTAAATTGGATGATGCCTTGTGGGCAAACCGCACTGTTTTTAAAACTCCTATTGGTACTACACCTTATCGATTGGTGTATGGTAAAAAATTGTCACTTGCTAATGGAATTGGCACATCGTGCACTATGGGCGGTAAAACAAGTTAACATTGATTATGTTGATGCAGGTACTCAAAGGAAGTTGCAATTGAGTGAGCTTGAAGAATTACGCGATGAGGCGTATGATTGTGCATCCGCATACAAAGATAAGATGAAAAGGGTGCATGATGCAAAGTTGAAAAGAAAGAATTTCGAAGTTGGGCAAAAAGTTTGGTTGTTCAACTCTCGGTTGAAGTTGTTTCCTGGGAAAACGAAGAGAAAATGGTTAGGTCCGTTTATCATTACAAGAGTGGGAAGCTTTGGTGATGTTGAGATTGAAGATTTTGTGGACCAAAGAAAACAAGTGGTCAATGGGCATAGATTGAAGCCATATTTGGATGGCAAGGAGATTAGCAAGGCATCAATGGACAAGGTGAGCTTCATTTCATGCTCACCAAATGATACGTCTGTCTAAAGGGAACGAGGTGTCAAGCTGAAGACAGAAACTCAGCGCTTGCGATAGGCAACCCCAAGTTTGTTTGTCGTTTTGTTTTTATTTATTTATTTATTTATTTATTTTATTTCATTGTTGGTGTTTGGTAATTTGCGTTTTGGGTTCTAATTTTCGGCACGAAGACGAGCCTATTTTTATCAAGGGGTGTGAAGAGACGTAAAAGCTCCACTTTGATAATAATTCCCGAATTCAATCAAGTACAAGTTTATGGATCCCCTTCATCTATGAGATCACCTTCTATTTATATAGTTTTACATTCTCTTTCCCCTAACCGTATGATAGTGACAGCCTCTTTCTCATTGGTTCCTTCTTCTTGTGGGCCCTCATTGTGGTTAAGGAGTTTAGATTTCTTTCGTTTAGGCCCCTTATGTATGATCTTTTCATCATACGTCGTCAAGTCCCCCTAGTCAATTTGATTTTTCTTTATTTCTTCACAAAAAAAAAATTAAGTTGACTATAAAGGCTTTTTTCAAAAATGAAGGGACTTAATACGTGCGGGCAACGCTTCTTTCAAACCTTCCGCACGTCCCATCCATCAGTCTCATAGCCCTTCCTAGGGCGCCGCCATCCGTCCGCCTGTCTTCTCTTCCCATCTATAAAAGGGGGGGGGGGGGGCAGGACATTGTTGCCTTTTACTCGTCTTCCATCTTACCTTCTTGATTTCTCCTGGAACCTTGTTTCTTTAATTCCTTCCGATCCTATTTAAATCTTTCGACGAATGGGTGATAACGCCGACGTAGCTTTGATCCCTATCAATTGGAGCGTGGAGCGCTTTGAGAGATTGAAAACTTTGTACGGAATTCCTAATGATGTGGAACCCGAGTACCCCTCTCGAGGAGGCACGGCGACTAAACCTCCACCTGGCAAGATTACTTTATATGCAGATTTTTTCTCAGAGGCTAATTTCAGAGTTCCTATCACCTCTTTTGTTATTGATCTCCTTCAGTTCTATAAAATTCACCTTTCCCAAGTTCACCCTCTTGGTATGTGCCGTATTAGGCATTTCGAGTTCTGTTGTATCGCCTTGAAACAGGACCCTTCTGTCGCTATTTTTCATCATTTCTACAAGCTATATTTGAAAGATAGCTGGTTTTCTTTTTCTAAACGCCCCGGAGTGATTCCTCATGCCAAAGAGACCCCTCAGGGATTCCGGGGTTGGAAAGAAAAGTTTTTCTATGTAAGTGCCCAGATAGTTCCTGCCAGCATGCAGATCCGATCACTTCGATTGGCCGTGGTGGACATTCCCCCAAATCTGGATGCTTTTAAGAAAACTCATGTTTTCTCTCTGTTGACCTCCCGTCCCGGTGACATTCAAGAGATTCCGGAACATGCCCTGGTCGGTGTTGGTATGAGCCGGAACTGGGGAAGACTTGACCGTCTACCGATTTATTCTGTGGTCAAAGAACGTAAGTGTATGTTGTCCTACATTTCTCTTTGATAGATGGCGCTTTCTCTTCTGTATATGTTATGCTTATGTGTTTTCCTTTTTTCATTTGTAGCAGTTGCTAGTTATTATGATGTTCTTTTTTCGGACTCCTTTAAGAACCTTACCCGGACATATTTGAGTGTGGGGCCGGGTGAAAAGAATGTTCTTGAAGTCTTTCATGAGCGTTTCTTTTTCCCCCGTGCTAGTCTGCAAGAGGCTATGGATCTGGAGACTGGTTAGTTGATATGCAATGAATGGTTCAGTTGTTTCCTTTCTCTTTCTCCTGCTCCTTGTTATAAGTTGATGCATTGTTTCAGGGAATCAAGAAGAAGAGCCTGAAGAGGTTCCAATAAGGAAGAAAGCTTCCGGGAGTGCTTCCGGAGAAAAAGTACTCTCGCCTCAGAAGAAAAAGCGAAAACTGACCGATGCTTATGCTGCCGGAAAGAAACCCCCGGGAGCGAGTCCCGAAGGTATGTATCCGTTCTGTTTTTTCTTTGTTGAGTGTAAAAAATAATTTTCCTGATATTCTCTTTTCGGTGATTTTTAGGTTTAAAAACTGGTGAAGGGGTTACTCCATCTTGCCCGATCATGCAGACAAACGAAACTGCTGTTAAAAACCCGGAGGTTCCTACTCTTCAACCTTTTGTCCCTAAGGTCATACCTTCCCCTGTTCCTAAGGACGTGCCGACAGTAACTCAGATCCCTCCTCGGGATAAAGGGAAAGGGAAAGAGAAGGCGCCTGTGGGTACTGAGGAAGTTCACTCCCCCAAATCTTCTTATGTACATACGAGTCAATCTGACTTTAGAATGCCCACCCAATCCGAGCCTTGGACTCCGACAGATTCTAAGTCTAAGCATGTTCCTAACTGGAATATTTTGCAGGGTGACTGTTTGACAGATCCCCACCTGTGCCGGACGTTCTTGTTGCAGGCTTTTCCCCCTGCCGAGCGACTACGCCAATCAACCTGTTCCCCGGAAGTGCTGTCCGATAGAGCTGCTTTGAGCTGGGTTGAGAGTATGGCGGTCATGCCCGAGATATGTCGGCAATGGGATGAGGGTCGCAGGGAAGTTGCCCATCTGAGGAAATCTTTGGCCCAGAAAAGTGAGGATGCGGGTAAGGTGCTGACGCTTACACAGGAGGTTAAGAAACTAGATTGGAAATTGAAGGAGAGGGATGCCGCTCACTTGAAAGCCCGAGCAGAGTTCACTAAGGCCTGCTCACGGAAAAATAAAGAGCTTGAGAAACGTGCCCAAATTATCCGTGTAGCAAAGGCACGTTCCGAGGAGCTGGTATTTCAAGTGACGGAGAAAGATGAGGAGTTGAGAGTGTCCCGGGGAAGGTTGGATATGTTGGAGGGAAAGGTGGTGTCTTTCGATAAGGAGAAAGAGAGTTTTGAGGTGGAGAAGGCTAAAATGATGAAAGAATTATCTTTGTTGAAGGAGGATAGGAAGTGGTTGGTGGCGGAAGGGTTTTCCAGGGTGGTGGAGGCAGTCAGGAGCAGTGATGAGTTTATTGACGGGGTAGTTGGTTTGAATGGAGCTGCGGAAGCGGCGGGTTATCATGATGGGCTAGTCGATGGGTTTCAAGCGGGGAAAACTGGTTTGTCTTTGGAGAGCCTCTCTGGCTGGAGCCCGGGAGCCCGAAACATACTTACTCAGAGGCAAGATGCCTTTGATACTATGGAGTTCCCTGTAGTAGGTACTCTTGCCTCTTTGTCTAATCAATCAGATCTTAGGGAGATCAGGGATGTCCTTACCATTGAAGACTGACCCCTTTGTATTTTTATTTATCTTTTTTGGAGCCTGTGTGCTCTTTTACTTTTTGATATTGTAATCTTATTTTTGTATCTACTTATTTACCTTTGAATGCAAGTATCCTTTTTATGTCTTTCATCTGTGCTTTTAAGAATATTTGCAATTTGTACAAGCTTTGTTATCATGCTGATTGTCTTGATCTGGTTTTGTACCGGACACGGGGTCCGGTCTTTATTCCCTGTGCTTTATCCTTAAATATTTGCAAATCCGATCTTTTCATAGTGCCGGACACGTGGCCGAGTCTTTTATGGTGCCGGATATATTGATCCGGTCTTTTTAAGGTGTTGGATTAAAATCCAATCCTCTTGGTGTCGGACACGTGGTCCGGTCTTTGATGGTGCCGGATACATTGATCCGGTCCTTTTTAATGTTGGATTTTAATCCAATCTTCTTGGTGCCGGACACGTGGTCCGGTCTTTGATGGTGCCGGATACATTGATCCGGTCTTTTTTAATGTTGGATTTTAATCCAATATTCTTGGTGCCGGACACGTGGTCCGGTCTTTGATGGTGCCGGATACATTGATCCGGTCTTTTTTAATGTTGGATTTTAATCCAATCTTCTTGGTGCCGGACATGTGGTCCGGTCTTTGATGGTGTCGGATACATTGATCCGGTCTTTTTTAATGTTGGATTTTAATCCAATCTTCTTGGTGCCAGACACGTGGTCCGGTCTTTGATGGTGCCGGATACATTGATTCGGTCTTTTTTAATGTTGGATTTTAATCCAATCTTCTTGGTGCCGGACACGTGGTCCGGTCTTTGATGGTGCCGGATACATTGATCCGGTCTTTTTTAATGTTGGATTTTAATCAAATCTTCTTGGTGCCGGACACGTGGTCCGGTCTTTGATGGTGCCGGATACATTGATCCGGTCTTTTTTAATGTTGGATTTTAATCCAATCTTCTTGGTGCTGGACACGTGGTCCGGTCTTTGATGGTGCCGGATACATTGATCCGGTCTTTTTTAATGTTAGATTTTAATCCAATCTTCTTGGTGCCGGACACGTGGTCCGGTCTTTGATGGTGCCGGATACATTGATCCGCTCTTTTTTAATGTTGGATTTTAATCCAATCTTCTTGGTGCCGGACACGTGGTCCGGTCTTTGATGGTGCCGGATGCATTGATTCGGTCTTTTTTAATGTTGGATTTTAATCCAATCTTCTTGGTGCCGGACCATGTCCGGTCTTTTAAGATGTTGGATTAAAATCCAATCTTTTCATGGTGCCGGACACGTGGTCCGGTCTTGGTGCCGGATACATTGATCCGGTCTTTTTAAAGATGTTAGTTTGATTATAAAGACGGGGATTCTATTTATGTCTTTGAAAACATGCTCTGCTTTTTTTTGTTTCTTGAAAAACCATGAACATGGCCATAGAGATTACATAGAACATTTCCTAAGTTGGGCTGCATTCCAAGTCCTGGGCACGTTAGTTCCATCCAATCTAGTCAAGGAGTATTCCCCCTTTCCCTAGGATTATTTAATCTTGTAAGGCCCATCCCAGTTAGGCCCCAACTTTCCTCCAGGTTCAGCCCTGCTAGCTTCATTGTTTCTAAAAACGTATTCACCCGGGCGGAACTGGCGAAGTGCAACATTCTTGTTGTAGTACTTGGCCAGAACTTGCTTGTACTTAGCTTCTTGGATGAATGCTTGTTCCCTTCTTTCTTCCAAAAGATCCAAGTTTAGTCTTAATTCTCGATCATTATCCCGGCCATTTGTAGCAATACGCATCGTTGGCGTGCCCATTTCGACTGGGATTACTGCTTCGTGGCCATAAGTTAAACTGAAAGGAGTTTCACCGTTGCTCGTTTTCGGGGTGGTGCGATGAGCCCATAATACACTAGGTATCTCTTCAACCCAAGAACTTCCTTTGGTTGCGAGCCTAGTTTTTATACCCTTTAGCATGCTCTGGTTGATTCGTTCTACTTGACCGTTTCCCTGCGGGTGAGCAACGGACGTAAAAACTTGTCGGATTCCCATTTCCTCACACCATCCGGCTAATGATTCGAACTATGTTCCATTATCACTCACCAGGTATAGAGGGAGGCCAAAACGGCATATTATGTGATCCCACACAAATTTTTTGATCTGGGTGGTAGTAATTGTTACGACTGCCTTAGCTTCCACCCATTTGGTGAAGTAATCCACCGCGACGATTAAGAATTTGACGCGTCCGGGTGCTTCCGGGAATTCTCCGACAATGTCTATTCCCCACTTTTGGAAAGGCCATGCTCCAGTCACTGGTATTAGATCATTCTTAGGCTTCAATGTTTTAGGCGCGTGCTTTTGACAGCTAAAACACTTCTGCAAGGTTTGTACTGCTGTGACATGCATTCCCGGCCAGTAATATCCTATGTTCATTAGCTTGGCCACCATCATTCTTAGGCCGGCATACATTCCACATGAACCTGCATGCACCTCTTTAACTAATAGTTCAGCTTCCTTTTAACCAACACACCTTAACAAAGGCCCTAGGAAAGTTCTTCTATAGAGCCGGTCGTCTACCAGCTGATACTGTAAGGCTTTTGTTCGCAGCTTTAACGCTTCTGCTCTATTTTCTGGCAAAGTTCCCTCCCTCAAATATGCCACCAAAGGCGTCATCCATGTCCAACCAACGTCCTCAAGGTGACTAATTTCTTCTGTGCAAACGGAAGGCTTATCCAATGTTTGCACTCGTATTTCTTTCGCCAGGTGTGCGAACTGGACCGACGCCAATTTACTTAAAGCATCTGCTTTTCGGTTTTGACTTCGAGGAATATGCTTTATGCTACACTCTTGGAATTGCAACATCATCTCTTTAGTCTTTTTTAAGTATTCGATCATCATCTTCCCCTTGGCTTCGTAAATCTTGTTCACTTGGTTAGCCACTAAGAGTGAGTCCACGTGTGCCCGGATGTGCTGGGCTTTCATGATCGCTGCTAATCGTAATCCGGCTAACAAAGCTTCATATTCAGCTTCGTTGTTCGTACTTTTGAAGTCTAGCTTTATCGCATATGTGATTTCTACCCCCTCTGGGCTAAGTAAAATAAGCCCGGCCCCGGACCCTTCCATGCTTGAAGCCCCATCAGTGTATAACGACCACCATTGAGGTGCTTTGATCTGTATTTCAGCTATAACTGGGTCATTGGTGATCTCCATTTCTCGCCCCTCCGGTATTTCCGCAAGGAAATCGGCAATGACCTGCCCTTTTAATGCGGTTCGAGGCTTGTATTCCAGACTAAGAGCTCCTAATTCAACCGCCCACTTGGCTAATCTTCCGGATAGCTCAAGTTTTCTTAACACTTGCTGGATGGGAAAATTGGTTAGTATTTCCACTGGATAGGCTTGGAAGTATCGACGCAATCTTCGAGAAGCATGTACTAAAGCCAAGGTTAATTTCTCTAGTAGGGAGTACCTTGTCTCCGGGTCTGTCAACACCCGGCTGACATAATAGATAGGAGTTTGCACACCTTTCCTTTCAACCATAAGGACATCGCTAATGGCCGCATCCGCAGCCGCGATATATGCCGTTAACTTCTCTTCTTCTTCTGGTGCCGTAAGGGTGGGGAGTTTCATAAGGTACAGTTTCAGTTGCTGGAAGGCCTCCTCTGCTTGGTCCGTCCATTGGAACTGTGCTTTGTTGAGACAATTTTTGAGAGTTTGGATGAAAGGGAGAGAACTTTCTGCATGCTTAGCCAGAAATTGATTTATTGCCACCAAACGTCCATTCAATGCTTGCACCTCCTTAATGGATGACGGGGAAGGCATCCGGGTGATAGCTGAAACCTTTTCCGGATTTGCCCGGAAACCTTCCTTGGTGACCATCACACCGAGGAATTTCCCTTCTTCTACTCCAAATGAACATTTCCCCGGGTTTAACATAATTCGGGATTCTTTCAACCTTAAAAATGTCTCAGCAATGTCCGCTAGGAGATTTGTTTCATCATGGCTTTTGATGACCAAGTCGTCAACATAGATTTCCAAATTTTTACCAATTTGAGGCTCGAAAACTTTGTCCATGAGCCTTTGGTAAGTGGCCCCTACATTCTTTAATCCAAACGGCATTTTTGTGTAACAAAAAACGCCGATATCGGTGATAAAAGTTGTTTTCTCTTCGTCGTCTTCGGCCATGGGGATCTGATGATAGCCTTTGTAAGCGTCCAAAAAACATTTGAAACGGAAAGAGGCTAACGAGTCGATCTTCTGATCAATTTCTGGTAAAGGGTAGGCGTCCTTAGGACATGCACTATTTAGATTCTTGTAGTCGATACACATACGCCAGGTACCATTTCCTTTCTTTACCATTACTGGATTGGCGATCCATGAAGGATAACGAAGTTCTCGGAGGATCCCCGCGTTAACCAGATCCCGGACTTGATCCACACCTGCCCTGCTCCTATCCGAGCCCATCCTCCGTCGTTTTTGAGTTACCGGGTTAGCAGACTTGTATACATGTAGGCGATGTTCAGCTAAGTCCCGTGGAACCCCCTTCATATCTGTCGGTTTCCATGCGAAAACATCGATATTGTTTCGTAGCAATTGTTTCAAACGGTCTCGCCCTACGGTGGATAAGGTGTGTCCGATGGTAATTATCTGTTTCGGGTATGCGGGATTCATAATCCATCTCTCCGGTTCATATGTACTTTTCATGTGAGTATCAAAATGATCTTTACCAGAAGTCCGACTAGTTTGCGCTTGTAATACTTCCATGATTTGATCGGCATATACCACCGCTACTGCCTTGGGAGTTGGGAATGCGATAGCGGAGTGCACAGTGGATACTGCTGCATGAAAAGATGCCAAACCTGGTCGTCCGAGTATCAAGTTATTTTTCGAAACAGCCGGGATTACTATGAAAGTTACGAGGACCGTACGGATTTTAGCGCCTTCTTCCAGGGTCATTGGTAATGTGAGTTGTCCTAGAGGGACCACGGATTCTCCAGAAAACCCTATGAGATCAACATCGGTAGGTTCCAAGGTATTTTGATCCTCCATATCCAGACGTCGGAAAAGCTTCTCATACATGACGTCCATTGAAGCTCCACTATCGACTAAAATCCGACTGATGCGGTAATCACCTACTAATGCGGTGATTACTACTGGACTGGTGGATGAAGCACCCCCTTGAACGGCCGGGAAGGTAAGCGGTTGTTCCATCCAAGCTTCTAGTCGTGCGCCCCCGCGTTTATAACCACGTGAGCTTGATGACTCCTCATTCATTATCATGCATAAGTCACGCACCGGTTTTTTGCCTGCATTCTTTCTTCCCGGTGGTCCTGCGTTAATTTCTTTCAACAGATGAGAAAGTTTACCGGTTTGTATGGCTATGTCAATTTGTTTTTGTAAATGCCAACAATGATCCGTGTCATGCCCAGTATCTTTATGGAAATCACAAAACCGTTTGGGATCTCGTACGGATTTTGGGTTGAGAGGTCGCGAGGGTTCTAATGTTAGTTTTTCTGTTAAAAGAACTTCCCGGGGGCTTTTGACCAACTTGTTAATCCACGCAACTCCCTTGCTCTCCGGATTATCCTTAAACCTTATTGAGGTATTGACAGATCTAACAGGTTCCGGGCGGGTGTACGGGAGAGGCCTCGTCCATGTACTAGGTCCTCGAAAATGTTGAGTCTGTCTGGAGGAGTGTGGCTGTTTTCCTGTTCGATCACTTCGCTGATCCTTTTTATCATACTCATGAGTGCTCCGGACGGATCTTTCTGCCCGGACGAAGGCACGAGCGGCCGTCATCAGTTCCTCCATGGTTTTTGGTAAACCGTCCCAGCCGTGGAGCCTACGAATGAGCTCGTCATGTCGGATGCCTTGAATAAAGCCTGCTATCATTAAATCCTCCCCTGCCCCGGCTATTTGCAAACTCTCTTTGTTATACCGGGTGATGAAATCTTCCACCGATTCTCCGTCTCGTCTCCGGATGTGAAGTATTTCTGTCTTGTCTTTTGTGTGTCGTTTTTGCTGATTAAACTGTTGCATGAACTTTTCCACGAATTCATCAAAACTGTCGATCCGGCCTATAGGTAAACTATCATACCAAAGGCGAGCAGTCCCGACCAAGGTTTGAACAAACATATGACACCATTCATGCAGAGCCCATCTCTCTACTCCGCCAGCACTAATAAAGACATTAATGTGATCGTCCGGGTCTGTAGTACCGTCATATTTTCCAACTGTGGATGGCATTTTTAACTTACGAAGTATTTCTGCTTGAGCTATTCGGGGTGTGAACTTTGATTGTGTTAACAAGGCAGTTGGTCGGTACGGACGATGGATGTCCACTACAGGATTAGTCCTAGGTATAGGTATGAGTGCGGGTGGGGGCCCTTGCGTACTGTATGGGTGGGTGGGAGGAACGGACTGTCCTCCTGCAAAAGGACCGATAGTACATGCAGATGTTAATCCCCCTGGTGTGGTATAAGCTGTTTCTTCAAATGTTAACCGGTTTCGGAGTTCGGCCAGGCGTATTTTTTTACAAAATTGTTCATCCATTCGAGCCCGACGTTGTTGTTCCATCCACCATTCGTTACTTGTGAGTAACGGTATGGTGTAAGGGAGAGATCCGGGAATAAACGGGGTGTTGGGAACGGGTATGGATGGTATTCCGGCCGTGGTTGGAAGAGTTTGTGGTAGATTATAAATGGGTATGCCAGATGTGGTGGCCTGCGGAAAACTGGGAAATATTGCGGGTTGTGGGAAGTCCCGAGTAACTTGGGTAGGCATGGTATTTGGGAGTAGAGGAGGCAATGAGGTGGGTAGGTTAGTACGCAAAGTGTGAAAATGAGATGCTGCTGCTGCTGGCAACACATCTGTTGGATGGTTTTGAGTTTGTGCCAGACGATCCTTCAGCGAAGAAATCATAGGAATACCAGCTTGAGACTGTGAATCTCCTGTTGGTGCTCCTGTGTTGGTAATGTGATTTCTATCCTCGTTGGATTCATAATCTGATTGTATGTTATCCATTGCGAGCAAAGATTGAATTCAGGATACCGTTGTAACTATTGTTCGACCGGGATGACGCCAATGAAGAGACGTAAAAGCTCCACTTTGATAATAATTCCCGAATTCAATCAAGTACAAGTTTCTGGATCCCCTTCATCTATGAGATCACCTTCTATTTATAGAGTTTTACATTCTCTTTCCCCTAACCGTATGATAGTGACAGCCTCTTTCTCATTGGTTCCTTTTTCTTGTGGGCCCTCATGGTGGTTAAGGAGTTTAGATTTCTTTCGTTTAGGCCCCTTATGTATGATCTTTTCATCATACGTCGTCAGGGTGGATATTAAATATTTTGAAAAATTTACAAAAACCGAACCAAGTTCTTAAAAAAAATTCGTTGTTGCCCAGTTCTGGTCGTAGCTTACGGTTCGGTCCAGCGGGTCCGGTTGGTTTGGGTTGAGAACACTTATATAAACATTAAAAAAATGATTTCACTTCATTCATCTCTCACTCCAGAACTTTCCATCTCCCTCACCCTCTCTAACCCTAACCTCGTCTCCCATCTTCATCTTCTTCATTAATCCACCAAATCTTTCAAATTGGGAGTCTACATTACTTAATTTTTCAAGAGAAACACAACCTTGGTGTTTATTTTCAAAGAAGTGCAGAGATTTGTGAGAAATTTGAGGTGTAAGTGACGAACCCTAGATTCTCATTTTGGGGGTTTTCACTTTTGGGTTCATTGAAGTAAATAATAAGCATATTCTAACCATTTTAAGGAGTAAATGTATGTTTCCACAAGTCCATTTCAAATTCAAAGGTATGTTGATATATGAATGATTTTTGTTGAACTTAATTGCTGGAGAATGAGAATGTGAGTTGTGTGCTTGAGATTAATCATAAATGTGTGGTCAAAACTTGTTGCTTATGGTAGATTTGTGAGTTTTTGTTGATAAAGGTACAATTGAACCATTTGGGGATTTACAGGTGGTCTATTGTTTACAACCACTAGTTTGTTGGGAAAAGAAAGTTTATAATGACAATGTAAGCAGTTGATAATTTTTTAAGGATTATCAAGGCGGGTAGTTATGGTTGTAAACAAGTGTGGGGATACTATTATCATTTTTAAAACATCATACACCCTTGTTGACTTAAATTTTTTTATGTTGTGGGTTGTGTTGTGTAGATGACAAGATCAGGTGAAGCTCCACGAGCTAGCAAAAAAGGGAAAATTGTTGCTAGTTCGTCTTCCAACCTACCACAACGTAAAAGGTTGAGACTCCAAGAAGATCTAGGTGATGAACCAATGCCCCAACACCCTCTTGTTCATCAACATGAGGATCCGCAAGAACCTCCTCTTAAACCAATCTGGGGAAGTGGGCCATTGCCCGTTTTCGAGGAAATTTGGCAGCCAATCTTATTTGCTGAAAAAATGGCCGATCAAGTTGACAGAAAAGCTGGGTTTATTTGTGAGCGAGAAATTACAATAGATGATTTTGCACCCTTAGGTATTATATCCAAGTTTCAAGCTTTGGGCTGGGAGCAAGCGATGAGGGTTCACGATGGCGAGAAGACTAAGTTATATATGGAGGCAATTCAAGAGTGGGTTGGTTCTTTAAAGGTTGATTGGGGAGACACGCCCCAAGGACGATGAGTTTGTCAAGAATGGCTAACGGTGTTGAAGTGGTGATGTCGAGAGCAACTCTAAGGGAGATGATTTGTATAGAAGCCAAGAGAGTATGTGTATCCGTCGGAAGATGATTTGTATAGAAGCCTAGAGAAACACCCCTCATTGGCAATGATGTTGGGAGCGTTGTTCGAGCCCGACAAGGGTAGTAAAATGATTAGGAATGATTTAAGACTTCCGGTCCAGTTTATGTTGATGTTTGTACAATAGAATGTGATGCCAAGGAGATCAGCTAAGGTCAGTATTCGTCATCCTGAGATTCCTGTTCTCTATGCCCTGATGACGGGATCACCTAAAATTTGATTTAGATATGTGGTAATGATGAACATCTGGGAAGTAAGGAATAACAAAGAGAAAAACTCAATTCCTCATTGTCGATTGATACAAGCATTGTTGAAGAATGTCGGGGCTATTGATGCTAGCACTCCTTCAATAAAAAAAGATTTCAAACCATTCAAATTGACTAATTTGGGAGTGTTAGGGTGGACACATAGTAAATCGGATCGTTATCTCAAGCTTACACATAGAAAGCCGAAAGAACTTGAGGGCTTTGAGGCCCGATGCTAGACCATTAGCTCCGGGTGAGGAAGACGAGCCGCGGATTGAATAAACTGAAAGTGAAGAGGAAGTGGAGGAAGAAGTCGAGGAGGTGGTGCATCGTAGGCCTATGGTTAGGCAGTAAAATGAGCAGTTTGTGGATGACCCATAAATGAAAGAGGTACTTTGGAGGGCTAGGCCAGGCTATTGGATGCAGAGTTGCGAAGGCGAATGCAACAGAGTTTTTATGATAGGAAGGAGCACTGGCACCGTGTTCATGCCTATAATCAGCAGCAAGAAATCAATCACAGGTACTTTGATGATCAAAACAGGAGAATGCATAGGGCATGGCATGCAGGGGAGCCAGTAGTACAACACCCACCGGTTGTGGATTACACCACTCTTCCCCCATATGATGGAAGTTTTCAAAATCTTGAGCCGCCAGTTTATCATTCTCAGTGGCTTGACCCAAATGCAGATGCGGCACAGGATCAAGGCGAGGGAAGCTCTTCTGGTGCATTCAACTTGGGAGGAATCACGGACATGATGCGGAGTATCTTTGGAGAACCAAAACCATGTTATTATTGAGCACTCTCTGATCAGCTGATCAGGTCCATGTGTTCCTCTCATTCCTATTTTAGTATGTTTTGATATATATTATCGGGTGGTTGGGTGGTGGATTAGGATACTTATGTGTTGGGTTGGTATTTTGCTGTTTGAACTTATGTCGTTGCAACTTTATTGGTGTTTAAGTGTTGGTGATTAGGAATGGGTATTGATTGTGATGACGGTGTTTTTCTTAGCTTTGATTAAAAATCCCTTACATTGGGGACAATGTGTTCCAAGTGTGGGGATGGGGAGAATTTGAAAATTTTCAAAATTATTTGATTTTAAGCAATCTGATCGGGCATGAAAGCAATTGATTCATTAAATGCTAATTTTTCCCTGTGTGTATGGGTAGAGGTCCTAAGTCATGGTCTAATTTTGTGAGTACAGCATGTGGTATTTTCAGCAAGTGTTTTATGCACAATATGTAGATTTGCCTTTTAGGGGTAGCAAGCTATTGGCATAATAATTGCATGCACACATCGGTAGCTCTTTCCCCTATTTTGGTAGGATTTTGAGCCTATTAGAACCATTTGATTGAGTTGAAATATAATTTTCACTTGCTGAGAGTGGGCCATATGTTGCTTTGTGTTAGAACTTGTGTAATCAATGCGTGCTGAGACTTGGACTTGAATTATGTGCATAATTGATAAAGGCAGCTAGGATTCCATATACCAGTTAACACCTTGTTATTTGATCACCCATAAAATTTTCCCTTAGTCGCCAATTCTGAGCCTTGTTCAAGTCAGCTGTTAATACCCGAAGAAATCCAAAGACAGAAAAGAAAGCTATTGTTTCAAAAAAGAGAGAGAGAGAAAAGAAAAGAAATAAGTAGGTCAAAAATTGCCCAAGGTTAGTATATAGCTATCAGTTAATAAAAGTTGTTTCATTTGTTGATCGTTGATTTTAGCCAATAAATAGCCTAATATTCCTACCTCTTCCTAAAAGCCCAAAACCTATTAGTCCTTTTGATATGTGCATAGTCTGAGTGTGAAAGTGGAGGTGCGATTATCATACAAGCTTATGATCACAGAGCTTCATGCTTGGCTAATTGAGTTATTAATACTACAAAACAGGCTAGTCCATATATTCAGCCGAGTGGAGTGAAACTATGTGAGGGGTGTGTGCATGTGAATAAAAGCCTTTAGCAAGTTAGATTTGGTAAGGCATATTCTGTTTTTTTAAAAAGGATACATCATTATTGTTTGCTGAATTTACACCTGTTGTGTATTGCTATAAATGGGGTATGACTATGGACCTTAACTCAGGCATGGTAGAGGCGGTTGGAGTAACTGTTTTATCAGCTGTAACGTTTCGAATGGATTTGCTTGAGGGAAAGCAAAGTTTAAGTGTGGGGATGTGATAAACGGAGTTTGGAATGAGGGTTAATAAACGGATGAGAAGTGAGTACGGGTCATTACTGAGTAATATTATCAGTGTTTGATGTTTATATGCATGGAACTATTTAACTACGAGAGAATTTGTGATTGCAGGTTTAGATGTGCTTTTAGAGTCTTAATCAACGGATAAGAAGCGAGTACGGGTCATAAAAGTCAAAAAGTCAATATGTGGCAATGGATACCAGGCCGCAAGGTGTGGCCATAAGGCAGAACTTCTAGGCCGTAAGGTCCAATCCAGCCGTAGGCTATCTTGAGGGGGGCTGTAGCTTACTGCCAATGCTGAAATCGTAGAACCTCCCGTAAGGCAGAGGGGAGCAGCCGTAAGGTGCCCTGACTGAGCTATGGGCTACGGCTAGGCCGTAGCTTATGGCAAGGGCGGGCTGATGGGTATTTAGGTGAAGTTTTTTTATTCTAAAGGATTATTATTTTTGAGGGGACTAGAAAAGCCTAAAAGGAGAAACACGATTGTTCTTCAAGAAATTAAGGTTTTTGGCTTCCGTTACACTCTCTAATCATTGGAGAATCATCCAAGATGCACTCCTACATCAAGATGGAATATCTGATCAACAGCATGAGTGGATAATCTTTAGGTGGTTTCATCCGGGTGAAAGATTCTTGTAAGCAAACATTCAGATTTAGTTTCTTTGTATTAGGATAGACAATCTAAGCATTCGATTCTTTTTGCTTAATGGTTTGATTGATTGATTGTAAAAGATTATTGTTATTTAAATCTTGTTATTTGGCCTTCAATTCCTGAGAGTTCTAGTAATTGGGATATATTGGAAAAGGATCGGGTTTAGTAATTTATAATTGATATATAAGTGATAAATCTTTCATTGCTTTGCAATCCGAGTAAATTGTCCTTATTATTATCAAAGTCGATTAATCAATTCCCATAATCATGTCTATGTGATTTCCCTAATCGAAACTGAATCTATGAATATGCTTTGAATCTGAATCCCGGAGGAATCACTTTTTCTCGTAATTGTTAAAACACTATTTTATTTAATTATGCAAACAAAATCTCAAACAATTGATTTTAATATTCGTGCAATTCAGTAGTTACGTTAAGAATTATTTAAACTGAACACTTTCCATAGTACTCCTTGTGGTTCGACACCTGACTTACCCTATCTAATAAGGTATTAAGGCTGAGTATTATTAGTATTTTAGACCGACCCTTCGACATCGGTCACTCGTGTTATTCTAATTTACACTAAAGGACTAGGCAAAGTAGTGGTTTATTGCACTGCCAGCAGCAAGCATCTTCACATAGGCGGATATGCAACATCAGTTCTTGGATGAATATTTAAAACCTATGACTCCGGTACTACTATTAGAACCTTTCAACAACGGTCAGGAGAACCATTTCACAAGGCATTTAAGATGTTTAAAGACTTACTAAGGACTTGCCCACACCTTAGCATCGAGAAGTGGGAACTGATACAAGCCTTTTATGAAGGTATGTTCCAAAGACATCAGGGATGTCAATTCCACAAGCAATGGAACATTCTTGACCAACCCTAAAGATGTTGATTGGGAATTTTTGGAAAAGATGAGTGTGACGTCAAAGAGACAGGCACATGCTGGCAGAAGAGCAAGATCATCCTCATCTTATGTGAAGGCAGTGGTAGATCATGCTACCCAAGAGAGGATTGTTACATTGGAGAGGAAGTTGGCAAGGTTGCAACACACTGAAGGAAAGGAAGTTGGTCAGGTTACTCAAACATATGATGTTTGTTAAAATTGTGGAGATATTGGCCATACAGTTGGCAACTGTTATTTGAATCCAAGGAAGAGGGAAGCAGTCAATCAAGTCCAGCAAGAAAAGAAGCAATATGATAAGAATTCAAATTCATATCATCTAGGTTTGAGTAATCATCCTAATTTTTGTTATGGTAATGCTAACAACCCGTTAAAACCTGATTTGTAAGGAAACAATCAGCAAAGTGGGGGGGGGGGGAGGGGGGGCGACAGCAGTTCCCAAACCGCCAACATGGATACAATCAGGGAAACTACAAAAGGAACTCGTATAATCAAGGTGGCCAACAAATCATCTCGCTTAGTGATGTACTTGCAGTACTTAATGATCTTCCAAAGAAGATTGATCAAAAATTTGAGGTGCAAGATAAGACAAATGACTCAGTTGCAAGGACATTGGGACAATTAGCTAACCATGTAGCTATAAGGGATCTAGGGAAGTTACCGAGCGACACCACTTTGAACCCACAACATTAGGGTTCCAGTTCAAAGAATCCCATGTTAGCACGATAAGTACTCATCATGACGAGGAAGAAAACGATCAAGAAGATGAAAGTGAGCTAGCACCACCCCTTATTCTAATAAAAGATAAGGGGATTGAAGATCAACCTCGAACTCCTGGATTATGGATCGAGCGTATGCATTTTACCGGGAAGTCTGTATGACCCGTCTGACTTTGTTCCTCTAAAGCAAGTTGCCACTACCGTGGTGTTAGCATATTTGACACAGCAACATCCCCATGGATGTTAAGGGAAGTAGCTATGAAAGTTGGGGAATTCTATTAGCCGGAGGATTTCTTGGTGCTTGACTGTGCACCGACTGTGAAGAAGAAGCAACCGAGGGTTATTCTTGGAAGACTGTTTTGGAAACCGCAAATGCTCAGATTAACTTCAGAGACAGCACCATTAGTATGCCCTTTGGAAATCATGAGTTAAATATAAACATTCTTTCAAATTCTTTCACTTATTTTAGTAAAGTTAAATGTTCCAAAATAGGTGCTACAAACAAGTGTCCTCCTTTTAACAATATGAGTGGAGGTCGTACCAAAGAGAAAGGAATGTGCTTTGAACAGGTTTAAGTTGAAGGATGTGACAGAGCTGGCGGCTGCAGCAACGCCCAAGTGTGAGGAAGAGGAATTGCAAAAAAGCGACAATAGAAGCATAAGGTGGAAAGTTCACCAGAGCCGTTGAATCCACTGCCATAGCCGCTAGTGGAGGAAACCACTAGTATGGGACTTAGAGGAGCTGCTAAGGAGGTTAAGAAGATTGCATGATACAGGGCAATTTACTTATACACGCACCCGTGAAGATATAGGAATTGAGTTTTTAGATATCTAAAGAATTTTGCTACAGATAGAAGCTACTGTTGATAATAGTTTATGCTGCGGATAGTTGTAGTTGCTGCTGATCAACAACCTTGCTGCGAATAGATCATTATCTGCTGAAGTCCAATGTTGCTGCTGATAGTCAAATCATCAACAGCATTGACTTTGCTACTGACAGACCTTGCTGCTACACTGACAGTACTATCAACAGAAGGAATGTTATTGGTGCAGAAGACAATACTCTCACATCTGAACTCTCCTGCAAAGATTCCCAACCAAAGACTTTTTGTTTGCAGTTGTCTTTTTGTTTGTAACCAATTATAGCATAGCTTTATCTCTTTAAAAGATCAACGGATTGTGTTTGATCTGATCCTTAGAATCAAGGGTTTGTCTTGATTCTGTGTTCCTATTTATGTATTTTTTTCTCTTCATTGTATAGTGTGCGTCCTTAGAGTTTTCTCTAAAACTTGTAAACATTGAAAAGTAATACAATTTGCATTTATCAGTATTCTCATTGTTTCTGGTTGTATTTTATAGTTATTATTGTTTCCGTCAATATCAACTAGACGAAATCATCTGTAATATCTCGATCCTACAAGTGGTATCAGAGATATGGCTCTCAAATTAAGCAAACTAACATTTGTTTGATCACTTTCTGGTTCTGTTTATGTTATCTCTTTGTCGCATATCATCTACTCACAGTATGGCATAGAATACTGGTTTTGATGACATTACAAGCCTTCACAGACCACCAAGACTAGTGTCTGGTGAAGATTATGATATGTGGAAAAACAGGATGGAAAGTTTCTTCTGCTATCAAGAGTATGGGATATGGAGATCCATAGTTGATGGTCCTTATGCACCAATGGTGGCCTCTGCTGATTCTGGAGGTCCATCTGTTCCCAAGGAAGCCTCAAAGTTCTCTGAAGAAGACATCAAGAAGATGGAGGTAGATTTCAAAAATTTAGGAGGCATTCAAATGTGTCTACCAAATGAAGTTTTCCATAACTTCAAGGAGTACAAAACTGCTAAAGAGCTATGGGAAGCTCTTGAGAAGATGTTTGTTGGATCTGAAGAAGTTAAAGAAAATCGAAGAGACATACTCAAGCAGCAGTATGAAAACTTTGTGTACAAGGATGGTGAGTCTCTTACAACACAGTATAACATGTATACTTATCTTGTTGGTGAACTGCAGTGTGCCAAAGTAAAGCTGGAGAATGAAGATATTCTCAAGAAGTTTATCAGATCTCTTTCAAACTGCTGAACACTATATACAGTGTCAATTAGAAAAACTGAAAACCTAAAAACTCTCTCCATGACAGAATTGTTTGGCATGCTAAAGACCTATGAGTTAGAAATTATTCAAGCCAGAGACAGGAAATCAGGTTATCCATCTGCACCAACCTCAACATCTACTACCACCTCCTCAACACCTCACTCTAACCATACACCACAAAATAACTATTATCCTCCCATAGTCACACATCCACAAAAACCCAACACTCAGATGAACAACTCTCATTTCCTTCTTTTTGAAGCACCTCCTCAAATTGTTGCCTTCATTTCTGATACCCCAAACAACTTGTCTTTCATCAAGGAAGATCTTGAGTACTTTCATCCTGATGATTTAGAAGAAATGGATATACAACATTCTCATGCCATGTTGTCACTCATAGCAAAACGATTCTTATTAAGAACTGGAAGACCAATTCCAAGCAATAGTTCAAATGCCAGAGTTGGTTTGGACAAAACTAAGTTGAGGTGGTATAACTGCAATCAACTTGGTCATTTTGCTAGAGAATGTAAGGCACCAAAAGAAAATCCAGTAGCTGCACAACCAAGGCAAGCTCAACAAGGTCAAGTAGGTCAAAATGCTCAACCTGCTCAAACTGCTGCTTGTGCAACTCAACAGGCTGGACCAACTGATTTTGACTGGAGCTTTCAAATTTAAAGAAATATCTACTACAAATCAAGCTCTCATGGTTGATACCTCTAAAATTCCTCCTCAGGTATATGAACATCTTTGCTCACAAGCTTGTATTGACAAAGTTCTAGGTTTTAGAAAACATAACCAAAACTTGATAGATCAAAATGAAGAGTTTCATCAAATAAAATCTGAGTTTAAAAAGGTTGAAAACAATTACAAAGAAAAGATTAATTGCCTAAAGAAAGAGATTACATCATTACAACATGAGCAAACTAATCTTGAAACTCAGATTGATGATCTATTAGTTAAGCTAAAAGCTACAAGAGTTGAGTTGGCAGATCAAAAGGTTCATGTTGATAAATATGAATTTGCATCCAAAAAGTTACAAAGGTTGTTAGATGCTCAAATTCATGAAAGGGTAACTGCTGGTCTTGGCTATTAAGCTGAAAGTATAACTTTGTCCCACCACCCAGTGACTGTGTAGCCATCCATGAACCAAATTTCAATCGTAACAATCTTGAAACCTTAAACCAAAACCTTGATCCCATCAAAGAAAACATCTCTGTGCAAGAATGCACCACCTCCACAGAGTCTAATTCCACATGCTCACACTCCTCTGAAAACATTGATGCTCCCTTACTTCCAACAAATGAAGTAATTATGAAAACCACCAAAACTGAAAAAGTAATTCAAACCAACTTTCCCAGTGATTTCATTCCATCCATTTCAGTTGTAAAGCGTACCCCACATATCAATATTAGCTATCCTCCTCAAGGAAGAAAGTAATCATTGAAAAAGGTTAATCCTAAAAAATCATGAACACTCCAAAGAATGTGCTTGCTATTTGCCATTCACTTGAAGAAAGAAAGCCATATGTTCAAAAGACCATAGAAGAAGCTACTTTTGAATATAACAAGAATCATCCATGGAACTTCAAGGATTTGTTCAAAAGAAAGGATTATGTGTACTTTCAGAGAGATAAAATTGCAAAATCTTGTTTTGTATGTGGAAAGTATAATCATACAGCAAGCTCTTGTTTCTACTATCTTCAGCAACAAAGAAATCTCAAACAACAAGCATTTGAGAAGACCAACAAGAACAAGAAGGTAAGAAGCTTTGAAACAAGAACCCAACTGTTTCATAAGTCTGTGTCTTTACCAAGGAAGGTTGCTACTTCTACAAAACTCACAAAAGCTCAACAATCTTGCATCATTTGTGGTGAATCAGACCACTTTGCTGCAGATTGTAAATTAAATCCTTTCAATCAGTTTACTCAACCTAAAACACCATCTGAAACTGTCAAGACCATCCCTGATAGACAAAAATCTGTCTATGTAAGAACTCCAAAAGAAAAGCCTATATTCAACAGGAAGAAGAAGAATGAACAGTCAGCAGCAACAGCCTCTTCAGCAAATGCCAAGTTAACACCATCAGCAGCAACAAAGTCTTCTGCTGATCAGTCTAAACCTTAGAAAAGCAAGAGCAAATCAAATCCATCAGCAGTACTTTCAATTTCTTCTGACCAAATGAAGCCATCAGCAGCAAAAGCAACACCTGCTACTGACAGTGTTAAAAGAAAAACAAAAGTCACTCAAACATGGCAAGCAAAACCAAAGTTCTCCTCAAGTCAAAGTATTATCATTGGATCCATTGAATGCCAACCTACCTCTGATGACTTTAATACTCTTGAGTCACATGTCAGACCCACGTCTGCAGATTCTTGGGTCCCCCCTTCTAACTAAAACTACTCTCATGTGTAGGAACAACCAAGTAACAAGGATAACACCTGGGTTGTAGACAATGGTTGTTCCACGCACATGACTGGCAACATATCCATCCTATCAGGCTTCAGAAATTTTTATGGTGGATATGTTTCCTTTGGGAATAATTCAAAGGGAGGGACCATCACTGGACAAGGAACTGTGTCCAATGAAAGAATGAGTATAGAGAAGGTGAATTTTGTGAAGGAACTGAAATTAAATCTTATGAGTGTATCACAAATCTGTGATCAGAAGCATTGGATACTCTTCACAGATGAAGAATGCTTTGTGTTGTCCCCTAGTTTGAGTAAACCTCCTCTAGAGAAGATTCTATTAACTGCTGAAAGAAAAGACAATCTATATGTGCTGGATATGAACAAGACTACACCTTCTTACAGTGTGTCTTGTTTCCTATCCAAAGCATCAGTTGATGAATCTGCTCTATGGCATAGAAGACTGAGCCATGTCAATGTCAAAACTATCAACAAGTTAGTCAGAGGAAATCTAGTCAGAGGTCTACCTGATAAATAATTCTATCTTGAAGATCATTGCATCGCATGCCTAAAGGGAAGCAACACAAAAGTTCACAGAAGCCCAAGACAGTCAATTCAAATGACACTCCACTACAGCTGCTGCACATGGATCTATTTGGTCCTACATATGTCATGTCAATGGGGAAGAAGTCATACTGCCTGGTGATAACTGATGACTATACCAGATACTCATGGGTATACTTCTTGAGAAATAAAGATGAAACTGATGAGATTCTCAAATCCTTCATTCTGAGGGTTGAAAATCAAAGCAATCAAAAGGTTAAGATAATGAGATGTGATCAAGGGACATAATTTAAGAACCATATCTTGAACTGTTTTTATGAAATAAAAGGTATTTAAAGACAGTATAGTGCTCCAAGAACTTCTCAGCAGAATGGAGTTGCTGAAAGGAGAAATAGAACTCTAATTGAGTCTGCTAGATCCATGCTGGCTGACTCAAAGCTACCACTTACATTTTGGGTAGAAGCAGTGAGTACAGCTTGTTATGTGCAGAATAGAGTTCTCATTGTTAAACCTCACAACAAAACACCCTATGAGCTATGGTTTAAAAGAATTCCATATATTGGTTTTCTCAAACCTTTTGGTTGTTCCTACACCATTCTCATTACAAATGGAGTTCTCGCAAAATTTGGTGCAAAATCTGATGAAGGATACTTTGTGGGTTATTCTTCTCAATCCAAAGCCTACAGAGTTTACAATACTAGAACTCGGATCATTGAAGAATATGCTAATTAATGTAGAACAAAGTGAACATGTTCCAAGTGAACAGGGTAAAGGACCAGATTGGTTGTTTGATATAGATTCCTTCTCTCAAGTATTTAAGTCTCTCATCTTCTCAAATATGGAGTCATCACAAGAAAAAGCCAGCTCATTAAAAGATGACTATAGAATGGAATGCAATGGTCCTTCTATAAGGTTCAAAAGACCCTCCATTGATCCTCCTTCTGTAGCAGATGCCATTGAAGCAAGTGAAGTCAGAGCAAGCAGCTCCAATGTCACAAGTAGCAGCACATTAGAACCTGACAACACAACTGTCACAATTGATCAATCTACAGCTGACATAGAGGTAACTGCTACAGATGAAGGCAGTACTTCTAATAATGTTGAAGAAAGTTCTGCAAATGACTCTGAAGAAGCTCCTGAACAACACCACAACAATATTGACCAAGTTCTACAACTTGACGTTATCCCTGCTCAAAGAATCAACAAACAACATCCTCTAGAAAATGTCATTGGATCAGTTCAACAAAGGGTTCGAACAAGAAGAAAAACCCATGAAGCCAATGTATGCCTCTACTCCTACTTCTTATCTCAAGTTGAACCAAAGAAACTAGACGAAGCCTTGCAACACAGCGGTTGGATTGAGGCAATACAAGAAAAGCTTCTGCAGTTTTAGAGGCAAGAGGTGTGGAAACTTGTTGATTTGCCACCAGGTCAAACTGCTATAGGCACAAGATGGGTGTTCAGAAACAAAGAAAACAAGAGAGGGATTGTGATCAAGAACAAAGCCAGACTTGTAGCTTAAGGCTACACCCAGGAATAAGGCATTGATTATGATGAAGTATTTGCACCTGTTGACAGGTTGTAGGCAATCCGAATATTTCTTGCTCATGTTGCATCCAAGAACTTCACTGTATATCGGATGGATGTAAAGAGTGCATTTCTTTATGGGAAGATTGGTGAAGAATTTATGTTCGTCAGCCTCCTTGCTTTGTAGATCCTCTACATCCTGACAGAGTGTTCAAAGTAGACAAAGCTTTATATGGGTTACATCAAACATTGTTTGGTATGAGACATTGTCTGGGTATCTACTCAGCAACAATTTCATAAGCGGAGCAATTGATCAGACTTTGTTTATCAAAGATGAAGGGGAGAGATTCTACTGGTACAAATTTATGTAGATGATATCATCTTTGGATCAACAAAGAAGAAATTCTGCAAGGACTTTGAAACACTCATGCACTCAAAGTTTGAAATGAGTTCAATGGGTGAACTAAATTTCTTTTTGGGTCTCCAAGTCAAACAAGTTCAAAATGGGATCTTCATAAGTTAATCCAAATATGTCAAGAGCATCCTAGAAAGATTCAAGCTGGTTGATTACACTGCTGCAAGGACCCCAATTCAAGTGAATAATAAATTATCTCCAGATAAAAAGGTTCAAGATATTGATCAACATCAATATAGAGCAATGATTTGATCACTTATGTATCTAACTGCATCAAGACCAGATATCATGTTTGCAGTACGTCTATGTGCAAGATTTCAAGCAGCTCCAAAGTCATCACATCTCCAAGCTGTCAAGAGAATTTTTAGATACCTTAAAGGAGCTCCAAAGCTTGGACTATGGTATCCCAAAAATGAAAAGTTCAATTTGTATGCATATACTGACAGTGACTATGAAGGATGCAACTTGGACAAAAAGTCCACATCAGGAGGATGTCAATTTCTAGGAGGAAGACTCATCTCTTAGCAATGCAAGAAGCAAACATGTGTGTCCACATCAACAACAGAAGAAGAATACATTACAGCTTCAAGTTGCTGTTCTCAAGTGATATGGATTCAAAATCAGATACTAGACTATGGAGTAACCTTCATGGTAACTCCTATTCACATTGACAACAAGAGTGCTATCTCAATCACTAACAATCATATGCAACACTACAAGACAAAACACATTGACATCAGCTATCACTTCATTAGAGATCAAGCTAAGAAAAGGAGAATTATTTTAACCAAAGTTCATACCAATGAGCAATATGCTAGCTTATTCACTAAAGCCTTTGATGAAGCTAGATTTAAATATCTAGTTGAATCCATTGGTATGATGAACTTTGATTAAAATCCTTCTCTAAAATAAAAATAAATAATTGTGTGTTTGTTTTTGTTGTTGTTTTTTATGAAGTCCTTTTTGAAAATCCAAAAATATTTTTTTTTGTCATTTTGATAACTTTATCTGTCAGCAGTAAAAATTTTTGTTGCTGATAAGTTTAGTCATCAGCAACAAAAGCCTTTGTTGCTGATTACTTTATGCCATCCGCAGGAACAATTCTACTGTGGATAGCTTTAAAGCAATCAGCTGCAACACCTTTTCTGCGGACCATTATATACATCAGCAACAACTAAGTTTGCTGCTGATAGATAACCATCAGCAACAACCAACTTTGTTGCGGATGGATTAAATTGGTTCAAATTAACTTTTAACCACAGTAAAAATTTTACTGTCAGTCTTACACCATGGCTGCTACAGTACAATTACAACTATAAAACAGTAAAACATATGTGGTACTGTAGACACCGTACCTACGCTTCTCTTCTTGTACGGTACAAGTGACCGTTGCTCAAACCCTTTAACCCTTCCGTTATAACAAAATCAAATTCCTTCCTTCACATCTTCACATTCAATTCTAACCTAACTCTCCTCTTTCACTCCCGCATTCTCACATTCAAAGCTATTCTTTCCGTAACCAACTTTCAAAAACACTCAATTCCCTCTATTCATCACCGAAAATGGCCAACCCTGACATCGAAAACCCTTATGACAAATTCTCAACCTACCATAATCTGGTGGCATACCTAGTGAAAGGGAAGAAATCAGAAGGCTTTGACGATATGATCGACTTCCTGTGTCGATCAAAGATACACTTTGCTCTCACAGTCAACCCCACCATCTACATATCCCATATGAAGGATTTCTGGAACTCCGCCTCCTACTCCACTGAACAGGGGATCCCACAAATCAAAGCCAAAGTTGATGGCAAGGATATCAGCGTCACTGGAGCATCAATCAAAAAGCACCTCAAGCTTCAGGACGAAGGTGGCGCCAACTCTTACTCCCAAGTTGACTACATGAAGACATTTGTGACTATTGGGTACACTGGCAATCAGAAGGAGTACACTACAGAGAAGGCTCTTCTTGGTCCACCATGGAAGTAACTATGTCGCACTCTCCTTCAATGCATATATCAAAAGAGGAGTGGCTGGCATCAATTATCTTCTAGACTTGGATCTACAATCCATGGTCTGGTAAATGGCCTGAACTGCAACTTTTCTCACCTATTTTTTTAAGGTTTGAGATATAACCTTCAACATGGGGCAAAACAAGCTTTTTACATGTACCCTAGATTCTTGCAACAAATTTTCAATGATGAACTAAAATATTTATCCAAAACTGCAAGAATCTACATGATTAGATCCCACAAAAATAACATTTTCAAAAGCATGAGAGCTGTTTCAGAATCTACAATGCTAAACATGCGCAATACCTAGGGTGACAGTTCAGCAGTCCCAACTGATACTGATCCCACACCCTCCACTTCACAGCCTGAAAATACAACCTCTGCTATCCTTGATCGAACCCTTATGCAACCTACTGAGGGTACACAAGTACAACAAATAGTCACCCCTGCACTTCTTGCCCAACTGGAACACAGGCCCCAGTTGAAGTTAGTTATAAAAGGAAGAAAAAGAAGAGTAAGAAAATCCTTCTATTCTTGGCTCAAAGGCCCAATCCTAACCTAAAAGCGCTCATTGAGAGTCACAACACTCTGATGAGAATATCAAAAGTGATAGCCACATTACTAGGGAAATTCCTTGAAAGGTTCCCTATTAGGAACATGACTACATCCCGAGTCCATAGTCATGCCCATCTCTGAGCCCATACCTCTTCCTTCTGAGAACTTAAGTACGAAGGCACCTGGTCAAGATGATGTATCTTCTCCAAACACCACTATCTCGGAGATACTGATTGACTTGGTTGTCCAAGTACCAGCCCAAGTTCTTCACCCTCGAAGGTTCACTCTAGGAGTGATGATAGAGTGAATATGGAAGGGGCTGCCACTACTTTTGGTCCATCAATTGACCAGCAGGACAGTTGTAACATATTTAAGTCCCCAACCATGGCAACTCACAGTGAAAATGTTCCTTTTGAAACCTTTTCACTGAGAGGAATCCCATGAGCCAAGAAAACCATGGTGATGGGGATGCAGAGGCTAGGCCTAAGGCCCCATCTAGTTCCAAGGAATCCACAACTGTGGATGAGGACAGACTGAAACACCAAAACATGGAATTGACGGCAGGGGTATCCCTACTAGACGCTGAAGTGTCTAAATTAAGGCACCAAGTTTCTATGAATGAGTACCACAAATGTACTACTTCAGCTTCTCTTTCCCTTGTGTCTGTGAGCACTTAAACTGATTCAACTTTGTTCACTGATGCAACCAAAAAGGGGGAGGAAAGCTCTTAAGATGATCCTCAATCAGATGAAAGCTTTGATGCATGGCTTAAAGAAGAGGAAAAATTTCAAAGAACCATTTTCAAGCCTTCCTTCTTTCAAGTCCAAGAGATTGAAGATTCCAAATATGAAGAGGAAGAAGTCTCTGAGGAGTGTAAAATAGTGGCCAGGGAAGAAGAGGAAGTGTTTCCTAGGAGATGGAGATAGAGAGGGAAGAAGAAGAAGTATTCCAAGAAGTTAAGGTACTTGAAGTTGCGAACAATCTTTCCAGGCGTATCATATCCCCCCAACACTCTCTTGCAGCAAAAAATCTGGAGTTTGATTCCATTTTAGCATGGGGTATGATGGAAAGTCTGAGAGATTCTAGATAGGATGGGAGTTCTCAGGAATAGTAGAACTTGAGTGGGACAACCTGAATACATTTAACATACTGGTTTTGCACCTTTCTGAGTGCATTAACACATCTAAGAAGCTCTCTGCCAGGCTTGCTATTGACCGCTTCTATGATTTAATGGAAGATAACATGCCTTGGTTTGAGAGATTTCTTCAAGAAGCCAAGAAGATTGCCTATCACTGCCTTGAGGAAGAAGAGTCCTCAAGCGCAGCCCAAAGAAGAGCAGGTCAAGGCCTAGAGTTAGTGGAAAGCAAAATGCTGACTAAAAACCAAGTATTGAATCTAACCTAGAGTTAGTGGAAAGCAAAATGCTGACTAAAAACCAAGTATTAAATCTAAGGGGATATTCCTACAATGAACTAGTAAGAGGTCTTCAAGTAAATGGATGCGTAAATACAGGGCTCAGAGGGATGAAATTTCTATTAAGTGATGGCTCGTCCATTCAGTTCAATAGCATTGAAGAAGTCCTAATAATGAACTCTGATTTTCTCTTCAAAGCCTTTCAACTGAGATCTCAAAAGTTTTCAGTAGAATCTCCAAGAAGTCAGGAAATGATGCTCATTATTAAGTCTTTTTTAATGAAAAATGGATGTATAGTATTGGAATAATCATCAAGCTCATCTGAGTCATCTTCTTCCTCTCAAGACGACCTTAGCACAAGAATGAAAATCATCAAGGCATCTTGGGAATCTCAGTTCCCTGATGAAGAAGAAGATGCTCTTCCCTTGTCCATTCCATAAATTGCCAATGAAGCCTATGTTGAGGTCTCAATAGCAACTTCCTCAACTGCTATTATGGTCAATGAAGCAGAAGCTGAGGCATCCACACAAGATAAAGGGAAGGGAATTATGAAAGAAGAAGAAGAGAGAAGGATAGACTAAGAGAATACGGAAAAGGAAAGAAGAAGTAGAGAAAAAGAGGAGGAAGAGATGAAGCAAATAAAGAAGGATCAAGAGAGAAAAACGGCCATGCTCTTTAGAGAGCAGCAGATCAGTAGAGTTGCAAGGTCTCTTGACTGCTCAAAGATACAAGTTCCTGTCGCCTCTCAAATTAATGAGGATGAAGCTTTGGCACACAGGCTACAGGAACAGTTTGAAAAAGAAGATGAAGATAGAGAGAAACAGAAAGCAAAAGAGGTCAAATTCAGAATAAAGGGCTCCCAACTGGCCAAAGAGAGGAGGGGTGAATGGATAGAAGCCCTAACTAATTAAGGTGAGGATGGAGACTACACAAAGAAGTTATCAAATAAGAGCTATACAGAGCATATATGGGCCAAGAGGGTGAATTAGCCAAGAAAAAGAAGGCTGAAGAAAAAAGAAAAAGCAAGGGAGAAGTCTAGGAAAGCCATTGCCTTCAACAAAACAACTCATGAAGAGAGAAAGGTTATGTTTGACTTTCTCAAGGCAGGGGGTGAGAGTGGAAAGAGGTTGGGTCCAATGAGTTTTATGAACCTTCAATCCCTCTACAGACAGGTTAAAAAGGAAGAAGATGATAGGCTCAAGAAGACAAATCAAATCAAGAGGGGCAACGATACTGAAGAAGAAAGAGAAAGAAAGAAGCCCAAACGCAAATCCTTGGCACATCCTCCTCCTTCCCTACAACTGCCCTCTCCAAGAATTCCCTCCACCACTCCCATAGTGTCCAAAGCATCTCACCCAGCTCCCTCTCAACCACAGCCTCCTCTTAAGAGACCAAAGCATCCTACCAGCCCTTCGGACTCACGAAAGATTATTCTATCATTCTACGGTGAACAAGATGGGCGGTATGAAGTCTTCAGAGGAGAGAAAGAAAAGAAAAGATCAATTTATGTGTATGTTGATGAGGTCATGCAACTACTTGATACAGATCTACAAAGAATTCTTGAGCTGGTGAAGAGGAAGTCCCAGAAAATGATAGTGGGAAACATCTCTTGCTGGTGATAAATCATCATTTTAATCCTAGGAAAGAGGATATTATTGATGCCAAACCTCTTCAATCCCACTATCCTCTTGTCAATTGGTCCTACAATGTTGATAAAGAAGAGTACATTATCATAGATGTCAAAGGACATAAGATTAGGGGTCCCACAATGGCTATCCTCAAGATGCCAAGAAGGGACATCCAATCCCTATCTGAACTTCCTTTGGACAACCCCAGCAAGGATCCTAGGGGATATGAGACTGCAAGGATCATCATCCAGATGCAGAAACTCTATGAATAAAGATAGAAGATATTTTGGTAGCATCAGTCTAGGGGGAGTTTGTAGATATCTAAGACTGATGGCTTCAAAATATTCTAAGTATAGTTGTTGCGGATACAACAATTTTGCTACAGATATAAGCTGTTGCTGATAACATTTTATGCTAAGGATTGTTGTAGTTGCTGCTGATCAACAACCTTGCTGCGGATAAACCATTATCTGCTGAAGTCCAATGTTGCTGCTGATAGGCTTATCAGCAACATCTAACACTTAAGCTGTTGATAGTCAAATCATCAGCAGCATTGACTTTGCTACTGACAGTCCTTGCTGCTATACTGACAGTACTATCAGCAGAATGAATGTTATTAATGCAGAAGGCAATGCTCTCACATCTAAACTCTCCTGTAAAGATTCCCAACCGAAGACTTTTTGTTTGCAGTTGTATTTTTGTTTATAACCAATTGTAGCATAGCCTTATGTCTGTAAAAGATCAACGGCTTATGTTTGAACTGATCCTTAGAATTAAGGGTTTGTCTTGATTCTAAGTTCCTATTTATGTGTTGTTTCTCTTCATTGTATAGTGTGCTTCCTTAGAGTTTTCTCTTAAACTTGTAAACATTGAAGAGTAATACAATTTGTATTTATCAGTATTCTCATTGTTTCTGGTTGCATTTTATAGTTGTTATTGTTTCCGCCAATATCAACTAAACAGAACCATCTTGTAATATCACGATCCTAGAGAGTTCAATATGAGGAAGTTAAAGCCGAATGAGAATAACAACCACCGAGCAGGAAAGGAGATCATTAAAGGTGCATTTACCTTCCGACCACCATAAAAAGATCAGGTTATATGGTCTGGCTGAATACCTTAAAACTTAGCGCTAACCGGGAGGCAACTCGGGTTTATTTTTGTATTTTCTATTATTGTTTCCTTTGATTGTTTTAGTTCTTATTGCTATAGCAACACCGAAGTGTGGGGAAGGCTCATGGATGCAAGTAGGGAACTTTGTGGTTGTGTTCACTAATACCTTCACAAGACTTCACTTGTCCAATTGGGCTACCGAGAGGTTTAAAAGGCTTGTTACATACACTAAACGCATTTGTGATTCCTACTAAAGTGAGTCTAGAAGTTTGATCCATGCACACAGAGACGTTGCCATGAAGAAATAATCAGGTCATGTGCTCTTTCTTAGTTTTGTTTTGTTTAGTTTGTTTAAATTATTTATTTTGGTGTTTAGTTGTTTTTGTTTGTAATTGAGTCCTATCACAAGTGGGTAGTTAAGGCCTCTGGCATTGATTTGGGAATGGAATGGCTAGTACTTTGAACCACATTAAATTTCACTTTAAATGTACATTGTGGAAAATGTATGATTTAAGTGTGCGAATGAGGGAAAGGTTTGATAAAGTGTGAGAAAAATTTTAAAAATTGAAAATTTTGCAAAATGTCTTTAAAGCGGTTCAATTGTGCTTAAAAAAGGAATTTTCAATGTAAATCATTAACATTTTACCTTCTGAAATGTAAGTCTACGTCCTTAGTTATGGTCAAACTCTTTAAGTTGCACGATAAAGTATCCTAGCAAGTGTTTTTTTAGAAAATCAGTATAAATGCATAACTAGGGGTAAAAAGTTAGATTGTGGACCAACATGCATGTTTTCACATCTGTAACACTATTCCACCGTGTTTGTGAGATATTTGAGCCTATATTGAGCATAGGGATGTAAACGAGAAGCTCGGCTCGTGAAAAGTTCGATCCGAGCCGGCTCGGCTCGAAAATTTTACCGAGCCGAAAAGTTGAGCTCAAGCTCGGCTCGTGAAAAGCTCGAGTCAGCTCGTGACTCGTCGGGCCAACTCATTTATTTTTTTACTTTTTGCTCACAATGATATATAAAAGATAAAAATATTTTCAATACACCTAACCTAAAACTGGAAGGGGAAGCTGGAGAGACGAAGAGTTTTAGGAAGCAATTAAGATTTAGGAATTTAAAAGTTGAATTAGGATTTAGGAATTAGAATTTTGAAAGTATTTAGAGTAATAGAGTCCTACAATTTAACTCTCTGAGTTCTTTTTTAAATAAATAATAAAGTAACTATATGTGTGTGTGTGTTTATACACACGTGTGTGCGTGTGTATATATATTATTGAGACGAGCCATTGAGTCGAGCCACGAGCCGAGCCACGAGTCGAAACTACCCTGGCTCATTAACAAATCGAGCCGAGCCGGCTCGGCTCGTTACAACCGAGTTTTTTTTTTGAGTCGAGCTTTTTTCGGGCAATTTTCGAGTGAACGTCGTGCGAGCCACGAGATTTTTGAACAGCCCTAATTGAGCACATTACATGTTTTATCTTGCTCATTTCAATTCTTAAGTGTTCAGCCATAATGTGAATTAATGTTAGAACTTGTGTAGCTGATACATTTCCAGATCATGAACTGAACTGTTGCATAAATATGACAGAGGAATTACGACTGGCCAATTTCTTTAAACATTTTATTTTGATTTCCCAATTCTTATATTATCCCTTAGATGCCAAGTTTGAGCATAGTCTCATTCATTTGTTAAACCCACATTACTAACCCATTAGCCTTTTATTTTTAAACATGTTAGTTGGAATTCAATTATGTTAGAATTTATGGTAGTGAATTTTTGTAGTTGCAGTTAAGATAAGTTATCAGAAAAATATATAAATATATATAAGAAAAAAAGAAAAAAATGATAAGAAAAATACAAAATATAAAAAAATTGTTATTGGGTCAACATTCACCCAAAGTTTCAGTTGTTAGTTCAAGAAATAAGAAATTCAATGTTAATGGGCCGTTTTTACCCAAATCAGATAGATAGTTAAAAGTATGTTTGATTTCTTATCTCAGAAAGTGATCCGAAGTTAAAGATTAATCTAATGCATGGAACTACGGATGAACATATTTAACTACGAATGACGAGCATTTTCCAACTACGGATGAAGTAATTCAAACTGCACATGTACAGATTACTACGGTTGAAGACTAGTTTTTTTTTTATTTGATTATAAATAGCTGACATGTGTCAAAATTGTAACAATTCTAATAGACTTCAAAAGTGTTTATAATCGTTGATGTACTCACTTTCTAAATCTTGTAATAATCACATTGAATCAATAAAACAACAGAAGTTATTTACCATTGTGTGTTTGATTCATTTTTTTTAATGAAATCATGATTACTTGAGTGAATAGAATTTGAATTTCAAAATAGTGATAAATGTAGATAGAATTCAAAATTCAAGTAATTATTCCTATTGTCATTATATGGATTTACTTGCCTACATTACAGGCTCATATTTGTATGTATTTATACCATGAATAATAGAGAGGAAGCATCTTTTGAGCCATTTCTTATATGGTATCCAAGACAACAAAAACTCCCGAGCTATCTATCTAGAACATAAATTCAACAGCACCCGACTTGACACGTTCTCTGACGTTACGTCCTACTGTCAAGCTCTGAAAGTCCTGTCCGACCAACTGACCAATGTTGGCTTTCCCATCAGCAACCACCGCCTGGTCCTCCAACTCATTTAAAAAATTCATCTCCAGCTTCCTTCCCAAATTCCCTTTCTCCTTCTCAGTTGCCTCCTGTAATGTATACGGTCTGTAAATTTTAGCTCAATGTTATAGTGTTCTCTAACGATCATAGTCATAATGTTGTATGATATACCATATTAAATTGATTATTTTGATTGTTCTATAAATTGATTATGGTTACTCTTCCATTTTGATCTTCATTCCCAGATTTTACATCAATGAAATCCAATTGAAACTATGATCAAGTTTGTTAAAGCAAGAGATGGTAACATATGCAAAGCCCTTAACATGCTTATGTCAAATTCATTCCAACTGAAACTTTGAGACTTGTTATCATATTAGATTCATGTTGATGAATCTTGTCTTTTCAGCCGGTTAGTTCTCTAAATTTGAGAAATGGAAATGAGATTTGCAAATTATTAGTAGACCGTTCCCAACTTGCACGCTATTGGACGTCCAAGGACTTGCATGTAGAGGAGAAAAATGATGAAATTTTTTTCTCCTTGGGTGGGGCCAGTGGTGTGTGGTTGAATTTCGTAGGCTTGACATATGTAATGACATGTTTTTTTATCATAAATATTCTTGGAATACCTTTACTTTAAGTGTGTTTTGTGTTTATAGGTCAAGGGTGAAGAATGCTTGACAAACAGGGCAAACTACGTGAGAAATGGACGTGTTTCACATGTGAAAGTTTGAAGTTTGAAGTTGGAAAAAGCATACAAGATCAAGTTATGGAAGCGGAGTTAAACAAGTAAAAGAAGACCCAACATTGGGTTTGGGCGTTCCATACGCTCAACTCAGCAGCGCAAGATTTTGCCATTTTGCTCAGCGTTTACAGAAAGTTGGGGGCATATGACTTGAAAGTTGGGCGTTCCATACGCCCAACCCAAACTCGGTTTAAGGCCGTATTTTGAGGAATTCCAGCCCTATATCAACCCTAATGCTAGGGTTTCGTATATTCACTTCTGGTGGACGAATTTTGGACGCAAAGGGGCGAGTTTTAAGGTTTCCAATCATCCTAAACACCATTCCATTCATGTTTTGTGATTTCGAATCAAAATTTGGAGATCCAATGATGATGAGGCATGGCTAGTTCGCTTGTGATCACCTCCGGGTGAATAGTTCTTGTAAGTGAATCTTTTGACTATGATTCTACCTAGTTTGGATTGAGTTATTGATTGACATCTTAAGTTATATGAACTCAGTTGCTTGTTTAGTTTATTTAAATGGTTTACTTTTGTTTTAAACATTAGTGCAATATCATCAGTTTTCGGTTTCTTTATATCATGAGTAATTTGGTATTGTGTTGTATTTTACAATTGTGAATTAGTAATTTTTGAAGGAACGTGTCACACCCTGGATTTAGCCTACGCGGGCGTGCGACCAACGATTGGTTTTACCTAATCAGATTTTTATAAACACAACGGAATGTTTTAATAACTCAGGATCTTTTCAAAAGACGGGGAATCTCCTGTTTTATTTCATTATAAACAAGGATAAACCCTGATAATTTACACAAATGTTTAATTTACAAAACAAAGGTTACAAGAGCCATTTCTTTCAAACAGATGTCTACGGTGGACGTTCCCTTTTTATGACATCTTTATTTCCTTGTCATCACATGGCTATATCATGCAAAATCATCCTTGGTTACCTGTAAAACGTTTGAAAATATTTTATCAGTATAAACTGGTGAATACAAGTGTATTTTAAATCATAATCTAACAAGCGTGAATATATAGAACAATTTGCCCATATTTGAATGGTCAATTTACACATTCAGCGGACCCCTGGCCCAAACGTATAACCACTAACCACACCAGGAACTTTCTTGGATCATCATTGTTTTACGTTAACCGGGACCCTGCCTTCCGCCTCAAGCCTCAGGTCTTACATATTATAAACAACCAAGCCATAGCCCTAGCCCTGTTACAGTGTTTCATCTATAACACGTGTATGCATACGTGACTCTATGGTCTGAATGCTATATAGTAAATCACCTTATGCGACCAATGGTTGTATTAGTTCATTCAAGTCAGATCTCAATCAAAACAATTTTCGGTTTTGAAATCATTTTATAAAAATACAAGTACTCACCTTGACAGATGTTGGACTTAAGAATCTTCTAGAGTGAATGTCCTAGTTGGCAGCGTCTCTGCTTAGATTGTCTAGCTTGGTTTCTCCGAATGAGCGTTTCCTAGCTTCTTGGTTCTCTGTAGGATGATCCGGCACTTCTGAAACTAAAACGTACGAGCGGGGATGATTTTAGGAGTGTGGGATATCAACTAATAGCTCGAGGATTCGAGTTTTGGTGAATTGAAATGCTTGGCTATGGATTTATATTTATAGAAGGTTTTGACGGCTGTGACAGACCGTTATGGGTGGCGACGGTCCGTCACCGCTTGGTCGTAACGGACCGTTACCGTTTAGTGACGGTCCGTCCCCGCTTTAGGGTTGCGGAGTCATTGGACACGTGTCAGCGTCTAGTTCATTTGCGGCGTGACGAACCATTATGAGGTCGTGACGGTCCATCATATAGTTTCCACCCGTCAGATTTAGGCCATTAGTCACCGGATACGTGGAACGTCATCATGGAGCATGTACTCAGCCCGTAACGGACCGTGACGGTCCGTTACCGTTCAAATTTGAAGATTTTGACTTTTTAAACCTTGATCTTTTATGTATTTACTCTTATTACCCCTAGACTTATGTTTTTATCTTATTTGGCACGAATTTTATAAGAATGTTACATCCCCCCACCTTTTGAAAAATCTCGTCCTCGAGATTACTGAAATAGGTGCGGATACTTCCTGGTTATTTCTGATTCTGATTCTAATTCCCAAGTGTATTCAGGACCACGTCTAGAATTCCACTTGACTTTGACAAGCTTTAATCTTTTATTCTTCTGCTTTTTAGTCTGACGATCTTCTATTTGTAGAGGTTGTCTACAAATCGAGTACTTAATTTACCCTTATTTTCGAATCGAACAAATCCTTTCCAAGGTGATACTTTCAATAACACCTTATCTCCATTTTCAAATTCCAGTGGTTTTCTTCTTTTGTCGGCATAGCTCTTTTGTCTATTTCTTTCTGCTTTTAATCTTTCTTGTATTTGAGCTACTTTGTCAATTGTTTCCTAAACAAGTTCAGGTCCTGACATTTGGTTTTCTCCAACTTCAGCCCAACATACAGGAGTTTGGCATTTCCTTCCATATAAGGCTCCAAAAGGTGCCGCCTGAATGCTTGTGTGATACCTATTGTTGTATAAGAATTCCATTAAGGGTAGGTGACCATCCCAACTACCACATAAGTCTTTCACACATGCTCAAAGCATATCTTCTAAGGTCTGAATTGTTCTTTTACTTTACCCATCTGTTTGTGGATGATAAGTAGTGCTTAAATTCAGACGAGTTCCCCTGGCTTTTTGGAAACTCTGCCAGAATCGAGATGTAAAGCGACTATCTCTATCTGACACTATGGATAATGGCACTCCGTGTAAAGATACAATTTCATCTACTTAAAGACGAGCCAATCTTTCCATATTGAAGGTTTCTTTTATTGAGAGAAAATGAGCAGATTTAGTTAATCTATCAATGATAACCCAGATAGTATCATTTCCCCGACTGGTTCGAGGATGTTTGGTACTAAAATCCATTGTTATCATTTCCCATTTCCAAACTTGCATTTCTAGTTGTTGCAATAAACCAGAAGGTTTCCAGTGTTCTGCCTTTACGTGAGCGCAAGTAAGACATTTTGTAACATATATGGCAATATCTTTCTTCATGCCAATCCACCAGTAGTTATCCTTCAGATTCTTATACATCTTATCGCTTCCTGGGTGTATCATGTATTTTGATTTATGTGCTTCTTCGAGTTTTCTTTCCCGAAGATTTTCGGTGATTGGAACCCAGATTCTTTTATTTATTCGAAGTATTTCATCTTTTCCTTTGACTAATTTTTTAATCATGCTCTTCATTTCTTCTTGTTGTAATTCTTCTTCTGTCCGAACATAATGTTGAGCATCTTTTATTTGAGACAAGAGATCAACAAGAAGTTCAAGTCTGAGAGCATGAACCCGTTTAGGTTTCTATCTTTCTTTTCTACTTAAGGCATCTGCAACAACATGTGTCTTACCTTTGTGGTAACATATTTCACAATCATAGTCACTCAAGATTTCTAACCATCGTCTTTGTCTCATGTTTAGTTCTTTCCGACCATAGATATATTTCAAACTTTTATGGTCAGCGTAAACTTTAATTTTAACTACATAGAGATAGTGTCTCCATAATTTCAAGGCGAAAATTATGGCACCTAACTCTAGATCATGAGTTGTATAGTTCTTTTCATGAGTTTTCAACTGACGAGATGCATAGGAAATTACTTTGTTTCTTTGCATTAACACACAACCTAGACCATTGTGTGAAGCATCACAATAGACTACAAAGTTTTCATTGCCATCTGGCAAAGCCAGTATAGGAGCATGAGTCAGTTTATGTTTTAAAGTTTGGAAAGCTTCCTCTTGCTTTGTTCCCCATTCATACTCTATATTTTTGCGAGTTAAAGTAGTCAGAGGAACTATAAACTTCATTGACGATTTTGGGATTTCCCATTTGGATATAGCTTCAATTTTGGATGTGTCTACTTGAATACCTTTTTCATTCACCACATGACCCATAAATTGTACTTCTCTAAGCCAAAATTCACATTTAGAGAATTTTGCATATAATTTTCTCTTCTCAGAAGTTCAAGCACTGTTCTGAGATGATTTCCATGATCTTCTGCATTTCTAGAATAAATAAGTATATCGTCAATGAAAACGATAACAAATTTATCTAGGTAGGGTTTACAGCTACGATTCATCATATCCATAAATGTGGCAAGAGCATTAGTAAGTCCAAACGGCATAACCATGAACTTATAATGTCCATATCTGGTTTGGAAAGCAGTTTTAGAAATATCTTCTTCTTGAACTTTCAGTTGATGGTACCCTGATCAGAGATCTATTTTAGAAAAATAGTAAGCGCCTTGTAATTGATCAAATAGATCATCGATTCTGGAAAGTGGATAACGATTCTTAATTGTTACTTTGTTTAGCTCCCGATAATCAATTCACATCCGCATTGTACCGTCTTTCTTTCTAACGAAAAGAATTGGAGCACCCAAGGAGATGAACTTGGGCGAATGACTCCTTTCTCTAGTAATTCATCTAATTGTTTCTTCAATTCTTTCATTTATGTAAGGGCTAATCGGTATGGAGCTTTGGCAATCGGTGTTGTTCCTGGTACCAGATTTATTTTTGAATTCTACTTCTCTTTCGGGTGGTATATCAGATAATTCTTCTGGGAATACATCTGCATAGTCAGCTACTACCAGTACATCTTCAATCTTCTTTTCTTTTGTACTAGTAGTAATCTGAATCAAATACGCGATGCATCCCTTCTGAATTAGTTACTTTCAGTAATGAGATGATTCTTAGAGGTCGGTTTTGTTTGTCGCGATAGATTGTTAAAGATTTTCTAGAAGGAATTCGGATTTCTATGGCCTTTTTATCACAAAGGATATGGGCTTGGTTACTGACTAACCAATCCATTCCCAAGACAATATCAAATCCTGCTAATGTCATAGGCATTAATCGTACAAGCATGACGTGTCCAAATATTGTGATACTACAGTCATCTAGGAATTCATAGATTTTAACGAGATTTCTTTCAGCCGTTTCTACTTCATAAATCTTATCCAGTGGAACTAAGGGCTTGTTTAATAGATTACAGAATTTATAATCTATAAAACTTAAATTTACACCAGAGTCAATTAATACTCTAGCATAAATGTTATGAGTGAGAAATGTACCAGTGACTACATCTGGAACAGCTGCAGCATCACGAGTACTAAGTACGAAAGCTCATACATTTTCCTTGGGTCCCTCATTGGCTTTTGCCCCACTAGATCCTGGTTGAGTAAGCTTTGGGCCGGATGATTTGAAATGGCCATTTTCTCCACAATTGAAACAAGAGATGTTCTTTTTCTTTGGGCAGTTTTCATACATGCCCGTTTTGTTTGCAAAAGTGGCTATAAGTTTTCTTGAAGAAGCATTCTCCGGTGTACCTCTTCTTGCAGATTTTGCATTCAGGAATGGAAGGATTAAATCCTCCCTTTGCAGGCTAGTTTCTCTTTTTCCAAGGAAAATTATTTTTCTGATTCTCCATAGCCTTCTTGGCCAATTCTCTCGCCTTTCCTTCCTCTTGTTTCCTTATCATACCGTCAGTTAGGATTCCTCCTAGCTGCACGACGGACGCAATGGTCCGAGGCATAGTAGCCTTGACCATATCTCTGATATCCTCTGCAAGACCGCAGATATATATCTCTTAATTAGATTGGATTCGAGGGTGGATAGATGTGGAACTAAACGAGCATATTCTAACATCTTGGAGACATACTTCTGATGTTTAGTCCCTTCCATACGGAGATTTAAGAATTTGGTCTCAATCCTCCCCCTCTCATTAATGGGACAGAATCATTGAATTACCAGTTCTTTGAATTCTTCCCATTCCATGGTATAGGCTTTGTGCCTGCCCATGGCTTGAATGATAGCGTTTCACCATTCTAATGCTTCGTCTTTAAAGAGGTTGATGCATAAAGCACCATATATTCATCAACACATTTGCTGATGGAGATAACAGACTCAGCTTTTTCTAGCCACCTCAGGGCTGCTACTGCTCCTTCACTTCCTGCATATTCAAGAGGTTAACAAGCTTGGAATGCACGGAATGTACATCCCTTCTTTCTTTTCCTCTTCTTGCTAGTTTCTTCATCATCGGTTTCAGAATTGTCACCATTTGAACTATATTTTTCTTCTCGATTGTTTTTAGATTCAACAAGTTTATTTTTCAATTTTTCTTCTATCATAGCTTTTAGAATTTTAGGGGAAGCTTCCTCAATCCCTACTACAACAAGTTTCTTTATTTCAGCTCTATTGTAGTTGTTCCGGAGTTTCATTTTGAATTTTCTTATTCTTGCCCTTGGTGTTATGAGAAGGTCTTTGTTTCGACATTCTATTAAGAAGAAGGAATTTTTTTATTAATATTTGGAATACATATTACCGAGATCGGAAAAAAGTTACATATATCCCTGATTACGGGCATTTTCTAGCATTTGTCTTAACGCTCTATTTTGGGTGTCTACATATGCTAATCCAATATTTTTCTCTTTCTAATTCTGCTATTCGTTCATGTATGGCTCTTATATGATCATTATTAGAGTTTTCCTCATTTTTCTGAGGATTTCGTATATTCTTAGGCTCATAATACTCATATGGCATATTCGAATCTTCTCTTTCTTCTCCTTCAGGAACAAGATTATTTTCATAAGAAATTTCAGGTAATCCCTGATTGTAGTAAGGATTATAATATGGATTTTCCTCATAATCCGGATTTCGGATGGCGGTCGTTAGAGCATAATGAAAACTGATTGAAGGTACATAAGGATTTGTTGGAGGTGTTAATTCTCTTAAGCTCCAATATGTACTTCCTGTATGTCCTGAACTTGTCCCTGTTTCAAGGTCTGTTTCATTTGTAGGCTGGAATTCATATCCAAGAGGAGCATATTTCTGAATAAAATGGGACTTTTTCTTTTTCCAGTCATCTAGACAGAATAAAATACTTTTATTTATACTTTATTATATTTACATACGGGAAAATAGCAAATTACATTATTTGCTATTAACTTGTCACATTTTATAAACTATGGTGGTTATCGTTCTAGAGTAGTACCTCCAACTTAAATGTTTCCAGTAAAGAATGTCAGGTCTAGGAGAGATTTATACACCACTATTTCCTTAGACAGAGCATTCAGTTTGTAAGATAACTACATACCGGTCGGATGGCTACCCTTTGTCTATAGTGACGCTAATTTATTGTTTCTTTTTATCTTTTATATTATTTTATTTTTCCGTTCTCTCTCTTCTTCCAATTGACGAACCCTTTTCTTGAGCTGTCTTGATTCTTTCTTCGCTTTGTTTGTTTCTCTTAAGGCATGGTCAAGGAATGCTATTGGTGTTCCAAGATGAGGGGAAGGTTAATTATATGGAGGTGGAGGTTCATGAATACCAAAAAGTATATCATTATATACATTATGGTATGGATCATCTGGTCCATCAGTAGGTTCAGTGATATATTCTTCCAACATTGTTGGTAGAGTATAAGGATTTCCTTCACCTTCAAGGTAAGATATGTATCTCTCATTTGGTGTTTATCAGGCTCCATGAGGGTTTGTATATGCATGCTAGGTCCTGCTTCATCAGGTCTAACATGATGAGTTGGTGGTGTTCCGGTACCCCAGTTCTCAAAATCAGATGTTCCCATCATCCAGGAAGAGTTTGAACTATTAAGGTTGCTCATTATCGGAAATAACTACAGGTTCTTCCCTTGATCCCGTAGGGTTATACCTTTCTTTTCCGGATTGACCGAAAATATAGGTATAATAGTTATCTCCTGACATCTGTATAGTTATTACTAAATCATTAAAGAGATCTACCTACTTGTACTTAGCAGGTAATCTATAATGGTTTAAGCTTTGATACCATACATGCGTATCTTATTTGCTAAACCACATAATATCATAATCAGGTTACAACTTAGATACTAATTTCTGGTATCTAATTTACTGAAACAAACGGCTCTGATACCAACCTGTCACACCCCAGATTTAGCCTACCTGGGCGTGCGACCAACGATTGGTATCTATCTCTTATTTTATCTTATCATATTTTTATAAACACAGCGAAATATTTTAATAACTCATGATCTTTGCAAAAGACGGGGAATCTCCCGTTTTATTTCATTATAAACATGGATAAATCCTGATATTTTACACAAACGTTTAATTTACAAAACCAAGGTTACAAGAGCCATTTCTTTCAAACAGATGTCTAGGGTGGACGTTCCCTTTTTATGACATCTTTATTTCCTTGCCATTACATGGCTATATCATGCAAAATCATCCTTGGTTACCTAAAGAACGTTTGAAAATATTTTATCAGTATAAACTGATGAATACAAGTATATTTTAAATCATAATCTGACAAGCGTGAATAAATAGAACAATTTTCCCATATTTGAATGGCCAATTTACACATTCAGCGGACCCCTGGCCTGAACGTATAACCACTAGCCAAACTAGGAACTTTCTTGGATCATCATTGTTTTACGTTAACCGGGACCCTGCCTTCCACCTCAAGCGTCAGGTCTTACATATTATAAACAACCAAGCTATAGCCCTGCCCCGTTACAGCGTTTCATCTATAACATGTGTATGCATACGTGACTTTATGGTCTGAATGCTATATAGTAAATCACCTTATGCGACCAATGGTTGTATTAGTTCATTCAAGTCAGATCACAATCAAAACAGTTTTCGGTTTTGAAATCATTTTATAAAAATACAAGTATTCACCTTGACAGATGTTGGACTTAAGAATCTTCTAGAGTGAATGTCCTAGTTGGCAGCGTCTCTGCTTAGATTGTCTAGCTTGGTTTCTCCGAATGAGCGTTTCCTAGCTTCTTGGTTCTCTCTAGGATGATCCGGCACTTCTGAAACTTAAACGTACGAGCGGGGATGATTTTAGGAGTGTGGGATATCAACTAACAGCTCAAGAATTCGAGTTTTGGTGAATTGAAATGCCTGGCTACGTATTTTTATTTATAGAAGGTTTTGGCGGTTGTGACAGACCGTTATGGATGTTGACGGTCCGTCACCGCTTTGTCATAACGGACCATTACCGCTTGGTGACGGTCCGTCACCGCTTTAGGGTTGCGGAGTCATTGGAAGCGTGTTAGCGTCTGGTTCATTTGCGGCTTGACGGACCGTTACGAGGCCGTGACGGTCCGTCATAGGGTTTCCACACATCAGATTTAGTCCATTAGTCACCGGACACGTGGCACGTCATCATGACACCCATGCTCAGCCCGTAAAAGTTTGGCACGAATTTTATAAGAATGTTACCGAACGAGTCTTAAAAGTTTGTTCTATAGCTATCACTTGAATCAAACATCTTTGCAAGTCATGTCTATGTGATTTCTTACTAGGTGGAATTAGGTTTTGTGTGGATCTTTTGAACTTGAAACCCGAAGTGGTCACTCTTTTCTCTAATTCGTTTTAAAATTAGTTTTAAGTTTGTTGCTACTGTAATAGTTTTAAAAGTCAACCAACATCATGTTTACTTTTCAGTTGTCTAGTTTAATCATTAGTTCTAAATAGCACTCTCCATGAATTTCCTGTGTATACGACAACACTACTTCATATATTACAGTCTGTAAGTGAGAGGAGATAGAGGCACGCCAGTGGGAGAAGCCTCTAGGTTGGAGATGGTTTTAGCGAGTTCTATTCATAGATTTACACGGTTTGATGTGATTAACATCATTAAGTTTCTGTTTATTTGTGCAGTAACCATTTATTCTGTTACAAAAAGGATGTATGTTTTTCCCAAGCAGCTAAAATGACAAAACATTTGTAAGGATATCATTCCTTTTTTTTCAAAAAAAAAATATATATATGACATTTGTAACGTAATTATGATTTTGATTATCTAGGGTAAATTAAATAAACAATAGAATTTAAATTCCAAATTTCGATTGAAAATATTGCAAACTGTGTCATGCATTTGTATGCTGTATCCTGTCATAGCTGGTTTCAATTTACAAACACTAAAAGGTGATAGCTGATAAGGATTTCATGTTTTGCGAACAATAAAAGGTGACTGTAAATTTTTTCATATATTTTTTTACTAAAAAATAATAAATGACTATTTTTTGCTATGTTGTTAAATTTGTATTTAGGTTTTGACTGTCGTGGCTTTAATTTGTATTTAGTGATAGTTGACAAATTTAAAGAAGACGGAAAATAAGAATAACATCGCTCCATACAAACAAAAGTAGGATGAGAAAATGTATCATTTGTGTAGTAGAAGAGTTGTGTTCAAAACCCACAGTTTCTGCATCTTTACATTTATTGTATTAGTTTAAATGTAATATATATTCTATTTAGAAACATTTCTTTTAGAAATGTATATATTTATAAAAAAGTTTTTTTACATATTTCACCCTATTAAACTTTTAAATTACATATATGCCTAATCCCTAACTTTAATTACATATTTCCCCAATTAACTTAAAATTACCCAATTGCCCCTCACAAATATTTAGGAAGGGTATATATGTAAATAGTACTTTAATTGGTTTATTAACGGTAAAATGGTAATAAAATAAGTTATTTTAAATGAATTGGATAAATATGTAATATATAGGTTTTAGGAAGGAAAAATATGTAATTAAATTTTAGGGTTGGGTAAATATGTAATAAATGAACTTAGGAAAGTGATATACGTAAATGCCCCTTATAAAAAATTTGTTTTGATTTGTGTTTGAATATATTTATTTATGTAATTTGGAATGCATTTGTGTGCAAAAGGCACGATTGAAAATACGGTCGTAAATTTTTAGTTTTCTATTAGTGTTATCACTCTATGTTTCTCGTGCGGATGTTTGTGTAATAGTATGAAATACTTAATTGATTCATTAGTGAAGGTTGTATTATAATATATAGAGATCATGAGAAACCCTAGAAACTTAAACTAGTTGTGGGCAACTAATAAACCCTAAATAATAATATATTCCAATACTCCCCCGCATTTGAAGAGGAAAGAAACCGAAAGCGCATAGACTTAAAAGAAAAACATAAAAAAACAAGAATAATAATAATAAATCCTGAAAAATACGGTCTTCAATTTCGGTCCACGAAACTTCTGCCAAATTTCCATAATTCTGCAATCTTCAATCCATAATATATATTCAACGACAATCCACAATTTTGTATGATCCCGTAGTCCTGCAAGCGACGTAGGCGGTGTGGAGCGGCGCGGCGCGGCGAAGAATCGTAGTTCTACAAAAGAGCGGCGACGGCTCGGCTGGTGGCTAGAGGACCGTAGTCCTACAAGAGAGAGCGACTCAACGGAGAAACGGCGCTTGAGGACGGTAGTCAGATCTGTGCGGCAAAGGAGTGGCTCGAGGCATAACCAACGGCATAGGACCGTAATCCTGAAAGGGAGCGGCGTGGCGAATGAGCGGCTTAATGGAGGAGAGGAATCAAGATGGGACCGCAACATCATCTGTGTGGTTGTTCTTGGCATCTATTAAAACAGAGTCTGGGCCACTACGAACGTAACTAAACTGTGACAATCCGGACTTTTCATCTTAACTCAGTTAACAATTCCGTTAAACTTTCTGTTAAAAACCTAACCCCGTTAGCTAATCCAGTTAAGATCTAACTTCAGGGACTTGTTCTACCAATTCCTGAACTTGTATTCATGAATACAGAAGGACTAAACATGCAATTACCTCATTCTCAAATTCTGTTTGACTTTTAGAAGTCAACCCGTGAACCTATTGTCCAAATTCGCAGCAATAACTTGAAACCGGTTCAATTCACAACTGTAATGACGAGCATTGATGATCTCGACCCTGTCATAATCATTCCCATACGTTTTTTGATCGTTAATGAGTACGAATTTAATCATAGAACCCGTAACCGTCGACCCCATCGTCGACCACTATCAAATTCGTCCAATTCAATCATCATTCTGCAATCAAACATTTCCCACACATTGAACAAACCTCTGGGAAGCAATTGCGCACATCAAACTCGTCGGAATCAAAGCGAAATCCACCAGAGACCAATCCATACTCGGTCGGCGTCGGTTCTAGCCGATCTCGGTCAATTGGAACACCAAATCGGTAAACGTTTACATCCATAGCTTCGTTTTTACCTGTACATTGAAAGCCCTAACCTTTTAGAGGCTGGTAGCATCGAATTAAAGATGAACCCAATTCTAGGGTTCATACGAAACCGATTTGATCGACCACTACCCTAGACTCAACCTAAACGAAATTAATCTATATCAAAAGATTCGCAATACTCTAATATGTAAAAGCCCTATGATTTCAACCATTCTAATTATCAAATTTAACAGATTCGAGTCCATGCTAAGAATCTAGGGTTTCGGGTTCCAAAACAGGAATCTAACGATCTTAAACTCGATGCTTTTCCAATTAAACTCGTAATCAGATTCGAGTTAGACCCATAATCAAAACCCATATGTTATCTTGGCCAATCGCGATCGAAATCGGTGATTTTGGGGATCGGGTTTGGTTCTGATCGTGATAAACGAACGAACACTGGAGTGGCCATGATTAAAAGCATTCCGGAACAAGTTTTAATGCGATTACCCTAGCTGGTGTAGTGGTAAGACAATGTGTTGATAGGGAAGGGACCCGGGTTCGAGTCCCTCCCGCCCCAACTCTTTTTAAATCAATTTTGTAAACATTATTCTATATAAAAATTATCCTAATATTAATATATTATTATATTAATACATTTTGTACCCGGAAAAACACCCGTAGGCTCGGGTCTAGTTTTATAACCCAAAATATATTATTTCCCAGCTTTTAAAAATAATATTTATATTATTTTTGAACCACGACTTTCAATAAAATAATATATTATTTTCAACCCGTGACTCCAACTAAAAATAATATATATATTTAAATATTATTTCGCCACGTTTACAAACATTATGAGACGTTTCAAACTAATAAATTATATAATTATTTATATTATTTACGTACGGTTATATTATCGAATAAAATAATAGTTTTATTATTTTTGTCACACATTTTAAATAATCGTATTATTTCTCTAAAAATAATATATTAGTTATATTATTTTCCTAGCCATTATTTTAAATGGTGCAAACACACGAATAAATATTTATATGTTATTATTCGAAAATAGAGATGTTCGATACGAAACACTTTTATCTTGATTATTATATTAAGAAACCTATATTCCCGTAGACACGTTCGTCTACTCATTGATCCTTAGAATACGTTAAGACGTTCTAACCTTCCGTGTCGTCGTCTCAAATCTCAATGTGTCCCTAACTTATACGTTTATGATTCTAGGGCATACGTAAGCCGTGCAGGCTAACACTTGAGGTCCTAAATCTCATACTTGTGTGATACTACCTACTACGCAACGCAGGTGAGTTTCACGGCCCCTTTTTACTTGTTTTACTATTGGGGGAGAAACATGCTTACACACAAACATTATTTTACTTGTTTTCCTGTTGAGGAGAAACATGCATACACACAAACAGTATTTTACTTGTTTTCACGTTGGGGAGAAACATGCATACGAACAGGCATCCGTTACTTATCTCCCAGCCAGGGAGAGACATACACACGGACATGGATCACATAGTATTTCATTACCACTTGTGTACCTAAGTGCAAACATAACATGCAAAGTCCTTACACACTCGGACCGTTAATATATGGAGTATAGCGAGGAAATTTGAGTAGTACTACTGGGTTTGACAAACCCCACCCGGGTTAGTCGCGCTAACTTGATTGGAGGTCTAACGGGTGTAAATTGTCCTTAACACTTGTCATTGTTGATGTTAGCAATGGCGGAAGGCACCCAAACACAAACAGTCAGCTTCGGTTGCGAACGCTTAGAGTAACTTGTACATTGTCTAGCTAGCAATAGGTGTGACTTACGTATGTGGATCCAGCAACACTCAAACAGTTTATTTACATACAAACCTGTGAACTCACCAACCTTGTGTTGACACTTTTTCTTACATGTTTCTCAGGTCGCTTTGGCACAGGTTGTGCACTTAGGACATGTATGGAGTCCTACTGTCATATCATTCATTTCAAATATTTTTAATAGTTTATTTAATTACCTTAATTGACGCTCGTTGCGTGTAATTATTTTTACTTTATTTTAACGTTTACGCTTCCGTATTAACTCTGAACTTTTATGTTATGACATTTCAAGCCCCATATAGTGTTGTTTGATGTAACTAATGACTGAGATCCTGGTGTGTCACCTTCCAAACGGTAAAACTCCGTTAGTTGAAATTGGGGGTGTGACAGATTGGTATCAGAGCCAGGTTATAGAGAACTAGTATTGCATACTAGACTATAACCTCACACAATAGTTACACGGCACAGATACTTATACGTGATACATATAGCAACTATACATTGCAGTGCAGGCATGTTAATACCATCCGTATCATCCTCAATTGGAGAGGGACACATCATTTTCATTGCATCATCGTTCCCAGTGGCGAAACTCGGTGAATCACCAGAACATCATCCACTTCCGTCCGAGGGCAGCGAGACGGAGCCTTCGGATGACTCACTTACATCACCATCACCGGTTAGGTATGGTGGGCCTTCTCATGTCCATGTTTTGGTACGACACTCAGCTAGCACATATCTCTTAAGGAGTAAGGATCGTCGGAGGCGAGTCCCTACTGTACCCGCCAAAAACAATAAATGAAGGCAGACCGTTGCACGTATTATTGCAGAATCCATTGACATGTAGATGTCATCACTTTCCCGAGCCATGGGCTCGCATCTTTGTTCGATATTCTGTTGAGAATAAATTGACCACAAATTTGAGAACGCATTGCTCAATGCATACTCAAACCCTATCTTGACTAAGTTGAAAGGACGGCTACTTTGCTGCTTCTTGTAACTTGTATTCATGAATTAGTATCATTTTCGAAGTCGCATTTCATGTACATGTTTGTTACATGTTCTCATTTACAATCCACTGGATTAGACTCCTGTATTGTGTCTAACTCGAGTGAATACTCGGATCAAACGATTCCTGACTACACATCCTGATATGGGTTCTGGTTGATCAACTTATAGTTGATGACTGAGCTTTTCGATGACTTATCATATCTGACAACACTCTGTACTCAGCAATACAAACTAAAGGACATTTTGACACAGGACAGGGAAAACTAGGGTGAGCATACAAAGCAAATTATCATTACGGGTGCACACGTAATAATAATTTGAGGTGCATGTAAGTCCTGGTGAAACCTAGTGTGTGGATGAATGGTCCTAATCAGTGATTTACAGACTTAGGTTTCCACTATCTGTAGAGACTCTCATAACCCACTCAACGACTAATTGGTATCGTTAAACCTGTTCAACAATTGATAGACGCGACTATCAGGTTGAAAATGTTTACGGATACACTGAATTATCATCAATGGGATCCATCAATGTTATTTTCACCCATGTAAGAGTCTTAGTGATCTTACGACTCTCATTCAAACTTAATCAATAGAACCACCTAGAGTGAAACTCTAGTAGAACCTCAGAGTAAAACCACCGACTCCAACTATGTACACAGAATTTGAGAAATTCTTTCTATGCTAACGCGTTATTCCTTACACTCCAATAATAAATTCTAGTTGACCCTATTACCTTATCCTGTGACTAATCCTTGGTCTAATTTGATTTATACCCCATCATATCCAGTTATTCCAATGACATTGGAAAACGAAAATTTAATCTAACTGACCATCAGTTGAACGCGATTACTTAAACATTCATCCTATCCCTTGTACTCCTGGAACCTATAACTCATTAAAATCTTGTCTACATGTGAACCTCTCCCCTCAGCCTTTGTGTTGACCGATGCTTACCTTATAAGCGCGGGTCTCACTAGAAGTCTCAGCATTACTTCATGAATTTCATGTTGATGTGGTCGTACTCCAACCCTACTAAAAGCTAAGTACACCATAGAAATAGCCGATGGACAGATAATTGAAGCAACTCACATTCTTAAGGGTCGTAAACTTGAATTGGTTGGTCATGAACTTGACATTGACCTTATGCCAGTCACACTCGGCAGCTTCGACGTAATTGTCGGTATGGATTGGTTATCTAAGAACCAAGCCGAAATTATTTGTCGTGAGCAAATTTGTTCGCCTACCTCTCCCGAGTGGAGAAACCCTTTCTTTCCAAGGCGAAAAGAGTGGTGCTGTCGTGGGCATCATATCTTTCGTGAAAGCACAAAAGCACCTACGTAAAGGTCATACTGCCATTTTGGCTCTCGTCGCCGAGCAGTCATCTGAGGAGAAGAAGATTGAGGACATTCCCAGCATACGTGACTATCCGGAAGTATTTCCCGAAGACTTGCCTGGTATTCAGCTTCACCGTCAAGTCAAATTACAGATCAATCTAAGACCCGGAGCAACGCTTATTGCTCGGGCACCGTATATATTTGCACTCAGTAACCAGAACCATCCACACGACTGCAAGAGTTGTTGGATAAAGGTTTCATTGAACCTCTCACTGCTTTAACTCAAAAGGGTAAAGCCTATAATTGGGGCGACAACCAAGAGTCAGCATTCCAACATCTTAAACAGAAAACTCTGCAGTACACCTATTCTAACTCTTCCGGAAGGAACCGATGATTTTGTAGTGTATTGCGATGCATCTAGTCAGGGTCTGGGTTGTGTCTTAATGCAACGAGAAAAGGTGATCGTATACGCTTCACGTCAACTAAAGATCCACGAGAAAAACTACACCACTCATGACCTAGAGTTGGGAGCCGTAGTCTTCGCACTTAAGATATGGAGACATTACTTGTACGGTACCAAATGCACCATCTATACCGATCACAAGAGTCTTCAGCATATCTTCGAGCAGAAAGAGTTGAACATGCGACAGCGTCGTTGGGTTGAACTCTTAAATGATTATAACTGTGCGATCCAGTATCATCCGAGTAAAGCTAACGTTGTAGCTGATGCCCTAAGTCGAAAAGAAACAAAACCCAACAGAGTTCGAGCATTACAGCTTACTATTCACCCCGGATTACCTGGAAAAAAAAAAGTCCGTAGTGCTCAACTCGAAGTCCTAAAAGAAGAAAACCTACCATTGGAAGGTACACGCGGTATGGGAGCACAACTTGAAGTCAAATCTGATGGTATTCGCTACTTTGTCGAGCGAATATGGGTCCCAGTTTTCGGAAATCTAAGCGAACTAATTATGGATGAGTCTCATAAATCTCGTTACTCGATACATCCAGGTTCCGACAAAATGTACCATGATCTAAAGGTGCTATATTGGAGGCCAAAGATGAGGCCGACATAGCCACCTATGTGAGCAAGTGCCTGAGTTGCGCGAAGTTCAAAGTTGAATATCAAAAGCCTTCCGGTCTACTCTAGCAACCGGAGATTCCCATGTGGAAATGGGAACAAATATCCATGGACTTTATCACAAATTTGCCACGAACTCCTACCGGATGTAATACCATTTGGGTAATAGTTGATCGTTTAACAAAATCTGCTCACTTCTTAGCAATCAAGGAAACTGATGAGATGGAAAAACTTACTCGTACATACTTGAAGGAAGTGGTCTCTCGGCACGGGGTGCCAATCTCTATCATTCCGGATCGTGATGCACGATTCACCTCTCGTTTCTGGCAATCGTTACATAAGGCCTTAGGCACGCGTCTAGATATGAGCACAGCATACCATCCTCAAACTGCTAGCCAAACAGAGCGTACTATTCAAACTTTGGAGGATATGCTACGAGCTTGCGTGATTGATTTTAACAACACTTGGGAGTCTCACCTACCGTTGGTGGAGTTCTCCTACAACAGCAGTTATCACACTAGCATCAAGGCAGCTCCATTTGAAGCACTGTATGGATGGAAATGCCGTTCTCCAATTTATTGGGCTGAAGTTGGGGATAGTCAACTTACAGGTCCTGAACTCGTGCTTGAAACTTCTGAGAAAATCATTCAAATTAGAAACCGTATGGCAGCGGCTCGTGATCATCAAAAGAGCTATGCCGATAAACGTCGTAAACCGTTAGAATTTCAAGTAGGGAATATGGTCTTGTTAAAAGTCTCATCGTGGAAGGGTGTCATTCGTTTTGGGAAATGAGGCAAGTTGAATCCTCGTTATGTTGGACCATTCAAAATTGTTAAGAGAATCGGGCCAGTTGCGTATCAGCTGGACCTACCTGAAGGACTCAGTGGTGTACACGACGTCCTTCACGTCTCGAACTTGAAGAAATGTCTAGCACACGAGGCCCTCGCGGTTCCTCCTGAGGAAGTACACATTGATGAACAGTTGCGTTTCATTGAAGAACCTGTCGAAATTATGGATAGGGAAGTCAAAACGTTAAAGCGTAGTAAAATCCCTATTGTCAGATTCCGTTGGAATTCGAAACAAGAACCGAAATTCACGTGGGAGCGCGAGGAACAGATGGTGCGCAAATATCCTAATATGTTCAAGCACTCCGCGTCAAACTCTTAAGGTACTATTCTAATTTTCGGGACGAAAATTCTTTCAACTAAGGGAGGATGTGACATCCGAAAATTTTATATAATTTTCGGGACGAAAATTCTTTCAACTAGGGGATGATGTGACAATCCGGACTTTTCATCTTAACTCAGTTAACAATTCCGTTAAACTTTCTGTTAAAAACCTAACCCCGTTAGCTAATCCAGTTAAGATCTAACTTCAGGTACTTGTTCTACCAATTCCTGAACTTGTATTCATGAATACAGAAGGACTAAACATGCAATTACCTCATTCTCAAATTCTATTTGACTTTTAGAAGTCAACCCGTGAACCTATTGTCCAAATTCGCAGCAATAACTTGAAACCGGTTCAATTCACAACTGTAATGACGAGCATTGATGATCTCGACCCTGTCATAATCATTCCCATACGTTTTTTGATCGTTAATGAGTACGAATTTAATCATAGAACCCGTAACCGTCGACCCCATCGTCGACCACTATCAAATTCGTCCAATTCAATCATCATTCTGCAATCAAACATTTCCCACACATTGAACGAACCTCTGGGAAGCAATTGAGCACATCAAACTCGTCGGAATCAAAGCGAAATCCACCAGAGACCAATCCATACTCGGTCGGCGTCGGTTTTAGCCGATCTCGGTCAATTCGAACACCAAATCGGTAAACGTTTACATCCATAGCTTCGTTTTTACCTGTACATTCAAAGCCCTAACCTTTTAGAGGCTGGTAGCATCGAATTAAAGATGAACCCAATTCTAGGGTTCATACGGAACCGATTTGATCGACCACTACCCTAGACTCAACCTAAACGAAATTAATCTATATCAAAAGATTCGCAATACTCTAATCTGTAAAAGCCCTATGATTTCAACCATTCTAATTATCAAATTTAACAGATTCGAGTCCATGCTAAGAATCTAGGGTTTCGGGTTCCAAAACAGGAATCTAACGATCTTAAACTCGATGCTTTTCCAATTAAACTCGTAATCAGATTCGAGTTAGACCCATAATCAAAACCCATATGTTATCTTGGCCAATCGCGATCGAAATCGGTGATTTTGGGGATCGGGTTTGGTTCTGATCGTGATAAACGAACGAACACTGGAGTGGCCATGATTAAAAGCATTCCGGAACAAGTTTGAATGCGATTACCCTAGCTGGTGTAGTGGTAAGACAATGTGTTGATAGGGAGGGGACCCGGGTTTGAGTCCCTCCCCCCAACTCTTTTTAAATCAATTTTGTAAACATTATTCTATATAAAAATTATCCTAATATTAATATATTATTATATTAATACATTTTGTACCCGGAAAAACACCCGTAGGCTCGGGTCTAGTTTTATAACCCAAAATATATTATTTCCCAGCTTTTAAAAATAATATTTATATTATTTTTGAACCACGACTTTCAATAAAATAATATATTATTCTCAACCCGTGACTCCAACTAAAAATAATATATATATTTAAATATTATTTCGTCACGTTTACAAACATTATGAGACGTTTCAAACTAATAAATTATATAATTATTTATATTATTTACGTACGGTTATATTATCGAATAAAATAATAGTTTTATTATATTTGTCACACATTTTAAATAATCGTATTATTTCTCTAAAAATAATATATTAGTTATATTATTTTCCTAGCCATTATTTTAAATGGTGCAAACACACGAATAAATATTTATATGTTATTATTCGAAAATAGA